>CM050407.1:8082500-9282500 GCA_027580255.1 Therioaphis trifolii
ACTTGTCAGAAATGCATAATGTAGAACATTCTTGGAGAAAAGAATGAAAAACATCTGTTCATTTACATATTTTGTACGTGTATACTTGGAATTCCATACAATAGTTGATTTGATTTGGCAAACATTGTGTAAAGTTTCATGAGTAAAAGTAGGTTTATTCTGGTATTACATATACCAATCATCCAAACGAAAAAAAAGTTTGGCTTCCTAATTTCTAAACCAAATGTACTTTTTTGTATACCATTGAAAACACGCTTTACGTGAGTGACTTGTAAGATTTCTTCTTGTCGCCCTTTACATTACTCCTCCGCCACGGCATCACCCGACCGAATCAGTCGCTCGTCGCGGCGTGGGGCTTCTGCTGACGTCCGCACTGCTCAACAACGAGGGGGTAAATGACCCTGGGTTCTCATTATTATGTTATTGGGTTAACTACACGAGCCCCCATAGTAGAGTCCCAGATGTAAATTGAATCAAAGTCCCGGGAACCCATATGGTGCGCAGGAAATTAATATTGTTCGTTGGAAAAAAAATGTATGAATGCCTATACACCGGTCGCGTGTATTGTATTATAATAAAGAACAAGAATTTTTATTTTTTGGCTCCACTATATACTTGTATTTATATACAGACTGTACACGTATAGTGTGTGTATGTATAGATTGTAATTATTTGGACGTGATTTATCTCTATTAGTTTGACGGTGGGAGTCTCGACAAGGAGACCTCTAAATGATTGACGAGACGATTTTCATCACCACTTATTGTACACACCGTCATCTACTTACCACCTTGACTAATCCATTGTTTCATTAAAAATAATAGTAATAATAGCGGCACATATATTGTATAAATTTAAACGGAATATAATTCTTATTATATATAGTTATATCGTGTATACACTTCCGATTTGTGTGTGTGTGTGTGTGTTTGTGTGTGTGTGTGTTTTATGGAAAAACAATAGGTATCTTATTATGATAATCTCTGGGTCTAGTCTATGTCACGAACAGCAAACACGAGTCGTTCGAATACCTTAAATGTTGTGTATAGGTATAAGTGCAGTACATTTTATTTTGTGCTCTGGAGAATAAACCATCCAGTCATTTTCGAGCATTTCCGCTCGAAAATGTTTACATTATTTTTACGTGCTCGCGAGAAAGACAAATATTTACCTGGCAACCCAAACACCATTTCCATTTTTTTACAAGTCCATTATCCATTGGCTTTTTTATGTATTTACTATTTTTTTTTTTTTTGAATATACCTACAAATTATAATATTCTTGGCACATTCTGTGTTATGGCACGCATACAAAGGTTTCTACTATAGTGTCATTAATTATTTAAAAGGTTTTTGTGCGAACTAAAACGGGACCAATTTCAGACGTTTAAAAGTGTTATTAGTACATAATAGTTACGATTCGAAGTTGGTAAAAAGTTATTGACGACGGTTTTGACATGACAATATATTTTCTATAGTAATATACACCTACAAAATGTTGAGTTTAGTTTGAGAATGTTATTATTTCAGTTTAAAAATGTTGTTTTAGTAAGGATGTTACTCGTGTACATATTTAAATAATAGAACTACGGTTTATTCAGTTCCACTGAATAAATGTGTACAGATTTGTGTTATAAAAAAAATAGTATACTGCAGCATACAGTAATTACTCTGTATATTTCATTACATATAATTTTATGTATTAAATCAAATAGTTAATCGTTGAACTATTCTTTTTTTTTAGCAAAGCATAAACATATTAAATTAGTAAAATAGATTTTCGATTTTTAAGATTGTAAGTACTAATTTAATGATGTATAGTCTATAGAAGTAAATTTTGATATGTATTCCACTACTTAATCTAATCGTCACTAAAATGAATAGTTTATCGTATTGTAATTCAATTTTGAACTTATCATTTATAATGTGAATTTGAGAAAATAAAACGATCTAAATTTAGAACGTACTATTTTTATCTCTACTATTATTTTCATATCCCTTTGTGCTATTTCGACATTTTGAAATTCAACTTATCACTGAAGTTATACTCAATCGACTGATTGTTTGTGTAGATAAGTCAATAAATTATAAATTATCGTATTAATGCACATTCATTGGACAATTTTTTTAAACAATAAAAGTTGGGTACACGTTTAAAAAAAATACAATTATAATTTTTGAATCCCTTCAATAATAAATCATTTTGATTGACATATTTTTTTAGAATCAAATTTAATGAATGAACATTTTATTTACATGTTAACGTTATTAAATTATGTACTCAAAATAACTTATTTTATAGAAAGTTATTATACTATTACTTACTACAGATATTATAAAATAATGTTTGTGATAATAATAGAGCATTTGTATATGATTATTTGAATATTAATACTCTATAGTTTACGCCATTGAATTATAAAATATGCTTAGTTTTTGATTTATAAACTTCAAATCATAATGTTTTTCATAAGAATAATCATCATAAAAATTACTTAGATTATAAAAAAATAATTTCATAATTATACCACTTTATGTTCGTTCATTTATTAAATCATAAGCATAGGTAACTAACATATTTTTAAAATTATTAATCTATTGATGATGTCTAAAAAAATATACACTCTACTTATAAGATATTAATTCGATATAATATGTTGTAACTTGTATTTAATTTTGACAAAGAATATTGCTAGGAGTATAGCATTACTTTATTTTGATAAGATTAAATATTTGTATAATACTTACTCAAGTTGTACATTATAGTTCTGATTAGGGTTCTAAATTTTTTTTTAAATACATTACATGATGTTGGTAAATAATAATTTTATGATATTATGTATTAGTGAAATGCGGTGCGCCGTAACTCCGCACGAATCGTCGCCATTTTATAATATATCACCTCAACTCCGCATACAAGGTTTTTTTTCGACACCTTAACTCCGCATACGAAGTTTTTTTTTAACACCCTAACTCCGCATAAAAGATTTTTTTTTAACACTGTAACTCCGCACATAATTTTTTAAATGTTTAAATACAAAATACAATACATGTTATTAAAGTTAAATAAAAATAATATTAGACTGCAGGTAATACTAGGTAATTATAAAATATAAAATTAATAATATTTAATGCATACAAAAAAATAAAATAATATTAAACGAAGCCAAACTTTTTACAGAACTATATCTATCTATTTGGTTGTTATTATATAATTCGATTTTTTATTTATAAATTGTATATTATTATCAACGCCAATTGTGTATAATTTTGCTTTACATGTTTTTTGTATGCACTTTCATCCAGTTTGGCCTGATTTTAATTCTGTAGGTATACTTGGAATATTTATAATTATTTTTCACTAACAGCACATTTTTTCGTTGACTGTATATAAAACTTATTTCACTTGCCATTTTTAAATGTAAAAGTAAAACTTTATAAAATAAATTTGAAATCTAAACCTGATAGACAACTGATCAGTGATCACTGTCAATTCGTTGAGTTACAAAGACACGAGAAATTAATCGGTACCCAATAATGATAAGATATTGCTTTGCAGATATAATAGTTTAATTTCAACATGATTTACACCGATATAGGCATGGGAACTTTTGGTGTTAAAAATATTTTTAGAATGCGGAGTTATGGTGCGTTCGTTTTTTCAATCGTGCGGAGATAAGGTGCGTTTGTATTTTCGACCGTGCGGAGATACGGTGCATGCGGAGTTACGGATTCACAAAATATTTTTGTTCATGCGGAGCTACGGTGCGTCCGTGAAATGTTATCAATCAGATTCTATCATTCCTTGATTATAGACTTACAGCTTGACCATAATATAAACTAATAATTATTTTGTTACCTACGCACTGAATTTATAAACATCTATGCGACACGGCGTATTGTGAAGGCTCCATGTTTTATACCAGATACCAAATAATAAAACATATTGAGTTTTATAAATTTTAGGTTGTAACCACGGTCTTACAAGATATCTTCTAAGACCGTGGTTGTAACTATTAATGATTTTTGGAGCTAGAAGAATTTTATTTACTTGATAATAGTTCGTTATTTCGTAATGATTATTTATTTTTTCTTGTCTTGTGTTGTAAATTGTAATTTGCAAAAGAAATCTTAAGTGTCTAGTTACAAATTAGATACCTGTCTAATATTGTATTTATTGTACTTATTTAGAGATAATATCATTTTATAAATAATTTTGAGAAAAAAAAAGTAAAATCTGTAATAGATAAATAATATTGTTTTGTAAAAAATAAATGTATAGATAACATTCACAAATGCAAGGGTTAAAAATGAATAGTAAGTATGTTTTATGTATAAGTATAACTGTATAAGTGTATATAATTTGGTTCAGGCTATATTTAGGTATCACCTTTATTTATACATTATAAATTTAGTAAAAAATTAAACACTATAGAACTAGAAGTAACATAAAAAAACATAGGCATTGGGCACTTTGTGCTTAAAAATTATTTATGTTTTCAATGTTTTCATAGAATAGAATAGATATACTACCTAATTAAAAGGTGTTTTCTCATCTTTATAGCATAATATAGCTGAATAGCTCTAATATGTATTAATTGGAAAACAACCCTTTTTTTTATTTATTTTGGGAAAATTTGTATTTTTCGTGTAAATGAAATATTTCATGAAACTTTCATGAAATATTTCAAGAAAATAAATTTCATGAAATTTAGAACCCTAGTTCTGATTCAATGTTTCATTTCATTTTTAATCGACAAATAAATGATGTACTGTATTAGTTTATACGTAAGTGTACAGTCAATTATTATTTATTTTTATTAACTGGTCTCGCAATTGCGTAGAGTTTAAGATCATTAAACGTTTTAAAACATATTTTACTCGCTCATGTATTTCATTTATAATTTTAGTTCAAGCTTTATTATTATTTATTATTTATCTCTCGCAAAACCCTAATTCAACTCTCAAAATCATCATAGGGTTAGTATATTGCCTGTTTTATAAGCCGACAGGAAATTTCTTATGTATCATATGTTAATCATATTTTAAAAAACTACTTTAAATTATAATCTAAATTAAATTTTCTCAAATCAAAATATTGAAATTCAATCCATTAGATCTTAATAATTAAACATTCGAAAATTATTACATATTTGATTGTTTGATTATAGCTGTATAACCGTACTAAATCTTAAGGTTGTACGGTTTTAGTTATTCAAAGTATCTATTGGTAATACTATATTATTTTATTCATTATTAAATATTAGTTTTAATCTAAGGTTTTAAACTTTTTTTGTTATTGTCAAAAACAGAAACATCTGTTTGTAAAATATTGGTATCTTATTGATATGTGTCAATCACTATTTATTAATAATTTAGATATTCTATTTAAATTTATATATACGACTTAAATCCCCCGCGAAGACTTAAGCGAAAATGGATCAGAGATCTCCTCCAATAACACTACTTCTCCTACAAAAAAAAAAAAAAATTAACAAAAAATCCCTTAAGTAGGTAGCTTCATTGGGAGCCCTCCTGCATCGTGCCTTTTCATGTCTTATAAACTACTTATATCACCATTACTTGTTATGCAATAAAACATCTTATATTTCTAAAAAAAAAAAAAAAAGATACGACTTATTTGACTTTTCAATAAAATTAAATGAATTAACGATTTATATTAATGTTAAAACTGAAATTTGTACGTTAAATACACTTAACTTAATAAAAATTATGGTTGATTATATCATACGGAAAGTGTACTTTTACTAATCTCATCAATTTGGCGCAAATGTACATTCAAATTAAAATAGATAAATGATTGATTTAAGAATAAAACATTTTTTGTACATCTATTTTGTGTTTCAATAAGTTTTTTTTTTAGAAATTAAAGCTATCTAAATTTTTATGTGACTCTATAATTACATTGATAGTTAATTAATATCATTTTTTATTTCTATATTAAGTTGAATGATGCTGAAATATCGTAAATAAATAATAAACCGTGTGATGTTATAACAATATAATTTTTTGATATCTGATGATGAAGCATTATTTTGGCGATTCCATTATTATTAAACTAGCCAACTAACACTATTTATCATACATATTTAATTTTTAATTTTATTGTTTTATGATAACGCCCGTTAGGGCAAACGAGTACAGTAGATATATTATATAAAATAGGTAAGTATTATAAATATATGGTATTTAACTAATGAATAAATAACAATGTTTCTAACTTATAACTATTATCAAAGAAAAAATCAAAATCAAATAGATGTTCATTACTATATCATATAATTCTATTTATGGGGCTATGGGTAACAAAATTACGTTTGCTAGGTACAATATGAAATAATGTGTTTTGTCTAGTATTGACCTGAGGGGCTCTAATGCCAATAAGACTCAATAATTCAGGGCAGTTTATAGTTCCGTTTAATAGCTTACTCGTATATAAAAATAGACAATCATAATTATCGCGTCTATTACTTAGAGGAGGTATTTCATACTGTTTCTCGACTTCAGCAATAGGTAATTCGTGCAGATTTGATTTGAAGGCAATCATTCTAGAATATATTATATTCTATTTATTTATTTCAGTATTTGGGATTCCTTCAACTTGAAAATATTATACTAATTCTGAAAAATGTTTTTGAATTTACAAAAACCAAAATTTTTTTTAGTTATTAATAAGAGTGATTCATAGATTATTCTTTACACGTGTTTTTTAAAATGTTTTCTGGAAAATTCTTTGCCAAAATATTCATTCGTCTGTCAGCTTTGATTTATGCGCTTGAAGTTTCTCTGTGAACATTCGTCAATCTGAAAATGCATGCTAATGAGCCCTCATATAAAAAAAAAATCGTTATTAAGAAGAGTTTTGTTGAGGTCTAAACATCCTATCAATGACTAAGTTTTTTAAATATAAATTTTTTATGTATTAATGATCACTTCTAATTTAACGCCAATGTTATGTTGTAACGAACATTGTTCATAAAATTATAAAAGTTTTGGCCGCAAGAATAAAATTTGTAGTTGAATTTGAATGTACATATCATTTAAAATTATTGATAGTTGATTTTTCATTCATGCAACTGTAATCAATAACATTAAATACGAGCGATTTTATTTGGTTTCGGACCAAAGAGTGAAATAATTAGCTACCCGTAATTATGACTACCTGTCATTCGTCATATTGGTTTGGAATTAATGATAGTGAAAATACTATTTAAGTTTTAAATGAAAATTATTAGTACTATACATTTACAAATGGTCATGGATATTTTTGATATATTTACATACATGCAGTTTATTGCTAGGATGTAATTTTGTACGTTTTCCAATAACACATATTTGAGTGTCGAAGATAATTATTGATTGAAATGTGTTCTCTATGTTATTGTTCAGCGAAAAACTGTCAAATATATTTGAATTCAATTTTGTCCCGGTAAAAGTCCTCATGCTCATATAAATATTTTACAAACAATTGCAGAGTCGATGGTACTTGTAATTAAAACTGTGGTGAACCTTGTAAAGTCAATTCATTAAAATATTTATACAGAGTTTGGATTAAATTTTATGCGAATATTTTTCAATATGTTTAACAGTTTTTTTATTAAGGCAATATTATTCACTCTGAGTTATCAGCGATGAATCTATTTTGTTATTCAAATATAAAATGGTCTACATCTATAACAAGAGAATAACATGTTTTTATTATGATTGTCACTGTTTTTCAGAAATGTATACCTATTGTATATTTTAAAGTACACATTATTGATAATGGAAATTCAGATAGAATTGATATTTATAAATTATGTACACAATAATATTTATATTTTTATTCATTCTGTATGTTGTGATTTTATTCGTGCTTGTTTCGTCATGGATGTTTTTATAAAATTGTTCAACAATATATTGATTATTGTTTGAAATGTATTTTGACTGTAGAATTATGTTTATTTATCAACCAAAAACAAAAACGATTTCGACAGTATTAAATAAATTTTTAGTTGTTACATGATGCTAGAGGTATATTAATTTGTAAATTATTCTACTGCTAACCTCATTTGTTACATAAATAGAAGAAATAATTAAACTTATTATCGATGTTCACCTATTTACCCATAATAGTTTTTGTTTAACTAGTTACAATTATGAAATCAGTAATTACGTAGGTAGTAAAACTAGTTAATAATATATTATTTGATATAGATTAATTTATTTAAATGTATGTAATATATGTTGATAACATTTTCTTAATATATCTACATTAATATCTTAACATTGATTTTATAATATACTATATTATAAAATCAATGATCTTAATAATGTATCGTATACAAACAATTTTTTAGATTCTGAGTGAAGCGAAGGATCTTATGGTTTTAAAATGATGTTTATTTTTTTTTTCTGTAAACACTTTTTCGTATAGAAATCCTTGTCCAAAAGTTTCGTTCAGCAACTTTTTAGATTTGAAATTGAACTGAGATGGTACTTTAGAGAGGTCATTTTTCCGAAACCTCCTTAGTTTTTCCAGTAATCAAGAATAACGATCTTGAGTAAAAACGGTAAAATCAGTAAAAATCCGCCGTAAACGAGATTTTCACTGTTCAGATTTTAGGTATTTAGTCATAAATCAAAGAGTATTGAAGCTAGAAACTTGAAAATTTTATCCAATATCAAATACATACTTTTTTCTATTGCACAACATTTTCAGAACAATTATAGCACTTTTGACTTAAATATAGCTTTTAATTTACCAAATTGTTTGAAAGTTTTTATGTAATATAATTTTAAATATTTGACAAAAAGTTCTGAAAATTTAATATGACCTTACTCATATACCTACCTAATTATCCTAACAAAAATTCGAAAATCGCGATTCAGGATTTTTTTTTATACACACTTTAATAAATTATTATAACTCACCAAAAATTATACAAATAACCGTAAATACGTAAACAGTATTTAAATAATAATATATTATATTACACTGAAGCTTTGCTCAGAATCGTTTTATACTAAAGAAATGAGTCATCATTTCTTTAAAACTTAATACATTCATCACCAATATCTTGTCCGAGGGCCGAAGGGACGAAGGACGAACTTGTACCACCATTATCTCACTTTTTTTAAAATTAAATTTCATCTAAACGTTTTTTAAATAAATACATTTCAAGATATTTAATATAATTTGGTTGTTTGTATTAAATACTAAAATGTCATTTACTATAAACTTTAAATAAAATACTTGAAAAAAAAAATAAAAAATGACGGAATAATCATTGTATCATAATAAATTATATTTATACTTAATGAAACACGAAGGCTGTATATTTTTTTCGTTGAAATTTCGTTCAAATAAATATTAAATATATTGGGTAGTCAGTTATTGATTAACCTTAAATATAACCCTTTAATATAAAATAAATTACTAATTCAGCGTATAGTGTCAGAGTCACCAAGAAATCCATTTAATTCACAATGTATCGGGATTCAGGCGAAGGTTCGAAGTATAGATGTACTTTAAGGATTTTAAATTTAATACTTAATTCCGAAATATTTAAACATAATACTAAAAAACTTGTTTAAACATTATCAACTTGGAAATAATAATAATTTGTCTTGAGTGATTAAATACAAATGTATTAAAGCTGATTGATTATTTGCTATACGTTAGACATTAACTGTGTCAATAATCATCACGTTGATGTAATTGCATAAGTTATTGTGAGTAATAGTAATAGTAAAAAAAAAGCCGATAAGATAATGGTGGTGGAAGTTCGTCCTTCGTCGCTTCGCTCCTCGGACAAGATAATGGTGAGGAGTGTATAGCACTTTCTATCATGGGATCACCTAACCTAACCTCGGACAAGATATTGGTGATGAATGTATTAAGTTTTAAAGAAATGATGACTCATTTCTTTAGTATAAAACGATTCTGAGCAAAGCTTCAGTGTAATATAATATATTATTTATATACTGTTTACGTATTTTTCGGTTATTTGTCTGATTTTTGGTGAGTTTTTTCGTTATTAAACCCTCATAAAATATTCAATTTTTAACTCGTTAGAAATTTTCTGTTACCAAAAGATTCGAAACATGTTTTTATATCTATATTCCAAGTTTCATTGTGATTGGACACACCAAAAAAGATTTATACAGATTTTAAGTTGAAAATTAACGTAAAAACAGTCGTTATTCATATACGAATTTATGAAAACGTGTATAAAAAAAAATCCTGACTAACGATTTTTGAACTTTTGTTAGGATAATTAGGTAGGTATATGAGTAAGGTCATATTAAATTTTCAGAACTTTTTGTCAAATATTTAAAATTATATTACATAAAAACTTTCAAACAATTTGGTAAATTAAAAGCTATATTTAAGTCAAAAGTGCTATAATTGTTCTGAAAATGTTGTCCAATATAAAAAAGTATGTATTTGATATTGGATAAAATTTTCAAGTTTCTAGCTTCAATACTTTTCGATTTATGACTAAATACTTAAAATCTGAACAGTGAAAATCTCGTTTACGGCGAATTGTTACCGATTTTACCGTTTTTACTCAGTTTTTCGATCGTTATTCTTGATTACTGGAAAAACTATGGAGATTTTGGAAAAATGACCTCTCTAAAGTACCATCTCAGTTCGATTTCGGATCTAAAGAGTTGCTGGACGAAACTTTTGGACAAGGATTTCTATACGAAAAAGTGTTTACAGAAGAAAAAAAAAAAAGAAAAAAAAAAAAAAATAAACATCATTGTAAAACCATTAGATCCTTCGCTTCACTCAGAATCTAAAAAAAATGGTGCGTTAAAAACTTGAAAACCGTTACAGCTGTTAATTGTTATTATGTAGGTACAACCGTACAGGTATCAAAGATATTCTTCAAGTACACAATACATTTTTTTAAAGAAAAAAGTCAAAATTACATAACGACAGTTTGTTCGTTATTGGCACTAATATACGGTGACGTATGGTAAAATAGTAAAAAGATTTTGGGTAGGCTCATGAATCGGCCAACAACCGCGTTCAATTATACCACACCTAAAAATATAAATAAATGTATGTACATATATTATATATATGTATAACTACCTATATTATGTTTGTATAAATCGAAACCGAATAGATTTCGAGACCTTTACTAAATAACCACACTAAGTAATAAGTGATGTTGAGTGATAACGGATTTAAAACGTATATATCTGTACACCTAAGAGCGAGATGCAAGAGTGATACTCAGTTTAAGTGTTACTTATTATATATTACCATATCGCTTAGGGTATAATGTATATTATTCAACCGCACACAATGCGGTATACAGATACACACTTTCACACGCGATATGGCTTTGTACAGGTAATGATAAAAGAAAAATTGTTTACGGAGTGCGAAAACGTTGAAACGTACCTAAGTACCTAAGTATATACATAGCACATGCATAGCAATACCTATGTACCTAAGAGTCGTGTAGGTATCCTCCGGACATTTATTTAGTGCTGTTTATCGTCGTTTTTCTCGGCCATCATTTTCGCGGATACACCGCTAAAAGGTTAAGAACCTTCGCCGCCGACGCGTCGCCGAAGAGACATCCGGCATTTTGAGCGTTTTATCTGATTTTGGATTCGGCGTGTGGGATTCGTAAACATATACAAACTCGATCTACTGTCTATCTAATCCCGTGCTTACACACACATACGTAGTATAATAGATGCACTTATAATCGTAGTTACACTAGTTTTAATAGTATACACATAGATCTTCTTCTTCGTGTGGTCGACAAAACTCATATACCTATCTCTGACCAATATTTTATAAAATCGATTACTCGATCAGTCATTGTATTAAACAAATCTTTTTTATTTTGTATATTATAAGATGCATTCGTGCATTTCATCAGATGCTCGTCGTCCTGTAATTTCTCCACAGTCGCATCTTGGGTTCTCCTCAATGCCCTATTTTACAAGATTTACCCGTGTGCGGGCTGTTACTGTCCGTATGCGATTTAATGTTTTCCAATCTCGATATCGTAGTTGGTGTCCAGAGGGTAATGCTTCTTTAATCAAGTCAGGCTGATTCCTCTTTCCACTTTTCTAAGCGTTCCTCTGCCGGCCTTTTTGTTAGCAGTTCACATGTTCCAAGGAAACTTTCTCTTGACTTGAGCCGTTTATGTATTAAATCTCTACTTGTCCATTCATTGGGTGTCGTTCATCCATTAATTGTTTCGTTCTTTCCTTCCTGGTGTGCACTTCTCTCCTAATGTGAGGGGGGGGCAATTCCACTCGTTATGTATAATTTTGGTACTGGGGTAGGTCTTAGACATCCTGTTATTAGACGGGTCGCTTCATTCAGCGGAATGTCTACTTTTTTGCGTGTGTTGATCTGCTCCAGACTGGGCATGCATATTCCCCCGCCGAAAAACATAATGCTAAAGTGGCGGTCCGTAGTATGTGAGGGTCTGCCTCCTATTTACTATCCACAAGCTTTCGTAGTATATTGTTTCTTGCACTTACTTTGGCTTTTGTCTGTTCATAGTGTGTTTTGTACGTTAGGCTTCGATCTAAGTAGACTCCGAGGTACTTGGGGTGGTCACAGTGTTCAAGGTCTACGCCATTCCATTTGATCATAAGCTTTCTTTTTGCATCTCGGTTTCTTAAGTGGAAAGCACAGACCTGAGTTTTAGTCGGGTTTGGTTTCAGAAGGTTGGTGTGATAGTATCTGGTCAGCTCTTCTAGGGTTTTTTTAAGTGCATTTTCGACTATTTCAAATTTTGGTCCCTGTGCAGTTAGGGCAAGGTCATCAGCATATATGAAATGTTTCGTTCTATCACAAATTGGTTGGTCGTTCGTATACACGTTGAATAACATTGGTGCTAGTACACTCCTTTGCGGGAGGCCGTTTCTCTGAGTCTTCCATCTACTTTTATTCCCATTCAGGCTAACATAGAATCGTCTATCTTTTAGTAACATATTATCTATTATACAGACAAGTGAGGGATCTTTTTGTCATTTCGTAAATCTTTCTGCGTAGTATTCCGTGGTATACCGTGTCGTATGCCGCAGATAAATCGATAAAGACAGCACCCGTAATCATCTTTTCCTCAAAGCTATTCTCTATGTGTTGTGTTATGTTAAGGACTTGGCTGGTACACGATTTCCCGGCTCTGAAACCTGCTTGCTCCTGAATAATATTTGCATCGATAGTAGTGTTTATCCGATTCATAACTACTCGCTCGAATAGTTTATACATATGGCATAGCAGTGGTATGCGACGGTAGCTTTTTGCTTCGTCTGGGTTCTTGCCCGGTTTCAGTAATGCTATTACGTGCGCTTGTCTCCATGATTTTGGTATTTTTTTGAGGCGTATGTAGTTGTTGAAAAGTCCAGTAGCCAGTAATCCATCTGATAGTTTGTGCGCCAAAATGTTCTATTTGTTCCGTTCTTACACATAGATAATATTATAGTAGTATAAAGGTAACAATAACGCGCGTTTCTTGCACCGTTGTCGTAGTACGACGAGTAGAATGAAAATAAATAATCTCGATGCAACCGATAGCGTTTTTTTTCTCTCGGCGTCATCGCTATCGGCGGCAGGTCTATTTCCACGTGAATCGTCAGTGTAAACACGCGTTTGTTCTATGTGTTTTATATTATTCACATTGGGTGTATCATGCACGTATAATATGTATGCATACGCCAATACGTGTGACCGCTGAAATTCGCGAAGGACGAGTAATGCGAACAGTAACGATGGTAGTAGTGGATCCAGAAATCATTTAAGGGTGGAGGGTGATTACAATTTACCCAATACTAAATGAAGCCATATTCAATAGAATAGTAGATTACTATATACTACCTATACAAAAAAAAATGCTCTGAAGAGGGTATTTACCTCATATCAGTCAAATCCGCTACTAAACGACGGGGTATAGGAGAAGAAAAAAAGTATCAACTTTGCAGTTAATACGCCTAATATTATTTTACGTATAGCCGACGAATATATATATAGATATACGCGCGCGCGCGCGCGCGCGCGTGTGTGTGTGTCTGTGTGAGAGAGAGAGAGAGATAGAAATATATAGCGTGGTAGGGGATAAAATAATTGAAACATGTGAGATCGTATCGATATCGGAAAATCGCATCGTTTTGAGGTGTGTTTTTTCCTAATCAAAACATATTTTCGCAAGTTTATTTATACGCCTGACCCGGTTGGTTGTTTTTGAATAAAACGCGCGTAAAAGTAATAATGTGTGTGCGCTTAGTGTGATATATTGTTGATGGGAATTCAATGCTCTCGGCTAAAACTTTTTTGACGAACGTCGAATCAAAAGTCAACCGGCTTTGTATTGCATTCAAATGAAAATAGTAAAATAAAAAGTATCGATTCGACCGGATGAAATGATGAAATACGACCGTGCCGTTTACATTTATATGTACGTATACACCACAGCAGTCCGTAATCGAGGGTTTTTGATGTACGCGAACTTTGGAAATAAACGTACATTTATTATTTTTTTCTTCATATCATGAATACGATCTAATAAACGCGCGGCGGCTGTACGGTTTTAACGTTGCGTGCAAAGCGCTGACGATAAAAAGTTTTAGCGCGTATGATATGTGCCGCGGACTTTTTTTTTTTTGAGTCATTCGATTCGAGAAGTTTGTTCCGCGACACACTGAACTCGCTTTTCCATTTTCAATGGCAGTAATCATATTTTACGGTTCACATACTTTGTACGCGTCCTCGCGGTCGTATTTGCACGTCGATACTAATAACAATATACATACACTCGTTCGTTACTACTTTTGCAATAGGTATTTACAGTTGTCCGTATTGGATATTCATGTATAAAAACGAAGGAAAATAGGCATACAGTTCAAATATGATTTTTCATTTCACGATTATGAAATAAAATGTTATGTATATAAAAGTGAAAATTTCATATGTGAAGCATCATATATTTTTGCCGCGATCCCAATAATAAATAATAATTAGAACTGTATAATCACAACAGCATCAAGAGTTTTTGCCGATCACAGTGACCACGAATGTTGGCACTTCGCACGATAACAGATCGCTCGTGCAGCAACCGCGACGAACGGTGCCGTCGGTCATCGGACGACGACAGCCACCGTCGCGGCCAACAACGTCGTTGCCGTCGGTCCGGCGCGGGCGGTTGCGTTGCAGTAGTCCCGTTTGCACAGACACACCTTGGACGTGACGTTCCGCGCCGCGTTGGTCACGTGGAAACAGCCGGCCCGGTTGACGCCGGTCGGCCCGGAACAGCCGCGCACCGACAGCCGGCCCGTGGCCACGTTCACGCACCACGCCGACAGGCTGGACGGACAGTGGAATATGTGCGGCCTGCGTTGCGCGTCGCTAGCGTACGTCCAGAACGCGCCGCCGTCCTCGCGCCGGTCCTTGTAGCACGCCAGGCCGCCGTCCTTTTGCCTCGGATAGATCACCGTCCGGCCGCCGCCGCCGCCGCCTTCGCCCGTAGCAGCCGCCGTCACGGTGGCCACGATCAGGAAGAACGTCGTCGGTGCCATCACGTCGTGCGGTGACGCCGCGGCGTGTCGTCGTCCGCCGGCCCTTGTCACGTACGCGCGGAGTGAATTACGTTTACGTTTCGGTCGTCCGGGCAGCGGAGTGATTCCGGCGGAAACAACACGAAAAAACGACGGTTTTCGAACGTATCGCACAAACGGACCAGCCAGCTCGCCGTCACGGAAATCGTACGATAATAATAATAATAATAATAATAATAATAATAATAATAATAATAATAATAATTTATGTTATCCCGATCGTTTCCATCGGGAACGATCCGCAACGCGCGTGGCCCCGGAAGATTTTTCGGAAAGGAACGAACTGTTTTGTTTCACGTCAAACATTCGAATAGGCGCTGAAACGTACGGGCGTTTAAATATTCCAATACACTTAGTTGATATACGAATTTTCACGATACCCGAGATGCGTATCGTTATTTTGATTACCGAACGCTGCAGGTGATAACAACAATAAAACGGAATTATTGACGAATATTCGGGAAACCCTTTTACTATTGTGATATACATAGTATTATTTATTTGTATTGTTTACGTTAAGTACACTATGTTACTTTACCGAGTGCCCCGCGGAGATTTACACAGTGAAGTTCAACCCTGAGTAATGCAGAATTTTCAACTTTTTTCGTGTACTTTTTTGTAAAAACTAACAGGACTACATTTTTTTTGAAAAAATGATTTTTACCGTTTTAGATTCTGAGTGAAAAGAAGAATGTCTTGGTTTTAAAATAATGTGTTTTTTTTCTTGTGTAAGCCATTTATTTTCGGGTTGTAATAGTAGTTTAAAAGTTTCATTCAGCCTCAAAATACGAAATTTCTAGTTTTTGGTACTCTAAACAGAACATTCTCGATAGTTTTCTAAGTGTGTGTGAGAAAAAACTACATAAAAATTAGGAAAATTCGCTGTATACGAGATTTTTATAAAATCCGTTTCTTTACTTCGGCTCTTAATCAAAAAATAATGGTGCTATCTAGACACTCGAAATGTTCACCAAATATTAACAATTACTCCTTTATAGGTTTTTTTTCACATACGTTTTCAGTTAGAATTTTGACAAAAATTATTAATTACGCGTAAATTAGCGATACATTGCAGTAAGGTCCTTGTATAATTTGGAATTATTAATCCGGTAAAAGTTTCCTTTCACTTATAGATTCACCACATATATTCTTATATCTATGGTTCAAATTTCATGAAGATTATCTCAATTAATTATTTTCACAGGCGTTTAAAGTTGGCATTACGGCTCAAATAACTCTTTTTACATAAAATGTCTAATTTATTTGTATTGTTATTTCATGAAATTTGAATTTTTTACAAAAGCATCTTAATAAGTAGTCTGATTAATATATACATTTTTATATTAATTGGCTACATTAATTCTTTTATAATTTAAAAATGCCAAAATATGTCAAAATTGAGCATTTTTAATTTTTACGAATATTATTAAATCAGCATAATATTTTAGTTGTTACGCAAGAAGTTTTTTTACTTGAAATTTCAAAATTGCTTCAATTTTTATTTTAAGGTTTTTAATTTTTGTGAAAATTTAATTAGTTGACTAAAATTCTTACGTACTTGATTTTGCTCAAAATCTTTTGTGGAAAACAAGGATTTTTTTTTTGTTTTCAAAATTAAAATAATATCATATTACACATGTCATATCGTTTGCTAATTGCTAAAGATGCTCATCTAAGGATTCTCTACACTTAAAACCATTATCTTGTCCGAGAACTGAAGGAATAAGGGACGAAATTCCACAACCATTATATTAAAACATTTTTTTATTTGTGATTATTGAAATATTTTAGATTTCTTTAATGATAACCACTATTATACTTGAGAAATTATTATTTTATTTTCGAATACTCGGATTTTATTAACTGAATCTTATTTGAATTTTCGAATAATTTCCATCACTGGTCTGTGTGTACTCAGTGTGTGTGGTCACTGCATTCACTAAGTACTTGTGCTCATAGATGTTTTTTTTATATAAAATATATTTTATCTAGGTATCATATATCAGTCGATAATCGATGTAACCTCTCCATTGGTTTCACATCTTTGCTCTATGTTTTCTATATTTTAATATTTCTTGATTTATTACAACAGATTTGTATGTATTTAATAGTACTTTTCTTTTGCGAATAAGTTAAATTGTAAACGAAAAGTATTACTTTAAACAATAATATATTACGTCGTAAAATTAAACAAAAAGTGCAGTGTATATATATTTAAATATAATTTTAAGTGTTCGATTTCTTATAAAAATGTGTAGTTATCAAAGAAAAAGCACCTTGTAAACTCTTTACACAAAAGGACTTTAATTTATGTATTGACTTTTGACTGTAAAATATATCAAATGCACGCGAAAATATAATATAACATGTAATACAAAACGATTGCGTTATGTTTGTGAAATGTGTTTTACGAGAATCGCATGTATTTTATGTTGACGATTAATGATAATATTCATTGGATTCTAAAAATTCACATTCGAAGGAGAGCAAATTATTGAAATGATCCAATGTTAAAACTATTTTTAGCATTTTTACCATATCAAATTTAAAAGGTTTTTTTTACAATTGAATCTTGCAGAACTTGAAATTATCAAGGTTCGCGTAACCAAAAGTCAATTGTAAACACTAAACAATATTCATCAGTGTTCAACATTTAATAGCACAATATAACATTTTAGTACCTATATAATTAACTTAAAAAGTGTATATTATTTATGTACCGTATACCTATTTGTAGTTCGTACATCGTTCAAGAATTATCAATTAACATTTGTCGTATTATTGTATTATTATGATGTGGCTTGCATATACATAATATATACCATGTTATTCTTGAGGCTTCGTTAGAATTTCTTTTTCTTAAAACACTTAAAAGCTTTTACACAATAATCTACTTGGTTAGATAAAATTAACATGCATTATTAATATTATGTTCGTATATATAATTAATAATTATTAATTATATTTACTATACACATAAACGCACGTATTTTATATGGATTTTAAATCAATGAAGTAATCATTTTAGTCGCTATATATGGAATATAATTGAAATCCTATACTCAGGCTTATTATTTTTAAATTGGTAATTTTTTAAATTTATTGATTCTTGTGTGGGATGTAAAATTTATAGCACTTGCGTTTGCATAAACTCCGTGTAAGTGTCTATTTGTAATATGTAAATCGGAAGAAACGTGTCTTTACGACTTTAAAATTCTTATTTACGCCACAGCCTTATGGCTAAAATAGATATATGTATGAGTTATTGATGTACAAAAACCTCCAGGTCATTATTTTTTCTGTTAATCAAAATTTAAAGCGGTCATCTTTCTTGTAGGTCATAAACAGTAATCGAATCGAATAACAAAAAAATCTAATAATAATAGTTGTTACCGTTATGTAATATCAGATTTACATGGTAATAGTCTACAAGTTAAATGCACGTTGAAATATGCGTGCTAATAGGTATGTATTTGAAATAAAAAATATTGCCTCATCAAATGCCCGATGAAATAAAACATTCCATTAATTATTAACTGGTGGACGAAATTTCCATTGTGCAATAGAATTATATACTTGCATGCATTCAATTGAACAATTTTAAACGCTGTAACATAACGTATTCTACGTATAATAGTGTAGTCTGCATTACTCGTGGCCGAAAATAAATACTTACATTTGAATATTTAAATTTATCTCGAAACGGGTCGGGTTTGTGGCGAAAATGATTGTATGGTATTCATCCTAAACAAACATAGACGTCCCTCACGAGAAAAAAAAAGAAAAAGAAAAAAACAGTACAAAAGCCGTGCCATGTCGATAACATTTTGTGCAACGTTTCGAATTTCTTTTGTTTTCTCAGGTGTTTTCAAGTGTTGGTATAACACAATCATGGTTACCTTTTTTTTATCCCATTAATACGTTAAGTTATCCGACACGTACAATATTTATGGACTTATTATTATCACGTGACAACTGATGTCGCGTTTACTATGCGTTCGTTCCGAACACTGTGTGAGCATTAGATAGTACGTACTGCCATTACATGTTTGTGTTATACATGTCGAATGCGCCGTTGATAATGCCGTGTCGCCCCAGCTGTGTACCCGTATCTATGTTTCCATATTGTGTTTTCCTTTTACCTGTCTTCGTACAAACACTGTCTTGGGTTTGGCAAACCGTTTCGTAAAGAATAATTCAAACACGCGTTTGTCACTACAACTACTTACGGAAATCTCAACACTATTCATCTAAAAATATAATGTATAATAGACCAGTACAGCGATTCTTTTTCCAGGAATTCCCATCGAGGTAACTATAAGCTGTAAAATAAAAATGTTATGAAAAAAAAAATATAATCGTGAAATAAGTATTTTTATATGATATTATTTTCTAAAAACATGAATGTTCGATGAAGGTTGTTTAGATGCATAAATATGATGTACTTAATACTGAGACTTGTGTAACGTTGATTGACTAATAAATAAAATGAACTGTTTAAAATATAAATAGTTCAAGATTTTGAATGTCTCGCAAAGACTAATTATTGTTGTGAAATCATTCATATTATTCTTGACCGGAGATAAAAGTATAAATTATTCAAGGAACACATTGTGATAAAATTTCAATATTTTAACTAATGTGAAATCATAATGTTATACATTTTTAGACAGATACACGTACACAATTATAATCGGTGTCATTTATGACTTCGATTCGTTAGTTTTAACATAATTTGATGAAATGTGTTTCGTTAAAGTAATTGAAATTATTACTTAACAGTAGGTATATAAATATGTACACATACATGGACAATAGACGAAGGCGTATACACTGTTTGTGTCACTTTGTTACTTTACAGCCATTTATATTATTCAAACGCTGTTTGAGGTGTGGTCATTGCTGACTGTGTGTTTGTTATTCTTCTCTGCGTTTTTCTCGCCTACAACATATTTTTCTTGTCCCTGGCTGAAACATTTTTCATTTCGCGTTGGATATTCGTTTTGGCTATAGAATATACGCTCGCTCATCTGCAGAGTCTTATGTTTATGTAGTGACGGCTTTATTCTACGTTATATGACGTTTGCAAAATTATAGCGCGTCCGGAAAAATTACTTTTAACAAATGACAGAAGGTAATATTATCTTAGACGTTCATGTTTTCTTTCTTAACGAACAGATGTACACGATTACGTGGCCATAATCATTGTGGATGAGTATAAGGTGCTGTTTAAAATATGCACGTGTGTTAAATAATTTTGTAAAGAAATTTGAGATCAGACTTAAGCGTGAAAAAATAAACGTCGTCTAAAAATACAATCATGTCTAACATAACAAGTTCAATGGATTAAACACATAAATACTTTCAGCTATTTTTTTTGAACACGTATTATATATTGGTATAAAAGTCTTTACTTTCAATTATCTAATGATTATTTTTTATGTTGTATTAGCTGTAGACTAGGTAGTTAAAAAATGAAGCTTTATATCGTTTATAAGTTACGAGGTTCAATAATATTGCATTTCGTTTTATTGCTCTGATTACTTAAGTTTCACTTGTAACATATCTAAAAAAGAAAGCTTAATTTTTTATCTCAAAAATTGTCACTAATATATTATACAGATTATTATATAATTATCAATGAGAATACCTAAGTATGTTGTTTTTGAATTAATTCGTTGAAAATAATTTCGATTAAAACTTCAGCATTATTCATTAAAATTTCGCTGAATTAATTTTGAACCAAATAATAAAATACATACTATCGATGGATGTGCAGTGGAAAATATTTATGATATTTGTCATGAGTTAACATTAACTGTCAATAAAATCAAATTTCATAAATGTAACATACAAATGACATATTAATAGTCAATATTGGTTACCTTTTCATTTTACGTTGTATGTTAATTTTATTTCAAACAGTTTTCTTTTTTTTTGTGATAGTTCTTAAATTGCATTGGTTTATTTTTTAAGCTGATAATTTAATGGTTACATGTTATATAATTATACATAAAAGTATACTATGTTGAAACTTTGATTCGACTATGATTCAGTTGATGAGTACCCAAGTTGTTACTAATAGTAGATTACGTAATACGGTATATTATGATTAGGCGTGACATTAAACAATGTTACAACATTCATTGGATAACGCCAAAAAAAATAAACATATATATGTATACATTTATATACATATAAAACAAGGCACGTACAAATATTGAATATATATTTCATTTTGCGACATCTATATAATCTTAATTTAATTTTAATTTTTATTATTATTTTACTGTTAAACCCATGGAAATTTAATTTAATTAAATGTACTTTAAAAAAGGAATAAATCCATTATATACTAACAATAATAAATAATATTATTACTATTATACATATTACATATACATATATATTTTGACGTCTCTAGACTTATCTATCGCACAGATAATATGCATAATACATTTATAATGTATAATGTATTGGATACCAACATATATATTTTATTGTATTACTTACGTATGATTCGGGTGGATATGGCATTAACGCAATACCCATATCGTTGTCGAGCATAAGTCCAACGAAAGTCACGCCGTACATTTTATTTGTAGTAAATCGACGGTCCTAAAAACGTGTTCACGCATGTATTTGTCGGAAACGATCAATATTATTTTAGCCGGAAACGGTATACGCCCATCAATGCGATATACAGAACAGTGAAATCGTTACATAGCACATTCGGATATTTGTGATTGACCTAACTTTTAGGAAGCATTATCGGTTTTAATACAATTATAACATCAATTTAGACACAAACAATTCGTGTCAGTTTCCATTTTGCCGAATGAAATCTAAAAAATAAAATATTACTTCATATATTATATTATGTTAACACGAATCACGGTTAACATATTTTTCGATTGATATTTTTTTCAAACGAAATGTCAAATACATTATTATTTCTATGAGTTTCCGTAAACTGCTTTTTACATATAGTTCTGCCATTTCTAAAAATAACATTTTAATCGTGTCTCCTTAAATTGACAGCATTTCATATGCATATCAGTATGATTCATTTTTTATTTAAACGTTTTTTATTGGATTTATATTATGAAATCATAAAACATATATGATATTAAACTTCTACAGTACTTCACTACTTATAAGTTATAAGTTATAACACATAAAAACAAGTTATTGAAGTGTTTTTTTAAAAGTAGGCATGTTAAATTTATTCAAGGTATAGCCATAAAACACATCTAGTTTTCAAGTATTATAAGTAGGCTCTTTTTATTGCTATTATCAAAATCAATGGGCTAAACTCGTGACTAATTATTCTATTTAAAGTCATATTGATATAGGCATTATATGTAAAATGTATTATATAATATAAAAATTGTATTAAACAGCTATGTAATTATATTATGGTTGGATTGTATAAATTATAATTTAACAATTTCACAGTTACTAGTTCATGGAAATAAATATTTATATTCTTCTTAAGTTGAATGTAATCATAGTAGTTGCTGCGACCATTGGGACTGGTGCGCAACTCTTTTTACACTGTAAAGTAAAATCTAATGTCATAATAAGTCCAGTAATGGAAGACAATTGCGGTTACACTGGAATAAAATGATGATAATATTTCATTGTCTTATAATATCGTCCCTAAGAATTTCGAGTTAATTAAATTTAAAGATAATAACCAAAATTGTATTTTCTTTAATGATTTTACACTAATACTTATTGACGAATAAATTTAAGCCATTTTCATCTAGTAGCGAATAATTTAAAATAAATTATCATCAAATAAATGTTGGCAAGAAACCAATACTTTGTATAAAATCTACTACGATACATAATATACTGTATTCGATTGAAACAACTTTTAGAGATACAAAACTGTGTGAACCAACTAGCCAACTATTTATTTTATGTAAATTGTTTATTTACTCATAGCAACGGGAACAAACAAATCGTGTTTAAATGGACTCTAAAATCCCCAAACCACTTGTACATCCATATGTGGAAGTGGTCGACATAAATATATGCTTTGACTGAATAATAATCTCTTTAACAAATTGAACCCTCCGGACTCGGTTTCAGTCAAGTATTGGGCGAAATTAAAGAAGACCTAGATTTAGATGACCATACCTTTTTCTCACATTGCCGTTGGTGTGTGTTGAACAACTGAACTGTAAATATTTTCCTTCTTTTCAACTTTATATTATGCTATAACTTAAAACAATAATATACACCATTTACTTGTCGATATTGTGGTGAAGGAATCAAACAAGTGCTTATGTTTCTACTCTCTGCTTAAACTTTTTCATTAATATTATATTACCAATTATCATCATGCACATAATAATTTCGAACAAGATTATCTGACTAAAAAATTAAATGACGACTGTTTTAATATTTGTGTGCAAAAATGCACAATCATTTACTTTAAATAAGTTACGGTTCTATTTTGTTTATTTACATGTAAATAGTTGCATTAATTAAACACAAGTCATAAAAATATGTTTGTAACTGCAGTATTCAGAATTCATTATTTTTGAAAACAATTCGCTATTATTGTATCTACCGGCTTATAATTTATAAATGAGACGAGAACACAATAGGGTGCTGAACACGTACTAAAATTCAGTTATAACGAAACGTATATGAAAACAATTGTTACTTATTTAAACTGCCTTAAGTCAAATGCGTATATAATTTTGAAATAATATACATATGATTATATTTACTCAATCTGTTCTTTTAACTTTTGCGTAGAAATAAGCATATCGCAACTTGGTGATTCAATGAATCTTTTGAAATATCAATGAATGTTTAAATATTTAGTACAAAAATTAACGGTGCTATTTTTGTCATTTTCCGAACAATTATAAACTGTGCGGAGTATGCAGTTCCTTCTTTCGTGTTAAATTTGATCAACATTATATTTGTACTGTTTGTAAAAATTTTAAGTGAAATATTAAACTAAATACTGTATTACGTATGACTGTTTTATAAAATATCTATATACAGTTGTATGCTTTAATCATTTCGGTAACTTTTGATTCTCAATTTTCAGTACTTAAGTTGTGCAGGCGTATTAATCGTTTTGTTTTTGAATATTTACCACTCTTTTAATTGGAAACGATCCAAATATGTCTTAACTTACATCTTTTCTCCTGACTTTTTTTCTTTTGTCAAACATCGCTGTATACGTATAGTATCGTTAAAATTGCGTTCATTCCCAACGCTGTGAAACGTCAAGTCATCATTAGAAACGCTTCACACACGCTCTTGCATATAATATATATTTATACGCACGGGACATGAACTGTATGCCCCCCCCCAAAAAAAAAAAAAATTAATAAATAAATAAAAAAAAAGACAAGTAGAATATGAAAAACGCCCAGAGGGAAGAATATATGTATAAATTATTACTGTATAGAATAACAAATTCTTCCTTCGGGTGTGCCGCATGATAACGTTATAAATGGGCGACTCTTGTGTTTTCGTGTATGCGTGCGTATGTGCGTTTATGTGCGTGTGTAAAATGTTATGATGTGAAGTGCATTTAATTTCTCTCCCTCAGCACGGCGATGGTAGTGCAGGCGGTGACGTCCTTTAATTGGGCTACCTCAGCACAATGGGCTCTCGTTGTGTGCCCATTTGGACCGTTGATGGCCTGCTGTGGGTATAATATGCGTATGACGTGCGGGCATGTGTGCGTGCGTGCATGTGTGCGTGCGTGCGTGCGTGTGTGTGTGTGTGTGTGTGTGTGTGTGTGTGTGTGTGTGTGTGTGTGTGTGTGTGTGTGTGTGTGTGTGTGTCTATGTGTGTGTATGAGAGATTAATATGTGATAAATATTATTTAGCGTATTTAATATCATGAGATTGATGGCCGAGTGAAAAAAATACGGTCAGTAGTGCGTATAGAGATGAAATATTATTCTAACGAAAATCTCACAATAATGCGAACGTCGTCAATTAAAAACTATTTCCTACACGAGGCTTCGATCGCGACGAACATTTTGAATCGTGTAGAAAAAATAAATTGAATGTGTAACGGCGGCCGCCGGAAATCGTATAACCGACAATTGAACGTACCGAATTTATAACGTCGTCCGGAATGTAATGCACGTACCTATGTAATATTATGTGTGGTATGTGAGTCTTGAAGCGCATTTCGAATACGTACGCAAAAAAAAATAAATAAATAAGAAATAATAATAATAATAATAAAGACCACGCGTAGACGCGTAGAAAAAAATTATAAACGGCTGCAGCTGCCCTTTTTTCTCATTGTTGTTAATATGAAAATTTGTTGCCAATTTTTTTCTACCCGCATATTTTATTGTGTATGTAGGTATACAGTTTCGAAATGTTTCGATGCAAGTTCAGGCACACAAAACATTATCATATTATGTTGGCATTTGCTGCAACACATGCGAAGGAAGTGAAGATCAATTCAAATCAAACATTCAATAAATATAATAACGATTGACGGGTATATTATGCGTACGAGTGTCACGTGCGAGTGGTACAACAAAATCCAAATTAATTCGTAAGGGGAAAAGAACAATATTCAAGTTATCAATATAGCTTCTGAGAGTTATCGCGAAACGTACGTAATAAAATAATGACGTGGTGTAACAGCCGTTTAGAAATATCGTGGCAATTTTTTTCGACTTATATCGAGTTCTCAAGTTATCGAGATTTCTACGTAGGTGTGTATAGGACGTGTATGCGTATGTAACCAAAACAGCTAGACCCACGTTAGTGTATTTGTGCTGGGCGGGCATTTAAAGTTTTGATAATGTTTTTTTGTTTAATCTATAAATAAAGAAAAATTATAAACTCCCTTTAGTATGCATGAATACATATACCTTACAAACAATCTATAAAATATTAAAAAAATTAAAGAATAAAGATCATTTTGGCGTTGAAAATAATTAAGTGCTACCATCTTCTGAGAAAACTTTATCAGTTTGAAATGTCGTATTATTCTTGAACGTTTTATTTGATGAAACGGAATTAAATATTTGTGGGTTCGGCTGTTTTGGTTCTAAGCGCCTCAAATATGCATGCAGGTTATCGAAGGACGAATACGACGGACAACACATCGACTGCACCACCACGGTTTCGGGTGGTGTTTTCAGAATCGGCGGCGGAAGGGGGCAATTTTATCGTCATTATCTCACGCCTCTTTAGCACGTTTTCGAAGCGTGCTTATCTCGAACCACTCAAACCCGCGCCGCCGCCGCGCGTCCGTCTGCGGTCGTATAAATTATACTATTCGGAGAAGTTTCGGGACGGACGGACCTACGTAAGATAATAAACATTCGTGCGTTCGTACGCGTAGTATACACACGCCGCCGAAAATAAAGTGGTTTAGAGGATTTCGTGGCTTTAACGACGTGACACGTTCCGACGGCGGCTCGAGGTTTCGTCGTGTACACGTATATTATACATACGAACGCCACGGGGTCGGCGAAATCGAAAATGTTTAATAATAAAGACATTTTTAATCCCCCGCAGATCCCCTGTGCCCTTCCTCTTAGACGCGTCTCCGGTCGACCTGGAAAAGGTCGCGCCCGCTTTCGCACACTGCAGTGACGTGTTTACGTACTTACGCGTACGGTATAATCCTGCCTTAGTACGTGAATGCATGTATACATAGGTGTGTAATAATACGACAAAACGTGTGCGTGCGTATTTGTTTTTCCCCGTTTCCTACTCGGAGATTTGAATTTCGTCGGGTAAGAGGCCCACGGCTATTCTGCAGTCGTTCCGTGCCGTATAATGCAAATACTCCGAAAATTTGTTATTCGTAATAAATTATCATACGTATGTTTAATTATATAAATACGGGTGCAGCTGCGAATCACCGCGACGCAAGAAACACGTACTCCGTGTAAATGAATTATGTGTCATTATATCTAACTTATTTTAACAGCTTTCTACGTGATATTTCCATCGGTGGTTATTTCATGTATAATGTATTCATAATCAACCTCGAATCGTATAAACACCTCTTTTTAATTAACATAGTTTGAAATTAGTTTAAAACCCGTTGATTCTCGTTAATTCTTTACTAATATTAATTGCTTTTTGTGAGTTAATAATCGTTTTGGGATGTATGAACATACCGTAACTTTATATTTGATGATAAAATTACCAAAAGTTTCTTGATCAAATGTTCACCGGCGTAGTGATATTCTAATATTAACTCCTAATTAGTTTGTCGTAATTATTGTTTTTTCAACGAAAATTAAAGATCATGAATAATGACAATTGTTACTTTAAATGTTTAAAAAAAGATGTAAATTATTATAATCACAGGAAAATATCATTAGATAAATGTACGGTTAAATATAAAGTACACATTATTATACATTTTAATATGTAGTAATAAAATTTGTTAAAATTATGATTAGGTGTTTATGATATTATATAGCTATTTCTTATAGGTTATGTTATTTAAGTTAAGTAAATACTATGATGATTTCGTGTTTGAAGAATAATATATATTTTTTTTAACTACTTACTTGTGTTAAAAATAAAAATATTATGATACCTAAAATTCATATGACAGATGCACTTAAAAAATGTTTAGATAAAGTCAACAACATCATTTTATTTTCCCATATACATTGATAAAACATAAACTCGCATTAAAGAATTGAAGATAGTTATTTATGGAAGACATTTTTCGTTATTTGATGTAAAAAAAAAAAAAAAAAAAATAGGATTAATAATTTATAGTTTTTACAGACTTATCTGTACTCGAAATTTTAGTGGCTTTTCGTTTTCATATTATCTTAAGACTTTTATGTTTAAATTAGTAAAGTAATCTTGTTTAGCAAATAACACCTCAGGACTTAAAATCCGGTATTAAACGAGAAGGATAAAGATATGTGTATGTGTATATTATGTTGATCGTTCGACGTTCACCGAAATTGAACATAATTTCAAACTGGTATCTGACACTAAGTCATGCAAGCTGTGTTGGTAATTACGAGCGTATCACATTCTATTTTATTAGGAGGGACTTTATTAGTGAGCCGAAATCCGTTTTTTACACACACACACACACACACACAAAATGTGTACAAATATGTATACTAAATAATAAATTGACACGCTGCAAAAATATGTGCCATTAATATTTATTTTATAACTCCTGTTGCCTTTTACAGTTATATTAAATTCTGTTTAATTTAAAGTACATATTATATATTATCCGCGTTGTAGATACATAGGTCGAAGAAATTGCCGAAGTAACTATAATGCGGGTCTTGTTCATTGATAATAATTGTAATAATACATACTAACAACTAAGTTTTCAAATGGTGACGTGCCTTCATTTGATCATAATATAATAATTTATTCTACTTTATTTCATAAGTTCAAATATTTGTTGAAAATGATAATATTTGGACAGTTTCCGTGACCAAGTGTGATAAAAACGTTGGTCTTTATTTTTCTCACTAAATTATTTAAAAATGTATTAATTATTTTTGATGAATCAAATTTACTCGGTATGATAATCATGTCAAAGGTGAAAATTATAATACTTCCAAAAAAAGGCTTCAAGCTCTTTTGACATTTGAACCTATATCGGAGGACACGCTGGATTTACATCTATGAATAATCTATGTGCATAATATTGAATATTTTTTGAATACATCTATATATTTTTGTCGGTGATGCCAAATTTCGATTCGTTTGCTATTTCTATACGTATGTTTGCAATACTGTATGCTTGTATAACTAAAAAAAAAAAAACATTTTTTTACTGTTGAAAACATCGTAAGATTAATATTAACAAAGAAAAATTATACTCAAATAACACCTATTTGAAACGATTCCTTATTTGTCAATAATGACTTATTCTTAAACATAAAACAGTAATCGTAAATGCAAATAAAACTTGGGAAAATTAGATCCATCATCATTTTGAAGGTATTGAATCATTACAGCTATAGTCTAATACGTATTCAGAATACTCTTATTGTCGGAATTCATGGATAAACATTAGAAGAACATAAATGTATTGTGCTGAATCGAAATAATCAACTATTAAAATTTCGTTAAATTATTCAATTCAACGTTTCATAATATCAATCGAAATTTAATTTCACTATGTATGTATTAATTATTATTTATTCAAAATCAATTTTCAGCGGAAGTACAAAGTATAAAATACACTAATTGGTTTTATATTTTAGCTACAATAGTTTAACTGTAATTATTTGTGAAAATTAAAATACTCATAATTTTGTAAAATAATTATTGCAGAAGCTTATAACAATAATTTCCAATTGTTGCAGTACTGAATCACTATTTAAAATATTAAATACACTCAACTTCGGTATAGATTATAATATTTGAATTTTTTTCTTTGGTTATGTATTTTTTACAAATAGTCCGTTTTTCATCATATACTATTTAGAAATTTATTATCATAACATAATAAATACAGTAACAAAACCAACAAAATTTCAACAAATGAACTGCGGTGATTTCTTTGGGATATTTATTTCATCATGAATTATTCATAAATCATATAACCATTATTATATTTGTCTAAATAATATTACTATGGATACGATACTCTGTTATCATTGATTTTACAATGATGCAATATAATATACTTCTATAGATAAATGATAAAATATTTTGTTACAATATATAATGTCCCTTGGAACATAAAAAGTCAAAAATAAAATACTATATCGTCTCAATTTATTGTTTTGCCCTTTGTATGTAACATGTTGAATTTATTGAGAACTGTAATACATAAATATGGATATATGTATAATATGTACAACATATAATATTTGTAACTTGTATGTATGAAATTAACTTAACGTACAACCACTTTCCTAACCGATTTTGTACTCGTTCTAAAATATATATTTATATACATTTTTTTGATATTGTGTATTGTGTATTCTATATTTTTCTAATCATTATTTTGTCTTGTACACAATATAATATACTCGATTTATACATACATTTTTACTATTTTTTTTATTCACTTCAAGAGTAAACTATTGTAGCTAATGTTTACATAACATAACCACAGTAAATAAACTATGCAAATGGAGTGTTTCGATAGATTCTACGTATACTTCGCCATAATAACGTGTTACACCGATTTATTCAATTCCCGTTTGTTTTTTGTACAACACTCTTTGAATTTGTTTTAATTTATAAGACAAACAAAGTTCATTTAGAGATTTTAAATGAGAAATCAATTAATAATCATATTTCATCAAATAGCATTGATGTTGTTCTTTGCAGAATTATTCAGATATTTAAATGTCGTCTCATAAATATGATCGAAATGCGATACGGTTAATTTTTAAAGTGCACGTATATAATATTACATGTACATGCTGCTACAACTTGCGAGTATATTTGATTTGATGGGTTCGCGGTATTTTACTTGAAAAAGAATTCTTTCAGTATTATCGTTGGCATTCGAGAAACGTTCAGTTTTGTTCATACACACCGGAGGCTAAAATGATAACAATTTTCCAACATAGTTCTGGTGCCGCCGGTGTGCCAAGCAACAATATTTGTTTGAAATATGACAAGAATGATGTGAAAAAAATGCAAGCACACGCAAACGTGTATATACGTGTACAGTATAACGTGTTTGTATAATTATTAAATAGTATTCGATTATTTTGTATGGTCAGCGGTGAATACGACGCAACTATAAAGGATAACATAGAGTTTTTCTCGGATATTGTTTTATTATTTTTTTATTTTTAAAACGACGTAATTTTACGAATAAATCTTGATATTATACAAAACGGGTAATTGAAAAGTAGAAAATGGTTTAAATGTTTACTCGCAGGAAACCAGTATAGTACATTACACAAACTTCATATAGAATAACATTTACTATACTCGCTATTTCCAATTTGAAAAACGTGTTTGTGATGTACGTGCTGTCGGGGTTTGAAAATAAAAATTCACGCTAATCGATCATGATTCAAGTAACGACCATTTATCGACCTTCCGGCCGGATGGTATTAATTAAAGAAAAAAAATCCAGATGGTGTCTTCTCTCCAATCTGGCCAGTACTGAACCCCGCCCCGACGAAATGTCTGTCTGTTTTTTCTGATGCTTCTACGCGCATTCGTGCGTGTTTGGCGTGTGTATATATATATATATATATATATATATATATATATATATATATATATATATATATATATATATATATATATATATATATATATATATATATATGATAGAAGGAACATTAGTGTTTTGTGTTATTTTTTTTCATTTGCACATTTTTATGTTTATTTCCGCTAGCCATTTGGTTTATATTTTATACTTATATTTTTTTAATGAAATATCAGTGTTCTTCTGACAATAATGATAAAAAAAAAAACTCGAACCGTTTAAAATATCCTTGTGAAAAACATCTCTCTATACAGGGTCGTCACGTACACACATACAAGTGCGTTTACACCAGAAATACGAGATATTACAGTATATCGCTGGAGTACAATGTATGTTTGTACGTGTATCAGCCTAAGTACTAAGTGTGTCGCGCGCGCGCGCGTGTGTGTGTGTGTGTGTGTTCACATACAATATACTATGTCTGGTGTTTCATCAAAACCGTATTGTAAATCATCGGGAAGATTACAAAACCGTGTACGACCTTTTACGACAAATATAGTCGGAAGAAAGTGCGTTGCTGTGCGAGGAATTTTTTTTCATTATTCACTGAAAAAAAAAATTCGTAGTCCGTCTGTGCACCGTTGATATTGTTGTTGTAGGCCTGTATTCAACTTGTGTCGAATGTCTATTTATCTATCTATCTATGTATATTGTAAATAATAATTCATTTACAATATAAACTATACGTGCATGACAAAATATATGTATATGATAACGCATAACTGTATGAAAATACCGAATTGTCGCGTCATTTCAAATTTCTCCCAAACCGTCGTAAATTGCATAATGACATTGTGTATGTGTGTGAATATACTGATTTTAGAGCACTTACGTTTGGCGTTTCTTAAATCATTAATATGTATGAATATAAGCACTAAATATAGATGATTATAATTGTAACAGAAACACGCGGATACCGTGGCTATAATGAACGACAGGTAATATATGAGTGTATAAAACCAATTAAAGGCTCTTGGTTCGTTCTCTTGACGCACGATTCGGTACGTGAAAAACGCAAATTACGTAAAGTTATTGGCGTGTAATTCATTTCACACGTATTTTTTAACATATCGTCACACGCACTGAATCACGTTGAGGTCGTGACTTAGCGACATAGTTCTTGGGAATCGCATCAAAACCAATGATGGTAATGTGCAGTTTACAAGATACATCGTTTGATTAGGTCGTTTTCTGAATATTATGGTTATTGGTTAGTGTATGGTTGGTTATTGATATGATCTTATGGATGACGAGTCAAAAAAATGGACATTAAGATGATTCCGATGTTTCGCAAAGTCGGTTTTTAATAGAAATATTAGAAAAAAAATTGCCATGTTAATATAAATGTGTACAGAGTTAATTACGTAAACAAAAAATTCATTTTTGGATTTATCGATAAAAAAAAGATCACACTGTGCCGCCGTTGTGTTGATTACAATGTTCATGTGCAAAACTCAACAGTACTCATTATTTGTACATGTACTCTATTGACTACTTTGACTGTATTATTAGACTATAATCTTTCAAAAATATCTTTTTTGTACATTCAACCTTGGGTGTTTTCTATACTAGTATTGTATATATTCATATATTCATACATATGACAGTAAATGATGGAGGATGATGTAGGTATGCGCTCGTCAAAAACGTGATGACTGTTAGCATATTATAATTAATCATTTTTAATCATGCACCGTAATAATTTGACAAATGTTTCATGGTTTTAACTAAACTTAAATTACCAGCTGTAGTTATATTATCGGATGTTTATGTTTTTAATTGTGCAGAACGTTGCAATTTTAGTACATAATTTTAAATTCTAATACGTGGCTAGTCTTAACATAGTTTAATCGGGTTATAATTATAATAAAATAGCGGGTATTCAATAATTCAATAGATGAGATAGAAAATAAAATTAGTAATTCATAATTTTAACATAGACAATCGTATAACGCAATAAAAAGACAAAAACAACAGATTAATATTCAAAGAATTATAAAGCTTTGAATGTACATAACAAATGATTTAAATGATTGTGCATATAATTAAGTTTTATTTTCAAGTCTTTAAACAACATAATCCATGAATAAAGTTCAATAAAAACCTCCTCATACTCTATTGTCACTTTATAATTACTTGTTTTTGAACTTGTATTTTATGATTCAACATCATATAAGTGTCATTATTTTTAACGCGTTAAAATATTATGCTATTAAACGAACTATAATCAAAATTATAACTTGGAATTATATATATATATATATATATATATATACTCAGATTATTCAACTTGATTTGTGTACCATGACAATGACTAGTAAATCTAGTAAACTTGATCAATTCATTTTTTGCTCGAAATAATGTACTACTTTTTTATATTTTAATTTGCTCATTGTGTTTTATTTTGTTTGTGTTTGTGTGTATGCACACGTTTGTATGAACACTTTTTTATAATTTTTAACTATGCAGAACAGTTAATTATTGCATACATCTTTTTCAATGCTTAAGTACTAAAATTGCTACAGTCCGAGTTTTGATAAGATGTGGGGTTAAAGAGGTAAATTCCCTGGAGCGCATTAAGTTATATTTTATTCATAATAAATAATTTGTTTAAAAATATATATGAAACATACTTAATATGACACTGACAGCATCACAAGTAGAAATAGATCATGAATGGTTTTTAATGTAAATAACAATATATAAGTATACTTATAATAAATAAACGACAATTTTATTTCCGACAGCGAGAACGTTTACCAGTATCATTTAATTGAGAATTTATTCCTTATTCAGAGATTTCAAGTACTTTATACCTACTATTCGCGATTAAAGGCTAACCTGAGCCAAACACATACCTATACGGCTATATACGGTACATATAACCAGACTATTTCTTATTCCAAGATTCTTATCCAAAAATACTTTACACCAAAATGTCACAGGCTCACAGTTGTCAAACAAACCAGTACACAACCATTTAAATCCACTAGTATAATTTCCATCCTGTCATTCATTCCATAGAAATTCTGTAAAAAAACCTTAAACTTTAATGACTTAGTGTTTTTCTAAGGTAATATACTTATATAAAAGGAAAAATAAAAATCATACAAATTATGCCCATATATCAACAAAAAAAACTTGTTAAAATGTAATCGTCGGAAACTTTTTCAATTAAGTGAATTAATAAAATTATTATTTCTAAGACTGATAAGTATTAGATTTTCATCATGTACAGATTATAGGATTCCACAAAAAAATAAAAAACACAATTTAACTTTGACAGTGTGTGAGTCTTCACTTTAGAACCTTACATGCGACGATGGCCTACTTTTTATTATATTTAATGATTAAACTAAAAAAAGAATCTTGAAAAATATAACATCATTATGTGTTTTAAAATGACTACTATACTAATCTCAATGAAAAATGTCCAAGTCAGTAATTTTTTATTTTAACTAATCGACGGAAATTTATTTTTAATGGATGTACGGTAATACACAATATAAATCGCAGGTAGCATCATTAGGCCGTAAATCGTATGGGTTTATTTCCAATCGATGAGCCTTTAACAACGGTTCGCTTAAACGAGGTTCGCCTTTATGTATTTAAAGTGAAATACCGGTTGACATTTTCTGAGTGATTAATAATGTTTTTGGAATTGATTATAAATTATAACGATTAACTCTTTTTATCGTACTTTTACTCTTTTACTAAAACTGAAATTCACTGACTGTCTGCACTAATACAACCGTTTAATGTAGTTTAATATTTTTATCAACATTTTGTTATTAAAAATGTGTCATGAAAAATTAAATGTGGTTTATTATCTTTTATGTTCCTTGATATTATGAAATGTGTTTTTTCTTGTAAACTTGACATCCGTTTAAGTACGTGCTCGAAAGTAAGATTGTTTATTATTATTAACTGTTCTGTTACATATTCGCGTCTAATTAAATAAAATATTATTTTAATACTATACACACATGCATTTTTTGATTTATATTATACTTCACTTTTTTGTTTTTATAGTGTATAGACACAACGTATTTTAAAACAATTTGTTTTTCTTAAATTTCTATTGATAATCTTTACGAACCTTTATTTCTGGTGATTTATATTTCAATTTTTTTTTTGCTAGGGTCTTGATAAAGGGTGCGTCTCGTGCGAATTATTGAGTTTTGGCATACTTCTCGTTGTTCTCATTAAAAACCATTATGGCGCCAATGAATGTCGCCACCTGAATAAAACATCGAGTTTTTGTGTACATATTTTAAGTATAAACAATGTGGCTATTGTCTACTGGTGATTCGTTTTGCCTTTTGATGATGTATACCTACATAACTTCTTGAAAAAAAACAAACAAATACCTGAAAAATTGTTCTAATTTTAAAAAGATGATTTCTGTTTTACATTAAAGAATTGGTTATTCAAATTTGAATGTAATAAATTTAAATTAATATCAACGCGATTATCCTTACTGAAAATGATAATTCATTTTAAAGGCATTCTTACTTGATATTAACTACCTATAGGTATCTAAAATGTTTTGGATTATAGTTCTGTTTTAAATTTATGTTTATGATATCATATTTATAAGCTAAAACATAGAGAAAGAAAGAGGTGTTCATTATTTAAAATGTGTTCGTATGTGTTTGTGTGTAAAAATATTTATTAACATGATATATATTATGACGATGGTGTGTTTTTAAAAGAGGATTATAGACATTAACGTTATTTTCAACTCATCGAGATTATGGTTAATAATATTCTATATTTTTTATGAATCAAGACGAATATTTTATCTAAAAAACTTACTTGTAATTTAATTATAATTGGTGTGTATAATATGTATAAATATTAAAACAGGCGTACAATATACAGTGTTATAAAATCACGTCTGTGCTTTCTTATGTAACAATATACAGTATTTATTAGCTTTGATTCGTAAATAAAATAAATACATTATAAAAGAACTTAACAACAATTGACAATGATTTATTGGTATCTTGAACTGCATTGTAAAAATATAATTTTCTAATTACAAAAAATGTTTAGTAATAATCATTGACGATATATGTTTTCTTTGAACAGTCTATCTATATCAATCAACAATGTAATGATTATTTAACCCGTAGTTTCTTATCAATTAAATCAATTTAAACATGCTGGGCTTGTAATAAAAATACATTGACATTTTTAACGAAATTCAATTTTCTACCGTCTACATAACACATTATTATATTAGACGATCAAAAACATCCGTTGTAATTGAAGCGGTATAATATAACGCGTGTGGATTGTCGTTCGTTTACGTTGCGCAAAAATGTGCTAACCCTATAGTACACAGTTCGCGTATATGGAAACCGTGTATAGTAGTATATCTAACCTGCGTGCGTCGTTTCTACTTCGCCGTAAAATCGTTAAGAAACGAAAACGCACTCGGTGTCTCGAAATCTGCTCATATAGTTCGCTCAAAGTCGTTATTTTATCACACACGTAAGTGCCTAGACGCACATGAAATTTCGTCTAAGAGTCGCATTATACATCGTTATAAACGTCAGAACGTCGAAGTAATAAGGCGTGTAACGTTTCCATCGCACGAAAATACTGCAAAAACAATCAAGAACCATTGTGATTTCGTCCGAAATGCGGTGTTCGATACTGAAAATCTCGCGTGTGTGTCTGACAACTATTATTGTTATTTTGATGTTGTTAAAGAACGTAAAATCCTCAGAAGGCCCGTCGTGACGATAGCGAATACCACGTCAGATCGCTGCTGTAGACAATATTTTCGAAAAATCCGGCCGGCCACCGCGACGACGACGACAACGATCAACCGTCGAAATTCCATTCGGTCGCCGCCGCCGCGCGCATTTTGGACGTTTCGTTTCGCGCGAGGACTTTGCGATGACTTTGTTCCCGCGACTCGTCGTCGTGGTGCCTGCGTCAGCCGGGCTGCAGTCGTCCGAAACGCCCGCGTTTTCCTGTCGGTCCCTCCACGGCGACGGTCATTCGGACCGAGTGCAAATCGAATCGACAAGTGTACACACACTCGCTGCAGTGTACACGTTACGAGTACATATGCCAGTGTAGAGTGTTTTTTTCTCATTTTTTTCCGTGCGTAAGTATTGTGTTTTTATCGGCGGGTGCACGACGACGTACGTACATGCAGTGTGTGTGTGCGTGTGTGTGTGAGTGTGTGCGTGTGTATACAATTGTATTTTTTTCTTTTTTCCTACGCGGAACGCGAACGGGATTATTATACGAGTACATAGGTACGCGCACGCGGTTTATGCCATAAACGCGTTACATCATATACACATATTGTATGGTCCTATATTATATGTGGTGTATGGACGTGTGTATGATTCCACCCTTCTTCCCATTCGGATAGACCGGTGTACTCAAATATTTGATAAAAGTCAAGTATATTATATTATTTTAACTCTTGCACGCGCTATGCTGTATCGTGTGCGACGCCGTACTAATGCCATATTATAACGTGTACGTATTAAATTTTACACGCCACTACTAACACACCCATGGATGCACTTCTTCGTGTTTGTGTGTGTGTGTGTGTCGGTTTGTTACACGTAGATACTTGTAATCATGTTACGTATTAATGTACACGTTGCAATATTCCCATCATCGTTTCGTTTCACGAAACAATAATACAAATAATAACAAAACAAAATAAAAGTAAAATTTATAATTAACGGACGAACGCAGCTGTTGAAGTTTGATAGTAATTAGGGTGAACGTGCAATCATCTGCAGTGGACCGTTGACTCTACAGAATACACTCAATAACAATAATAATAATGATAAATTGATAACCATTGGTTGCCTTAGAGAGATTTCATTTCGTTTACACGTGGCTAATATTTATTGACGATTAGCAGCACATAGTAAAAAAAAACCCGTATTTTAATGTGAAACGTCAATTTTCTTGATTTACCGTGTGATTATACGTAAAACACACACACACACACACACACACACACACACACACACACACACACACACACACACACACACACACACACACACACACACACACACACACACACACGACTATGCAGTATATCGGCGAACAAAAATCGTTACGGATATTTGAGTGCGCGTAGATTTTCGCACAAAAAAAAAAGTAAATCTACACGCGCTTTTCACAAATTCTATTGTTTTAAAAACGGTTTTACAAACAATTCAACTATTTTCCGAACGCACATGAGAGCGTACTATTGTTGTAGTTTCGTCGATGCTAAAATTAGCACACCGTGCCGAGCCGAGAAAAAGTAAAACGCTCGCTTTGTTAATTTAAGAGGTTTCCTCTTTAAGATATGTTTTATTCTTGTTCATCACGTAATTTAATATTAAAATGCCGAAATTGATCGATACCGAAAATATGAACTCTGCATTGAAAATGAAATCATCAAATTATAAACTCAAAGTTAATATCCAATTTGTAGTGAGGATATGGTGGTTTTTAATTTTTTTGCTAAATATTGAAGCGCGTATTGACTTTGTTATTACATTTTCAATTGTATTAAATCGTTAATTTTTTTTTTATGTAAATACGTCGTTAAGATAAAAATATAAAAAGAAACAATGTGAAGTGCCCTGCCGATATATAGATCTTAAATAACGATTAGGTATAAAGGCAATATTGTTATTGTCTATAGTCAAATTTAAACACTGACAAGTACTGAAACATATTTTGCTAAACTGAACGCGCGTAAGAGGCCAGTAGCAAATTCTACTGAGGTGACTGCTTAATGATGTGTTTTTATGACATAACTCTTCTTCTCTTTTGGAGAGCACACGCAACTATCATGTGCAAATATCCATTCAGTGGAATTTGAATTGCCTGATACTTATCTAGCGTGCAAATAAAAGAAAAAAATCTCCATAATTTATTTATTACCTTGAGTTAAAATTACGTAGGTTCAGCATGTATTTTATTAAATCATTTAAATCACCTGTGCCATTAAATAATTTTACTTCGATATTGCAATACTTGAATATGTTTGAAAATAAGGAAAATCATAAAAGTAGTGAGTGCTATAATCATTTCATTATTCCACTACAATAATAATAATCCATTGATTATGTTGTGTCTAAATAAGTGTTTTTCAACAATGGTTTTCTTATTTGTTGAACAAACGAGGTATTAATTTTTCTTGCATGTTATGACTGTCATTGAAATGAAAATGAATTGGGTTTTATGTATGAAAGCCTGTGATTTTTTCTATGTGAAAAATTAAACGCTGAGAACTTTAAAAACACAGTATTTTACTCCTCTTGGTGTATTATTTCAAGCAACTTAAAAATTTCTGTATGCTATTCTTCGAAATGTTTCTCATTCGGTTTCGTTACAAACTTTTAATTATTAAGATGTGTATATGATTTATATACACTACAAATGAGATTTATTATTTGTTATCATACCGTATTATTACAAACGTTTTAAATGTACGTGGCTATACTGTAAATTTGGGAAAAATAAAATAATACATAGAGATAATATGCAGATTACCTTTGTAACTCATTTTCATTAATCGCTAGTACGATTGTGCACGGTAAATTTTAAATCAATAAACTAAATCAACAAAATGTAATACATCTAAGCGTTTTTAGCTTAAATTTAATAACATTATAAAGTTATTGTACTCAAAGAATACAATCGATGACACAAGTTTGTATCTAAAGTTCTTTGATAAAAATATATGATGCAATATTGAATACGAATAGCAGTTTGGACTTATTATAGATTTAAGGTATAATATAAATTCTACTTAGAGTTGATTGAAGACTAATTTTAAAAACACTTAAGAGATTAACATGTTTACCATTTTTGTAAATAACTACATATAACCGTATCGTCATGCGCATAATACTATTAGAACACTATGACACGTATAAATGATGATTAACTTTATTTCATGCATAATATATGAAATATGTAATCGTTTTAATGTAACCATTATGTTACCAAATCAAGTTGTAACTTATAAGCGGGGCTCGGAAGTTCTAGCATATGCATATTTTTTTTGGTTCGTCCTAGAACATCCAAAGTAAGATACAAATGTGTTTCACACTTCTCGGATGTCATGCGCAAAATTTGATTTTGCTATTTTTTGCATATTTACAGTTTTTACTGCTATTTTGCTAATTTAAGGTTTTTAGTGCTATTTTCGGGTATATTCTCACATAAATACATATCATAGGAGCTATTTTGCTAATTTGGAGTTGTAAATGCTGTTTAAGCGCATATGTTTAGATAATAAAGGAAATAAACACATATTGTTGAAAAACAAAATTACCTACCAAAACAGCCGCCTACGAATATGTGAACGAAAACAAATTGTTTTATTTTAGGATGGTACGTATACGAAATTAATGGCCTTTGTTGACGTTTAATGACCTTTGTTGTCGATTAAATCGGATAATTCCGTTTGTTTTCCGATAAATTTTTTATTTTTAAAAATCGTGTCAGTCACATCGTACTATTGCACTATCATCGGATTCGTTGTATTAACTATGTAGTGAACACGTTAATTATTTTAAGCGTTCCGCCGTCATTTAGATGTGAGGCGTATGCGATTGATCGTGAATTGTTGTACATACTCTCGTGTTTTTAGTATTTTTATATTGATTTAAAAATGCCTAAAGTAAAACAAAATTTATTAAATCGTCTTCGTCTCCAAATTTATGTAAATGAATTTGGTTCTAATATTTTCTCAATCGATTCACGTGTATTATTTTGTAAAGACCAAGTACCTACCTAGTTCTTAGATACCTACCATAATATTCTATTAAAAACATTGGAGATCTGTAAAATTAAATATATCTTAAATTTCATGTTTAAAAAATTTGTAGAAAATTTTATTTTGCATATTTTCCAATTTTTAATGCTATTTATAGCGCTTATGTTAATGTTTTTATGTGCATATTTAAGAGCTGAAAATTAATTTTTTCCTTCCGAGCCCTGTTAAATTATAATGCATGATATATTTTGAGTCGTGGTTAGACATTTTAAGATTTTAGTTTAAATTAACTTCGATCGAAATATAGACATCGTATAAAAGAGTGTAGGTACTTTATAATTATTGTTGGAAATAACAATTTTTTTTTGAAATTTTTTAATGATAACTGTACAAAAGCATTTTTTCGCTTACTTTTTATGTTTTGTGATTTGAATTTATTACGAATCGAATATGATGACCGATCCACAAATAACTATATCTTCTACATATCTTCTTCTTCTCTACTAAAGGCTTGCCTTGTCGTTGCAAATCTGGTTCCCCATTCTTCTCTGTTAGAAGCCAGTCTTTTCATGTCTATATATCGTCCACAGCCAGCTTGTTTTACCATTTCTTCTATATATGCCTTCCTACCTCTTCCTTTGTATCCATTTATTCGTCCTTCAAATATATTTGTCATAAACACAATATGCCTGAGTAGGTGACTGAACATTTTTCCACTTATATCTTTTATGTTGTTTAATAGAATTCTTTTTTCTCCTACTTGATTTAATACATCTACGTTACTTTTCCTTTCTGTCTAACTAATTTTCAACATTCTTCTCCATATCCATTTTTCCGTGGCTTCCAACTTCTTTTTGTCTTACTCATTGATGGTCCATGTTTCACAGCCATACAATAATACACTCCACACATAACATTTTACAAAAATTTTTTTCATATTTGTATTAAGTTTTTTGTTTGTAAGTAGTTGCCGTTTTTGCGCAAGTGCTCTTTTTGCCATTGCATTTCTACATATTATAAAAACTTTTAAAAAAATAAAAAGACACAGTGAAATATTGCCCCCAAAGAGCAAAACACATACTTGAGTTTCCATAATATTTGTTTGAATTATGTCTCCTCATTTTTTTTTGTTAGCGTACATTTTTTTCACGCTTAATTTATATATTTTTGGATTCATTAATGCTCACGTATACGTACACGTGATATACGGTATGTGTGAAATCAATGCTGCAATCGAATCGTAAACGTTTCGTTTTATTTTTCTCTTTTAGCATTTTTTTTCTATTCTTGTACTATGAGATACGTTGGCAATGAGTTCTAGCCACTGAAACCGGCCGATAATTGGACACGTTTTTCTCTTTGGCAACGGCAATCTCTTTTTCATTTTGGCAATATTTCTACTGTAGGCTTGAAACACACACACATACACACACACACATACACACACACACATACACTCGCACATGCGCGCACGTGCAGAGGGTACAAACAATTCTGCCGAACTAACCTCATTAAGTAGTGCGTATTACTGCTGCGTTGTAGTCCACGAAGTATATAATATATATATATATATATAGTTTAACAAGACGAATTGTAATGCTCCGACCAGTAAGTTGATAAAACTTCCCAGAATGCAGTGATCTGAGCACGATGGCGTCTTTTATAATTCAACCACACATACGCGTGCCTACGCCCACACACACACAACACACACCCAGTCGTAGGAGAAAAATGAAAAGACGCGTTCAAAACAGGGAGACGAAAAGGAGTCGTATACGTGAAATGATCTTACGGTGACGAAAAGGTATGGACCTTAATGGTCTGTAGACTTGATGTCTACAGTAAACGCAATTTTTTTTGCAATATTGTGAGTTTGACAATCATTATAAAAGTCTTTGCTTCTTTAATCGGTATGGCAAACTTTCATCTTCTTCTCGATATTTTTCGAGTGTCAACAGTAAAAAAAAAAAAAAATACTCTATATATATATATATATATATATATATATATGAGTCATGTTATAATGACAGCATCCCTTTAACATATACATTTATATTCAATTTAATATGAGATAATTTAAGTTTTATTTCAAACTGATTATATTTATTTCGTATTGTTTGGATTTATATGAATTATAGAAATGATATCGCAATAATGATAAATTTACCATTTTTTGCACGGAAAAAAAATTATATTTATTTTAAAAGTCTTCAAAAACACCTCCATTGTAATTTTACATCAACTATTTAAATAAGTCTAAATAGCACTGATTAACTAATTAGTAATTAGTAATTACCTACTTGTACAAATATTAATCAATGGAAATAGTAATTAAAGACAATGTTGATATATTGTACGTTTGTCTGATTTCATCAATTATCACTTTATCCTCATGGTAAATTGCTTTAAAATAAAAAATATATATTTTTTATGCCGGTGCCGGTACTTGATTAACTTTCGGGTGAACTTTTCAACTATCTAACAGTTTAACAGTATGTTTTAATTGAATTAAAAAAAAATTACTATTAGAATGAAATGTACATGTAATTTACAATTTCAAGACCTTTTCACAGATTAATTGTTTCAAACATGGTTTGTCATTCATTAAAAATAATAATGACTTAATGATAAGCTTTATACACTAATATAATAACTCACACATTTTGAGTGAACACTGCACACCTATATGGCTATATATTACATGCAATATAAATGGTTTATTAATTTTATAGTTAATATTTTTTATGCGAACTTTTTTAAGAGCATGAATGATAAATATTTTACTGTGTTTATAATAATGCAAATATTTCTTAACATTAATCATAACCACCATATAATTATATTTGAATAAAAATAATAATTAATCATATTGTTGATAGAAGTCAAAAATAATTTATAATTATAAGCAATTTAATTTATATTTTCTAAAATTAGACCGGATAGTGGGTATACATATGAAAATTCATCGACAAAGTATGTATAGGAAAAAAATATATTTATTTTTGTGTTATATCCTGTGAAAATAAAACTTTATAGTATTTAAAAAAATAATTTACTTCCTTGTATTTGGATAAATAGTTTCTTTGAAACTTAAGAGCTAAATTATTGTCTTTGAAAATGTTTTTTTCGCCTTCAACTGATGTTATAGACGACTCAATGGTTCATTAAATGTACATTTTCAAGAACACCAAGAAAAAGTTTATAGTATAATACCGTCTAAAGTAAAATACCGTAGGTACCGTGTGCTTAGGTGCCGCAGCCTCAGTATAAAAGATTTTATATACTATATAGTATATAGAAATCACTCTAAAGCCAAAAATTAGGCTCAAAAGTATTAAGTTCAGCTACCAAAGATATTTTATAAAACTGAAGCCTATGCACTATACATTATACAAATTTTGGTTCAACATTCAAATATTTTTAAGTATTCACCTATAAATGTTCTGTATGTAAGTATTTTATACATGTATATGTTTTGAAAGTTTACTCATGATACATTCTTATTTAACAACAATCGATGTTAATTGAAATTAGAGTATTTTTATATTTTATTTGAATTTAGAAAAATTTAAATAGTACATTTTTTTTTAAATTCTTGAAACGGTGAAGCAAACACCCTTAAAGAATTTCAAAAATACAAAAATAGTTTTATATTATTAAAATAAATTATAACAAGGAAAAGTAAAATTGATTTAAATAAAAGCATTATTTATTCATAAAAAACACATTTACTACAAAATCTGAACTTTTCTAATTACTAATTATTATTATTTAAAGTAATAATCACAGCTGGGCATCTATTAAAATTACGACCTTTTTCTTTAATTAAAATAGTAACTGTGCAGCATTAAAATAATGTAGGTAATAAATATTGTAATTGTAATTTGTATTCATTGTAAAATAATAATCAGTATGGTGTTATTAAATATTAAATACATATATTGTTTTGTATACGATGTAGACCTAAGAAACATTTATCTTATTTTTAACTCCCATACATAAATTTTATTTTAAAAATTATTTGTTCTATTATCTTTGTACTTGAAGTTGACTAGATTATACGATAAAACATAATGTTTTGAATTTTCTTCGTTAATTATCAAAGTCTTTTCCTAAAATTGGCCAAACAAATTAATTAGTAAAATAGTTTAAGAATAAAATTTGATCACCTGCATTATCATGCAAATTTAAATATTTTTAGTAATTGTTAATCGCGTTTCTCTTGTATCATAAATATAAGATAAGTAGTTGTTATTAGTAATTATTGTTTGCATCATGACAGAAATATTTTTTTGTTTCTTTTAAAACAATTAAATTATTGTATTTTATCAGTTATGAATTTAGAGGCTTTTCATTAATTAATAGTAAAATAAGGCCGTTATATGAACATTATTACGTATTATGTTCATGAAACTATATTATCATGTAGGTAATCAAATTTAGTTACTGTAAAAACCATTGTTTTTACTAATTACTATGCGGTTACAGGCAATAACTGATTTAATATCTTAATGTCAAGATAAATACAAAAACTATTCTCTCATAAGTAAACAGAAAACCTTACTTACAATATTTTATACCATTTTTAAATTCATATAATTGTTAATTTCATAAATTCTAATTACTCATGCAGTCGTATTTTTAATAAAACAAACTCAATACTATATACCTAACCCAGTTCCTACCTTCCAACGTTATGACATAATGACTCACTTAAAGATTAAAAATTACCAATTAAAGTCGTAGAAAAGTTACTGTTTTCTCATGTTATAACGTAGTACTTTACATAATAAGTATAAGCATTTGCATTATCATAAAAATAATTAAATTCTATTTACTATTCACCCGAATCGTACGAATTGTACGATTTTCTTAAATTATGTTCTAGTTGATGTATTCATAACACAGAATAAGAAATAATATTTTACCAAAAAAATCTTTTTAATTCAACTTTACTGTTATTTATTAATATTTATTAGTAGTACGAATAGTACGATCAATTCTTAAAATAAATGTTATAGATTGATTCTAATTTTGTAAAGGTATTTTAATTATGCTTAAATAATGAGTACCGACAGACACATACACACACAAATACATTCATAAATGGTTATAAGAGAAAAATTATTTACGTAGATGTTTGATTTCTTCAGAAAGACTACGAGATGAGTGTTTGAAAATTATTTAAATCCTTTTCGTTTAGTCAGACTTCTACAGATTCTATCTGTATATAGATAATATGTGACACTAGTTATACGTGTGGTCTTACTATTTAATATTTTTCAAAAACACCCTAACACATTCGGTATCGTTTGTCTGCTGCATTTGTTTGCGATTATTTATTTATTTTTACTTTTCGTAAGCTACTCGTACATTCGATGTGATGCGTATATCATCATCAGCAATTCCAGGTTCATTTTTATGTAAAAACGTCGAATAAAAATCGGATCATTCTTTGTGTCTTGTTTTTCCCCGATAATATATATATATATATATATATATATATATATATATATATATATATATATATATATATATATATATATATATATATATTGTATATCATGTGGGTGTGTATGTGTGTGTGTAAATCCTCCTGTAAATATGATGATATTGTACACAATTCAAGCTTGGCTTGCCGCGGTGTTGTCAGGTTTATTCCTTTTTTCCACTGAACACATCATACTATAGGATGGACCCCAACGCCCTCGCAGGATATTTTGTTGTGACCTCGAGCCCGTCGTCCTGTATAATGCGACGATGAAAGTGGTTTTTGGCACGTCTCCCCACACACACTTTTGCCGGTAAAACGCAAACACAACAGTAAGTTTAAATGAGTTATAGTGTAGCAATACCCGCAGGGCCGTACAATACTCTGTACACACACACACACACACACACACACACACACACACACACACACACACACACACACACACACACACACACACACACACACACACACACACACACTCAAATGCACACAGTTATATACATATATATATATTATATATAAATATATAAATATAAATAAATATATATATATATATATATATACATATATATATATATATACGAGAGAGCGGAGAGAGAGAGAGAGGGGCAGATAGACAGACAGACAGAGAATACACGCCAGGGAAAAAAAACATCGAAAACGCATTACGCGTCGCATTGAGCGGACTCGCGCTTTTCGTGTACCTAATATATAATATATATATTATATATATGTATGTACACATGGATATCCTAAAAATCTTTGCGATAGAAATGTTCACATGTCGACGAGCACTTTGGTCAATCGCACGTGCAATTTACCGAGCATAATATGCAAATAGATTTGATAAAAATGTGATCCCATTGATGTCGATTATAAAAAGAATTTTATTTCGTTTCGTTAATAGTAGAAAAAAATACTAATAAATAACATGGAAATTTATTATTTTCATAAGTGTTGAAATTATTTAATTGGAGATATTTTGTGTTTCAGGTGCTGCTGTTCGCGAACGACGAATACTTCTTAAATGGTATAGAGTATACGTAAATAAAAGACAAAAAAAAAATATATATAAATATAGAAAAATCATAAATCGATAAACGGTTAGACAACAAAAAACATTATTATGTCGACCCCGTCTCCGTCGACGTCATCCCCGTCGGAATCGGCGGAGGAGAAGGTCGCCAAGTTCGAGACATTCGTCAACGACGTGCTAAAGGACAGCCTGAAGCAGATCTTCAAAGCCATCGAGGTAGTCAACGATGAGATCACAGATCTGGAGAACGCGCGCGACAGCATCGAGTCGATGTGCCGGTTGTCGGACGAGGCGGCCGCGTCGTCGGGCGGCAAGCCGCTGAAGACGCGCGTCAACGTCGGTTGCGACTATTACATGCAGGCCAACGTGGACGTCCGCAAGTTCATGGTGTGCGTGGGCCTGGGCTATTACGTGGAGTTCACCAGGGACGAGGCGCTAGAGCACATCCGGCACCGGACCAAGAAGCTCAGGGACCACGAACAAGACCTCAGGGACAAAGGGGCTCGCGTCCGGGCCCAGATCACCTTGGCCCTGCACTGCATACAGCAACTGCAAGGCTTGTAGTGGTCGCCCTGCGCTAGCCGCCATAGGCCTCGTGTTCGGGTCGCAAACGCTTATTTTACGACACGGCGTCTACGTACCAACACTCGTACAGTTAAACGTTATTGTATATTGCTCTCGTATAGGAGCTATTATTATTATTTTTTTATTCTGTATTCATAAGCTTTTTTCGAATTTTTTCCTAAGTATAACGACATAGTGTATTATATTTTCGAATTTCGTGAAATAATCGGTGTTTTTTTTTTTTTTTTTACTTCCTTTTCAACCGGATATCCGTTTTTTATCGTCGTGCAACAGCTGCCGCGGAGTCCACTCTATGGGTGTATAATAGAGAAAACTCGCGCGATCGCCCGACATTATCGCAGAACGTCGTGATGTATGTGTACACTGTAACACTGTACACAATAATATATAAGCTTCAATTCGTTCGTAATGCACAGGGTGATTCAAGATTTGTGTAACGACAATTTTATCAAAACATTAATATTTAAAATAGTGAAGGAATTTATACTATAAACAGGTTTTAATGTAAGAAAATCCGAAATGATTCATATAGTAATTATTTTATGCTTTTTACAATTTTTAAAAGGTGGATTTCGGGTAAATTTCTGAACATAAAATGGAATTTTTTTTTTTGCAAACATAATGTGAAGATGTTTTGTTTAAATAGATTTTAGTCGTTGAAAAACATTAATGGATTGTGATAACGTCATGCAACGCACCAAGATAATGCAATTGTTAGAAATTTTAAGGTACCCCCTAAAACATAGAGTTTTGCACCAGTTCTGCTTATTCACTACTAAAATTGATTGAAAAATATCTTCACGTTAATTTATCCGAAAATTTCGCACGTTTCCATTTGCTTTCAAAAGTTGATCCACGAAACCATCCTATTGGGTTGAAAAAAAATATAAAATGTTCATTATAATATTATACGATGTACGTATTTTTACTGTATTTCCAATATCAATATGATAATATTGCGTTGACACGAATATTGTAATCACGGCTATAGATAATATTATCTTCGTTATAGATAATATTATCTATAGCCGTGTTTTTAATATGTTTATCAGGTAAGTCTACGTATAATATTTTACAATTGATACTATTAACTACCATGATAAAAAAAAAATATATATATATAGGAGTACACACACATACAGAAAGGTGCAAATGCACTACAGTGGGGGCGTAACGAACGCGTTTCCCCTTGGCACGACCGACAAACGACAAGTTGTACGCAAACACATTGACAGGCCTTTGAGCGTCGTACTCGAAGCTTTCAACGGGGCGTTTTTGTTGGGATTGAAAAAAAAAAACTAGTAGGAAGTATAAAAACACGCACGGTAATTTCGTCGTTACAAATCGCATAATACGGACGGTCGGTCTCACCACGTCCAATCCCTCCGTCAACGTTTGCTGATGGCCGAATACGATAATATTACAACGGCATAGAGTAATTTTCCGTCGTACACCCGGCGAAAGCCTTATCAATGCGTTATAGACACGCGCGCGCCAACGCAAAGAATAAATAATGTACCCGTATTATACAGATAGGCGTTATAATATAGTGGCGCGGGAAAAACTGGGAACGCCGAACGTGGTAATAATATAGGGTGGTGTACGACGAGATAACGTGTTTTACTGTCGCCGAACGGAATAATTCGTTTTACGGCTGTCGTGTGGCTAGATTTAGTTTGATATTTCTCGATACGATTTTCGTTTTTGATTTTTACTTTTTTTTTTTCGTAGAAAGCACGTACTGCTGTCGTTAAAAGTTTAAACCGTAGTAACGGGGCGGATCATTAGACGAAAATGATATACCGGAATGTAGTTTGTGAAACGCTTTTCCCGAAATAATTCATCTAAAACCTCTTGTGTCGTCCTTAGTGTTTTCACTGTACGCGTTGCCCGAACTTTGTTATTTATCGTGTTATCTTGACTTCGGGAGAATTAAGACGTCTTCACGTATCATGAATTGTTGTTGTAGTACTTGTTGGAATCGTTTGCGAGAAAAAAAAATCCAATTAGAATGTTTATCGAAAATTTCTGAGTAATAAATTAAAATAATTACACACGAAGCTTTCATACATTATTCGTACACATCAGTGCGTATCATATATGTATTTATATGGGACAAATTATATTTTAATGGAAAACGCGATAACAATATGACATGACCATAAAATAGGAAAAGCCTTCGGACGTTAAATTGAAATTCCTTCCAAGTATATTCTATATACATTCTCTACAGTCTACGTATTTATTATCATAATGTGTTTACGAGAAAAATCGATACGACGGGCGAGACCTTTGTTTGACCATAAGTCGTGGAACGGTGCGTCTGATGGTCAAACGCGGTCGCAGTGCGGAGAGAGAGAAATAAGAAAAAAAAAGGTTAACAATAATAATATTTAATAGTAATAATAACGACGATGGCGACAAAAGAAACCATTCGTGTTGGTTTTTTAACCTTTAAACCGGTGGCGGTTATACTCTCTCACAATGTAATAATGCAATGTATATGTACGACGTACGTACTCGTATAATTCGCATGCGCGCACACATTATACGCGCCGATCAAAAGTAAATAAATAAACGTTTGTGCTCGGGCGCGGGCGATCATTTCCGATAGGAAAACCGGTAACGGACGGACACTCTAACGATCTTTTGCGCGCGCTCGTTATTATTTTCATGTTAATAGTAATAATATTATGTGCACAATAATGTTCGCATTTGCATATTTCGGAGAAAGCCCCGGACGGACGTAGCGGCCGGGGGGGGGGGGCAGGAGGCGACGTCGTATCACGGGGGAAACGCTGGATGCGGCGGAACGAGGACGGCGCGTGAGTGTGTCGCGACAATGGGAACTTTGTCCGCGCGTCCGAATCGGAATCGCGTTCGCACACGCTCTCACACGACGCACAACACACACACTCACACTCACTGCACAGACACACCATCAACACGCGTGGACTCGCATACGCCTTTTGGGACCGCGGATTTAGGGTTCCCCCTCGTACAGCTACGGACGCGCTTAAAATATTCGATTTGACAGTTGAATAGGGTCGCCCTTTGCCGGTAGCCAAAGACGGAGCCGAGACGGTCACCTTAATCAGGTTTTACCGGAATAGAATATTATCATTGTGTGTGTGTGTGTGTGTGTGTGTGTGTGTGTGTGTGTGTGTGTGTGTGTTTGCGTGCGGGCTTGCAGGAACCACTCGTGAAATAAATCGCATTGACGAGATCTGGTGTAGAGGTATATACGTACATATATTATTGTCGTCGTCGATGGTGTGTTGTATACGTTGCTGCACATAATATGTATGTATGTGTGGTAGCCGGTATACATAGTAAAGACTTCAACGTAGCATGTGTATGAAATAAAACCGGGAGTATAAAATACGTGAATAGACTTTATTCGGAGATTAATAATACAACGACGAGAAAAAAAAATATACGTATGTATAGAAAAGATTTGCAAACATATATATATATATATATATATATATATATATATATATATATATATATATATATATGTGTGTGTGTGTGTGTGTGTGTGTGTGAGTGTGTGTGTGTATACGGTTCCCTCGTACGCAGGATATGTATCTGAACGTGTACGCCGCGCCGGGCCGACTCTCTGCAAATTGGAAGTGCTGCAGTGTGCATTGGGTTTCTTCCGATTCACTGCCCGATGCCCCGCCGTAGTGGCCGCTGCCGGTTCGAATGTCCCCACAAGGATCAGATACATAATATTACACGAGATGTTTATTCAATAGAACGAATAATAATAATGATAATAATAGTAATAATAATAACGATAATAACGTAGAAAAAAAACTCATGTATAACATTATAATAACGAGCTATGGTCGAACGAGAAACAATGACATGTGGCGGAGGAGAAAAATCGATAAATAAAAAAATCGTATACGAGTGAAGGGACCGTGGCGCGGAGGCACAGACGTGGTGACACGAGCGTATAACGACGACGGATGCACAGGACGCGCGCGCGTCATACAATAATAGTAATAATAATAATAATAATATATTATTATTATTGTAATGTGACTTTTTGACAGCGGCGGAAATCACATCGAATCAGACTCTCTTTTCTCGGACGTCGTAATATACGCGTATTGTATACATATATATTGTTATAATAATATATGTACGCGTGTTATATGCTAACGAGGCTGCCGCTCGTGAATAATAATAGTAATAATACAATACCACCTCGTCTGTCGATGCCCGCGTGTACCTATCGCCTGCACGTGCGGGTTATATCTGCAATGCGTGCAGTATATTATACGCACACCATTTAGGTATAAGTACACGCAGCCTAGTGATTCTCGATTTACGCGTCTGCAGTCCCCGGTTAATTATGTTTTGGGCCGCCGTTAAATGACGACCACCTATGTCGACTTCAGTTATCAAAATTCAATTATTACCAAATACTAACGAGTGTAACACGAACGGATGTTTACACAACGAATCGCCGTGCTCAAAAAAGTAAAAGTGTCTAATTAAAATATAATAATGATCGTCGAGAAAAGTATGGTTTAACACCGGGGTCGGCAAGTAATTTCTATCGGGTTTCATTACATTATTCAATAGTCGTTACTAAAATTTAAATTATTTGAAGAGCAAACGTGGCTCGTGATTTTATACGAGAAATTATATTTCTCGTCTTTAGTTAGTTACTTAAAGTTGGGAACTCTAGTAGAACGTCTAATATGTAATATGTCCTCAAGGTGAGAATCCATTGACTTTGTTCGATACTTGTTTGTAAAAAAATTATTTTACAAAACGACGCCTTCTTTAATAATCGTAATGGAAATCGAAACATCGTCCTTATTAAACCGCTAAAGAAAGACATGTTGACGCCCCGCATTACTGCCTTCTGGGGGCCGGATTTGGACCACGGTCCGCACTCCGCCAGTTGCCGACCGTTGGTTGAACATGACGTACTGTAATTAAAATGTTACGGATGTATGGTCTTCGACGTTTTTTCGCGATATAACATTGGAAAACACACATCGCCGAAACGAGTCTGGTAAGGCCGAAACGCAGCTGGCCTAAGCTTACAGACCAAGTTGCGATCTACGGGTATATGCGGAATATTATGTAAAAAAAGAAACGTTATTACGGTAAAGGATTTAAGACTGAGGTTCCCACATGGAAGTGATCGCTTTAAAATGGTCGCTACGGCCGCCTGTGCGTGTGATTCGTACCCTAACGCGTCCGTGCGCATCGTTGTACGCGAGTCCGAGGCCTATAAAACTCGATCGGAACACCGTGAGACACTGTGACACAATACGCGTGTGCATCGCTGTGCACGGTCGAAACCGGCTGCCGTGCGTACGCACGAAATGTCACCGCAGCGCCTGTTGGTCCTCGCAAAGTCTCTGCAAACAGCAGTCGCCCGGACGTGAAATCCGTCGTGACTCGTCACAGCGTCGCGTGATATAACGTTACACGAAAGACGACCCTGTAGGGTCCCCGCGTCAGCCACGCATCAGAAAATGATCGGACCACGTTACCGCGATCGTTTTCTACTTCAATGGACGTGCGTGCGTCCTCGCCGACACACGAGATAAGACCGAGAGACAGGGAGAGAGAGAGAGAGATGGGCGAGGAGAAGGCCGTGCATTATTATTTACGGAGCCGGCGACGTGTGTACAGTGATTATTATTTAGACGGCGGTCGGTCACGCAGCTGAGTGATCTGAAGCACGATATTATTTTTTTCGTTCGACGAAAATCGTTAATACACACACGAGAGACGAAACGCGTGTGTCCGTCGATACCGCCGCGGCGAGCGGCACGTCCACATCCGCGCCCGTCGTGCAGCGCACGTCCGGATTTAACGACCGTCATCGTCGGGACGGACGAGAGAGGATTTTCGGTCTGACGTGCAGTGTAATATGGATTGTACGCCGTACGCGTTTACGTGCGGATGCGGGTGTGCGCGGGCAAGACACTCGAACAAAAGTGTTTCAATGTATGTGTGTGTGTGTGTGTGTGTGTGTGTGTATACGCAAGACTTAGACACGGACGATGTAATAGATACTTGTTATAGTAATTTATTACAATGGCAGTGGCCGTAATCAACTGCACACGACCGCCTCCTGGTATAGACGAGGGTGTGACGGGAAACAAGGAATTTTAAAACAATTAAAAAATATCGCATTGATTTTAATAATATTATTATCAAAGCGTGATTGTACATACTATACGATTGTAATTTGAGCGCGCGCTCATGTGTGAGTGTGTGTGTGTGTGTGTGTGTGTGTGTGTGTGTGTGTGTGTGTGTGTGTGTGTGTGTGTGTGTGTGTGTTTCAAAGTATAATTTATTTGTTTGAAAAAAAACTCATTACTTTTATTAAGCAATTAAGAAATTCTACTTGTAGAAAATTAAATTTTACAATAGTGAAATCTAACAATCGACATTGGACGATTACTTGGACAAAAAATGTACCAACCTTTTAAGTATATTATAGTGGTGTTGTATTAATAAAAAAAAATTAATAATAATAACAAAACACTTCGAGGGAAAACGATAAAACGATTTTTATTGACAAAGGTACTTGAGACTCTGATGTTTGAAAAAAAAAATGTCACGAAACGCTACGTTAAATGTATATGAAATATGTCTTTTAGAAACAAATAATCTTTTTGCGAATTGGAATATCTTTGACATGCATCCGCGTGTGAAACAGTGAAAGTAAGCTAAAATGATTTCGATTTTCCGTTTTTGATTGCAGTTTTGTTTCTTGAGGACTCGGTGAACTTTGCTATTACGACTAAAAGGACACGACAGATGTTTGTACATCGTAACTTGATCTCCAGCGTTCCCGCGAATCAATACGCGTATTGTGTTTGTCGACCGACGGTGACGACAAAACCCACTTCGGCGACAATGTGTTATTTTGCCGTAAAAATATTTTGGAACCTTTCCCGTCGACCTATTGATAAAATTTGATGTAGGCAGGTACAATATTTTATTGTATATACACTACGATTGAACGGGAACAATAGACACATTTCAAGAAATGAATAAGAAAGAAATAATTTTCAATTAGGTACCAAAAATACCGACGAAATGGCGTAGCCAATACAAACGGACAGAAATGTCCACTTAAATAAACAGAAACGTTAAGTTTTATGTAAGTTTTCGGATCGGTTAAAATTAATGATGGGCAAATACCCGGTAAATATATTTTTGGTAAATTCCCTAGTTATTTACCCGATATTTAAAATAAATACCCGGTAATTTGGGTAATTACTTCAAACAAAAAATATTCAATAAAATTTTGTTCATCAACGAACAAATGTTAAAATGTGGTGATCCAAGCCAAAATACCTAAATTAGGTATAGTTTTATAATTTTTATTTAAATAGATAAGTTGAATAAATGTTACTATATAACAACTTAGAGAACTATGTTACCTAATTCAAATAGATTTAAACTAAGCCTAAATATCTACTTAATGAAAAAATATTATGATAAGTAGAAGTAAAAAAAAAAAAAACATAAATTAATAAGCATAGATTGTTTATAAATTTATAAATATAAAATATTATGAAAGATACAACACCAGTATTAAAATAATAAATTATAATTTGTATATATTCATATAAATTATAATAGCTATGAATACAATATTATTTTTGTAGGTACTTAATTTATTATAAGTTGTAATTTTCATGTAGCATATAGGTAATCCTTAACATTTTGATTTTTTGTACCTTTTAAATATGTAATAAGGTAAAATTAAAAAAAATTTTTTTTGTGAATTTATATAATTAAACATTATACCCACACAGGTAGGTACCAAGTTTTTAGTGTTAAACAAGCAAATATTGTATTTAAATAATAATACATTGGTAATAAATGATAAACAAAATAAGCTTACTATTTAATATAATTTTTTAAATTAATTATTTTACTTACATTCTCCGATTTATTCATGTGATCAAAAAATTTGTTGATGGTTAAAGGCTTGTGCGATTGACAGCGCTAAATGAGCATCATATTCATCAACTGTTTGTATTTGATCTTAAGTTACATTAGAAGTTGTATTTGAATAACATTTTTGTTTTATTTTTTGTGGGCAATTTGAACATTTAAGTAAATGTGCTTTCATTTTATTCACATTCATATTATACTCTTTTTGACAAAACTAGCATGACTGACGTTTATCGTTAGATATGAATTGTTCAAAGTATTTACGCACTATGTCCTTTTTTCTTCCCATAATTTTATTTTATAGTTCACAAATTTAAGCAACAACAAAAATAAATAATTTGTATTTCATTAACAAAGCAAAAACGAAAAAAAAGCGCAAAAGTAAGACTAATGCCGCGTTACCAACGCATAACCACGGTATATCTATATTTTACATTTCTACCGTGTGTGTATTGTAGTCATGTGATATTTTAATATACTTTAATATTTATGTTACAACCAAGGTGGAGATATATCCACCTTGGTTACAACCACAATTTAAGATAAAACAGTGTAGCCATGTTAAAAAAAAAATACCCAATTTTTCAAAGAAAAAAATGACGTGGGTAAATACCCTGGTATTTACCCAAAATATATTTCTTACCCGTTGGGTATTTACCCACAGTCCATCACTAGTTAAAATATATAGTATCGAATATAATAATGTATACAGTTACTACACAATTCCAAGTCTTTGGGTATAACTTATCAGAATTATGCTTATGCTGTATAATTACATAATAATATTATTTAAGTATTTGCGTACGCTTATACTATGTGTGTAGATCGTCAAGGGATTTTCGGTATCAACACTATACGGTTTTGCGCACACGGTGTTCGAGTATCGTTTGATTTTCGGTAAATGATACTTTCAATCATCTCTACGTTATTATAACGATACATTGTATAACCTCATGTTTTATCGTCTTTCGCGGAACGGTTACCGCGTATAATCATTTACGCGTCGTGCTGTACAATTATTATCGGAATGAAATTCGTTTTTAATCTTTATGGCAGCACGGCCTTAACAGAAAAATGAAAAAAAAATCGTCCGTGAAAGCAATCATAAAACATAATATAAAATACCGACCGCGGTCCGCTCGTTAGTACTTGTTATTTCTGTAGGAAATATCGCGCGGTAATTGAGTTGTCCGTTTGGCGCGAGAGAATGCGTTTACAACTGCAGCGGCGAGCCTTGCACAGAATTATATGCAATCGTACTAAACGTCATGAACGTATACGTATCTGTTATATATTATATGCCATTATTTCTCACATTTTTTTTTTTATTTATTTACCTATATGGAAGGGGATTTCTGCTTTGGTCATTTTAGATGATTATAGCACAACTGAAATTACTACAAACGTTTACGTTATTCATTCGTGTATTTATATAATTTTGAATTACTATACGATGTGCAAACTGCGCGAAGAAATGAGATCGAGAAAGGGGTTGAATAGATAAAATGAGGATCACGTCTGTCGACGATCGGAAGATAAATGTCAAAAATTTCTGAACGTGTGTTTCGAGACAGAAGGCAAGCAAAATTTTTAATTTATAATTAATATGTGTATAATTACTGCTAGGTCAGACTGCATCGACGTACGATTGTACTGTGACGGTGTGACGACCGACTGGTAGTCCTTTCGGTAACCCGGTGTCTCAATCCAATTACGACGTATTCGGTAAAACGGTGATACAAACCATTGAATTGTAACCTGTACAAGTTTTTCTAATTTTCTAAAGTTCTGGTCAATTTTGGTCGATTTATATTTAAGATAGGACCTTTATGACTGTAATCATTGTGTAAAAACGAAAAAAATCTAGAATTAAATTGTATGTTGAATTAAATATTTTATTTTAAATTTTATTCAAACAAACTATATGAGACAGTAAAATTCAAAGAACAATTCATTATCTTTTTAATTAAAAATAGAAAATTTGGATTACGTTTTTGTAAGAATTAAATCTTAAAATTATTTTGTTGGGTCGTTTAAATTAAGTTAAAATAAAAGATCTATATCACTCTCTCCCTATATCTCTGGAAATTTCAAGATTTTTGGTTATTTTAAAGATTCTCACTTATTAGAATTAAATTTATGAATAACATATTGTGTATTTATATACTTTTGAACACCAATACTCTGTACAAGCAATGCTCATTTATTTGGTATTATGCCTATAAACAAGTCCATCGATTTTATCATCTCAATTATAATATTTTAATTGGCTAGAAAAATTAACTTTAATTTTACTAATAAGGTATTATAATACTTGAATAAATTAACGAACGAGCAAGATCAGCTTTCTTTTTTTATGGGCCTTATAACCTTTTTCCTAGTAAACTTAATAAAATATTCCTATCAGTCACTGGATGGTTTAATGAATCGATATATTTATAAACATGTTACTATAAAATATGACTTAATACAACTCAGTTTAGTCATTATGCTCTAATGACTAATATTGTATAGGCAATGATCACCTTGTAATAAGTGTCTTCATATAGTTCTCCACATGATATTAAAAATCAGCTATTCTTATTTGTATGACCAATCGTCATGATTCTTTTTCATTATTTGAAAATTAGTACGTTTTAAAATTTTTAGGGACCCCAATATTTGGAGTCCAGGGCAAGTTCCTCTAATTCCCCTCGTTGAATCCAGTCTTGACCAGTGTTATTGAATTTTATTGCAATTCACGATGCAATATACACGAATATTGTTATTCATTTATATTTAATTTATTTGTATATTTTATTCGTATATGCACATTTTTTCAAACTATAATGTCGTATAAGGCCGGTATTAAATTAAATGTATTATTATAAAAATCAAATGTTATAGGTCAGTAATGTCAAGCCTTTTTTCTTCGGTAGGCCACTTAAGTAAATAATTATGTTCGAGTGGACCATTTAGCATAAAAATACGAATAATCACAATTACCTATATCGGATAATTATTGTATTAGATGTTGTGTTTTTCATATCTTTTATTGACTATGAAAAAAATTACTGATTGGGGTATATCGTATAGTTAGAAGGAAATATAAAAGTTTCATTTATTCAATTTGATCAGTATGCTTTTGATAGAGCGTAAGTGAGTTGATATAAATTTTTTAAATTTCAATTGGAAAATGTCTGATAGACAAAAATGTAAATACAATGACGATTGTTGAATTTAATTTAATTTTTGAAATTTGAAACGAGCCATGTAGAATATCTTCGTGAGCCGCGGGTTAGAAACCACTGTTAAAGCCTTATAAGTTATAAGTTACAGATATTCTTATTTTTGACGGATGTATTAACTTAGATTAAGGTTCTTATTTTTAAACATTTCCAGACGCTTTATTATAATTTATTTTATCAAAATGTTGTAAAAGTACCAACTATTGTACTTGTTTTTTGTTACGTTATAGATACGCGTTGGAGATTTTTGTACCAGTAGTGTTTTTTTCTGAGATTTTTTAGCCGACGATTTTTTTAAGGGTTTTTTAGCACCGTTTTTTCGTCCCGCAGCGCGCTTTCCTCAACGGTCAACGACGCTACTGCAGCTCCATGGAACACTATATAAACGAATAATGTGGAAACACGTCCTTTTATCCGTTCGTCAAAATAACATTCAACGGCGCGGCAGCACATGGGTCATCAACGGTTTTCGAATTCAATTTGTTTTCTTTCAAGATATATGTATAATGTATATATACACCCATGTGGGTGTGTGTGTGTGTGTGTGTTTTCACACGTATATAGTACTCGAAATTGTAAACACACACACACACACAAACACACACACACACATTCACACATACATGACGTGTAAGTATAGCGGCGCGGCCGCGTACATAAATAATATAGCCGGTCGTATATATACATACATATATTATATTTATATATTATGTTGTACACCGTCAGTCCGTCCGTCGAAACCCGCCACGTGAGAATACGTCGAAAACGTCTATTTGTGTGCGCGTGTGAATACAATACGAGTCGGCCCGTGAGGTTTGCGCGCGCCCGACCGTTGTTTGCGCACTCCTCACAAAAGCAAACACCTCTTGGACAAACGTATAGTATTGTGGGAGCCGCCGCCTCCGCTGCTATGTTATGTATTATTCACTCGGTCGATTCAACTCGATTGTGATAACAGCCGCCGCCACCGCCGCCGCTGCCGTCCCGATCACGTCCGGACGCTCTTGCACGACTCGTGATTGATAAGTGCCGCGGCGCGCTCAAGTATACGTGAGACAGTGAGAGTACGCTATGCGCCGCGTCGGGTCCCGGCGAAACACCGTTATATAGGTGCTTAAGTAGTATTTCAGCGTGACAGCATCAGTGCGGTATGGACAAGTGTAATTTTCATGTTTCTTTCGACGGTAAATACTAAATTTTCACAGGATTAAAACAAAATATATATATTTCTGCGGCGGCGAGTACTGACTCAATCAATGTTATATTAGATTCTGAGTGAAGCGAAGGATCTTATGGTTTTACAATGATGTTTATTTTTTTTTTTTTTTTTTTTTTTTATTTATTTTTTTTTCTGTAAACACTTTTTCGTATAGAAATCCTTGTCCAAAAGTTTCGTCCAGCAACTCTTTAGATTCGAAATTGAACTGAGATGGTACTTTAGAGAGGTCATTTTTCCAAAATCTTCATAGTTTTTCCAGTAATCAAGAATAACGATCGAAAAACTGAGTAAAAACGGTAAAATCGGTAAAAATCCACCGTAAACGAGATTTTCACTGTTCAGATTTTAGGTATTTAGTCATAAATCGAAAAGTATTGAAGCTAGAAACTTGAAAATTTTATCTACTATCAAATACATACTTTTTTATATTGGACAAAATTTTCAGAACAATTAAAGCACTTTTGACTTAAATATAGAACTTTTAATTTACCAAATTGTTTGAAAGTTTTTATGTAATATAATTTTAAATATTTGACAAAAAGTTCTGAAAATTTAATATGACCTTACTCATATACCTACCTAATTATCCTAACAAAAGTTCAAAAATCGTTAGTCAGGATTTTTTTTTATACACACATTAATAAATTATTATACGATTTTTTTCGATATTGTCTCATTTCTTTTAAGTTTATTTCTAATGAGTTAAAATTGTTATAATAATTGAAATTTAAATGAGTTATATCTAATTGAATATTTTATGAGGGTTTAATTACAAAAAAACTCACCAAAAATTATACAAATAACCGTAAAATACGCAAACAGTATTTAAATAATAATATATTATATTACACTGAAGCTTTGCTCAGAATCGTTTTATACTAAAGAAATGAGTCATCATTTCTTTAAAACTTAATACATTCATCACCAATATCTTGTCCGAGGTTAGGTTAGGTGATCCCATGATAGAAAGTGCTATACACTCCTCACCATTATCTTGTCCGAGGAGCGAAGCGACGAAGGACGAACTACCACCACCATTATCTTATCGGCTTTTTTTTCGTTTTAAGTTACGAAGTGATGACGTATTTAGAACAATATTACGTATTCCTATGAGGGGTTGAAATATTGATGCTATTTCAATTATTAAACATTTTTTTTTTTTTTTTTGTTTGTTCTAAAACATAAAACAAAGCTCTGTACGAAAAAATGTGTTTCAGCATTCAGGTCGAACTAATTGTTTTAATGTAATATTAATTTTGCATTTTTTCTCCATTTTTCACAATTCCATAGTGAATGTCAAACTAATACGAAAATATTAATATTTAGTGATCAGATATTGCCGAGCTATCGAGTATTATTTTGTAATATATTATACATAATATATAACTTTTAAAGTGGAATAAAATACATATTAATGGTTCATTTTTTAAGATTTTTTTGGGCGTTTTCGATTTTTTTTTTCACGCCATTTTATATAAACAATTCTTTAATGCATTCAATCCCACTCTCAAATATCACCATGACACCGTATCTATGTTCATATCTCACAGCAAAATAGTTAGTAATAACAATCATCATTGTGAGTGTGTGCTTCGGCACTCGTGAGTCGTGACGCACGTTTGGAGGTGACATAGGTACCCGTTGCAATAAGGCCGGTGGGGCCGGGGATCGGATCGAAAACGTATTGACGTTTGTAGCCGAATAATCCTGATTAGATTGTACGGAATCGTACAAGCATACGTGTTGAAAGTTATCGTTTGTACGCGAGAGTCCTTAGAAATATATATTCGTTTATGGCGCGGCGAGGGTTTATAATATATATATATATATATATCTTGGGCATACAAATAGCGATAAAATATTTTATTCGCCGCCACTACTTTATACAATAATGCGCACGAGCGTTTTGCAATGTGCGGTAAAATTTGATTACGACGACGTGTAGTATACGAATACGATATAGTGCTACAGATGCGATTTAAAAAACACTGAGTGCACACAAGTCCAACCATAATATCGTTACATTGTAACACACACACGCACACGCGTGCACACACACACACACACACACACTACACACACACACACACACACACACACACACACACACACACACACACACACACACACACACACACACACACACACACACACACACACACACACACACACACACACACACACACACACACACACACACACACACACACACACACACACACACACACACACACACACACACACACACACACACACACACACACACACACACACACACACACACACACACACACACACACACACACACACACACACACACACACACACACCAATTGTCGAGCGCGGCCCGATGAGTCAAAAACAAAACAACACGTGAACTTTTGGGACGTTGAAAAATTAATTTTCCGGAGGGAAACGATATGTTTTTTTTGCGTTTTACACCTGGCAGATGTTTAATGCGTAAATATATGAGCATAGTATACACATCGCACACACACTGTACAATATACATACACACTATTATGGCACGCAATCGTTTGTAACATGTAACATGAACCGCGTATGTTTTTTTTTTCAAACCGTCTGATGGCGAGTGACGGAAAACTTCATCGGCCCAAAACCTCACCCGGACCACCAGCAAATACCGAGTACAATGTACAGAACGTTATTTATAATTCATCATGCCCCCGAGTCACAAAATAAATATGGTGTTGATGTTGATCGACATTGGACGATGGAAGTTTGTTGTTACAGTAATATACAATTTTAACGTCAAAATTGACACCGAAAAAATGTAGGTATACACATTTTTACCACAATCCAAGAATAGAAGTTATAAAAAAATCATATGTTCCGTGAAAAAACCTATACGAAACGCGTAAAGCATATTCGCGCGGTACAAGTCCTTCTTCTCGTAGTATTAAACATTTTATTAATGGGATACAAAACGTCTCGAAATTCGGAATAAATAATTATACTTACATTTATACAGCAATACCTTACACCATTTTTTGAGATATTTTTCTCTTAAAAATAAAAAAAATAATAGTAACATAAATATTCGCTGTAATATTATAATATATAACCTTTTCTTTCTTTTATAGCTTTTCTTCGAATGCGATGATATAATATATAATGATATGATATAATAATATGATTATATTCATTGAATTTCGAAGCTCGTGCAGTTTTTAAATATTAATACTATAACAACGTTTGATATCAATGAATGTAAATAAAAATAATAATGAATATTTAAATTGAACGATACGCTTTTATCAAAAATGTAGGGCGTACATATTTACTACGATTAAGCGGAAAAATTTGAAGTTTTTAAATAATGTATTTGAAATAACCATTATGTTTGGGACACTATTGATGACGACGACACGCTACACAAATATGTACTAAAACGGGCGATTGGTAAAGAAGACGCCTACTTGTCAATCATATTATCTGAACTGCATACAATGTTTCCAATTGCTTCGAACTCGTGCGTGGACAATAAATAGCAAATATAGAAAACAGGATTGCAATGTTAGCAATAGCAATCTTTATCTGCCATCTGGCACATGCTTAAGAGGAAGTTATGCCGAAATTCGTTATTTGTGTCGCACAATAGTGTGACATCGCGTCAAATGTTCCGCGTCAAAAATACATTCAAGCAGATTGATTATAAATAATATAGTAAAGGACAAAAACTACATCGCTATGAGAATATGTGAAGAACATTATTATTTAAATCCATTTTATCTTACTGATTTTGGTCTGACGTACAGCACTTTAAGATTGTTGAAGAAATATATTGTTGAATACACTCGTAACAATTTACATTAAAAATAAATACATTTATAATAATTACACATGAAATAAAATAAAAGTCAGTGATGTAAGTTATTTACAATGATTTTTCATCATTTTCATTTCAAACGCTTTTTTTACTTTAAATCTCTTGCAGGCAATTCTTTGTTATCTATTTATTTGAATGAGTCCAGCATTATTTAAGACATAATATTAAGGCAATCAAATTAAAGTTTTTTTAATGACGTTGAATTTCAATTAGGAATTCATTTTCGGCGTGTTTTTGAACAATTTGAATCTAATTTTTACATGTAGAATTTTGTAGCTGTCTATCAGTTGAAATAATATTAGCGTATATGGGTAAAATTTCTGTTAACTGAAGAAACGAGCATTATTTGCACAATAACTAGTTTCCACGTATGTTTTTCTTACAATGTTCGTAAGATGTGTTCAAAAAGTTTCATTTTGAATGTATTCAGGTGTGAATGCACCTTTAAGTCTTTCATATAAAAGAGAATCGTGTTTTATTGATCAGTTATCGAACAATGATTAATGAGTAGGTTTACTTAAAAAAAAATGTGGAGCTTAATGTAATAATGTCTATATAATTACACAAACAGTTTTGAAAATACCCGACGAAATCCTAGATAAATTATTAAAAAATGTTGGTTACCACTTTAACAAGTGTGGAATATACACCTATATATATATATATACACACACACACACACAGTCTCACACGGAAATTTAGAAGTCAGATTCATATATTTTACATTTATTCTGCGTTTAAATATGTAATGTTAGCCTCCCATAAGTTCATATTTGTTCTACATACCAGAACTTTATATATTTATATTTATGACAAATTTTAGAGAAAATATGACGTCGATAGTCGTATATTTCACATTGAAATATCGATAGTTGCACTGCACCGTTAAGAGTTTAGGATGATATTGACTTTTAGCCTTTTTCGTTTTTATTCGTACGTACATTTACTGCGAATCAATGTTTTATTAATAATATATTGAAAAAAGTTATTAGAAATAGTCTTACAGTCATATCGTCTGTTAATAATAGTATAAAATTTGTTGTCGACCTGATGCGGGATTTCGTTATTTTATAATTAATATTACGTCCAAGAAAGAAAAAACGTAATTGGAAAAACGCTCTAACAGAAAGAGAAGGAATGCGAACAGGTACTCACAATCTCGTGCAATATGGAGTATTGTCCAAAAAATAAACGGGTGTACCTTACGTTACCAAAATGGGTGTCCTTTCCTTTACAACGGAATACAAAAGCGCTGAAAAACACAAACAATGAAATTTAAACCGTTCGACACATAATGTATACTGATGTGCGTATTCCTATTGTTATACTAACAACTATACTAGTCCTACTCGTATGTATAAATATATATGATTTTTTTTTCACATTATATATTTTGTGTAATGGTTAAAAAACGATACGGTCGAATAATTATTGTTTATCGCGTTCGCTCGTGCTAAGTCAACAACTCATCGGAGTGGACAGCGTCATCGCCGCCACGCCATCCACTCGCAATATATTTTAATATTAATAATATTATTATGTTATATACGATTATGGTCGCATAATATTTGTTCAGTATTATCGTGTACTTATTTTCTATGCACGTTATGATCAAGGTGTTGTCGGAACAGAGATAATTTGATTAGTTAGGGCTTACGGCTATTATATATGTATATGTATTAATGTCTGTTTGCCCGTTAAACCTCTAAGAAGCCTTAATAATCATCCTATACGCTAACTGCAGCAGTATTGATGTTTATAAACTCGAAGTATGCTTAATACTAATAATAATTGACTACGTAAGGAGGAATGTACTTTGCTGATTTCTCGAAAACATCGCAGCCGGCAGTGTGTACTTTCGCATGCGCGTATAAATGTCGGGGATTATTCGAAGGATTTTGCTCGAGCACGCGAAACAGATTAATATCTGTGTTATTATTATTATCAAATATATATATATATATATATATATATATAAGAAGGGCTCGGATTTATATGTGTTTCACAATAACATGTATTTTTTAATTTTCGAATTCAAAAAATCTTGATCGATTAGGTCGAAAACTGTCTTATACCGACTAGATGATCTTTCGACTTCCACTGATGTCATTGGACAGTACTGTATTTTGACTTAGCCGGAAAGAGTAAGTTCTACATCCAAAGAAACTTCAGAGGTACGACCAATGAGAATGCTTTTGATACCTTTCATTTGTGCAAAACCAGAATACTTTTATAGAATATTTTTTACTTTGGTAATTATAATTTCACCAATTTTTCCTTGTAAAATACTTTTTGAAAAAAATGGAATTATTGATAAATATGTAAAAACATGTACTTATGGTAAAATATGAAAAAAATATGTAAAATAAAATATATTTCATCGCATTGGAAGTCCCTTGAAACAAATTTATCACTTACCTAAATTAATGTATCAAGTAACAATACAAATTTGTATTAACATATAAATCCGAGCCCTATATATTTATATATTACCTAATACTATGTTCATATAAGTAATGAGTGCATTGTACACACGTCACTTACACTCTCATACTTGCATTTATATTTGCATATAATATATACTGCACAATGCACACGTGTGAGATGAGATGAAATAATTATAATTCGTTTCGGGGATAAAATGTATTATTTATGCGTTTGCAATTGCCTGTTAGAAGGTTAAAAATTACATTTTTTTCTAGTGAGTAAATGGTGTAAGTATACATACCGTGGAAAATTTGAAAGAAATAAAAATGTTATTTTACAATGGGTAAAAAAAATTCCCCACTACATAATGTATATTTAAATATGTTAATCGTTCATGATAAATAGTTCTGCATCTCATCATTTTATTAAATATTTCTATAAATTTCTAAAACCGTTAACAAAACGTACGTATTTAATTTATTTTTATTTTTATTCATGCGATAAATATATCAATAACACATTAATCTTTAATTAAAAACTATTATAATGCATTCAAACATTTACCTATTTAGCTATAACTAATTTATACCTATACTAGCTTTGTTTTGAACAGCTATTAATTGATTTTCAAATTTAACTTGATATTACTTATTAATTTTGTTTGCGCATACGTGCATAATTATGATTTCATTAAAAACCTATATAGATTTTAAATTGAAAACAAAAAAAAGAAACGTACCATGCCTATTAAATATTTACGTCATGTAATGAAAAAAGCTTAAAATGTTAAAATCAACATCATAACTAATTTAATGTAATTTATTTTGCATGCAGCGACAATAAAACAATATTTTTAATGTATCATTGCCGCGAATGGATGGGAAAAATGTAAAATATAAAAAATAATAACTAAATGTCTAGATGTTATCGTCGGTTAATAATAGCCATTTAGAACGTAAAATAATTTCGGCTATTAAAAGTTAAAGCTATTAAAAGAAAGAATTTTGTTTTTCCTTCATGCATTGAAGCATTTGCATTTATAATTTATATTTATTTGAATCGTTGAATTAAACACTATAAAAACCCATTTTCTACGTTCAATAATAATACGGCTAATACAAATTATTAGCAATCCATAAAAATATTCGAATATTAAATCCTGACCGATTTCTACTCGTTGTAAATGTCAGTCTATACTAAGTAGGGTTTAAAAATTTCATGAAATTTATTTTCTTGAAATATTTCGTGAAATATTTTCATGAAAGTTTCATGAAATATTTCATTTACCCGAAAAATAAAAATTTTCCCAAAATAAATAAAAAAAAGGGGTTGTTTTCCAATTAATACATATTAGAGCTATTCAGCTATATTATGTAATAAAGATGAGAAAACACGTTTTAAGTAGGTAGTATATCTATTCTATTCTATGAAAACATTGAAAACATAAATAATTTTTTAGCACAAAGTGCCCAATGCCTATGTTTTTTAAATCTAAAAATTTAGATAATGCAATTTATATATCTGTATTAAATTTACTTACTTATTATAGAAGACTTGCCAACATATTTTCCACTGTGTTTTAAATTTTTTTTCACATCAGAGGGACAGTTATTGCAATTTAAAATATGTTTATTTTGTCTAATAGCGTTTGGAAATGTTGACCAAGAACAAAAATTACATATTTTTTTATGTAATGACTTATTTCCATCTTCAGAACACTCATCGCGAAAACATCTGTGTATATCATGTTTTTTTTTACCCATATTAATAAAATAATAATTAATAACTAATATAGTAAAATAAATTGGGCTGTTTTCACTTTTTAAACTTTAAAATTTAGTTTCTAATAAGAAATAATATGCTAATTGTTCCAAGAATTTACTCTTTAATACTTAGCAAATGTCATGTCAATAAGACAATAAGTAATCATTACGAAATAACGAACTATTATCAAGTAAATAAAATTCTTCTAGCTCCAAAGATCATTAATAGTTACAACCACGGTCTTAGAAGATATCTTGTAAGACCGTGGTTACAACCTAAAATTTATAAAACTCAATATGTTTTATTATTTGGTATCTGGTATAAAACATGGAGCCTTCACAATACGCCGTGTCGCATAGATTTTTATAAATCTAATTTTGTTTAAATGTAACAAAATAATTATTAGTTTATATTATGGTCAAACTGTAAGTCTATAATCAAGGGATGATAGAATCTGATTGATAACATTTCACTAATACATATCATGTTATTATTTACCAACATCATGTCATGTATTTAAAAAAAATTTATACTTCATAATTTCATTGAAATATTTCAAGATGAGTGAAATTTTCAATTTTGAAATATTTCGAATTAAGAACCCTAATACTAAGTATACACTTATAGCACTTATATTTTTTTATATTTTTAATTTTAAATATATTTATTTTTTTATCCCGGTATCGGAAGTATAATTTTTGTTTAGCGAAGTATTATAAAATCGCACAATAAGAATCATTTTCTTTTTTTTTCGATAGTAAATCACGTATCTCGTTATTTATATACGTGTACAATACTTTACAAAAGCGTATTCAATCGAATTGTCAGTCACACGACTAGTTTTGTTATGCAGTACCGCACATACGTCTGCGGTCATATCCGGCCGATTATTTTTGAGTATGGAAAAACATTCTGGTTGAGTGCTCGGGTGGAAACCCTATCAGAATATTATCGTTGTAACAGACCGACCGATTGTGTCATTATTATTTTGTATCATGTTATTTAGAAAGAAAAAAAAGGGGTCTGTGAAACGCAGAACCGTCATTATATACAGGGGGGACTGGCCTTTTCCCACCAAAATCGTAATCTATTTGTGTGGAAAAAATAAATACTCATCGCAATTTTAGTGTAACTACGCACTCTAGTAATTTTATGACTAAATAATATATAATATCGTGTTTAAATTATGAGCCACGTGGACGTTTTATTTATTTTAGTCGAACGAAACACGGGAAATGAGTAAAAACGCGTTATTTCAACGTAAAGAACTAGTATCGTTCAAATAGAAGTTTGCCCCCTCGCAAACAAATAATATCACTAATTATTCCTAGATCATTTCTGTATCGTGGAATTTTAAACTCCGGTCCGTGTACTTTTAAACAGTTTGAACTGCGATCACAATGGGTACATAATCAAACGTCACGTGTATGAATCTGATGTTTCAGTAGGCGCGCGCTCGCACACACAACACACAAAAACACACGATTCAATCGTCCGGTCACAATATGTTTACTCCGCTCCGTATGATATATTATATTATACACAATAATGTTTAATTTCGATAACGTTATCGCGCAAAACAACACAAAAGGTGTTCTGTTGTATATGGGATTGGGGCGTGTGCACGCTACCGCTGCGACAGCGGTCCCGACTTCCAGAAAGTTCGATCGTGAAAACGGTTCTTCCGGAATTCCGACTTCCGAACAAAGCAGTCGTCTCTCGAACGCGCGCGGCGGTGGTTTAATTGCCGAAAAGCGGCGTGGAACGCGGTATACGTATATATACGTATATCGTGTACGACCGCGGCATGAACACATCGTTCAGTGTACGTGCTACATTCCAGATACCGACGCCATAACGGCCAGGAAGTCGGCCGAACGGGCAAACGGGGGAAGCCGCCACGTGTGGTTTTCGTCCGATCGGCCGACCGCCCCTTGACTCTTATTGAAATAATTAGTCTATAGAACCCGGTGGAATTGGACGAGTTAAAAACGTATACAAAATATTCATGCACGTAATTTCATCAAAATATGCACTTGAATACGCAAATCGAGTACACACTGAACTGTCACTGTGCATCGGTAGGTTTGTTTTGTCAATTTTTGTTCAGGAACAGTTTTCGCAGTAAATAATATTATATACCAGAGATGGCCAACCCGCGGCTCGCCTCAGAAAATTTTGCGGCCCGCGACATTTATCAAATATTTACAAAAAAAAAAAGATTTTTGTGCCGATAGAATATTCTGGAATGTCCGCGCAACGCCAGATATCTGTATTATTAACAACGTAATCGCAACAAAAGTTACCTAACAGATGAAAACTTGCAACATCAATTACGGTGTGTAAATACAAGCATTTCTATTGATTTAAAAAAGCTTAGTGAACGAGTTGAGAAACAAATATCTCACTAAATAGTAATGTTTACTCCATTTTTTTGTATTAAATACTTTTATATATTTTAATTTTTTTTTAAATACGTTTATAATTTTATATGTGGCCTAATTTTGAATGCAAAAATATAAATATATGAGATTATATTAATATTTTTGTATTAATATTTTGGCTAATGACCTTTTTTTTTTTTTTTTTTGGCAATCCTATTTGTGGCCCGCAGGATTAATATGTATTTACAAAGTGGCCAAGATCATTTGGGTTGGCCATCTCTGTTATACACGTACTGTGTTTAATATTTTAGTACGGAAAATTTTGATATTTTAACCTGAAGATTCGTCGGTTGCGATCCATAAGTTATTTTCAACTGATAATAATGTTATCAGCCGAGCGGTGAACGATAGGTAAAAATAAATTTGAAATGATTAAAGCATACAATTACACATTTAGAACCATCAAGTAGTATTCGATATTTGTGTGGAGAAATGTTTAGGACAAAACTTTTTTTCAGTTTATACATAGTATTTTGCAAAAAATGTTTAAATATGTGCGATCGAAATGTTACAAAAATGAGAAATAAGTAAAGTTTATTAAATTTATAGCTCACCTAGCTAATTTTTGAACTATTTATTAATATTGAAAATGCGCAAAAGCATGAAATTCCGGGCCTTTAACTGCAATAATAAATACTATGATTGTAAAAATATTATTACTATTATAAAACTCATATAATAGTAACTTCATACATAATACGTACATGGATACGGCGGTGACGTGTGTCATGCACTGCAGCTTCATAGAATAACACGTCAGAGATTTTTAGTAGCCCGGGGCTATATATATATATATATATATATATATATATATATATATATATATATATATATATATATATATATACGTACTATTATATGGACGGAAAAAAATCCAACATGACAATAACGATTTAGTTTTTCGGAGATCGTATTACACGGTCATTATAATTTTTTTTCCTCGAAATCCGTCGGCTGCGGAGGAAAAAATGATTTCGGAAAAAAAAATAACGACAATACGACGAATCTCAGTAATTAAAAACGGGGAAAAAAATAGGTGCTCATCGGAGAACATGTGGCGGCAGCCGTGCGGCAACCACGTGACGTCGTCGCCAGCACGTTACCATTATTATTTCCTTTTTTTTTCTTTCTCTCTATCATTCCTCCTACCCCACTCCGCCTGATGCACCGCAGGTGAATTCCCAATGCGTTCGCGTTTTGTGCCATGTGATACCATTGTGTATACGTTTATTATTATTATTATTATTATTTTTTTTTTATCTGTAACACATTAAGACCCGCAGTGCGGACGCTGACGACGCATCGTATGTCAAAGGCGTTGGGAACACGTTGGAAAAAAAAATCAATACTTTTTTTCTACTGTTAATGCGACCTGTCAAAACTGTTCGAGTCGATTTTGCGTGGAGACCCGATGACAACAACCCAGGGCGGTAGGACGAAGTTTTTTGCAAAAATTTCTCCTTCCTCGAGGAACGTAAAGAGCAAATAAGAAAAAAAAATACGAAAGAGTATAAACGTTCCGGCGCGCCGTTGACACGAAGTAAACAAAGTGTGCAGAGCCTCTAAGATTCGATTTTTTTTAACCGAACGAAGAGTGACGACAGGAAAGAAGGGAAAAAAGTTTTTTTTCACATTATTATTATTATTATTTCACAACAAATCGGTTTACTACTCGAGGTTTAAGGGGGGTTGGGTGTTTTTAGCGCGCCGCCATCGGCAAACACTGTAGTGAAATTAAAATATTAAACTGCTCTCGTCGTGCGCGCGGGTACTGCAATAATAATGTTTTGTGTGTGTATGTATACGCTTTTCGTGCCCACGCGACTCGGGCAAAACGGATTTTAAATCCTATTAATGTGAAACGATTTTTCGTTTTCTATTTAACAATCGTATCTCCCGAAAACCATAAAACGTGCCGTAATTTTCAATTTGAAACAGAAAACGACGTATTGTGTGTAAACGTCGCTGGGCCAATTATTCTGGTAAACACACACACACACACACACACACACACACACACACACACACACACACACACACACACACAACAAATGCGTGCGCGCGTGTTCCGCAGCATAAATTGGAATTAGCATTGTCGCGCAAACCGTCCACCGACCCGTTCTCGACCGGATGACTGTACATAGTTTTATTTTGAAAATTCGAAATCGACACTGGTCCTACACTCAGGGATTGTGGTATTGTTGAATTTATACCTATACATAGCCATGAGTAAAAAAAAAAACGTATGAATGCTGCGTACTCGACCCGCATATATATCATCTACTCGCGCGATGTAGAGATACTCCGCCGTATATAGGTATATATACATATTAATTTATTTATTTACACGTGTCCGTTGATGGCCGTGAGAAATCAGTGTCCGACGACGCTACAATACTAATTAAGGATCGAGGTTTTTAAATTTCAATTTTTATATTGATATTTTTTGTTAATCGATTCTTGATCGCGGGGACCTATAACGATCGGAGTATGCGGTTTATTGTGAACCACAATGACGTCCGGTTCTTCGACGCCGCGAAGGTGAGGATACGTCGTCAAGAAACGTGTCGGTTCTGCAGTAAATTATACAAATTACCAAAATGGTCGTGAGTACGTTGTACGGCGGAAATAGAAGTCTCAACAAAACATTATCGGTGATGGTGGTGATTGTGGTAGGTATACATTTATGTTAATATGTTAGCATTGATAACTAATAAAAAAATGTTATTTATAATCAATGATGTTGTGTACAATGTTCACTATATACTATGTGTGTACAGGTACCCATCGTCGTAGCTGTCGTCGTCGTTCCAACAGAAGTAAATTCGGGGGTCGACAGATTCTGTATATAGCGGAGTAGTTTCAAAATGTATACAAAACAGAGACACTAACGTAATGGTTTGTACTAAATACAAATTTCGTGATACGGTAGAACAATCCCGTAACTGCAGCAGCCTCTTTTTGGAGAAAGTTTAAATTTTTTACAATTAATACATCGGTTGTAAATTCTTGCTAGGAAATAATAGGGGCTGACTGATTATTGACTATTTTAAATCCGGTGTGCACAAATAATTTAGGCCCATAATAATTTATCTAGAAGATTTCTGATTTAATAGTATATGTTTTTAAAAATAGGTCATATGCTTCTATTTTATCTTTCAATTTAGACACAAAATGAATAAAATAAAAACGAGGGCTCAAGAACGAAAATTGGGGCCCACAACCAATTTTTGTCCAAGAGGTAGCCTACTCAAGCACCATGGACTAATTTACGTCTGGAAAAGAATATACATATATATATATATATATATATATATATATATATATATATGTGTATTTAAAATATGTAGGAATGTAAAATAAAAATTTACCTTGTTTACAGCTGAAAAAACCAATACAAAAGTATCGATGGTCTAGTACGCCAGTTCGGTAACATACTAACATTTAGTAAATTGTCTTATTAAGGCGTTTGAAGTTGACATTTCAATATCAAATTGTAGTAGCCCACTTTTTGACTGGGGTCACTAGAGATTTTTAATTATTAACTAGTTTTTATAATTATGTAATTTAATATGTTTTTATAGAGACTTTCTTAGAGTACTTAACTCAGTTTCACCAAAAATGTCATTTACCACATATGTACCCTAGACCATTAGTATAATATGCCTAAATGCGTCACTTGAGTAATGAATAAGTGTTTTAATTATTATAAGAAGCTACGGGAAAATACGAATTATTTTTTTTTCTTTTATTCAATTAGCCGTAATAATTTAATATTATTTTATAGTAATTATTGTAATGCAAATATTTTATAGTAATTATTGTATGTTATTATCATATTTTACGCACGCAAATAACAGACAGAACTCGAAGAAATTAAAATGCATATGATTTTTATTTATGTGCCGTTTCATAACTTTTTTTAAAAATATATTGTGACAATAATCATGATAGTGATATAGTAAACTAACAAACTAATGAATAATGTTGATAGCTCATTTAACGGTTATCTGTACGGTTATCTGTTGCGAAAATTAAAGTTATAAAATATGTATAGTTATTATTTTTTCAAACTGCTGAAATTATTTAAGATGAGTAATATATTATTGCGGTGGCATGGATATGGTGTGACATGTTACGCCGTGGTTTTTGTCGTTGGTGTGTGTATATGTATATATATGGCACAATAAATCAATACAATACGATTTGTTTGGATTTTAAATTTTGAAACTGTCATCTGTATAATAAATAATGGATGCGAACATTTTTTAAAACGATATCACAAACATAATACGACACGTTTGGATATCAATTATTTTGAAAAAAATCTTTTATTAATAAATGAGTGGTTATTATTTATTGATAACAACGATAAACAAACATACAGCTCTAAAACGATATTCTGAAATGTTCCATAAAATTGATACAGTCGACAACCGGCCTCGTCAGTCGTCAGTTTCATTATAGACATTTATGTTTTGATAGAACACGCATGTTATAAATTTAAAATATTATACATTGCATTTAATGCTGCGTCAACTACGAGTATTATGAAAATTGCGACTGATTCGGTTTATATTGAAAATTTAATTTTCGGAAAGTGCAATTTGTTTCCGTTTGACAACCTTTGACGTTTGGTTTCGAAGAATCAATACGTTCAAACATTCCAGTGAGTGGGTAATAAATTATTACATATTGTGTTTAATAAGTAAAAAAAAAAATAAAAATAAATAAATACACGTGATGTGTATGTGTAGTTTATTCAATTACTTTGTGTTCAAAGTTTAAAAAGAAGTAAATAAATTACTCAGTTAAATTGTATTTAGGATTCTGAGCAAAACTATGAATGTATTGATTTTACAACAATGTTTTTATATCTTTATAATCACATTATCGTGTAGTTAAAGCGGTTCAAAAGTTTTATATAGAAGGGCTATTTCTATCGATCAGAAATGGTTTCTAATAGGTAATTTTGTAAGTTTTCTATAGTTTTTCTTAGTATATAAGGAAAAACTACCGATAATTTGAGTCAACAATTATTAAAAGAACTATATAAAATTTTTTTTTTTTCAAAAAAATGTTTAAAAGTTATGCTATCGATATACGAAAAGTGATACTCGAGAAATATTTTGAATATTTTCATGAAATTTAAACAAGTCATAAAAATTCTTAATTATATAGATATAGTCATTTAACAAAGACTTGTTGAGTTGTTCAAAACGATTTAACTAATTAAAAAAATAAAAATAAACACCTTGATTATTAATGTTTTTATCCAATAACATTACAATTTTATATTCCATGAAAATATAGTCATATTTCAGTATTTGTCACATACTATTTTTTATCTACGTTCGAAATACGTACTAATAATATAAGTTTTTAAATTATTACATCTCAAATTAAGTTTATTACAGAGGATGGCTCGGTTTCGTTTTTATTATTGTCATTTCATTTGAATTTTCTGGTTGTAAAAGTTGATTATTTTCTACAAGCTTACTCATAATATATAATTATATACGTCTACTTATATTTATTTTTTTATGAGAATCAGTTTAGAGTCAATTAATATTTATAACCGTAGTAAATGTTAAAATGCGGCAAATGTGGTTCATTTTCACGTATATTGAATTTGATTTTGATTATTTTGTCATTATTTCAAAAATAATATTGTTTAAAAGACAAAAAATGTCATCAATATTTTATTTGAGGAATTAGCATTTTCTGAAAACTAATAATAAAATTACCCACAGAGCTCATCGGCTCAGAATCTAATGATCTATTATTTTTACAAATTTAAAATAATATTTTACAAAATTATTATGGTGTTAAAGTGAGTGAATCGCAAAAGTGATTTATTAAAATGCTTACACTCACTAAATATTTTGTTCGAGTAGCTAAGCGACGATGGACGAACTTCTGAACCTTCATTATCTTACCGACTTTTTAATTATTCACATTTCAGTATTAATATAATTGTGTTGTAAATATGTTTTTCTAATGATTATAAATTGAACTACCAGTATATAATTGTATTGGTTTGTCGCATATTAAATAAAAAAAAAATGTTTGTAATTAAATAATAATTGAAATGATTTGTGATTCCTTTGATGACAAAATATGGGCCAGCGTATAATTAAAGAGAATAATATGTGGTATGTTGTGTATGTATAATGTATAGAATTTATTAACATATACTCAATACATTCGTTACATTAATATTAATTATTAATCAATTAATAACAATGAACCAATTTGAATTTAAAAAAAAACGTTTTTTATGTTTTTATTATATTTATTTAAAATAACTGATTTCATATCAGACATTACTTTTGAATTTTATCATATAATATTATTATAGATCATTACCTACATTTATTTGAAATCATTAACTTTAAAATTTGATGGAAGTACGCAATTGCTGCGCATGTAAACAGTTTCAAGAAGTGAATTCAGTATCATTAATTGTTATAAGTACTTAGTCTCAAGAATCGTTATGTAATTGGAAATCCAAAACGCGTGTAATACATGTAATACTTCATTTCCAAAGATTGTATTGATTAGTCTATGTCATCGAGAGCTATTTAAGTTTCAAGTGATAAAAGAGTCATAAATAATTTTTTTTTATGATTATTATTATCGCGCTGTTATGTAGAACAAATTCGTATTTAACTGTGCAATGCAATTAAAATTTATATAAATATGTGATGAGTTGATTTCATCAATTTGAAAATTATTTGATAGATATGGTCATTTGATGTCATGGTTTGCTAATATAAAGTAATTTCAACGGAGAAAGAATTATTGCCAAAAATATGTTCTCTGAGCTTCCTACTCGTGGTGTAAGTGTACCATGTACTCTACATAATTATTCGGTCAATGTGAAAAATAAATTTGTTTGCCGGCAAATATATCCGTACACCATAAATAAGTGATAATATTGATGAAATGAGTTGTATCGTGCAAGTCACATTCCAAAACCGAATAATCGCGTTAGTTTGGTGATGACATGACGTGAAGTAGAAATTGCGTACCTATATAGAGTATAGATATACTATTCATAGAAATCGATGTTTATCTGTCGTTGAGAGATTTAAGCCGTGTCATGAAAAAAACGAGCACTCATTATATTTCACAACAATAATAATTAAACCGTATATACACGCACAATATAAATATTATAAACTATAATATATTATTGTATTATGTATACGGCTTTAGGATATATGTACACGTCGACGCGATTAAAATAGTCTGCAGCCGTCACAGCCCTTGCACTGTTGCTGCAGAGTGCTGTTAATGCTGTAGGTGGATATAATATATACGTATACGAGTATAATGTGCGCGTATATTATGCAGTGCCTATAGAAAAATAATATAATAATGCACCGTGTGCTTGAATTGGAAAAATAATAGCAGGGGGACGTGTATATGCGTTTAGAAAAAAGGAGTGTTAAAAAAAAAAAATATTACCACATAATTTATACAGTGTATATGTATATGGTCCATATGTCCTATACGGTCTCTGTACGATACGTGAATGTCTTAAAAATAATGAAAATCAACACAAAAGTACAAGCATATCACCACCATTGGTTTTAAACTCTATTCATAATCCCATGGAAATATATGTAACATATTTTTATGTAACAATAAAATCAATTGATACCTAACAATGTATGGTATAATAGTGTACGTACATAGTGAGAGACCTTTTAACTCAAACAGATTCAGCAGTCCTTTCTGACAGCGTAACATGTATTATTCGTCGACAATTATTCTTTTAATACATCGACCCGGTTTTCTTTTTCAATGGTTAATTCAAAACTGTAATAGCGTAATAATGGACATGATAATATTACTCTTATACTTTAAAATTCGATTAATATTAATCAATATTATACGACGAAAACCAATTACCAACGATTGTAAACAATGTTTTTTTTTACCAGACAATAATAATGTGTGTCAGTCAAAATATATCAATAAAACGTATTGTCTGCATAATATGCAAATATAAACTCCGGTCTTTCGGATATACGTATTTAATTCCAACGACGACTTTATTATGTAGTTTTCATGTCCTGCAGTGTAATATAGAAATGAATGGACGCGTCTTATTAGAACGTGACTGACTGCACGTATTTCTATCGTTTCACCGTGCCGGACGAATAAAAAATTACGAGGGGTTCGTTGAAAAAAAAAAGTTTGTGTAAAAAAGCCGAGGAAAACTGTGCCCGCCTCCTTTCCCGTATTCGTGCATAGAATATTATAAATAACACGGTTCGGAAACAGTGTTATTATTGTCAGCGTTTTAAATTTTCCAACCATAACGAACAATAGTATGGCGACCGTCCATTATTTTCCGCGCGTATATGTGTACGGTTTGACAGATACTTCACCGATATTATATATACGCTTAGGGATACCACCACGTATACATAATTATATTCTGGGTCACGTGAATATACGGGGGAAAAAGAAATTACGAAAAAAAAAAAAAAACGTGGCAAAGAGGAACCGAGAAAGTGGAAAAACAATGCGGACGCCTAACAAATTTAAATACGCGTCGCGCGCACTTTGTTTGGCGAGTAAAAAAAAAAAAAACGTAACGTATTGGAAACAATTAAAAAACGGCTTCGATATAATAATAATAATCATAATAATAATAATAATAATATGTATACGAAGATTAGTTCCCATACAATTAACGTGCGTAACGTATATATAATGTACACTGCGCGACGACGCAGCTCCAAGAAAACCGATTTCTATGAGTAAGCGATATGGTAATTTTTTTTTTTTTTTAATTCCGATCGTGAGTGTGGAGAAAAAAGCGGTAGAATAACCGCGTGGAATAAAAAAAAAAAAACCAACAAAACCGTAGACCGAATGTTATCACTTGACGAAGATGCGCTGTGGGAAGAAAAACAACGGGGAGGAGGAGGGGGAGGGAAAGAAAAGGGAACGTCATCGCCAAGTCTGGTCATCATTCGATTCGGTCTCGGCCGGGCGAATTTTAAAAAAAAATAACAATAATAATAAAAAAATCGTCGTGCGCGCTTTTAACGACGTCCCTCATCGCCGCCGCCGCGGATCGTTAACCGACAGTGATAATAATAATAATAATAATAATAATAATAATAATAACAATATAATAATAATAATGAGAAGAATATAAAAAGAAAAACGTTTCGCCGCTGCGACCACCGCGGCGGTCGTGTCGGAAAAACGCCGACAGGCGGCGCCACCTCTGGCCGCGCAGACAGTGGCGCGCGCGCGACCGGCCGGTGTGTCGCAGACGTCGAAGCAGAGCGCACCAAGCAGTCCGGTGTCCGTCGTCAAACTGTTCAGTTCACGTCAAACCGCACGACCGTGCCGTCGTACACCGTGTTGTGTTTTAACTCGTGCGTATTTATTATTTTCGCCGTTTGTTTAATTCTTTTTGAAATATTAATATTTTGTTTGTTTTTTTTTGCCGTCTGTTCATCGACACGTTTTGGTTTAGTTTAAAAAAATTTTTTTTTTTTTTTTGCTGGTGATTAAAAATACAAAAAAAAATATTTGTTCGGATTTGGTGTGTTCGGTCGAATCCGATGCCCGCAACAGTGATCGTCGCCGGTAGTGATATCCGTCGCCGTCCGACGTCGTCTTGAAAAGGATCGTCGTGCCTCGCAGCCCCCCCGGTCACCTCTGGCGAGAACGGAGTGCGCCGTGATCCGAGTGCGCTCGTCGTCGTCGTAGCGCGTCGTACAGCCCGCCACTCAGTCGTCGTCGTCGTCGTCGTCGTCGTACCGATGGCTCTGAACGCCACCACGTGCTACAACAAGGCGGTGGTCGCGGGCTACGGGTCGTACCCCAGCCCGCTGGCCGCCGCGGCCGGCGTGCCGTCCGCCGTGATGGTCGCCGCGGCCGCGGCAGCCGCCGCCGCCGGGTCCGGGTCCGTGTTGTCGTCGTCCGGCGCCGGCGCGTCCGCGTCGTCCAGGTCCGCGTCGTCCGGCCCGTGTCCCGCGGGCTCGTCCGGGTACCGCGTCAAGGACTTCAACGTGCCGTTGCACGTGGACTGCAGCGTAGAGTACGAGATGCCCAGCTCGGCCAAGCCGCCCGTGGGCGGCAAGGTGGAGCCGTTGCTCATGATCCACCCGTCGTACTACCGGAAGGCCGAGAGCCGGACCCGCAGCCTGTTCGTCAACAACATGCCGGCCGCGGCGGCCTCGTCGTCCGGCCGCAGCAGACCGATGGCCGGCGCCGTGTCTGGCGGCGGCAGGTCCGACGCCGCGGTCGCCAACGCCGGCGCCGTGGCCGCGGCCGCCGACGGGCCGCCGCCCGCGAAGAAACCGTACGCCGGGCCCGCCCCGGGCGTCACCGCGTCCACCACCGCGGCTGGCGTCTACGGCATGGTGGCCGGCGCAGTGGCCGCCGCCGCGGGCGCCTCGCAGTGGCCCCCGTTGGGCTCCAGCGCCGAGCACCAGCACCACGACGGCAAGCGCACCATGGACATGGTCCAGCGACAATACCAACAGCACCTGCAGGCCAGCCTGCCGCCACCCATGATGACGGCCGCCTTGCCTACGGACAAAACCCACATGACAGGTCAGTTACGACACACCACGGTCGTGTCGTCATTATAATGTGATAATACTCTCATGTCGTGTCGTGCCGTCTTCGCTTAGGGATCGTTGAAGTTTCGTCGGGTGTAGGAGTTGTGTTTGGGGGACGAAAAATCGCGTCTCCTCGATCTCCGGGGTGGCATGTCGTTGACGTGTCCGAACGGAGTGAATAAATCTCGAATGTATAGATAGTGACGGCGGAATCGCCATAAACGGTCTAGTTTGGGATTTTCGGATGATTCTACGGGTGAAAACTACTTTTTTATTTTTATATCGCGAAAGAAAACCATTAAGTTAAATTCAATGAATTGAATTTTTTATATTTTGCTTTCATATCGCGTTTTCCGGCCCAGTTGGAGGATTTTCGAAGAAAGTGTTTTTTGTTTTGTTTCCTCTTTGCTTTGATATAACATCTCCCTGTGATGATATTATCTCTCATATTATATTGTGTTCTGAAACAGTTTTTTAATTTTAATTCATCTCCATTGTTTTTATATTTTTACAGTTATTTTAGTTCACATTTTCGTTCATATTTTTGACAATTTCAACTTTTTACAATTATGACTCTCAGTTTAAATTAAAGTAAAAAAAAAATATTTTTGTTATAAATATTTGTTTGGTGTTTTTTTAATAATCTTTGGATCCTCTTGATTATATTTCGCCAATTAATGGAGATAATTCATCCAGTAAATGCTAAAATGATTTTCTTGTATTTTTGAATATTACAAGATATTTCAAATCTTGAATTTGGAGGGGAATTTTGGGGGTAAACATTTTAAACCCCAATCTTGTATTTGGCGCGAGTAACTTCATAATGCGTGCTCCTATTTATAATGTATTATATACAGTTTGGGCATCATAGGATGGTTGAGCGGAAGTCAGTTGTTGGTGCGTTTTAATGTTTAAAAAGTTCAACAAAAAAGGAGAAAAAACTTACTAATTTTTACAGCGTATTGGCGGTGAATGAAAAATTAGTATTCCACCGGCGTGTAGGATGGGGGAGACCATCGTTCGCACAAAGAACGCGAGTCCCGTTCATGTTAGGGAATGAAAAGGTGCGGGGTTTTTATCACATTTGAGTCTGTAATTAACGTTGATTTATAGGTCCTATAAAAAAAAAATGAATTAGGTGAGAGTAAAGGAGAAACCGGGGAAGAAACCTTTGTTAATTACACACTGGGCGTGTTTAAAAAAAAAAAAAAAAGATGTATCCTTTGAAACACGGACTGTGCAGTGTTATTTTTTCTGAATAAATTCGTTTCAAAAATCGAAAGAATTTCCTGCGCGAAAAGTTTTTTTGAAATTACACCCCTCGTCAAAAAAGTGTTGGATACGTTAAATCACGGCAACGTTGACTTCGTACGGCTCTGCATTTACTAATTACGTAGGTACGTTTTATTTTTAGGCGCAGTTTGCGCATATTTCATTTAATTTTTTTTTTTTTTTTACTCGCGGTTACGTTGAGCCTTGTCCCTCGGGGGGTCTCGCTTATAAATTACAATAATAACGCCACCGTGGCCGATAAATTATTATGGCCTAGGGTTTTAAACCTCCCAAATTACAAGTCATGCGAACGTTGTCGATTTTTTTTTTTTAATCGAAGCTACATTTTAAGGTGTTCCCTTCTGTTGCCGTCATCACAACACGACGAACTTTTTTACACTGCCTGCATAATTTTTGCGTACGTGTATCAACTTTCGAACAACCTTGCGGAGCCTGAAATCCGTTCATTAATTGCACACGAAAAATATAAAATACACCGCGGTAATAATTTACGACTAATTGAACGGCCGCTATAAATCTCCCGTCATCGGGCGCTGGCCGGTTATACGGCCGCGGGAGCGCCGCGAGTATTTAAATATTAATTGATATTTCGCGTGTACGTATATGTCTACGATTAACAGGTGTGTTTCGATCCGAGATATTTCGCCCATCGCCGGTGATCCCGGCGGGAATAATAATTAATGATAATTATAATAAGTCTTACGACAAACAAAATTTTGTATATTCTATAATGAAAACGAAAACGTGCCTATCGTCTCCGTGGACCATTACTGCAGAGTGACATTTTCATAACCGGCATGGAACTTGCGTATTGTTTGTCTACTGGTTATAATATAGTATGAGCTATAGTGACCCCGTAGTTTAATGATTATAATAATAATCGCTTTTTTCCGTTATTATTATTCTAACACGTTCAAAGAAGAAAAATAATAATAACAGCGTGCGTGCGTGTGTCTATTGAAATTTTGCTCATGACTCATGCATAACGTGCCCGCCGCTGCCGATACACACGCACAATGGTGTCAGACGGCTGAAACGGATACGGTGTATACGCTCATTGTATTCAGATATTACGGCACATACACACACACGCATTCGGTCATCCTTTTCATACATAATGTACACCCGTGTGCGTGTGTGTGTGTGTGTCACTTGTTAATGGCTTCGCATGCGTTCGCATCCCAAACGACGACGACAATGCGTAAGTTTATGTATACAATGGGGGGCGGGGGCCCCGGGGGAGTCGTGTCGAAATTTATCGTTTACTAAAAAGGCGGTAGATAAAAAAAAATTGTGTCGAGTGTGTGTTGTACTGCAGGGAACAGCGGTTATCCTCGACGATTTTTTTCTTTTTTTAGTTTCCGCTCATAACGTTCATTCCGTATGCCATACATCGAAGAGACTAGTGATAAACCATTGTTTTTTTTATCATAGAGGCTGAGGGTGATTTTGACCGACGGGCGTATTGTTTCCTATTTATTGCGCTGTAAAATGATTACGTCGTTGCCAGTTGTCGTCCAGAATTATTTCTCCGGAAATTCGCCGCGTTCGTTTTTATCATCGTGTTGTAAAGTTTTTGTTCACAATGAAATCTAATAACCCATTTTCCCAGATAAAACGACGGTGACGCCTACGTCGTAATTTGCAAATGCCTTTTTTTTTTTTTATTCATAAACATCATTGCCGAGTTCTCTTCCGTGCGATAGAACGCTCAATGCCGTATATATATATATATATATATATATATATATATATATATATATATATATATATATATATATATATATATATATATATATATATATATATATATATATATATATATATATATATATATAGGAGGTACCTATACGACGAGGCTTTATTATTCACAACGCATTATGAAAAAAGTTCTTGAGACATTCATTCAATATAATATTAAATTACGCCATTTACGTTTTTTATCGAACACGCTCGGCACGCGCTTGTGTGTGTGTGTGTGTGTGTGTGTGTGAGAGAGAACATGAATCGATTTTCCGACATTGTCGACATTCATCGCTGCGTTTACGTGAATGATTTTTTCCTCTTTTCGTAGTACCACGTGAAAATTAGTTTACGGTTTAAATTTTATTCCAGGTTCGTTGCCGTGTCTTTTACTTGCATTTACTTCCATAGATTTATGTCCACATATTCTACTCGTCTGTCGGTTATAATAAATAAAAATAAAAATAAAAAAATTAACACACCAGCGTAAAACCCTCCAGGGGTTTCCTCGTCGTATATAGATTTATATTCACTGCATGCACACGTATCGGTTGACTGCAGTCAGTATTTGACTTGACAGTATTTGACCCTAATTTTTGTCGCACGCTCTTAATTTGCTCCGTTTCCTCTCTACCCTGCACGTGTGTAACGTTTTATTGGTTTTCCGTCTTCGGCGTCGCGGCTCGACGTCAATTTGGTCTCATTAAAATCAATATCAGCTCGCACCCGCCTCGTTGTTTATAACAATAATAAATAAATTGAAACGGCACCGGGCTGACACAAACACCGCCGCACGAGAGAAAAAAGAGAGACAGGCGGCGGGATTTGGAGAGCGACGCGAGTCCCGCGTGCGTGGGAGATGCAGGAGTCGCGGGGCCAGGTGGTCATTGTTTGTTTCCTATGTGTACCCGGCTACCACCAGTCGACCCGAACATGCGACCACGGCCGTCCTAGGATTTCCTGTTTATATACCGTGATTTGAGATTATTATGTATGACGCCGACGGGTGGGTAACCCGACACTTTTCTGCGGCTCGTAGATCTCGTACATACGTGTACCTATTATTATACATATTGTGTGAAGTGTACGCGTTCAAGAGCGACGACAGCGTTGGGTTTCGATCGTGACGTCGTCTGTTCTCTGTCCTCTTGTCTTCGATAACATTTAGCGTCATTTTGTTTTCGTCGGATAACAGAAATATTTTTATCACGACCAAAACGTCGTTTAAATTGACTCTCGTCCAGGCATGGGTATCCAATTTTACGTGCACACGGTGTATGGCCCAAAAGAAAATGGGAGAGAGAAAAAGAAAGAAAAAAAAAACGATTTTTAATAATTGTCCTCCGATCGTATCAGCGCGCGGGATAACGACGTTTTCACTGTTTTTATGTACGTGTATAACATTATAATACGCGAATTCGTCGGTTAGGTGTATTCACTGCAATCTACCTGTGCATTATATCTCGCGCACACCCGTCGTCGCCGCTCGCCGGTGCGGGCCGGTGTTTATCGATACGACCGATCTAAATTGCTTATTATTATTATTATCATCATTGTATAATATACGATTACTCGTTACTGCTGGCAACTACTTATTTAGTTCTTGGCGATTTTTTTTTTCGTATTTCAGCTTACGTTTTCATTATATTCGTTGCAATTAGCTTACGTCCGTAGGTATAGCAAAGCATTTCGCTCGGTTGCCGTTAGTCTCGTCTCGTATAATACAATAATTAATAATGTATAATTGGAATCGTTCGTACAGCCTTTGGACGACTGCTCGTGTTGTTATCGTCGAGGGGTGCATGTCGGCGTGCACGGTAGACGTAATGTTTTATATAATTTAATGTACAGGGTACAAAGACCACGGCGTTTTAACAATATCTTGGTTTAATCAGGACGCGCTTTCAAAGGATTGTTCCCCGCGATGTTTCGCCTTATCGTCGCATAATACGTGCAGTATACGAAAAACGCATTCCACACGGCTATCCCTCCGACGGTCGGACCTTCGAGACTCCGAACACGGGAGAGAAAGGCAATGCGCACAACAAAAGGCGCACGCCCTTTATCGAAATTTTGATCAATTTTTTTTTTCTTTTCCATCATTCTTTTATACTACACCTCCCCGTCGGGCATGTGTGTACGCTCGCGTCTATTTTTCCTTTTTTTCCCCCGGCGTGGGTCCATTGCGCATTTATTCGACGACAATCGGTCCGGCGATTTATTGCAATAATTCACAATCGTTACACATACACAAATATCATACACATTTTTATAATACATTGGCATGGGCAGTGAAAGAGAGAGAGAGAGAGAGTGAACGTCGTAGAGGTTTCTTTTATTCGACCGTACCCAGCCGGTCCCAACCGATATTATTTATGTGGTCCGCGGAATGTATATTATGTATGTGTTTATGTTCACTCACACAATGACCGATAAGCCGTCGGACCGGAAAAATGATACCGTATAATGTCGTCGAATTTTTCCAGTAGATAAGTAAAATACTGTGCGTGTGGTATTTTTGTTATTGTTCCGTCGTATAGTGCGTGTGTCTGTGTGTGAGCGAGTGTGTCTGTATACCACTAATTACAGTGTATTTCGTGTGAAAAGCATTTTTTTTTTCTTTTAAATACTAAAACTTTTTTTAAATAACACTCACACACACACACACAAACGAATACTAAAAAAAATACCTTCTAATTTATTTTGTGACTTTGACGACTAGAATAACAATTATGAAAAGTACAACATCGTGTTTAATTAGTTTAAATAATTGGAACGTTACAGAATTGTTCAAATTATTCATGTACTTACAAGCACAACCATGTGGAACATCAAACGTTGTAAAACATCAATTACACGAATACGAATATAGTTAGAAAAAATAGGTCACAAGGCCGCGGTCGTCCTTTGTTGTTATAAAATCGAGTATTAGCCAATACAACGTCTATGGAATTATATGACTTGTGCATCTGCCCGTTTGTTTTCGAACGTCTCTAAATATATATGTCGTGTTTTTGTTGGATATATATTGCGGAAAAATTTACATTTACATTGTTTTTTTCTTCTCTTTGGCCGTAATCTCAGTTTCTATTTTTCCGTCTCGAAGATAAACATCAGCACTGCCACTGCATTTTCATGCATTAAAATATCAAATTGGTTTATTTTAAAATGTTTTGTTTTTATTTAATGTATTCCTCTCTAGAGACATCTAAAAGAAAATACGTTTACATATACATTGACGTTGTCTGTTGGACCGATGCATAATTTTTGCGTGTCTACAAATAATAAAAAAACTAAAGCACTAAACAGAGAATGATGATTATATTTGGCAAAATTATATACGTGCCAAATATGTATATGTATTCGTTTTTTATCCGAAAAACACTCAATAAAACAATGCGAATACTTTTGTCGTTATTTTGTTTGGGCGAACATAGTTATTATGTTTTTCCTCACTTAACATAATATATTTAAATATTTGATTTAAAAAGTATGAATTATTCAGTAATTTAGTAGAATTCAATTTAACCGCAAAAAAAAGTTTTGAAAGAATGATTTCCAGATGAGTTTTTTGTACGGTTGTTATGTAGTGACACAAAACTTAAGATCTGGGTACGCAGTCTTAAGAATATTTCTTTCTAGTTGGTTTAAAAAAAAAAAAAACTTTTTCATTTCAATTAAAAAAAAAAAAACTGGGTTTTCATAATTTTAGTTTACCGTTTGATAATAAATCTTCATCGAAGTTGGTCGTAAGAAAAAAAAAACTTTTTATTCTCAGCGAATTTCGGTTTTTAATTAACGCGTTTTTAAAGTCACATCAAGGAAAATCAATTTATTCCATTTATGGTAGAATAAATTATAAACGAATGGTACAACCGAACTTGGTATAAATATAATAATGATGTGAATCTGTCGGTAGCATAGAGACAATCGTTTCTATACGAGGTTGTAATTATATGCACTAAAATATTATGAAATATTGTTTGAAATAAAACTGAAATACAATGTCATAACACAACGAATACATTCTGTCACGTAATTAAATTTATTGACTTGTATAGGTACGTGCCATAGTAAATATTGTTTGTGTGTTAAAAAGAAAAAAAAATCAACGTCGTCATTGTTCTAATGAAATTGGCCGACGAGCCTTTTTATGTGTATATATTGTCTGATTAGAAAACTACTTCCCATCGTATTCTCGTTGTCTTTAAAACATTATTATTATTTTGTGAGAATAAAAACAAAACAAAAAAACATGTTTTTGTTGTCGATTCGTCTATAAAAGAAGTTTTGTAAAGATAACGACGACGACGAGTTAGACATTCAATCGTTTTCGTCGATCGCAGTGTAAATACAGGTCTTTTTATTAATGCGCCGGGTTTTCATTGGGCCTGAGTAAATAATTAAGAAAAAGAAAAACGAAAAAAGATCAAATACTTTTAATTAAAAAAGATAAAAAAGATTCGAAATGTATATAAAAGAAAGAAAAAACGTGTTCTGATGGCGTTTTTTTTTTTGTCCATGTTTAGTGTCGAAAGGGTGTTCTTGCTGCCAGGCGAAATTATTAAAGCGCAAAGCCCAACAACTACCGTCAGTGCCACAACCTCAACAACAACAACAACAACCTCCTCAACAACAACAACAACACCACCTCCATATCCACCACTCACAACAACAACACCACCTTCCACCACCACCTCATATACAACAACAGCAACACCTCCACCACCATCAGCAGCAGCAGCAGCAGCAACAGCAACAGCAGCAGCAGCAGCAACAGCAGCAGCAGCAGCAGCAGCAACAACACCATCAACACCTCCACCACCAACAACAGCAACAACATCATCACCAACAACAACAGCAACAACACCTCCACCATCACCATCATCAACAACAACAGCAACACCAACATCAAGAGTACCACAAGGTGAGGCAAAACGAACCGCAGCCACAACTCTGGGGTTTCAACGGTACCATCGCGGCGGTGCTGCGCAACGAGTACGGCAGCAAACCGGCGAAAACGTTGGGACGCATCACCGACCCGATCAACAACATCCTGACGCCCACGTACATGTTCTGAGCGGACGGGACGAGTGTGGTAAGAACACTTGACGCTCTCGGCCGCCGACGCCGCCGCTGCTAATGCTGCTGCAGTCGAGGAAGTGACGCCGCGCGGCCCCGAACGTGGACCACGGTTATGTTTGACGATACGATTTTATTTATGTTTACGAATCGGAAATCGCGAATTCGATATGACTAATATTTATTATAATATATATATTTTGTGATAGGTAGTTAGATAAAAATAAAAATAAAAAAAAGATTTTTTTTCCATTAAAAAAAAAAAAAATTGGACTCGTACGCTAAAAAAAAAATTGATCATTACGTTTAGCGTGTTTATAGACCACGAGCAGAAGATAAAACAAAACTGTATTGTTAGCGTTAAGTGTTATTATATATACCTGTAATTTGTTGAATGGCACACGTGCACACGAGCGTTTACATATTGATAATATTATTATATATTTGTGTGTACATATTATAATATATTATAATTATTATTACGTGGTACGGCCCATGTTAATATGATGTATCTATATGCATTGATTATAATAATATGTTAAAATAATAATATAATAATAATAATAATAATAATTCATCCGTGTATAGTGAACAGCGTCTGACAGGGGTCGTCCGCCGCGTTGTTGTATGACGTATTTGTTTTTTTTTGTTTTTGGCGGACGCGCCCCGGAAGAGTAAAAATTTTTGTTTTTGTTTTTGTCGCACGGACCATCTATATTCTAATAAACGTGCATCGTTGTACATAAAAGATTCCAATTTTTTTTTTTTTTTTTTTTATTCAGTTCGTGCGTGTCGCTTTTTTGTGTTGGCTGTGAAATATTGTGATAATAAAAATAAAAATTAAAAAAAAAAAGAAGAAAACGCACGAATAATATTTAATACTCACAGTTTTCGAAAACCGAGAAAAGAACGACATCCTTTTTCTCCAAGGGTATATATATATATTATATGTATATAATAATATCAATATATTATACATTATGATTAATTTCTTGCGTAAAGACTGAACGATTAATATCTTCAAAAAAAATTATATATAAAACATATAAATAAAAGACTGTACCCCTTTAAAAATATATATATCTACATAATATAAAAAAAAAACAGTCAGGGGGTATAAAAATACTGCATAAGTTCCTTATATGTATAAAAATGATAAATATAAACCTTTTTTTTTTTTTTTTATTTAAATCAAATTCAAACCTCAAAAACGTATCATAAACTGATTTTTGTTTTTCGTGTCGTACGAAATATGTGGGAATCGTCGAAAAAAAAAAAAAATAAAAAAAAAAAAAAAAATTTATGGATTACATATTCTTTCGATATATACATATAAGTGTACATTCCTATATAATTTTATCATTATACATATTTACGACTTATTAGGTGTGCCTGTTTAATTTATGTAATTTTTATCTAGTCTGGTTGGATAATGGGCCAAAGAGCTAAACATGTAATATTTATATACCTATACTTATTATACATATATTCTTTTTCTACAATAGCGCGAAAAAAAAATTACAGTAGATTCGAGCTTTACTCGTAATCACTCACAGGCCTTGTGTTTATTTGGGTCTATCCGATAATGTCAAAAAAAAAAAAAAAACACGTTCACACGTAAATACAGTAGCCGTTTTTTTTTTTTTTTCTTACAAACGATAAAAATATTGTTGGCCTGTGATATAATGATTTTCCGACATATTTTCCCTCTTTTTCGTTACATTACAAACCATACAAAGGAATAATATATTATATTATAATATTGTATTTGTAATATTTATTTTTAGATACCACACGTAATATTAGATTTCTATACTTGTAAATTAGACGATAGACATATAAAAATATATATATATTTTTTTTTTTTTTTTAGTCTTGTACAGAAGTATGTTTTTTTTTGTAATTATCCTAATTTCAGGACGTGGTTTATTTGTTAAAAGAAAAAAAAACATGAGAAAAATAATTTAATAAATACACGAGAATTATATACAGGAAACTCTGAGTTGTTCTTCATTTATACTACGTATAGACAATACATATCCGGACGGCACCGTGCGTTTTTACACACGCAAACGCCAGTGCAGTGTTATCGTATCGTATTCTCCGTGCGCAGCGTGAGTGTGATGAGCGCGCGCGCGCGCGCGAAACGGTCGTGTAAAGGCCGCGTAGAGAACAACAATGCGACGGCGGGGGTTCGTGTTCCAGAAACATGCGACGACCCGTCTTCGGTCCTTTGCGTGCATGTCGTACGGTCGTCGGTCGCAGGTCGATTGTCTCGACGTAGAGCCTCGGCCCCCGGCGAGTAGTCACTGTGACCCCCCGGTAGACGGCGGTCCACTGAATTTTTTTTTCATAACATTACTGGCGGCGGCGGTGTTATAATTTCGCTTCTAATATATTCGACGGTAATAAAAAAAAAAAAAACATAAAAAAAATAAAAAGAAAAAAAAAACTTTTTAATACGTTCCGTCGTAGATTATGAAACGCTCGGCGCGGACGTGTTACGTATGGTAAATAATCGTGGTGAGAAACCAAGGCCGCCCGCCGTAGCCAGGGCGACCGTTTTCGGGTTCTCAAACTCTTCCTCCAAAATGTTTTCCAAAAACGCGATTTAATAATTTCGAATTGTTATACGTAGACGAGTTTCTATACGACGAAAAGTCGCGAAAAACCACATAAAATCCTAAAACCGTTTGGTTCGAGTGTTTTAGTGCCGCCAAACAGCTTTTGTTGAACGTTCTTTAAAAATTTTAATGGTTTCTCACTCGAAATACATACATCCGTAGGTAATCTTAACCTCCCGAAATCTCGTACCGCCTGCGGTATTGCGTGTGAAACCGTCCCCCCGGGGGCGTGTGTGCCCGCCGGACCTTTGAAGTCCGACATTTCGGCGGTGTTAGTTTAGGCGTACCTACGCAACGAATTTCTGCTCGGCGAAAAAAAAGAACGCGCGCGCGCGTCGCACCGATCATTCGCGAGACGTCGCGCCGCCGCCGGTACGACGCGAACAAGAAGACGAGCCGATGCCGGGCGGCCACCACCACGACGACGACGGAGGACACGCGCTGCTCGTATACAGCCCATAAACCTGCCCGTGGATATTTATGGTGCACGACACGACGACGACGACGATAATATCGTTTTTTTGTCTGCGTGTTTCTCGGTCTCGCGGAGACCCGTTGCGGCCATAACCGTCCGTCGGCCAGTGACCGATTGTTTTTTATTTCCATGTTTCTCTTTCTACGCCGCCGCCGCCGCCGCCGACGGTCGGTTTCTGTAAAAGGTAAACTGCGGTAAGAAGACGACGTTTTTGGGATGGTAGAAAAAAAAAAAAACCAGAAATTAATAAGTATATAAAATATATTATAAATAACGTCGGACGACAAGATCCCATCAAACGGCGGCGCGGACCCGACTCGTCCGTCGTTCGGGTTTTCGCCTTCCGGCGTCACGTGAGGCCGTGGTTTGAAAAAAAAAAATTATTTGGTACAGTTACGAACAAAAAAAAAGGAAATAACGCGCAGCACACGTTATTTGGTTCGTACAAAGAGACGCGGGTGACGACCTTGCATTTAGTATACGCGCCGGCTGTCGTCTCGACTAAACCGTAATCGTCGACTGTACTCGTTGACTGACTGACTTTAGGTTGGAAATAATGAAAAAAAAAAAAAAGAACTTTTTAATGACTGGAGGGGTCTAAACACTCGTGTGGCGGCGACGATTCAATGACAAATGTGTGTGTCATTCCGATGACTAAAAACGATAATAACGACTCCGTGTGCGACGAGCGTATTACGCGAGCGGCGTGCAGTTATAATGATAACAATATTATTAATAATAATAATAACAAAAATTATAATGACGTACGGGGATGAGGAAAGAGGGGTGGCATGTATACAGAAATATGTACGGTGAGCACACGCGCGTTTATTGGGTCAATGAAATCAGTATAGATAATAGTATGATATATAGAGGTAGTCGGCGAAAATGGCCTATTGTGGGTGCTCACACTCGGCGGTAAAGAAAACCATGTCGTTTTGTTCACCAGAAAGTTGTGTAATCAAAAAAAAAAAAAAAAAAAATGCTGTTCTCCCCGTTTCGTTTCACGTGCGGCCGTCGCGTTTCGTGATAATGACGTCGTCGTGGTCGGCGACGTGTACTACGCGAATTAGTCACGAGGAACGGCCCGAAACGAGCATTTCGAAAGAAACGCTTTTATCGTAATTTGTAATAACGCATACGGGTGTGCTTAGTTTCGATTTTTTTTTCCGTCCTTCTCCCGCGTATACACACGAGTAATATAAAATACGTGAAAGATAAGTGGTTCGACGCGATCGTTTGGGTTTTCTTTTAAAAATCGTTGCCGCGATTCGTGTGTATCTGTTTGTCGGGGACCGCGTGTGTTTTTGACGTACACGCGTGTGGAAAAAAAATTTAACGATAAACTTTAATGTCCGTTTATGTTGTAAATTTTATGATCTCTGTACGGGTTTTTTTTTTGTCCACGAGCACTTTGTTACTTTGCCCGAATCATATTCGTATATATACGCGTTTAATGTGCACTTATATAAAAGTATATAAACTATTTGAAACATTTTATACGCGACGAATCGTGTTTTTTTCGTGTGCCCGTATCAAATAATTTTTTTCACCAGTCCCACTAAATTGCGATCGAGAAAGTCACTGATAATTTTTTTTTTTTTTTTTTTACGAAAAACAGCACGCCGCCGGCTTTTATGTTCTTATTGCGAATTACATAATAAACTATTAATACACGTAGTTTAGTGCTCCTCGTGGATGCTGTTATACATTAGGTTATATTGGTTATCAAAATGCAAAATAGGTAAAAATTAACGCGTTTGATTTTTGAAAAAAAAAAACAAAAAACAAAACAAAAAGTACTCCAAAACAAATCACCATCGGGTGATATTTAATTATGTTTTCAGTCGATTCGTCTTCCCATGTGTATAGCGTATACCGAGGCGATTCGATTGTATAAAATTTATAATTCGAAAAATTCGTTTACAAAAAACCGTGTCGATCAACCGAAAAAAAAAAAAAATTATAAAACAACAATAGAATAGAAAACATAACAATGCTATACGGTATTCTTTCCTCGCCGAGAGAAAAACGCAACGCCGACGTACCTACGTATCGTACCGAGAGAAAAGCGTTTCGGGCGGGGGCGATCGGGAATGAATAAATCAAAGAAGACGGCTCTTTTCAAAAAACAAAAAACTCGCCGCCATCACGGCCGAAGCGCATCATCGTACACGACCACGCACGTATGTATTATTTACATCGGTACGTATATGTAATAATAATGTAATTTTATTTTTATTTTACACACGCGGTTGCTGAGCGATAAATTATAAAATGTTTCGTCTACCATTTTACTGAGCAGACGGCTCTGGTGGCCGGGCTACTAGGTCGGACGAAAGTCGTGATCGTTTTCGCGTACCACACCAGCTGTGTGTGCATGTACGTCGACAATACCGTTTTCGCAGTATCGCGTGCGTATTTTGTTTGTTTTTATTTCCTCGTGCCGTTGTTTTTTTAGCGTTGTTTTTTAGCCGGAACCGACGACGACGACGCCGGGATCGCCATCATCGCGGCACCGCCTCCACCGTCGCGTTGAGCAGGGACGTCGTTTGGAGCAAATTCGTGGGGTAGCAAGCATCTAGAATAATATTTTTAGTTGATTTGTAATATATCTGATGAAAGGAGAGAGCTATTGGTGTGTCCGATGACTCTAGGTCAATTGTTCATGAAAATTACGAAAAAATATATCATTAATCTCATCATTTAATTTACAGTCGAAACACGAATAAACAACACGTATAAATGGTGGGGTAGCGATCGCTACCGGCCCTTGATATCTCGAAATGACGCCAAAGGCGTCGAGTATTTGTATACAGTCTGCGATAACGTTATTAATTAATCGCCATCGGCCCCGCGGCGACGTCTCCGTCGTGTTTGACGACAAATAGTCGTGTGTTTCACGCGCGAATTCCCTCATCTCGCGCCCTTTGTCCCGGACGCGTGTGTCGTTCGGAATTCGCGCACCGACGGACGGACGACGACGGGGAGAGCGCTGAAAATAACAATCGCGAATCGTATAACACGCGTATATATAGGGCGTGATGGTAAAATTCGCCGTTTTTGGATTCGTATCAAAAAAAGAAAAAAAAAAGAAAAAAGGGTGACGGACGGGCCGCGGGACCACGTCTTGGCACCGTCGTCGCGTCCCGCTCGGGGTAAGTGCTGTCGTTTCTACGTGCGTACGCATTATCGTATCGTACGTGATTGGCGCGGCTCGAATAGAACGCGATTATTATTATTATTATTAGTTATTACTATACGCGTACACATAGGCGTACCTAACCTACCGCACACGTACGGGTGTGTACCTACACTCCTCACTCGCTCACACGTCGTGTATCATACATATCGTGTGTGTTTTACGGCCGCGTGTCGTTGTTTACGTGCGCGCGCGCGTCCACGACGTCGTCGTCGTTGTAAATTATTCGCGCGAAAATCATTTTACACACGATTATCGCGTGATAAATAATATTGTCTTCACGTATATTAAGTCTCCCGTGTCCCTGCGGTGCGCGAGTGAGTGTTGTATATGTAAACGGCGCAATATTATTTATCGCGCGCCGCACGACCCGCGATGTACGATATCTATTACAGGCGTACGGGTAGACTTGACACCGGAGAAAAGAAGACGACGGGACCGACGACGACGGCGACGACGACGATCGACGGATATCTACTCGTAAAAGATTCGCCGGCGTGTGTACCTGAACGTCGCGAATGTACGATTTTCGTGTACTCTCGCGAGTCTACCGCACACTGGGGGTTTTTTTTTTTATTGTTTATTAGGTGTTGTAATTTTTTATTTTTTTTTCCAGGAGAACGAAAAATACCCACTCGTTTCTCCGTCCAACGAAACGTTTCGAATCGCCGCGGCGTGATGTGACGCGTTTTATCCACGTCATTGGAACACTCGTTCGTTTTGTACTTACATTTTTGATAAACTAGATTAACGACATTATGTCACCTGTAAAATGCACTTAAAACTTCTTTTCGCACTGTTCGACAGCTAAACAAATATAGTTATGAACGGTCGCTCGAATGTTTCGCGTGATGATGACGATGACGATGCTACGCGACGTTGGCGTGTTGACACGACTACAACGACGGTACTTTTTGTACGTAATTTGACGCCGCGGTTGTGTCACGAAACGGAAATGATTCAATCGGGGAAACTAAATTACGTCGTGAAAGAAAAAAAAATGGAAGTAATAATGATAAGAAAAGGTAAATTGCACGCGGGGATACGTGATCGAATCCGGACCGTTCTATGAAAAATAGCAATCAGCCGCTGCACAGGTTAAATTAATCATAAAAAAAATGTCGGGAAAAACAATCACGCCGACGTTATTTTATTATTATTACAATAATATTTTTTTTCCGTTTATTTATTTACTCGTTAACGCGGTAGTTATTTGCGCGCAACCAAAAATTTATTGATGTATACAATGAATTTATTAAAAAAGAAAACATTAACATTGTGTATGTTTACGTTTTACGAAAGAAAAATCACAATACGCATTTTTACAGATTTACAGTTTTAACCGAGGCGGAAAATCGTTTCTAATGATTAAACGCAAAACAAATTGGACGCGTATTCGGAGCGTCGTTGTTGTAATATCGCAGTCCGCGTAAACAGTATTTCATTTAATGCGATGCATTAATTTTGCCACGGCCGCTGTTGCTGCTAATAATAATAATGCATCATGGTTTCGATTTCAGCGTGAGAGAATGATGGTGGCGGGCGAGGATGAAGGAGAGAACATAACGTTGTCTCTCTCACGCTATCAAAATTATTCGAAGTTTACAATATAATTTTTTATCGACTTCATGTAACAGGCATTCGAGACACTGTGTAAAATTTTATTGCTTACATATATATTTATTTATAGTGATTACAATTTAAAACACGCGTGTTATTTCCAAGAAAGTAATAATGAGAAACGGCGTCGTTTTAATTATTGGTTTTCAACTTGTTTATTATTATTATTATTTTTTTTTAGTCTTTGGAATGCCTGTATTTAATGTATATCTTACGTGTCGCGTACACGTATACATGGTACATATATCGTAGGTACATTTTTACAACTTCTTCGTTTCGGCGTATAGAGATAAATGTATTTAATATGCAGTGAGCATAGATAATATATAATGGATAGGACATGTTGGTTATCAGGCGTTCCAACGTATACATGGTACATAATATATCGTAGGTACATTTTTACAACTTCTTCGTTTCGGCGTTTAGAGATAAATGTATTTAATATGCAGTGAGCATAGATAATATATAATGGATAGGACATGTTGGTTATCAGGCGTTCCAAGATCTTCTGTCTCACTCAGCAAAACATTTTTCAATCTATGACTTCATATTATTCTTCCATGAAAATTCATATTTTTTTTTACAGTATACGGTTACCGTGGTCACGCGCGCGGTTGACATTTTCCTTTGAAATTTTCGTCACGCTTAAAAGAATGGACGCTTTAGCCATTTATCCGCACACAAAGCATAGTAAGTAACAATCGTCATAAACGTGCTTTTAATCGACTGAATAGTAGCGCGTTTACGGATGATTTTTCCGAAGTTTACTAAAAACGAGTAATATAGTGAGTTCAATGCATTTTTCGTTTATGTATTTTTTTCTCATGAATTCGGGAGACCGCACGAACAACACGTAATATAATGAACCTATTATGTAAGTACGTACTTATTTATGTATCTATATACCATTGTATTTGTTTAATTTAATTTACTAATAATCTACCGATTATACGTTTAAATGAAAATTACGTCAAAATATTTAACAAAAAACAAAAAGAAAAAAAAACTCGTCAAAGAATTTGACCTGTAGAGTAATATAACTCACACGTTAACACACACACACACATGCACTCACTTACAAGCGTCTGTACATATTCGCGGCATATATACGTACATATTCACTGGTGGCTAATTTAAGACAGGATATATGTCCACGTTTTGAAATAATTCTAATTACGCAAATCCCCGTGGCCGTTCATTTGGTGATAGAAGCTTGCACATGACATAATATTATGCAAATATATATTTGTAATTTGTAAATTTGTATTATAGCATTTTTATGAAATTAGTTTTGAAAATAGAGAAAAATGATTTGTACATGAACGTTTTTTGATTTAGAGAAGTTGAAATACAATTTCTAGAAACTTAAAATCGCACCTTAGCTAGGTATGTTTTTTTTTACATTTGTTGAAAAATAACCCCGCGTCATTTTCAAAATAAAATGTTTGGTTCCTATTTGATTTTCAAAAGTTGGTTTCAAAATCACCTCTCAGAAAATTGAAACAAAACATACGATTCGCTAATCATTTTAGATTGTTCTAAATCAACACGCTCTAAATCCTACGTATTTGTCTATTTTGAATATTAATATGATAAAAGTACAAAACATACGTTTTGAAACCCTGTATGTTATATTACACGCGGGGCGTATTTTATAGGTATGTATTACGCGTGTAATAATATATTGCGCGTGAACACGTATACGTCGCGGCCGAAGTAATAATGTTTATAGAAACGAAAATTGCGTGCGTGATTTCAAGTCTTACGATCGATTTGCGAATCCGACGAGAGTCGGACTACCACGGGTGATCGTTTATGATTTTGGCCGCAGGCGACGGTTAATTATTTATAATGTAATATTACAGACAGTGTTCGTACTCGGGACAGCGCTTTTTATTGTTTCCGCGGTTATGACCGCCTTCGTCGACGGCCGACGGTGTGAACGTGAAAAGACGTACACAACTCGCCTCTGTCGATGCGATCGCCGCTATCACCGGTTCGTATTACCTGCAGCGGTCCGCCACGTGAAGACATTCATGCGATTGTCGATATCGTACAGTGATATCCCATTTCGTTTGTTTTGTTTTGTTTTCTCACAAAATAATATAATAACATACCTACGTAACGTACTGGACCTCGCCGAGAACAAAACTATTGTATTCCGAGGTGTCCCAGGGCGTTTGTGCAACGTGTTTTACGCGTTCTTTACGTCTCATTGTTCGGTGTACATTGTCGACTATATTTTTTCTCCGCTCAGAATGTGTGTCACAACCTACGATTTACAAGTGTGTGTGTGTGTGTGTGTTCGCAGTTCTACACCAAGTACCTAATTACGTGCTAAACGCAACGCGCGGTCGATAGAGGATAAAAACGAACACGGTTAGCTACCGCAGAGACGGTGGTATATTGTTGTGCGGTAACAGTGTACACGTATATACATATTAAATACATCGTCTAGTTGTAGTTAGTTATTGCTGCTACCGCTTCTATAACCACCTATATATATATATATATATATATATATATATATATACCTATATATTGCAGCTAATTGATCGACCGAAACGGTTTTTTGTTTTGACTTTCTCGGAACCGTGCGACCGCGCGCAACGGCCGATGAACACGAGGGGAAGCACGCATGCGATCGTCTCGTGATCATTCCGTATAGATTATAGAAATAAATAAAAATGTGTATATATATATATATACCTAGGTATAGCGACGACGACGGATGATACAGATCGATGGATATGTCGGCGATTGGTGACGGAGTGGTTACGGGGTACAAAGCGTATAGCTGCTCACGGAGTAGTAGTTTTTATTGCTCGTAGATAATAATTATTGTGTTCAGTCGCGGTGTGATAGTGATAATAACACGGATATTTACCCGAGTTTCGTGGACGTGACCCGAGCGTATAGACGGGAGAAACGGTGTTGGTCGAATTACGTTTATATTTCATAGTACATTTATACCATGGTATAACATGGCGGCGGCACTTAAATCATATTATGCATGTGATCTACATACATACCGTTTCTCATATTCATATATATTTCTTCTTCGCGACTAAACGTTTCGATTACCAAATATTAGTAAATAGTTTGATGTTTTTCAATGCGAAACAAATTATATTATGGGCTGCACAATAAATTGACGCGAGAGTTCAATTAAAAAGGTATTGTGACGTTTTAAATATTTTATCATGGAGCAAAAACAAAATGTTTTATAATTTTTATGAACACTAACGAACTATATATGATTTTTTAAATACGCGTCACTTAATTGTAATTAATGTTTTAATTTAAAAAATCTTTGAACTTTTCCGACTTTTTATTGATCGACACCGTGAAAATGATCGCATGAAATCATATTACTGCCATAAAGCGGTTCGTTTTCCATTTCGGTACCTATACTAAATTATCTGTATTTATTTATCTATTTTTTTTTTTGTGTTGACATTATATTTTTATTGTGAAAGGCGGCAAACACTTCTAACGTTTAATGTTTTCTTTCACGGCCGACGAATCTTTCAGCATTTAGATGGTTTATAGTCTATTTACATTATTTTTTCCCGGTATAGATCTCATTGATTCGACAGATCACTTGAAATGTCTATGGCGTGTTATGGTGAGTATACATCATAATATTTAGGTTAACGTGCAGTACATAATATACGATATATTATACATGTACGTAAACGATTATTTTTCCACACGAATATAAACACGGTTATAAATCACCGATATGGTAATTATTTCATTTGCCAATACACATCGCGATCGCTTCATTGCGAAATCGTACACACTGCTGTACATTAGGGTGTTATGAATCCAAAGATTGAGTTTGCATACATTTGAACACACCCGCGCCCGCGTGTTTGTAATAGAAATCATTAGCATTTCGAGTCGCAAACACCTCGCTCAGTTTCCTTATACGTCTCTACGGCCCGTGTACACTTACAATAACATAATGCATAACATATTAAAGTGTTTTTTTTAAATTTTATTTCGCAGAGAAAGTTTCAACCGTGTCGTTTTCGTATTTATTACAGCCGCGGTACACCGCCCGCGTTCCTAATACGAATTCGAATCGAATCGAAAACGCGTGCGGGTAAATACTAATGTCGACGTTTTTCGTCACCGCAGTCAGTACGACGATAAACCCGTGTGTGTGTGTGTGTGTGTGTGTACACGCGGAACCGGTCGAGTGCGCGCACAGAAATATTAAGAAGAAATACCGTAATTTAATATACATTACCCGTATAGTATATTATTCATATATGAAATACACGATTTGTAGTTGTGTGTATAAAATATATGTGGATATCGCATGTTATGTATGACGATAGGCATGTCCGTATATAGACGCAGACTTTAGAAAACGTTATCATCCACGAATATAATATAACGTGTATTTGTATACTCGGCGCGTAGTCTATTTTTGTGTATTTTTTTTTTTTTTTTTAATGCGCCGCGACGAAGGTTGACGATTCGCAATTTGAATGTCGATCGTATTGTATAGAAACAACGCGAAAAAATCACTACGAGAACGTCGCTTGGAAACCGTGGACCGAGGAATGACTGCGCACTGCGTCGGCGGACACGACGCCGGCCGTCGTGCAGGCCCCGTCGGACATGTCTTATTTTCGGCGCGATGGACCCAATTATTTCCCGAGATCGGTTCACAGAGACCAATATTGGTAACGACGAGTACTGATTGGTCTTTTTTTTTTTTTTTTTTTGGTATTTTCTTGTTTACGCCAAACGAAACTGGGTATAACTGTTCCGCCTATATCGAATATAATGTATTATCGTCGAATCCGAAAGACCTAGGTAAGATAGATTCCACGATTTTGTGATTATACTGTTCCTCTCGATGTGAATAGTTTTTTTCCAGCGTTCGAGGGGCGGCGATTCGCACGTAAAGTAATACAATGTTATTATATTACCTACGATGTACTCACGGCTTGTGTATATATATATATATATATACCGAATAGAGTGTAATGTGTACACGTTTCGTGTCCCGGATTGCTGTGGCGGCGAGTGTTTGGCAGAACGCATTTTTTTGCAATACGTTTCGCGGTAACGAATGTCACGTAGATGTTATATTCATTGTTATTATTATTATTATTATTATTGTCGTTATTATTTTTTGATCGATTACAGGTGATTCGATGCGTGCACGAGGGAAATTTCGCGTGGGGTAAGAGAAATTTATTGTTTTTTTTTTCATCATTATCTTTCCGACTGTCTATATATAGTATATATACACACACTACACGAATTGGCGTATACTATTGGAATAATGCGCGCGTATATACCCACTGTTTCACGTATGAATTGAATATTCGGTCACGTACATGGCAAATGTGTAATTGTATTACGCGCGGCCGCGACGGAACGGTAACTAAATATATATATATATATATATTCGTCCGTGTACAGCGATGCACGTATGTATATAAATAAAACATTACGCGTGTGCGTACGCGAATCCGCTAGAAGATTATACGAGATTCGCGATGCTTGTATAGCGCGTACACGCCGCGCGAATTTCATCTGCTCCTCCGATACGACTGCACGACTTGTACGGAGGAGAATTCCCTTCTTCTCAATAGACGGACGCGGTCGCGTGGAGGTTTGAATTTTTCACGGACAAAACGAATTTCGCAGAGGCGTCGTCGTGCCGCTGTAAAAAAAAATAAAAAAAAAAAAAAAAAGAAAACAATAAAAACGCCAAGTGGATTTCGACATTTCGATTTTTCCACGGCTCAAATGTCACGGCGTGTCGGAGACCGGTTGATTTGTTACCCCCTCACACGCGCGCATTAGTTCGGATCGATCGCGCGCACTGTAGGTACGCGACGTAATAATATTATAAATACGTGATGTTACGTGTAATAGGCACTTGAAAACAATTAGTCACGGTCGGCTCGGCCGCGTCGTGTATATGATATGTGTCTATAAAGTGTGCTGTCGAAAACTTTTAAATGGAAAAAACTTATGAATGTTTCGCGTGTTTTCTATAAATCATGTCGAACGCATATAACGTACGTCGTTTGTTTATTGTACCATACTCGTAATGTGTACGTATTATGTATAGTATGCTTTCGTTTTATTATCTAATTATTTGTTTTCATATACAAGTCTTTTAAAACTATATGCATTTAGTATATTTTATGAACGCATCCATCGCTCTCGGATTGTTTCATTTGATTGTTTTCGTCATTTTATTTCGAACATTCGTTATTCTTTATTATCAGACGAAAACGGTATATCTTTGGAAGCGTAAAAAAAAAAAAACCGCGTGAAATCAATTTTTAGTATTTCGCCATTTTCGCCGGATGGATTCTGGCTGCTCAGACGTAATGCTAAAAGAAAAAGTAAGGTAAGAAGTCGAAAAAAACCATATTTTGTTATTGGGTTTTAGTCTGTTCGTTTAAAATATTACAAGTCATTCACGAGTAAAGAATATCGCGCCAGACTGATGAGTAATGTAGAAACGAATAAATATTGAACTTGTATTTATTTTTTATACAAGCCGGAGAACAAACGATATTATAAAATATAGGTGGTTCGGTGATATTTACATCACACACGTTATTTGCTCAAGTTGTACAAACCAAAGTCGAATTATTATTTTCCATGGGTTTCCAAGTATACATTTTATACTGCACTAGGTACGCTGTGTGAAGAACTTGTATAAATCTATAAGTCGTTTTATTTTTGCATATTATTGTTTTCCGCGTTAATTTTACCAGCGATACGTATACGTATTATACGTAGTATGTACATTTTTTACCGATAGTTTTGTTTTATCGTCTTTTACGTTGTATTTTTGATTATTTTTATTTGTGACCAGCTGACTCTATACGTATTCAGTGTTGACGCATATTACTTGTATACTAAAGGTTCCTAAAGGAAGAAGCGGTAGAAGCCTACACGAAAGAAAAAAAAAACGAGTCGCCGCAATATTGTAAGTTTGTACAAAATGTAGATGATCTGTGAAATCTGTATGGTACCGAAGAGACGACGGACCAGCGTGACAGAATAGAAACCGTGACGATAAAACTTTGATCCTCAGAAATAAGGTCCTTCACGCGGTAACCTTCTGTCACCTTTGATCGTCGACCATCTTACGTAGGTAGTGTATAAATAATAAATGTCGCTGTGTACTATAAACGCGTGTGTTTTTGAACGACCGCAATAGTGGCTCGGTCACGTTTGTTGCAAACATAAAATGCGGCAAAAAGTCTGTTGCTGAAAAAATACGACCAGACCGTATCGTTATTTGAACAAATATTTTCTGTTGATACTGCAGTACGATTATAATAATATGATGGTTCTGTCATTCGGCGCGATATCAATACACGTGTCAGACCAATGGAGGAAACCAGACGACAGTAATGTATGTATGTATAGTGTTTATACACTATATATCATTGAAATGAACAAATACACTGAATTGATATTTTTTTTTTGCGTATAATGTGCACTTATTAAATATATTAATCTGGGGTCACATGAAATGTATCGAAATTGTGTAATATTAATCGATTTTTTTTTAGTTTTTATTATTTTTGCTTAGATAACGTACATCGTTTATTCGTGTATGCCGATTTAAATAGATTGGCAATTTCGATATTGTCGATCGAAGCATAATATGAGTAATCGCCATCATGCGCTGTCGTGTAATTGACGACGACAACGCACGCGAAGAATCGTGACCTTTTATTAAAAAGTAAAAAGCTATTGCGAGCGGAGAAAAAAACAGAGATAACACGCGTTCGTTTATAGCTCCGTGAGTTTTTACGAAATAAATATTGAACGACAGTTATCGTGACATCGTGTACATCTCTATTTCAACATTACTATCGTATTATGTGTAGGATCCGTTTATGCGATTCAATATTGATATAATGCGTACATTAAAATTAATATTCATTACTGTTTTTATCCACTACACGATATTATAATCCGACGATTTACGATTTTATCATATTGTAAAAAAATTAGATTGACTGAATACGTTTTATCAATCACGATCAAAAAAAAAAAAAATAAAGTAAATATATATTTGTTTGATTTTTAAATCATATTGATGTGTATAATATTGACGTGTACGAGTATAGAATTATCGTATTTCTGTATCGGTGTATTAAAAATCAAACTACATTAATATAATGACGTTTTACTGTTTCGTCGATTCGGAACATTGTCGTCGAACTTTTCATTATCAAGAACAAGTCTTACAAAAAAAAAAAAAAATAAAAAAAAAAGGAAAAACGGTACTCTCAAAGCTTCTACAGTGCTTATTGCTTCGACTGAAAAACCACAGCCTTATTTTACAGTTGTCGGACGGTGACGAGTGAGACCGGTGTGTACTCGAAGACGCGTGTCCGAGTCGCCGTCGTCAGCGTCGAGATTTATTTCTAACGATTAATCGTATGCGCTGTATTATGCTCTTGTGTTTACTAGACGCAAACTTTTTTGCGGTAATGATCTATGCGGACGTCGTCCGTTCGGACTCGCGTGTTTCGCAGTCGTGCAGGTAAAACGAAAACGAGCACCGTCCAATATACCCGTATAAAAATACCATTACCGCCCGGTCACCGTGCTTACAAACGGGAAATCACCGAGTGTTTTTATTATTATGTAGGTACCGTCATCGTCGTTGTCGTGGTCGTCCAGGCATTAGCATCACCGTGTATTATAATAATATATACACGCACGCACGCAAGCGCGCGCGCACATACACACTCAGATAAAATGTTCGTTTCGGGTGGCCGCAATAATACACACAACACACACACGCACACACATACACGTTCACGTACGCGTACACGACCACAGATAAGGATCCCGTAATTAATGTACACATTAGGCTCGGTGTGTGTTATATATTATATACGCGTCCTGGTCTGTGGCAGTGGAAACCCATTATTTTCGTGCAACCGGCCGTTGTGGCTGCTGCGAGAAATGCATTTCGAATTAGATATGCGCGCACGCACGCACACTCGCACACAAAATACATATACACAGTAATGATACACACTGTACTATATTATAGCTACGAGTTTGTTCTGTTGTATACTGCACGTGTGTATGTGTGTGTGTGTGTGTGCGCGCACTATGGCGACGGCGAACTGATTTTGCCCCATACCGATTTAAAACGAGTACCAGACGGTTACGCACTGCAATAATAATTACGAGTTAGTATCTTGTCCACTCGATGGCTAATAATTTACATATATATATGCATATGAATAAATCGTAGGGGTGTCCAATCTTTTGAAATCTAAGCCATATACGAGTATATGCCAGTATAGAAGTTGTCTCGGGTCGCATTTTCCATATACACAATACAAATTTGTTTAAACGTAAAAAACAAGAGATTCCAGGAGGGATAAATATGTATGATTATATATTCATATCAACGTATAAGTACAATCGGTATACCTTAAATGTATTTTTGAGTCATGGTTTCGATTTTTAAATAAAATACAAAAAAAAAAATGAATAATTTTCTTTTATTCATCGATGGTTTTGAAATGACCTATAAATAATGCTATAAAATCTACCGTGGTTTACGGGTCGGACATTTCTGAATCTTGATATATATGTATACGTAAAATGTATTTGCTTTTCCAGAGTGCATGTTATGATATATAAATATTGGTATGAGTATAACGTTTCATTAAAATCTAGAGTTTGTATCATATTATCTCTAGTCACGGTAACGAGACGTGCAAGTTTGACGATAATACATCTCAGCCATTGAATCTCATACCATTGAAGAGCGTGAGTTTTAACGCGGTACATTATTATTCAAATAATTGAACAAAAGTGATAATCATAAAAAGAATAGGTACCTATATAGTATGGTGGGATACAAAAAAAAACCCATCCGCCTTTCAGTAAAGATATTAACGCATTAATCATGTTTATTTTTTTCTGAGGCCAACGCATAATCTTTGTATAAATATATTGTAAATTTTATATCCAATAAATATTGATGAACTTTGCATGCTTGTGCAAAAAAAAAAAAAATGACGTCAATTCGTATTTTTAGCGTGTTTACATTCGACTATATATCTCGTCGCATCCGAACGTAGTGTTTAATGTAGGTAATCAATTAATTTCTACTGCGCAGTCTGCGACACAGCTGCGGCACGGCTCTTTGTGTAGTTCCGAGCGCGTCAAGTGAAACGATCACGTCTGCAGACGACTCGGGACGTCGCTTCACCGTTCCGGTCCAAATGAATACGCGTTCGATCGGGGAGGTGCAGTCAGTGGCCGTATAAAAAAAAAAAAAAAAAACCGTAAAACACAGCGGAGTCCCTTTAATACTTTCTCCGAGGGTCCGATAACAGAGCGGTTTTGCGCGCAAACGAGAAAGTATATATTTTATACATACGTTTGTTTTTCGGAGCACATGTACGAAATATCGGCCGCATCGAATAAAAATATTTAACGTTCATCCGCGGGGTCGCGTGGTGTAATAAAACGTGTGTGCAAGACGTCAAAGTCGATTTTACGTGCGCTCAAAATCGAAATGCTTTTTATTATGTTATTTCATCAGACGTCATATTATTATGCGCACTCATATAATATACTTTATACTTTATACACGTTTTCGCGGGGGCAACTTGGGGGGGAGTGGTGTCACGCGTGCGACGGTTTTCTTCTCCTCGCCGTTTCCGCTCGACACACACACACACACACACACACACACACACACACACACACACACACCTATATGCCTCGCACACCTCTACGTGTATGCGTATTCCTCGTGAATTAGGCGTCATCCGTATGATAACATGTGCGCGTGTGTGCGTGTACAGCGTCAACGCGCGTTCTTACTCGCCAAATCGAATTTATCCACACATTTTGAAATCCGACACGCACTGTAAAATTCGATTAAACCTGTTACCTTACCGCGCGGCCGACGACGCGTTACATTCGATCGACTTGAATAATTACCGCGTGGCTTTTACCGAGATACAACACTCGTAATACGTACTCCGTGCACGTTGCTGCGGCGTACACATAATACTATCTGCACAGAGACGTGCGTATTATATTATTCGCCGACGACTTTTCGTTTTTTTTTTTTACCCCATAGAGTTATTCAAATTTATCCTCGACGTTTTTTCCCCGGTGTTTTCGTTACGTTTTCAAATCGTCGTATTTCCGTCGTACCAGAATGCGATTCGTCCGTCGCATTATAATAATAATATTATATCGTGGCGCGCGTCTTACATAATTCGAATTATCGGAATTGCGATTTTCGTGTTCCAACACAACGTGCGGTGCACCACATTCGACGGTCTCGGTGAAAACCATCAATTAATTCAAACGCCGAGCAAACACATCCATCCATGTACGTATGTATGTTGTATAATATATAATTCACGTTACGCGTATAATATGCTATCAAAGTTTCGAACCGTACGCACACGTACGACGTAATAATTTATATTATAATCCGCGATCGCGTTTACACGTTTTGTCTTGTATGGTATATATATATATATATTTCATACTCGCGTCACCGCTCTCCGCAGTCACCGGGTCTCTCGCAAAGTTTTGTCGTTTATTCGCGCCGTCACGTCCCCGTGGAAAGACTGTTTCCAAGTCCGGCGTGTACGCGTATAATGTGTATAATCCACACACGCACAACGTACAATGTATTTAATTTTAACGGTACGCGTTTCCTGCAGTCTTCGTCGGGGGTACTGTTGTTTGCTGTTTTCGAGCACGATTTCTGCGAAACCGGTGTGAGCAGCACAGGCCTTCTTTATACAGGACGTTGGCTTTTGACGACGTATGTATACGGGTATACATCATTTGTTCGACGTACACAATGTGTGTGCGTGCTGGACGCCGTAAATGCTTTCACAGTGGTCCGGCCGTAGCAACAACAGCAGTCGTATTACACACACACACACACACACACACACATGTGCACACACACACACACTTGGTATACGAATTTAATGTGTGTCGCATACAGATCTCGAATAAGAACATTAAAACCGTGATATATAATAATATATATAGATGGTAGTTCTATCGAGAACGTATTTGTGTCCCGTGAACGTAAAATTGTCGCCACAACGTGTCCCGGCTGTAATTGATGTGGGCACGTCGTGTCGTTCGGACACACGTGTATTATACGACGGGCACGACGGCACCGATAACGATTTGAAAACGACACGCCGAATTGTTCGTTTCAAAAACGAAACGTCTCTTTGCACCGCACGCGCTCGACATAACGGTAAAAGTTTAACGGACGCGTTATCGCGCGGTTCGTATTGGGTGTAAATGTGTAATGCGTGTACACGACGACGCACCGTAGGCGCCCGTCTGTCCGGAAACGTTTTGTGTACGAGACGACACCTACGGGAAAAAGGAATGAAAAAAAATATTGTCGGGTAGACATTATTCCGCGCTGGCTGAAAACGTTCCGCAAACGGCGCCTTTTTGTGACGCGCACAATACGCTTTTCGGACGCTCGAAACGGCAGCTGCGTCGACGGCGTACGACAATAACGGTGCACGGTCGGTTTCCAGTGCCGCGGGGCGGAGACGGATTCCTCCGACAATTGATTTTCCGGTCAACGTCCCTTGGACGTCCGGACGGTGTCGGGCCTGGACGACGCATCGTCGACACACTGCAGTGTTTGTACAACGCGCGTCGCACACGACCGCAGACGCGTTTTCTCGACGTCCTAACGCCGTTGTCTCGTCGTCCCGGAAATCGGTCGTAAACTAATAATTACACGTTGTTTGTTCCGTGTACCGGCAGGGCCCGCATCGTGTATACGTTACAGTCGTATACGACTTATGGACGTACGTGTTGTTGTATACATACGTTATATTTTATGATCGTATCGCGTTGACGTGATCGACGGCAGCGCTCGGCGGCTGTTTGCGTCAAAATATCTTCATCGCGTTCAATATCGTTACGTACGATATCAATTATACACGGGATGTCTATACAGGAGCGTAATTTTTAAAACCACTGTGTCGTTTCGGGATTTATTCCAAATATATGTGGCACGTTTATAGATTATACTTTTAACGCGATATCACGGTCGTTATAACTCACTGTTTCAATCGATGATAATGACAATAATTATAGTTATCACAGTCAATTATTTACAATATTTCATAATCTGTAGTGATATTATTTAATAAGCGTTTTCCCGTTCGATAAAGTTATGTAGTCATGATGCCACGTTTGTTATCAATTATACTATTATATATCTGTAGTGATATCGGAAAAAAATTAACAGTAACCAAAATTTAACGGTCCTACTTGTACATACAGAAGAAAATAAATATTTTTTTGTTTTAGAAGATATTTTATTATTGAGGAATGTATTTTTGACGGGTATCCTTGTTTAAGTACTTTCTGTTTTCGGGGAGGTTATAAAATGTGCATCATGTCGCCGTGAAAACTATACGGAACGCAATCCTTTTCTCGCAATAAAAATAAACCATATAAATGTTGATTAGAAGTTTTATTTTTATGGCCACGATCAACAAAAACTATAGAGCATGTATATATATATACTCGTATACATACATACATACATACATACATTTATAGTTATAGGGCATTTCGAATCGTGTACACCAAGCAGTAATAGTAATTGGTTATACAATGTGGATGACGTTAAAAAAACAAAAACGCTATAAAAAACAAAAACAAAATTCTCCAAACGCGCTCTGGCTCATCATCGTCGGTCTTCGTACCCGTCATTTCGTCTCGAACAGCGCCGTGTGTATGCTACATGTGATTTCAAAATCGATTGGAAAAAGATTGCCGGTCTGCTTGCGAAACGAGGTGGTCGATTCCAGAAAAGCCACGATATATTATAGCATTTGTCGTGTGGGTATATATATATATATGCGTTTGGCTGCGACTGCAATGTATTAAAAACGCGTTCCAGTTGAGAAAACGACAGTGAAATTAAATATAATAATAACGTTAGAGACCCCGCGAAACTGTGTATGTAATTTATTCGATCCGTCGGCGGTGCGTGTGTATACTACACTGTTGCGATACCACCACCATCACTACTACTACTACTACTACTACTATTTATAATAATAATAGTATAAATTATAATAATAATAATAATATAATATAGTCGATTATTCTGCAAAAACGTGTTTTGGCGTTGTCGTCGACGTCGGCGGCGGAAGAACGGATATTTTCGTGAGATTAATGTCTGCGCGAGTGTTTTTTATAGGTTTTAAATTGATGCGAGAAAAAAGGGCGCAGCGAACGGAAGAAAAAGGGTGAAATCGCATTGAGACGTGTACGCGAGACGCGCGCGTGAACGGCTACGACGCGGGGTGCGGGCGGCGCGGCGTGGAAGATTAACGGTGACGACGGTGACTGAGAAGATTTTTCGGCGTCCGCCACAACCCTTCGATCACGATTACGCGCATAACATGATAATAACAATAATAACACGCAATAATGGCAGTTGGTATGAAATAATAATTATACACGCGATGCCGTACACGCGTGTGTGTATATAATATATAATATACGTGCCGCGGTGCAATGAGACGACGCGGCGGCGGCGCCCGGAGCATGGCGTAAAACTAGCGCCCTCGTAATAGTGTCGGAGGGGGGTAAAAACAAAACAAAATACCAATTATTATTACCTTAGATTCTTGTTTACGGCAACAGTGCGTCGTGAACACGTTATTATAATACGATCTAAATAACGACGACGGTTTGTTGAACAATATGAGAAAACCGAGGAAATAACAAGGTAATCGGTTCGGTCCCGCGATGCATTTGCGGCCCGACCGTTCGATTCGATGTTTTGAAAAGCTGACGACTTTGGTGCGGCGTTTTCGACCTGCTCAAGTTCCTTCGCCAAATCCACGGCGTCGACTCGCGTCAATACGAACGTGTGCAAATGATGTATAAGATGTTGACGCATAACCGCCGGCCAATTCGTATTCGTACTGATCTTGGTTCGTATGCGAGATTTAAAAAGTCAAAGGCCTCTTTAACCTCTCCACACGGCACAATGAAATACTAAAATAACAAAATCACAGGTGAAAATGTGAAACGTACTCGGTTGTACCTAAACACTTTTAAATGCTCAAAACGCGCACTCATTAGTTGTATTATCACCCACTTAAACATTAACGAGTCTAATTTCTTAAATATTCAGTCGAAAACAAAATATGTCTGCGTTATACTAGAAAAGTACAATATTTTGTTGTATCAAATTATGATTTACTAAAAGCTGGTGTTTATCACACTTTGTGATAGCTGCTGGTCGTTAAATAATTAAATAAATAATAATGAAAAAAAATGAAGGTATTGTTCTGAAATCCTGGTGCAGCTTATTGCTTACTGTTATAATACAATAGTGCGTAATATTATACTTGTACTGGTTCAAACAGGATTCCACGATGTAGAAGATTTAATATTTTTTTCGGCGTCTGCAGTGGAATCCGACTCAAAGAAAACGTCTTTGGACCGCGGGCATGTGTGTTTTGTGAAAAGCGGACCGTGCGGACGAGAGCTTTGCACCAAGACCGTTGTACCGATTTCAAAATCAATTTCGGTTGACCGAATCTGTTTACAAAAGACACGTCGTATTTGTCGCGTCTCACTAGACACAAGTGGTTAGCGTAATATAATGACCGAGATAACAGATCGTCATCTACATCGTTTGCACTTAAAACGCGGTGGATCACATGCTCCGGGCGTACGCCGCCGTTTCTCGTGTGATCCACGAACACGTATTATATAATTTATACCTCGTACACGGATAAACGTAAAATATACAGCATAACATTAATACATTTCGTATAGTACAGACGCGGACACCGTCGTCGAACGGTCAGCCGGCTGTCGTTACACGTAAAATCGTTAAGTATACGCGCACACACACACACACACACACACATACATACACACACGTGTATAATAATATATTTAGTATTTACCTATACACACGCATGATATTATTATATTATCCGCTTTTTAGAATTCCGTGCGAGTAATCAAGGGAGTAGTCGTGTGCGTTTCTGTATATAAATATATACATATACAGAATATATGCACACGTGTATAGATATATAGTCGTTGTGTACCTACTGCCAGCATAAATGGGACGTACGTACACTTTTTTTTTCGTCTTTTGTGTCGGTGTGTGCGTGCAAGCTCGCGGCGCGTGCATGTGTGTAAAATAAAAACCCGGAGAACAAATAAAACGTAATCCGACCGTGCGCGAGGTGGTGACCCTTTTTTTTTTTTTTTTGATTTGGTCGACGGCATGCTGGCAGGCAGGTACCGGCATTATTATTGTCGTCTGGAATAAATAATCGTGTAATACATTTATACAATCAGAAACGTATTGTGTGTACGCGCGTGTGTATGTACGCACAAGCCACAAATGCGGGTCGGCGAGCCGTCAAAAAGGAAGAAAAAAAACGGAAACATCAACATTTTTCCGTCGCCGACTATTAAGACGGCAAAATAATAATTTTGTACACAATAAAATAAAATACAAAAATTCGTTTATTATGTGTATTTTACGACGATTCCAACTGCAACTCAGGTCTCAAGTGATCTCTCTCTCTCTCTCTCTCATTCACACACACATACTTGTATATATTTTGATGCATATTCGACATATACTCCAGTTAAACGCCTACGTGTTCTTTAAGTGCACTTTATTTGAAAATTGCTTTTTGACAAAGTCGGTAGTTTTTTTTTTTTTTGCTGCAACTACCGGGGTTCATCGAATAAACCGGTATGACCTGTCGCTTGTAAATTTTACGCTGTTCAAAAACATTATGTCCGCAATTTAGAAACGTTGAATTTTATCTCGGTCATTAAAAGTATACATACATTATAATTTATATACCCACGTAGAATAAAAATATATTATACGAGTATTTCGTGTACTAACTGACTGATCCCCACGCAGACTTTTGACACGGCAGACATTCCAAAATAAATAAATTTGTCGATTCCGTATGAGTAAATCGAATTTCGATCATTACAGCAGTGTATGTTGTAGCGGTCATGATGTCGGCTCGATAGATTGTGTAAGGGTACCCGTGCTCATATAATTTTTTCAATTTTTTTTTCCTTCACAACTCTATTATAAAATATACTTATATTTAATGATCGTCCAGAAACATTGTCATATACTTACTACTTGTACATACTATATAGTAATGCATAATGCAATTAATAATGTCAGCGTTACGGCTGGAGTCAGCGATGTGAAAATTTACTCATCGTTTTGGTTCTAAGTAATAATATATAAATACAACCTATGGTGCGTGCGTACGCGTGTGTGTGTGTTTAGTCAATCGAACGAAACTTGGAGTTCTACAGCCTAATAGACAACTAATATAGTATTATTATATTGTTATAGTTATGCAATATTGCCTCGGTAATAATATATCGTCATCGATGGGAGCCCCGAGGGCCGTCACCACCAAGTTTTGCATTCACACTCACATTAGTACACGTGTAAGTACACGTAAAGAACATATTTTTGTCCGCTCACACACACACACACACACACACACACACACACACACACACACACACACACACACACACACACACATACACACATATGTATTCGCGTCATACACATGTGCCATTATTTCCCTCGGTCTAACTGGAAAGGTGCGGTATATGTACATATTATATATCATTATCGCGTAAAACTCTTGCGCGAAACGACCTTATACATAATTCCTCTCATATTCCCGAGTCGGTAGGTAGGAGGTGTACGCCTCCTAAGTACGTGGGAAATTCCTTTGCAGCGCGGGTAATGGGCAATTAGAGGGAGGAAACGAGGGTCGATTAAAATGACGTCGGCGTGGTACACACACCCATACATATACGTATACACGCAAACACAGAATAGTTCACGTGGTACATCCATAGAGTAATAATATGGGTACACCCCATCGTTGTATATATATATATATATATATATATATACACACACATGTCCATACGCATATACATTAATATTCGCCCTCTTTTTCTTTTTTCCTTTATTATTATTTTTTTTTTTACAGTGTTTGAGAATTCGCGCGAGCCTTGTGTGGGGTGGGGGAGAAAGAACGATTTTTCCTTTTCCGCAGAGCATTCTTTTCTCGTAAGTAAGTATATACTATATATACAACGCGTTACGCGTACGACGACATGACGTATAGCCCCTAATATTTCGTTTGGGTTTTTTTGTCCGTTCCGTGTACCAACACTACTCCTCCGTTCCCAAAGGCCAAACACTAATCACGATCGCCTTTTTTTTTTAGTTTTTTTTTCCTTTTCGTTTGGATTTTGGTAGATTTCGGAATATCGCGTCGTTAGTTGCACACACGGGATTATATTATAATGTGCACGTCGTATGAATTGTTATTGTAGTCGAACGGGGTTACGGGTGTCGGAGGTTCTATTTTTATAGTATTCATATACATATATATGTATATGTATATGTATGTGTGTGTGTAAACAATACACGTACAAACAAACGATACACATTTTATATTCCTAGGGGATGGGCCGACTTTGAACGCGGTGGCGGGTGACTCGAATATTGTATACGCGTGTGTATTTATGCGTGCACACTCACGCACACTGACATACATAAATATATAAGGGAATGGCGCATGTTATGTGTGGATTATCACGAATACATTTATGTACGTTTGATGAGTTTAATTAAATGCATTGTGGACGAAACGCGTCCGTGTGGAATTTACATTTTATTTTTTTTTTTCGCCGTTTCGCCATCACCGCCATGATATATTACACCTATACACAATACGTATACATTATAATATCGTATACATACACATACGCGTACGCTGTTCCGCGTGCACGACGATCATTGCTGAACAAAAACGAAATAACAATAAAATAAATAGCGCGTGTGTTCAAAAGATATCATAATATTATCGTATGCGTGCCGCTCGCGCGAGTGTGTGTGTGTATGTGTGTTGCAGTTACTGAAACGTACAACTTTTAGAACCGACTAACATTACATTCGTGTGTGCCGTACACGCGCATATCTATGGCACACCTATATAACTGTCAGTAATCGCTTGTATGCGTATGAGCATTAACGATGTATATTAATTTGAATATTGAAAGCTGAATGTGTGTATTCGATAAAAAACAAATTAAAAAAATAAATAAATAAATAAAAATAATAATAAAAATTCATTGACGGTGCGCATTTTTCTATTACTCGACGTTCCTCGCAGGAAGCGTAATCGTCGTCGAGATTAATGGTGATTTCTATTCACCGAGCAGAATATTACACTAATACATATATATTATGTATACGAACGATTATGCATCGGTAATTGCGTACGAAGACGCGGACGTATTATCGCGGATTAGATAAAACGCGCTCTGTACGTTTCTACGTGTTTTATCTGATCTGAGCGAATTGGTTAGCGAAATGTCCATACGCTTTTTTGTCGTGGTCCATCGAATCTCGTGTAAAACAGATATCAATCGTAATTTCAGTGCCGCGATCTTAGTCGCGGAGACCTACAATTTATTTTGTAATACGTATTCGTGAAATCGATCCTTACGTCGATCGAAAAGACAAGTCTATGACCTCCAATATCGGGAGCCTGACATATTATTTTTACCACGGGATCTTTGTTTCGTCTTTCAACGCTTACTAATGAACTCAAAATTAAACTATCATGGTTTAGACAAGAAATAAATAATTGAAAAACATGTTGATAATAAATAAATAATATTTATTTATTAATAAACATATTTACTAAATATATATTATTTATATTCAGAATCAGAATGATAAAATTATTACGAATTAATTATAAATTCTATCGAAGCGAGTAATTTTTATTTATTTTTTATTTTACACGAGATCTAAAACTGACATAGATTATTAACATAAAATGTTGTAACGTCGTTTCCTCGATTTGAAACGTGCGATTCGCACTAATGCAAGTGTGCGACCATCTCGCAGATTTTTATGTTTACTAATAATTTTTAATTTTTTGTACGCATTTAATCGAAACATAAAAATTTCCATAAAAATATATTGGAAGGTGAGAAGAGATGGCTTGCAATTTTTTTCCCGCTGTTAACATGGACTTTTCTAAATCAATTAATCTCCGAGCAGTATACCCGCGTATTTAACGCACGAAAGTCGTAAACGCGCGTCACCGACATTATAAGCAGGTGCTCAAGGAGACGCAGACGCGATCTGTTCACGTGAACCTCCGAGCGTCGGATTATCGTCGTCATTATTGTCATTACGGCGATTGTTTCGAGCAACGAATGTTTATTACTATTTATAATAATGATCATTATAATAGCATCAATGATAACGGCGGCGACGATGATGGCAATAATAATAATAATAGTAGTAATAATAAATGTATCAGCTGTTTCGTCACGGAATAATGTATTTATGCAAACTACGTTACAATTTTAAATAATCCCCTTTATGGAGATAAAACGAGTTTCAAAGTTTTTACTGCCGTGCGCCAGGAGCGTCGGTCGTTCGGAAGTAAATCTGCGTAGGGCTTAAAGCGACCGCCGCCGCCGCCGCCGTATCGTGCCATCGTCCCCACGCCTCCCGTCCCTTATAACGTTTTAGACTTATTTGCATTTAAGTGTGTATACGCACGGCGGAGCGAGACTGCCGAGGCTAAACCGTTCGTTTGTCCGGGGACCGCGACTGGGCCCGTCGGGTAGAGAGGTGGGCGAGGAGGTTTTCGCATGCGAAACGGGCAGGGGTCAGTTTTGGGATCCTACGAGCGGAGAATATACAAGGGATGGTTTAAACAAACCGAAATGTTGTTGTTGTTGTTGTTATTATTTATTTTATTTTACTTTTGTGTGCACGTTTTCAAATACCGGAAACAGGAAGCAAAATAACATTGACGTCGCGTTTTGCCTTTTTTCCTCTCTCTCTCTCTCTTTCTCTGTATCTCTCTCTCTCCGTATTTTTGCTCCTCCTCGAAACGACGACGGCTTCTATTTCTCGTCCAGACGACGATAACTGATATGAAACGTCGAACGGGATGCACATCAAAACATTGTTTTTCCCTTTGTCGTATAAACTGTTCGAAGTCATCGTTTATATCAGAACGCGTGACCGCCACGAGATCTCGACCTAGAAACATAAAATAGCATTGTTTTTTTTTTCTCATATCAATTGAACTCTTGCATAGTTCATTGTAAATTCATTTTGAATAATAATTGTTCGGTTGATAATGATATTATCGGTGTGAACGTTAGAAAAAAAAATAAGTTCTTATCGCCGTTACTGTTGAAAGTCGATTATTATGTTGAGAACAACACCTTTGATTTCCCAGTAATTTCTATTATATAATACATAAAGTGTTTTTTTTTAAATATATAATTACATGGGAGATGTTTTTTGTATAAAATGTATTCGACTTGACACCCTTGAGTGTGTCCACTGGCCGTGATAAACAAACATTAAACTACGAATTATTAATAAATTATAATTATTATTTTTAATGTTGTTCGTTTAAAAATCGTAAAACCACCCGTCTTTCCGGTTCCATTAAAAATGTGTAAATCCTTCTAACGGATCCAGGCAATATATTAAAAAAAAATAAGAGCGTTCATTAACCAAATTTTCAATTTCTAGATAAATAATTATGTTTATAACATATAGATATAATATATAAAGGTAATTATACCGACCGGCCGTCCGTCACGATGGGCATTCATTAACCTCGGGGAATGAAATCCCAAACGTGTTATCAGTACACACACACACACACACACACACACACACACACAAAGATAGAGCTATTTGATGTATCACGTGACTGGGACGTACACCAATTATTATTACTACGTAAGGCCCTGTTCGTGAGAACTTGTTTTTTTTCTTTTTTATCATTATATTTAGGGGCGCGGATAAGGCAAACCCGTAATTGGGTCTATACACGAATAATTAAAGAGGTGTTGCCGAAATAATCTATAGTCGATAACAGATTGGGGGGTAAGAAACAAAAAAAAAAACAAACTAAAAAACGACAAATCCACAAACCGTTGACGTATTATATCGCTGCAACTCTTTCGCGTGTTCCCCTTGCCTTTGAGCGAGAATAAAATCTAATATGCACTGCACATAAGCAACCGTATAATTATCGTACAAGGGATGAACGGTATTAATTATTGTAGCGATCGAGTTTTTTCAACGATCGAAAGAGACGATGTATATAATATAATATGATATAATATGCGATGGCGTGCAGTGTGTTCGTTTTCCACGGACCCCTCGCCATATGAATTTCCAGTTTTTGTTGCACGGCCACCAGTGTCGACTTCTTTTTACATTTTTTTTTCACATCAAACGTACCTCGATCAATGGATATTATATACGGTGTAGGTACACTTAACATGAAATATGGCTATTTGCAGTGCGACCACGTCTCTGCCATCGTAATTACGAGAATCTAATGGACATGCATTGTAATCAATCGCTAATGCATTTGAATTTCGCAGAAAACACCACCCCTAATTGTCACGCGTATACATTACGTTGCAGATCACATTTTGCGCATTGCTATTGCTGTTATTATCACCGTCTAAATTATGCGCGCACACTCGCACGCTTTTAAACGATCACACAAACGACACACACACACACACACACACACACACACACACACACACACACACACACACACACACGCACGCATATTTGCAGACCCGCAGACATGGTATACCTAGTTCGGTAAATAACCAGTGCATACATACGAACGTTGTGCATAAACGCATAAACTATGAATTTAAATTCAATTCACAAACAATAGGTTGTCGATAAAGGTATCCTAAACCCGTGCATCTCGAGTGTCCAAAGCAAAAAAAATAGTGTCCGGGTGAAATGATTCACCATTCGTTAATATTGTCATTACAAACAAATATATTTGTGCAGTTCTCAAAATAAAAAAAAAATCAATTACACTGGGTTATCATCACGCATTGTAAACTGTCAATTATCATTACAGCGTGTGTTCACACAACGAAAAATAATAATAGCCAAAAAAAAAAAAAAGAACACACTGAGAGAAAGTTTAAATTTCGCAAACCTTGTGGCGGCGATGTACGAAAATCGCGAGTGGAGTGTATAATATATATATAATGATAATAATTGTTATTTTGCACATTGGCGGACCGCTAATTTCTTCCTCGGGTCGTGGTTCTTAATTATTGTATAACCCATTATAGTTGATTTTTAATGGACGTTTTCTACTTTTAATTTTTTTTTCCTCGCAAGACAATACGAATCAATCAATTATTCATGTATACTCGCCTATTGTACGTCGGAGTATATTTTGTTTCTTTTTTTTTTATCATACGTCGTTTTTTCAATTAACGTTCCACATTTATTTGCACGGCCGTGTACGGGATTAATGTTAAATGATAATATAATATCATCGAGAGTCTATAAAGCGTATTGTTTGAAACAAGTGAAATTTATGTGTATGTGTTTTTTTTTTATATTTTTGTGTCATCGCGTCTATAATAGGACGAACCGATTTATTAATAATACCCGTTGCGTTCAAAAAAGTTAAGTGATTCGTAAAATAAATTATCAATGTTCGTTAACAAGATGTTTTATTAAAAAACACGTTCATAAAATATGTGTTTATCGTATAAAATATTAATTATGAACCATTATGGAATTTATAAATTATTCAAATACGTTATCCGAGGGTATTTTAATGACAGAAGAACATACAACACGCGACTACAAAATAATAATAATAATTAAAATTCGTTAGTATCCAATCAAATATAAATTAACAATACTATATATGATGTTTTCAATGACAAATAATCTTTATTTAGACTTTACCACTAGGATATTCAAATTCAATTAAAGGTGATTTAATTACCGGTTCGTGTTTTTGTTTATCATTAGACCGACGAAATTATTAAAAATCGACTCGGCCGTAACAATATAACAGAATTAAGTCCGAACGAATATCGCCGGCGTAATTAAAATAGAATATCATTAGATTTAACAACGTGTGCGCGTTGTTAACACAAGCTGGCTTATCGAGGCCAAAATGTGCTTTTGAACGCGTACGCCTCGGCGTAATTGAACAGCCTAGAGCGGCACCGAGTCAAGTGCAAATACATATCATACACACGACTCTCCGCATGGGGTATTCATACACGTCCTACCGGAATGAAACGATTATGGTATTAAAATTTTCGATTGCACTTCTCTCTGAGCTCGTGATTTTAATAATACGGTTCGAGTCGTGTGTACCTATTCAGTGTTATAGACGTATATTATAATGCGACGCCAGAAATTTGCCGCCCGTTGCTCTGGGCCGAATGTGTATTTTATTATTATTGTTAATAACGACGATAATAACGTTCGCCGCGCCGTAGTATAACATTATTTTGGTCAACGAGACTCCGGCGGCGTGTAAGTACAGAACGTTGTGTGTGTGTGTGTGTGTGTGTGTGTGTGTGTGTGTGTGTGTGTGTGTGTGTGTGTGTGTGTGTGTGTGTGTGTGTGTGTGTATGTGTGTGTGTGTTGGCACAGGAGACGAAATATAATGACTACCTGTGAATACGTCTGTATTATAACGTTGTGTTAGTGTGTGTGCGTGTGTGTGTTAGTGTGTGCGTGTGTGTGTATGTGTGTTTAGTGTTCGGTTTGTGCGCGAAACGAACGTTTCATTTCCGAACGCGAGGCGGCAGGCGGGGCGCTGCATCCGCTTGGGGACGGCCTGTAGTCGCACGCCAAAGGTCGATCATGACGGTATTATTTTATACATATTATAATTTATATCGTAATGTTATTATTACTGTACACTCGAGTCGAATTCGCGTCCTTCGTTAGTGTGCCGGAATATTACGCGCTGTCGAGGGTGGTGTGTGTATGCGACGTAACGATTTCCGAAAACGGAAACGACTTCGTGCGCGGCGTATCCATCGAAATATTATATTGCATGTGTGTGATTTCGTATATGTCTAACCGCTGCCAGCGTTCTAGTCGTGATCGATGGGAAACGGACGGAAAAAACCGACTCGCGCTGCAGACGTCCTAACGATGTGCGTAATCGTTTTTTACGTCGTGTATATAATATAAAACTCGTACTTATATGTAACGTAATATTATAATAATATATATGTAATCGCGGCATACATCGTTTGTGACCCGTCGGGGGTACGAAAAAAAAAAATTAACGATAATTAGTGTGCCCCCCTGCCACTCGTGCGCAGCGTTTCGTCGCATCATTTGTTTAAACACACGATACGCATACGCGTTCGTTTATACGCACTCGCGGCGAGGGAGTAGCGGGTAGAAAGGTCGTGACGACCCTTTCCGTCCGTGTGCACGCGCGTTTTCCGCCCTCGAGTCGTTACCGAAAGGGTTTTCGGTGGTAAGTTTTGTGCGCTCGATTATTTATCGTGTGCGCGTTTCGATCATATATGTATATATATAAATATATACATACATATATGTATGTATATGTGCGTGTACGTGTTTGTATGTGCGTATTATTAATCACGCGCGTTTTTTTTTCCTCGGCTCGGTGTTTGTTTTAGTTGGCGCGCACAAGTCACTCGCAGCGGACGTTCATCGCCCCTCGCGACAAATTCCAAAGGCAATAACCAAAGTTTTCGGGTCGTTTCGTGGCGGACGGCTAGGTGACGAGGGGTGTTGGACGAGGGCTGGTGGCTGTGGTGGTGGGCGCGCCAGTGTGCAAAGGCATCGCGAAGAGCTCAATACCGCCGAAAACCCCGCGGATGGATTATGGGCACGGAGGAGACGGTGCAGGAGGGTTACACATATAATATACGCGTACACACAATGCCCCACGGCCTCACACACACACACACACACACACAAGGCCCAAGCGTGTATAATAATATAATAATATCATAGGCGTGTGTGTATTTATATATATATGTACACGCGAGGAAAGACTGTTCTATAGAGACGCGAAGAAGAATAGAAACGATTTCCTCCGACTGTTCGCCCGGCTATTCAAAAGCGGTGGTGGCGGCTCTCATTATCTAATACATATATATGTGTGTGTGTGTGTGCGTGTGTATAACATTAAGCACGCCATAAAACGACGACGAAACCCAAATGGAAAAACACCGACCTTGGTCGTACCGCGTATACGTGCGCCTGTATATAACCCATTCGACTCCGACTCGTGTGTTTTTTTTTCTTCGCCTTATTCCATTCATTTCACGTCTATCCGCGCGCGCGACCGTGTATATATAGAGGTACCTATACGTATACATAGGTAAGTTTATATCACACACACACACACACACGACAACAATGCGTGATTTTTCCCGAACAAAAGGCCCATGGGACGCGACGACTGTTTAGGACGATGACGGCGACGGCGACGACGACGACGACGACGACCATGACGTTTAAGTTTATAATACGACGGTCGACGTGCAGCAGTGTGTTGTTGTGTATCGCTCGGCGGTCTTGGGTATATATATACATACACGTCGTTATACATTGTGTTATTATTACTTTTTTTTTGTCCAAACACTCACGGAACGTTGTGGTTTCGGAAAAATGGTTTTTTTCTCCGTCCGAAGACGCGCCGAGTGAACGTCGTAAATTTTGAGTTTTGTTTTTTTTTTTTTTTTTTTTACCCGCGTCTATTCTTATTTACGAAACGCCGAACAAAGACGTGAACGGGAACACGCACACACGACCGCGGCTCATGTGTACGCACCGAATACACGCGCTCACAATGGGAGTGATGTATTATATTTTAATGAAAATGCCGTGGCCGGAAAATTTCGCGTGTCCGACGACTGCGATGTGCCTACAGTGTATATGTATATATATATAGCTATACATGTAATATGCTACACTCGCCGCGTATATCCGCTTGGCTTACCGCAGACGGACGGGTAATTGACTGCAATAGCGTTACGCGGCGGCCGCCGTCGGGTAATTAAGTCCTTCGGTCGGGGGAGAGAAAACCGGAGGGAAAAAAAATGGCCGACCGACGTCTCTCCGTCAAACAACACTTTTCGATAATTGATTATTGGCGAGCAGAAGCGAACGCAGACCGTGGAGCGGCCGGCCTATTCGTTGAACACGACGGATAATAACAGTCACAGAACTATATTATAATATCGTTGTTATACACGCGTTGCGCGACGACGACGACGACGACGACGACGACAACGAAGCTTTAGCACCGCATATAATTATTATCGTGGAAATAACTCGGCGTGCACGGACCGCGTCCGTAAAATAATGTACGTATACGAACAAGTCGCGTTCGTATAATAACAATGTCGTTCTCTCGAGTGCTTTAAACGAAGCCGGCGGCATCCTCTCGACGGGAGTTTTCGTCCGACCCGCGTGTTCGTCGTGGTAATATCACGTTGTAACGCGTACACGGTCGTAAAATAACAATACACGACGTATATTCGACGTCCGAAGACGACGCGCGCGCCGAGATAACACGGTCGGAAAAACACGCCGCGTGAGATGGTGTACACACGATAATATATAATACGTAGTGTACACACACACACACACGTACATGCCGTACTCGTACCATGTCCAAACAATAATTAAAGTCGTGTATGTTGACCCATAACGCGGCCGGCGACTGTTCGTTCTGGGGGGACACGGCGACGTGCAGTCGTCTCGTGTTATGGCGTTTTTGTTTGATCGGCATTGTGGACGAGTAAAAGGAGAACCTCGTGTATAAAGCCCGGAGTAATAATATCGTGTGTGCTTGAAATAATAATAATAATAATAATAACAACAACAACAACGATATTACGTGTATACGTACGAGTATAACGTTATCGTGAAAAAAAAAAAAATAGAGACGAAAAATAATTCGTATTTTTATGGGGAAAAATACTACGGCGCGTTTGATTATTACCGAAAATTTCGTGAATTTCCATACGCGGCTGATATATTATGTCTTGTACGTACGTTTAAACTGCACGTTCGCATAACGCGCGCACAATACGAACCGCCATAAAAACCACTACCTTGGTACAATAATACGTATTTGTGTATTATGTATACTTACACGCGTGTCGTAACTTAATAACACGCTATATACATACGTGTATAAGTACACGTATACATATTATATATATTTAGACGCAGCGGATTGCGCACCGCTTCGTGTTGTGGCCGTCTCTCTCTCTCTCTCTCTCTCTCTCTCTCTCTCTCGCTCTTTATCTTTCCGTTTTTCTCCGCACGGACGTTGGTGTTTTTTGATTTTAATGTTTACAGCAAATTATTGTCGGATAAATATCTAGCGCCTTTGTTCGAGACGGATCGACTGACTCGCTTGTTCGTCTCGGCGATTTTTGTCTCGTCGTCGGATCGACAGATCTTTACGGCAGGACGACGATTTATCACGACGCGTTTCGCGGCCGCCGCCGAGGGTTGTGTCGTGCGTGGTGGGCGTCTGTTGCGGCCTATCAGTGGTGTTTGCCGAGACTCCGTTATTCGATCGACGTCGAAGAAACACGTCGCCCGGCGGGGATATCGGATTGCGTTCTGACGTCGCAGCGGTACGACGCGCAAGCGCGTTTTCAATTTTTTAAACATTTTTTTTTTCTCAATAGGTTTTCGATTTTAATTTTTCTCCTTTTCCCGCGAGGTGTATGAACGTCGTACCGACGCGTTGAAGACGTGTGTCGGCCGCCCGACACGATACGCGAAAAACGCCCCGTCGCGCGGTATGCCATAATTAGGGCTCGGAAGTTATTGCACTAAAAATCTTTAAAAATTGATTCCATTATTTCACTAAAAAATACCCGAAATTGCGTTTAAAAATTGCACTTAAAATATTTTTATGTTGACTTTTAACTTAAAAAAAATACTAATGGTATAAGTAGTGATAATGCCTTATTTATTTAATTAGAAAAAGGACATTAGGTACAATTATAAATACAATTTTTAAAATATTAAAAATTAAAATTAAAAATGTAATTGAAAAAATATTAAATATAAAATAAAACTGGATGGTTAGGTTAAACTGGACGAAACTTTGACCGGATTTTTATGAACCTGCAAGCAATTTTATCAAAATTATATAAAATTGTACTATAAATGAGAAAAATCAATAAAATTGCAATTATTCAATTTAAAAATGCCCAAAATTGCAAAAAATTGCATTAAAAACTTTTAGATTTTAATTCGTACTCTTGAGAAACAAATTTAAAACGTACTTAGTAACAAATCCAAACCATAGGAAAAAAGTTGCAAATGCAATAACTTCCGAACCCTAGTCATAATATTATATGTGCAGATCGCGACCGCGACCATAACGCAGAAGTTTTCTACGAAACGTCGCGAATCGGTATGGAACACAGTAGCCGCAGTGTGTACGTCACGCGCGATTCGGTGGCCGCGTGTTTTCCCCTCGCCCGACCCGCTATCGGAACGCGACTTTTCCGAACGAGCCTATAACCGGTATATCCGTCGTGTCTTTTGCCTTTTTTTCGCTCGCCTCAGTATCGCGGCCGCGTGCGCGTGCGTTCGTCGACGACCACCATTTATACGACCTTATACGATCGATTTTAATTAAAATGCCATCGCGCGCCGTGGAATACGAACGCGGCGGCGACGGCAGGCGATCGTGAAAAGACGACGGCGATGAGAAAAAAAACGTCGGCAACGGCAACGTCGTCGTCTCGTCCCTCCGCGCCGCCGGGGAGGGAACGCATAATAATAATCATAATATAAAAAAAAAGTCTACCAGTTTGGACGCGGTGGAAACGCGATACGACCAATAAAAATTAATTTAATGCCGCCATGTGCACGAACCAGTATTATACGCACACAGACGTGACGTATACGTTATTATACAATACGTATACAGTGAAACGTGAACTGCAAACGCACGCAGACGAGCCGACCGAATAACTGCTACAGCGGCGGCGCGGCGGCGGCGAAGCGCGTGGTCCTGTGGTGTAACGTAATCGTCGCGGCGCGGTTCTTCTCATATTATTATTATTATTATTATTATTATTATTATTATCATTATTATTATTATTATCATTATTGTACGTCGTATACTCAGTGTGTATACCTACCTCGGGTGCACACAAAGGTAGTGTACGCTTGTTACTAACGGCCCGGCCGAATATCGCGTCTGTCTGTCAGTCAGTCTCCGCGGTACACGGTGTACAAAATATGTATTATGTTGTGTACGTGTGCATACATCATCTCTATCTCTCCGCATCGGTTTTTTTTTCCGCCTCTCTCGCCGGTTCGCGTGATCGAGCCGTGTGCGCGTGTACAGTGTATAATGTATATAGTGGCGGCCGCACCGCGGAGAGGATTATCATAATATCCCGCGGTTTAATTCCGGTTTTAGTTTTCTGAAAGACTTAAAATACACACACACACACACGCACACAAAGGTTTTCCATCCGACGAGGGTATCAAAAACGTCATGGTTTGCATTGTATTATACGTGTATAAATACATACAGGAATATTACACCGTCACCGTAAACGCAGTGCACACTCGCGCACGCGAGAAAAACTGATGGCTTAAAACACGGGTCGGCAATAGGCGGCCCGCGAGCCAAATCCGGCCCGCGGAGAGAAATTAACTGGACCGCCGAAAATATTTTTCTTAGACGTCGGTTTTCCGCAAGTTTTAGAATTCCGTATAGAATTTAGATATTTGATCCGTTTGTTATGACGTAGGTAATTGGAGATTACGATAGCGAATACATTAATCATCTTGAACTGTGATTTAATACGAAAATAAATACATTTATTATCATCTAACTAATATTTTTCTGTCCCTCGAAAATTTGTTTTCAAATTATCTGGACCGTCATAGAAATCAATTATTGCCGACCCCTGGCTTAAAATATTGTGCGGCGTGAAAAAAGCTCGTTTTCCTGTTATTTTTCCACGTCTCGTGCAAAGTTCGCGTGTTCTACACGTACGTATACACGAGCTGTACGTAAGCCGTATTATAAGACGACTATGCGGTATCGGTTGCCGGAAACCGACGACGACGGCCGGGATATAATGATGATAATAACGTTAGCGTATAATATAATACGAATTCAAAACGCCATGACCGTAAAATCTATTGTTCTGCGTACGTAGGTGTATTCAACGTACCGTACTTTACGCGGATAATATATAATACACGCATTCTGTGACCCGTGTGTGTGTGTCGCTGTACTCGTGAAACGCTCAAGAGTAATATGTCACAGGGATTCGACTTCGTGTATAGTATCGCATTACGTTTGGCGTGAACAGAAAACGGCGACTGTTGACGATGGGTTCCCCCCATTCGGTTCGAGTGGTATTCAAACGGTTTTTGTTTCGCGTTTCGAAGCCACAGTCGCGATAGCGTCGAGAACGTCATATTATATTATCATCATCTAAAGTTCGTATACGAAAAAGGTTAATACCGTGAAAATGACTCATTGTCATTGCGCAGACGGTTTTCGAGTCACCGTGTGTAACTGAACGGGTTGTGCAATAATAATTATGTCACGGAGAGTAGGTGTGCGTTTTGAATTTAAAGATGATCTCATAAACTCACGTGAAACTCGACGTAGACTCGGTTTGACCGAACTCTGCGAATGAATCATAAAGATAAATTACACGATTATCCGCACGCGAGGAATTTTCACGTTCGCCATTCGAATCGCATGATTTGTCCGTGGACGGATAGCGACCACACGGTACCTGCAGTGTTTACGGTTCGAACGCGCACACCTATTCCCGTGTACATTATCATTTCCCGGACGTTTTTATGCGTTGAATTCGGCGTTTATCTCGTGCCAGCCGAGAAACGACGGTGAAATATAATGAGATTTTTATACGCGTTGTCGGATAAAAGGTCAGTGCACGTACATTGTACACGGGTTATAAATGGTAATAAATTCCGACCGGGTAGAAGTTACGGCGTGTATTGTACGGAAACGTTCCACGTGTTCGTCTGACGTACGTTACCGAAAAAGTCCCCGGCGCCTGCAGTGTTTTGTGTTCCATTGAAATCACAATCGGTACGAGGAAAACGCCGAAAAACGTAGATCAACGATCCCGTGAGGGATAATGCACGTTTCGATATCCGACGTACCTACGTTACATTGACGTGCGCGCGAGTCGGTGTAAAAACGATATTTTAGACACGACTTCATTGTACCTATACGGCGTGCGGCGGCGTGATGCCATCCCTGCAGTACACGGTTTCTTGTTTCGCGTCCCCGAAAGACCTAGTACGTCGTAAATTATAAATCTACCGACGTCCCACAATTATTATTATCGTTGAACGTAAAACATCCCAGACGTCGCATTCCACGTTACGGCGATGCTGCGGTACACTGCAGGTAGATATTGCTTACGTATACGTACCGTAGACGGTAATAATAACCGAGAACGAATTTGCGTGTTGCGTCCAGAACCTATACCTTTAATTTTCAATCAGATGAAATTAAACGACCGCAACAGCGTTATGTTAATCACGGTAATTTAATACGCGAAGGTAAAAAATAAAACGGGGGAGGGATGAAAGGAAGCACGAGGCGTTCACTGCGCAATATATTTTACCTTTGATGGGGAATGTTTTATTTTTTTTATTTATTTATTTTTTCACCCGACAACAATGTCTACTGGCCGGATCGCGCGAAGAGGAGTACCTCCGCTGAATAAATCATCGTTTTACGTGTACACAGGTATACGCTAAGCCTACACGAACACGTGCATTTATATACGAGTGCTCTCCGTCTGGCTCCGTCTATCCGTTTCACGAGCGCTGAAAGTATTATTGCCGTAGAAATTGAAAAGAAAAGTCTTCTTCTAAGACGTATTTTCAGATTTATGTGTACTGCTTACGCATACACGCAACGCGTACGTTCGGAATGAAAAGTAATCCCGTGGGATTTATTTGAATAATATATGTAGTTTTCAAAATATCGATTGTACCTATACGTGTATATTATGCATATATATATATTTATATTAGGGCCGGGACTTGTCGTCGAAGTAGGTACATCGGATATAATGTGTTATCGCCGTTTGGCGAGAGAGAAAAAATATCGGCTTTAGAACGCGAATTCGTTTTGACGTCTGTTCGTCAACACTGGAAGATTTTCATAACGATTCTTATCGGACGGTTCGTACAATATGAATAATATTATGTAAGCGTGACGTATACAATAACACGCCGTTTGCACATCGTATCCGATGTTTAGGAGGCGTTTATATTTTATGATCGGTCGTTCGCATTACCGTCCGTGGTAAGAAAATAAATTTGAGCACATAAAGTCTCGACAATGACGAAAAATTGGTAGGTACATAATAGAAACGAAATAATGCCTGTAATAAATCGGTTAATAGGGTTAAACCCTTTAAACCGAGTGGAACAATTAGAGAGGTTTATATTACGTATATATATATATAGTTATATAATATAACGTGTGGTGCAGTGCAGTGTGTTTGTACGTATTATTTGGTATCTAATTAATGGCGTCATTAGAGGTGAAACGGTCGTTATATTGGCACGGACGTTTTAACGACATACATTTTTAGAAACGAAAAAAACGTATATGTCTATAAAAAAAAAAAGATAATCACCGTAATCGACGCTTTTGTTCTCTATTTTCTTTGCAGCCCCTGCTCCGATCCGACCGCTGTCTCTCTCTCTCTCTCTCGCGTGCACGCGCGCGTTAAAACTTTAGTGCGCGCGCGTACGTATAATACTCTTTACGTGCGTATTATTATTATTTTTTTTTTTTTGTCGATATTTTTTTCAGGTCTCTCTCTCTTTCTCTCTCTTTCTTTCTCTCTCGTTTTGTGCGTTCGAGAGGCCGTTGCACACAAAAACACGAGTGGCTGCTGGGCCAAGGTCTTTTGAGTATTATTTCCCTAGTATAATGCACTGGCGGTGGACCGGTGGTTCGGTCTGCTGGGATACAGTGTGGGACCTTTGCCGCGGTGTGACTGACTGGGCCGACGGAGAGGCGTGTACCGTCAGGTAATTTATAAAAAAAAAAAAGAGAAAAAAAAATTATTTATCGGTTCGGCAAATGCGTTTGTGGGGTGCGTAGCAAGTACCACGCTCGGGTACGGTGTGTTATTATATTATATATGATATATTATTATGCGTGCGTGCGCGTGTGCGCGTACTTTACTGCGTTCACCATTATGTGTCCAAATCGTATATTGTACATACGACGTATGTGCATGGAGGTGCGCGTCGCTTTGTATTATTATGTATTATCGCCGGACAATCTATAATGTTCGTATATTGAATACGAAACACGCCATGTGAGCCAGCCAGAGCCGTGTGTGATGCGCGCAGCATTTGAAATCACCCAAAGAAATTATTCCGAGAAACCCGTGGAAAAAAAAATACACACACGCACGCCTATGTACAGGGTGTCCCGTGGAAATCCACAGAGTTCGACTCGATCCGGCACAACGCGTAATATTTCGAATCACATTTACGATTCCAAATCTCATAGGACTGTACAGTATTTTTTAACGTTTTTTTTGTTGTCGTTTTATTCGTTTCAAGTTTTATAGTTTTCTCAAACGGTGACCGTTATTATTGTAACCATTATTATTAGGTATAACCACGAATACACGAAAGAGTATCCTTTTTTTTATAGATACCTACATATAAATTTGGATACTTAAAATTTTATTATCGGACCTATGGTTTAATATACAAGAGATTTAGCCGCGCGTGAAAAACAATTTCGAATCGACGCATTAACCAGGGTTAACACGGTCGGCGTAAACCGCCGTGGGATACCCTGTACAACACATATAACGTACGCGCATAATACAACCGGTTGACCGTTCTCTAATCTCAACACATAAATCTAACGTAGTCGGAGTGCGTAATTTATTTTCGGTACATGAAATCGGCGTGTACGCGGGCCGGAGACCCGTCGGATTTTTTTTTATACAGTTTGCGCGCGTTGTCATTCGTATTGGGCTTGTACCGGGGGTAGAGAAAGAGAGAGAGAGTGAGAGAGAGAGAGAGATAGTCCTGAGTTCACGTGGTACGTGTTTTACGGACATGTCGTATTGTTATGTACGTCATGTATACTATTATTTTTCCCGTTTTCAGTCGGTCCGACTCTATTCGTGCACCGCGTGCTCCTCTAACCCATACCCGAGACGGATTTTTATCGTATTTTTTTCTCTCTCTTTTCGTTATTAATATTATCATCGCGTGTACGCCGCTATCAACCGCATCGATCGCGTCGAATCGTAGGACCCGCGAGAAGATTCACAATCATATTCATACCTATATGTTTATTATACACTATATACTCGATTAACGTGTGTTTTTTTTTTTTTTATGATTTTTTCACAGCGTATACCGTTTGTTTCCCGTCGTCGATGCCGGCGGTCGCGTTGGCGTTCTACGGGAACGCGCTGCAGATGCACCGTCGGGCCGACGGATTCGGCCGCTGTCCCGCTGGCTTGGTCGCCGACGAAGCGTACAAACTTGCTCGGAGACGCAGCGCGACGACAATAATTAATAATCATCACCCGGACGAGTGTCGAAAGTGGCGGCAAAACGGGCGTGCGAGGACGTGTAATAAAGCTCGTTTTTTACGACCTATATTATACCGGCGCGGGACACGGCGGCTCGACGATAATAATAATAATTACGACCTACTACGGCACGCGGTGGCCGTGTAATATATTTATACTATTATAATTGAAGAGCGGATTTTTAGGTTCTTAAAACCTTAAAATATGATGCTAGTATGCTTCAAAAAAACCTTAAAGTATTCTCTAAATATTCCTTAAGTTTGTAAATATGCAAATACGATTTTTTTCTAAAACAGTTTAATAAATACAAAAAATAACTGTTGAGCGCCATTCTCTTGGTAGTTGGTAAATTATTGAATAGTAAAAAATGCAAATCAGTTGATACAGTGGCATACAATTTCATTTATTACTAAATTTTATAGTACAATCACGGACTGAGAGTAACAGAATGACCAACATAACCAATTCGATTACAGACCATAATAGAGTAATTACTAATTACTCTATTACTCTATGTTACAGATAATTGAATGATTTTGAATTTTTATCACTCTTTAATCAAATTATTTTTTCCCTAAAAAAAAATCTTGCTAGAAAAAATCACATTTCGAGTAATTAACAAAATATACGAATTTATATGAACAATAATAGAATATATTCTAAAATATGAAAAAAGGCGAAATATTCTCTAATGTCCAAAATATGCTTTAGTATGCAAAATTAATTTTTTTCTACGAACTCTGCGATACGTAAATCGTCCTCATTTCTCACTCTCGTAAAGTTGCATAAAATCAATAAAAATATTATGTAAAAACCTAAATATCCGCTCTTTAATTATAATAACAATAATATATTTCTTTTCGGAACGACGTCGTGGCCACCGAAATCCTCGGGATTATCCAACAAATACTTTAATAATAACGTATAATGTGTGTATAATAATAATAATAATAGCATAATCGTCGCGTATTGTGTACCGTCCGCATCGTGCACGCGTGTATAATAATATGATGTATATAATAGACACTTGTGATAAATATTTAAGTCTGACTAATCATTATTTCACAGCGAATACAAATTATTTACACTGTATAGTGGTTTTTTTTTTTTCTTTTTTTTTTGTTAATTTCTTTTTCGTTTTCCTCGTGGAATGTCTTGACGTTTGTCATTCTGATACTGTGACGGAACTAATCTCGCCGTACGAAATCGACGGAGAGCCCGAGGGGCGGTAAAACGCGTACACGGTTAAGTATGACAAATCGGTTGGCGCGTGTATACGAAACGAAAGCGAAAAATAAATAAAAATAGACCGACGCGGCTGTGTGATAGTAACATATATGTGTCTGTACGAAAGCCGCTAACTACGCCATAATAATATTATGTGTTCGAGCGTATGTCGTTATCATTGTAATACAACACAATAAATAATAGTTAATTCGCATTATCATTTTACACTATTTTTTTTTTTTTTTTTTTTTTTATCGTACCGCGAACACTTCAGTCCCCGACACGATATCACATCGGATAGTGCGGTCGTTTGTGTCGGACGCGGCCATATCGTTACAGTGATTTCGCGTACGTGCGTTATTCGATTTCCATAATATTATGTTCAGCGGAAATCTTTTCGAGTCCGCGGACGAGGAAAAAAAATAATCTCAGAAGACCGAACTCTGCAGTTTCACAGCGTAAAAAATGTGCAAATACATTCGTGTTCAGATGTAATAAAATAAAATGGATTTACAATATTATAATGTTATATAAATATGAATTTTATATGATAAGGCACACACTACGTGTAAAATGAACCGAAACGATTCGTAGGTACATAAATATTTAAATCGTACATAATATTGTGTGTTATGCGGTATTATTCTCCGGCGATTCGAATGAGTTTCACTTACTCAATGTACGTACACAGGTATAATACGTTTTAATATACATATTTATACGTCATTATTATTGTATCGAAATCACCGCGTGCGAATATGAATCAAGGTAATGTATTGGAAATCGCATGACTGAGTGTCTGTTCGTATCGCGGGCGAATCGCACGTAAGTATAATTGATGATTTTTTTTTTCGTGTACGTATTTAACAAATATTTCAAAGGTTTTTCAATATTTAATAATATCTCACCACGCTCGATTATAATGATTCGAATATTTCGCTAAGTCACCGTGACTAAAAAAAAAAATATTTGTACGTTTACTGCGAAATTCGATAATTCGATTTACATTGTGTGTGTGTGCGCGCGCGCGCGTGTAAGAGTATTGAGCTGTACAAAAGCGCACACCGTTATTATATCATTAAATATATGTATCGATCGGACGTAGGAAAGTCAAACAAAATTTTCGAAACTAAATATATTGTTTTTATGTAAATAACTCTATACATACTACGTGATGTCGGGTCGGAATGATGAAAACAAATTGTACACATCCGTTTATTCTTGCGCATTAGACGTGTACACAGTAACACAAAGCATATAAATGTATATATATACACGCTGTTTCTGCGACCGGCGCGAATTTGTATTTAAAATGCGTATTTATAATGATATTCGCAGAATTACGCATACGTATATATATATAGGTACGCGTTTTATTAAGCTTTTTTCTCGTCCCCTCCCGTTTATCACGGATGCGTGTGTTTGCAAAAAAAAAAAAAGGGCGACTCGTATTAAAGTGTTTTATCGTCTTTTTTTTTTTTTTTTTTGCTGCCCTCCGTCGTCGTTTTAATGTACGAAAACGCTTTGTGACGCCGGAATATAAATAAGAAAACAGCGACTGTGGAATGGAAGAGAAAAAGAACAACTGCGCGCTAAAATCTAACCGTACAGCCGTGCACGTTCCCCGAAGCCGTTTTATTATTATTATTATTTATATTCCATTTCGCGACTTTTTCCGCGCCGCGCGCAGAATTCCCGCTATTGTCTCGTATATACGCACGAGTAATGGCACGCACCAGCGACGCGAGGTCGGTCTTCCGAGAATGTTATTCGCAAACTTTTCGGACCTAGAAACTCGCGTACAAAGCGGGAAGCTATATTATTATGACGAACGTCGTCGTTAACGTGCGTTACGACGCTGAGAGATATAATACATACCTACGAAAGAGCGTGGCTGAATATTATATCAACAACATCCGTGAGTGTTGTTGCAGTGTCGAAAATATTCAATTAAAAACATACCGTCGGTCGTTTGACCCGCAATTACGTACACGCGCGGTAGGCGGATAATCGACAACGATTTAAATTAATTTTTGACAAATCTCCGACGTCGATTGAATAAATCTCGGTTAGCCTGTGCCGTGGTCTCGTATTTATCAAGTGTGTACAATCAATAACACTTCGGTGATTAATGCAGCGGCCATACGACGTCGGAGGAATACTGCGAGCCGACAGCCCTCCCTCCACGCCCCTTTCCACTTTTTTTTTTTACACAGGGTGTCCCTGGATTTTGACGTACAGAATGTTTTATAGGATGTAGCGTGCCATTGCTCGGGTGGAAATCGGTAATGGCGCGACGACGACGTGAAAAACCCATGTAGCGATATTTCCGGTGACATGACTTCAATGTCGTTTAGATTAAAATCTGTTTCGAGTATGGGAATAATACGAAGAAAAAAGAAAAAGGGAAAAATAAAAACGGCCCGAGAGACACAACGATACCGTCTTATCCCGCCGCGCTGTGCGAACCGTGCCCTACGCGCGCGTTAAGTAATATTATGTATTTACGGCGGCGGCGGCGACGATCCACAAATTCCGAAGCATCATATCTCGCGCCATTGTGTCGTAACTCCGTCATAAAACGCCTGCCGGCAACTATTATAATATTATATATTGTACGATAATTACCACAGTGGTATACTGGCGTGCGTGTGAGTGAGTGTGCACGTGATATACGTATATATATCCTACCCGTGACGGCGACAGTCCCTCTGGCGCGCCCGAGTGCAGCAGCACAATGCGTCGTGTAAAACGCCGCCGTTCACGATAAAATTCTGTTGGCAAACACTGATATAATAATAATAATAATAATAATAATAAAATATAATCACTTCTCGAAATTCGCCCTACACAATACGCGTCGCTGCCGCGCGCGAGATGACTGATGTAGATGGATGGAGATATTATTATGCGCGTGTACTGCAATAGACATACTATTATTATATTGTACGTCTAGCACATCACGATACGATCTCGTATATAGGTAGACTCCCGAGAGTTCAATCAATCGTGGTGCCACTTCAGTGTGCATCGCGCTGGCTGTGAATTTTCGTTTTATTCGCATAAAACGTACACGCCGCACCGTAATACGCGAGTTCACAAAACGTCACTGTATGGTTCGTATATTCGAAATGTAATTAAGACGATTACGTTTTCGAAAAATAATTAAGTGCCCGCGTATTTGCACACGCGTTTCGAATTAAATTCGTTTGAGTTTCCGCTAGAGTTCAGTTTTGAAAGACACGCGTTTAAATTTCATGCAGTGGTATACTCATGACGAATACCTCCGACACTACAAGCATACGTTCACACCTATATAAGACGTATGAGTATATAGTACGCTTTGGCCGTACGGAACGTCTTCGGGCGTATACCGCGGTAATTACTGTGTAAAACGAGTGACGAGTAATAAAGATGAGTAGAAAAAAAAAAATCAAAAAAACGTATATCATAATCGGACAGCGAAACAAAAAGGAAAAAATAATAATAACACCCGGAGAGTGAGGAGGAGGAGCGTGCAAAGCAAACGTGTCGGAACAACACGCGGGGACGCGTCAATACGTCTATCGTATAGGTACGTTTTTAATATCGTATCATACATATATACACGTGTGCAGTTCGGTATTAAACGCACACGCGTTTTCACGGAAATCCCTGACGAAGGCGAAACGCCAATTGACACCGGTGATGCTGCGGCCTGGTACAGCTGGCGCACACACACACACACACACACACAAATACACGCACGCGCGCTCCGGGGTATCGCCACGCCGCCGGCCCAGTCTCTTTCGGGTTTTCGGATTGTTATTATTATACGTTTTTTTTTTTTTATTATTATTATCACCGTCGTCGTCATCGGGGGCGTGTTTTCTATATACGTCGGACTGTCGAGCTCGACGAGCACGCAGCAGCGGTACTATAAAATTGGCTCGAAGGCCTCTCTCTCTTTTTTGTCCGCACGTACGTTTATACGTATAATAAAAGCATATTATAAAAAATTACTATCAGTTATCACGTATACGGTGTATTACGATCTGTGTTGTAGGTGCACTACGGCCGCGTCGGACGTATGCGATGGATAACAATACAATTATTATTATTACGATTCGATATCATTACGGCGTATACACTAGTACGCGTTTCAATACACATTACACGTACGACCGCGACCACCGCGCTAAGTATAACATTGTACACTGTTTTCGGTTTCCCCGCCGTCGTCTTTTTCTTCCTTTTCCACCGTTTCTCCGGTCCTGGTCGAGCAACCCTGGTCCTGGTCGTTACATAACACGGCATAACGACGTTTGTGTACACCTGGTATATAATACGCGTACTGTGTACACCCGGTATAATACGCGTATTGTGTACACCGGTACTGTTGCGTCGGACCGAAATTCTCGTTTATGCGTTATCTTCCCCGCGGTGAAATCGCGCGAGACGTACTCACTTCTAGCACCTGTGTAGCATAATGTTATCATCGATATCCGTGCGGCCGCAGCATCTCCGGGACCGGCTGTGTACTGTGCGGATTACGCGGCGAAGCTCATAAACGCCGCTTGTTGTACGGAGATCCACGAGTCGCGTATAGGTCGTGCGCAGCGGTACAGGTCGGCAAGGCGATCGTTTCAGTCACCACGTAGTTAAAAAAAAGCGGCGTTATTCGTACTCGGTACTCGCGCACAGTATGAAACCGGTTAAAAAGACGTCGGAAGGACCTTTCTTGATTACGGACCGTTTTTGCCGTTTATACGTTTTACAACTGACCCATACGATAAATAACTTAAAATACGTACAAGACCGTGTATAATACCAGCTCTTACCGTGCGTATATATATATATATATACAGTGAAACCTCCCTTAACGGACACCTCTGAATAGCGGACACCTCCAATTAACGGACATTTTTATGGGAACAGGAACATATTCTCCTCTTTTATTTTTCCCTCTGAATAGCGGACACCTCTAAATAACGGACAATATTTCGGCTACCGAGAGTGTCCGGTATTCAGAGGTTTCACTGTATATATATATATATATTAAAATCTAATTTTTAAGTCGCACTGCCTTCGAGTGCGAAGTGTCGCGTAAACCGTCGCTCGTTAAAATCGATTTTCACTTTACGTATGACGACGAATCGTACACTCGGCGCGACTCGACTGTTTACAGTAATTATTATTGTATAGTGTACCTACGGCGTTGCAACACGTGTAATCTCTCGTATAATATTATACTCACCTATACAATATGCCGCGTCGCATTACCCGCCGATATGTTACGGTGCGAATTAAATGCGTGTATTTCATTCGAGCGTGAGAAAATATCGTTTTCTATAGTCGTCGCCGCTGCTGCATTCGGTTCCGCGGAAATCGTTGTCGAATCGTGGAAAAGCCGAACGTCGGCGTCGTGATATCTAACCTGACCGTGTGTGCAGCCGAGCAGACAACTCGTGTGCGTCGTATATCGTTATCTTTATATTGCCGTATTCGCAAATTTTATTTTCGCGACGGCGCATTCGCATATTTTATTATTCACACCATGTTCTATAACTGAACGTCGACACACACGACGCAGAACTCACGGTTTTACCCCCAGCCTCCCCCCCCAAAATACGCGTGCGAATTTTTTTTCTTATAGACGCGTATTTAGTCTGAAACTTGGAAATGTTAAAACTCGAGGTGACTCTCGCCCTCGCACTAGCCACATCACAGTCACTCATAACAAGCCGCCAAAACACAATATTATTTATAAAGTCATAAACAATGATAATTTTTCTAAATTGCACGCGATAATTTCGTTTGAATTCCATCGTTTTGACGTTTTACATTGTCTTGTATTAATTTCAAACATTGTAACAAAATATATGTATAAATAACGACGCATATCGGGCGATGTGTGTAATTTCTTGTGTTAAAACTGTTAAAACGACGAAATCTCTCAGCAAACTATTGTGGACAAAAAAATTATGTTTTCGCGTAACAAAGTAAATCTATGCGTAACGCATTGTAAAAAGAGTGGTAAAACGTACGAACAGTATAAAATAGCTGTTGTAAAACAGTTATTGCGTATTCTTAATCTCGTATTATTTAATATTTTTCCCTAGTACACGACTAACGTAAATCTCATAAACTCGAAGATAAGAACGACTTAATCAAACAGAAATTTTTCTTGAAATATACACGGTGTAACATCGAGAATACGCACTTGGTTCAAAATGAACTAAGAATGCTAATTTAAGGCTCAGAGGCGTCTGAGCACGTCCTGCACCGCCGTACGTAAGTCAATGGTCGCCGCTTTGCGCGTATACGTAGTTTTACGCATTGTTCTTCATAAATTCTATCTCCGTTTATAATATGCGATCATATATCACACAAAAACACACTCACGTTACGTATACTATTATTATTATTGTTATACGTTGTGCGTGTGTAACACTAAATATATATATATATATATATATATACACACACGCTGTGCACCCGGAGTTACACGGTCGCAGGTACACGCCCGAGAGATGCCCCAATCTCGTTTATCGTGTTTACGAGGTCGTAGTGCTGCAGTCACCGAAATTTTTGTACGCGTTTTATTGTCGTTTTAATTAATATTCTCCGTTTTGGTTTTTTTTACGGAATTTTTATCGCTGTTGACTGCACGTGTCTAATAATAATAGTAATAATAATCATCGTTGACGTCCACGTTTTTTTTGTGTTTTTTAAATGTAAAAATACGTACTCTAACGATGTACACAATAATCCTTTAATAAATCATGAAAAACTTGTCTTGTTTTTATGTACGTATCTACCAATCATCGTTTCTGACTATTTTTATAACGATTTTTTTTCTCATAGAGTTGCTCCAAACACTACTTCGGTCGACTCCGCGTTCGTTTTTTTTTTTTCGGTCATCGCGGAGAGAGCAGAGGGGTGTTTCCAATGCAAATACACGCAGGTACCGCGTTTTTGACGATACCGTTGAATATTTTTACGGTTTTTTCATCGACGTTTTTCCTAATACCGAATCATATTATGTGTATGAGACATTTTTTTTTTTAGTGCAACTCATTAAATTTGACGTAGTAAGTAGTATTCAGCTATAGAATAAATGATGACGTTTTTGAACGTTTTATCGGCATGCAGCACGGACGTACCGCTACCGACACAGAAACACTACGTGTAGGTGTACATACGTGACGATTGTAATAAATAATAAAATATTTTTTTACCTGCCCTCCACCGTATACGGTATAATTTATTTTCGTTCTCGTGCACGCGGGCAAGTAAGTACGCGTATATCTAACGTATATATTTTGTACATAAATAACTTGGCCGGCACAACGCGGGCCGAAACGTCCGTCCTCCTCGTCCACATTACATCCGACACCACGTGTGCGTACGTAAATTAATATCGCGCAGTGTGCGTGTTCGAATTCCTCCGCACGGGTCGGATACAAAAACACGCGGGCGCTCGCGCCCCCGACGGACTTTGCACTCGCTTACGCAGCGGTACCGCGGCGGAATAAACGATCGGGCGGCCGACGCGGGACATTTGTAAAACGGCCAGAGACCTTTTTCGGGATGTTTTATCGTGCGCGCGTATTTAAGTCCGTCGAGATTTATGGCGTCGGGCAACTGCAGGTTAGCCAGACAGAGAAGGCCCGGCTGCACGGACAGAGAGAGACGGGAAAAATGAATGCACACGTAAAACGGTAATAAGCGAAATAAAAACCTTTTCCTCTCCGCACTCCGACAGTGCACCTCGCGCGTCCCTTGTCCGCCACAACCCGTTCCGTGTACACAGTTATAGTTGTCGGTGCGCGTCCCCCGGTGGATCGCTCGCAGCCTCCTACCTCTACCGCACACATTTCGGACGGCCGCTCGCACCGTTTCGGCCGGTCCGTTTTACTGTACGCGCTGGGCTTTCGTTTTACCGTCTGCACCTCGTCGTTGGTCCGGCCCGTGGCACAGACTCCCTCGCGATAAATCGATTAGACTTCCCGCCGCGGCTTGAGTCGTGAGGTACGAGTACAACATATATCTACGCCAACGGGCGGCCGACTACATCTACACGATATAATATATATATATGTTGAACGCGCGTGTTGTATATTGTGCGCTTCTTCTCGGTGAGCAGACCTTCAAAGGGCGGAAACGCATTAATATAAAACGTTCGTATACACGGTGAAAAACTCGCCATCAATCTATACACGTCCATAAACACACACACACACACACACACACACACACACACACACACACACACACACACACACACACACACACACACACACACACACACACACACACACACACACACACTTAAAAGACGATGCGCGCGCGTGCGCGTTCGGGCATTTGTTGTACGTGTAATCGCGTAGGGGTGCCGCCTTAAATTATGTCCGTTTCCCCGTTTCGGCATCATCAACACAGCTGGTATACGTGCATTATGCCTGCGTGTGTGTGTGTGTGTACGTGTATAAACTATAATGTATGTTTATACCACGCACACACTATATCGGCATGTGATATATTATAATATACATGAGACGCGTCACCGCGGGTTCTCGTCTCGTGCAGTATATATTATAAACACGTTTGTTTATTTTTTCCCGTCGCCGTCCATCGGCGTGTCCGTCCGCGTCTCTGTCCCTATTCACTCGTCGAGCTGACCGAAATCGCGAAAAAGTGGATTCGGCCGACCACGTTTTTCCGGATCGTTTTTACACGGCCTCCGTCGTCTACACGTCCGTCTTATTGTATCCGACCATATGTCACACGTCGTCGCGTGCACACAAACGCTGTACTGCAGTTTGTTTCTCGTGTTCGGCTTCGTATTTTATACAAGTTTAACTCTGCACCACCTTGCGCCGCCGCCGCGTCCCGCGTTCTCGTTCTTCTTTCGGTTGAATAAACGATTTAATATAATATATCACACGTTCTCTGCACCGTACACGCGCTTGTGCGTGTGTGTGTGCGTGCGAGAAAAAAAATATAATAAATAGGTCGCCCTGCGCCGACATGGCGACGCAGGCAAGAAGCTGCTATTCCACCCGAGGGGGTCGAAAATATAGCGATTATTATTTTTCCAGCCAAGATGAATATTGGCAATCAAACGTAATCGCTCACAAAAGGTTCGGGCGCGGTGATTCGTAATACGCGAAATTCTATAGAAATGATTCAAACACATTATTGGTAGCCGGTTCTAACTCAAACTCGTTTATATAACTCACAGCGGACACACACACACACACACACACACACACACACACACACACACACACACACACACACACACATATATATATATATATATAAGTGAAATATTATTTCATAGTAATTCGATAAGTTGCTTTTCGAAATGCATTTCGAGAATTCACACGTTTACTTTATCGACAAGATTAATCGCGATAAACCTCCCAAAAAAAAAAAAAAAATAGAAATTATAAAATGGTCGATTTCAATTTCACTTCTAATTCCGTTATGTTTAGTGTACACAACTATGTAAATTTTTTACTACAAACCGTTAAACGTGTTAGCGAACTGTTCATTTTAGATTTTGTTATCACACTGCAATAGACTGGCCATTGCAAACAAACGAAAAAACAACATGTTTTTTACTCTTATATTCCGACGGATTTGCATGATAATTCAGTTGTTTTTAATTAAGAAAAAAAATCGAAATCACTTATCACGTTATTCGATCTATCATTTCGTTCCGTTAGGAATTTCAAATCGTACAATATACGATGCATATAACCTAACACACACACACACACACACTCGTACATAACATAAACCATGGGTACACCTATATTTGGTATGCGCGATTACTACAATTACTTTTGGGTTCATAAAAAAGGATCGTAAAGAGTAAAGTGTTGAACAATACGGTTGAACGTCCTTATACAAAATGTCAAAAGCACTATTGTTGTACATAGTCATGTGTAATATCTATTGAAGGCATACAATTTCCGAGGATACTAATGTGTGTGTGTGCGTGTGTGTATCTATGGGTGTTTACAATATACGGACTGTCGGCCGGGGTGTGTGTGTGTGTGTGTGTGCTTGGGAAAAAAAATTAACTCAATACATATGTCCATCATTTCACGGTGCGAGGGCATATGTTGTTTGTATGTACGGTTTTTCCGATCCATCCGAGTAAACCCTGAAACGCTTTTAAACACACGAACCCAAAACCTTTCAATTTTATTACTCTTCGTACCCTTTGATTATCCCATTAACCTTACTCGGTATTTATTTTATTACTATTATTATTATTATTTTTTTTTTTTTTGTGCATTTCCGAAGAACATATATCATTTTATTATTATTATTTATTTTTTTTTTTCGTTATCTCTTTGATATTTATTTATTTATTTATTTATATTGAAAACGAGACGAGCCCAATCACGTTGATTTCGTTGACAATAATTCACCGGAAAAAATTACACATATTTTAGAATGAAAGACAATAAGTAGACTAAATACTAGGGAATTGTGGGTCCTCATTAGCCAGTTTCATCATACGAACAATAGGGCGATTAGTTAAATAACTACAGCGGCTAAAAGGAATATGAAATGGGAAAGAGGATGGTGGAACAATAAGTAGGAACTCTAAAATTAACTTTAGACAGGAGGACTGGGGCATCAACTTCACCGTCAATAAGTTTAGAAAGGAACGTAAGGTTGCCCTGTTTTCTCCTATCACATAGGGTAGACAATCGGAGACGCTGCAACACTGGTTTATAAGTATATACTCATGAGGAGCGCACTCAATACTTAAGGCGAAAGCGGCAAATTAAAAAAAATTACGCTGAACTCTTTCGAGTTTTAACACTATACTAAATTCAAAAATGCGAAAATAATAATTGACGTGAACGAATGAAAACAAATCAAATAAATAATGCCCACATTATTCAACCGAAAGTCTTAACGTAGATGAAACAGCCCTGTACTCTTTATACTGATTTATTAATAACGAACTCATTTAAAATCTATTGTATGTCCACGCCAAACATTAAATTATCAATTTTATTCATAAGAGCTATTCCGGAGTCGTTTATTAATCAAATGCGTATTTCTTTTCTTTAATTAAGATTCGTTAAATTGTATACGGGTCCTCCGAATCTTAACAGTATAGTATAAGCGTGTGTGAATCGTTTTACGCATTATACGTACATCACCCGTACAATCACGAAGCGTCCGAACGTGCGCATTTATCGATTAAAAAACACGTTTGTAATAATGAACCGATCAAAATATGCGCGTGTAATATGCATGATCATTAGGTATTAATTTAGATATTGGATAAGAAAAGCGGTGAAGAAATTCAATGAAAACCTGTTTGGAAAAATAACGAATTCATAAGAAGCGACGGAAGTAGTTATTTTCGATGAAGCGTCATAAATATAAAGCAGTTACACGTTTACGTTTGATGTACTCTGTAGTATTATGCAATATGTATAATGCTCTAAGGTAGTTTTCCTGAAAAAAGTGTATTTACAAAAACGTAGTAAATTAGAATTTACAAACACGCGTTAAAATGTATACATTTATTTTTCAATTTAAAATAAACGATGTTTAAGTATTATCGGAAAAAATAATAACTACAACCTTCCACGATTGTAGTTATTTAAATGTAGATATATACATGTATTTATATTTATTTATTTATTTTACTTAGGGAATAGGTATGTAGTAGTTCCACACGAATAAATCAGTTTTATTATTATTATTTTTCACTTTTGGCAAGTTTTTTATTTTTTACACACTCGACGTCTCAATCAAGTACACTTGAACGCATTTATTATTTATATCGATACGAAAGTCAACGCGTTTGTACATGTGGCGACCACGGTGATATAAAATATAAATAAAATATGACATGTTTATAAAATATTATACGATTTCGATAGTCTCGGTCGCCTGCACAAATCACTACAATACAGCGTATAGTATAGAATATTATAATATACTTATACACATGTGATTTTGATTATATTTCATTCGCCTCGTCTGGGTTTAAATGCAGTGTTATACAATGATAGCGTGTTTTTCGAAATGACTTTCATCACACTTGTGTTCGCATACACACTGCACGCACGTTCTCGGGTTAAACCACAACGGCAGTCGTATACGCGTAAAATCTTATGTTATCATATCGCCCATCAGCAGGTGGTTAGGAATAGTGGTGTGTCGGAACTCACGGTGTGTCCGTCGACACGTTTTAAAAATTCTGGAGGTGTGTTCACAGGGAAAAGTATCACCGACCGAATAAAAAGTATTAATTTTATAGACGGTAAAATTATTATTATAAACGGCTATTGTATTGTGGTAAAGCGATGGTGGCGCATAATGAATATTTAGCCGAAAAATCGAAACGTTCTGACGGGGTGGGTGGGTGCAATTTTACGAGTGCGATAAAAAAATAAAAAAAATAAATGTATACACCGTTATTTTGTATGGTATATGTAATGTATATGTAAGTAAAGTCTCGCTTGACGACGTGGAACACACGGATCGAATCGGGTACGGCTTTGAAATCGAAACGACCGTAGGTGTATACTATAATATTTTTTACCGCAGGATCGAAAGCGATTTGTCGGGACTCGGGGGCCGATCATAGACGAAAACGGTCGGCTGCGGCGGCGTGGTCGCACTCGTGAGCTTTTCACGACAGTTGGCAAACATATATCGAATGAAACGTATTGTATACGATAATATACTGCCGACAAATGCGGGTTGTCCGTCGTGGTTTCTTTTTTCTCACGCGACGGGGTCGGATGTGAAAATTCGACACAGACCAAGACGTCGCGTCATAATATACGCACTCGCTGTACAATAACAACGCGTAGCCGTCGTCGAGTGTTTGTTTAGTGCCAGAGCATAGTGCGTTTATATTTTATATATATATATATGTGTGTTGTACACAACGAAGAAGTAAAATATAAAAAAAAGATACAAGAGGCAATATAATATAATAATAACAATACGGACGGGGAAAACGCGAAGGAAAAGGGCTCAAAAATCGACCCCGACGTATAAAATAATATCATGTGTGTGTGTGTGTACGTATGGCGTTATAAACGAGAGTACACACGGACGATTCAAACATGGCCGACACGAGCGGCGCCATGCCGACGTCTGTCCATCCATCAATATATAATACATAACCATCGTATATAAGTACCTATAATACTGTGCGGCCAAATGTCCAAGGTACGTACGAGCCTTTAAAGACGGTCTTTAAGCGCGTGGCTCAGCTGTACGTATACCGACGCGGCGGACGACAAACGTTGTCGATTTTACGGGCTTCGGAACTCGAGTCCGAATCGTATCCTACGTGTGGTAGTAGGTACCTAATATATTATATTTATCTGTAAATACACGGAGAGCGCTGCGCACACAATACGACGAGCGGGTACCCTGTAGATCGCTGCGGTGCAGTTACCTTTAAATTACTGTGCGTACGGTAGGGGCGTAGTGTGCAGTGTGCTGCGTGTATTATTAGCCCGTGTACAATAAAACGAGCGTGTGTGTGTGCGCGCGTATACCTGCAGGAAGAATCCATTAAGAAAATGGCTGTCAGGTTTTGTGTGTGGGTCAGAGAAAAGCGACTGTTCGTGTGTGCGCATGTGTATGTGTGTGTGTGTGTGTGTGTACGACCGTGTCAAAGAAGTAATCCGTCATGGTCTACACAAAGATACGTACGAGTGTGTGTGTGCGTGTACGCGTATCTTTTGAACACAGATAAATCATCCCTACCCCCCTCCGGTCCTCGGTCACCCCTCCCGCCGTGAGCGCGAGTATAGTCGTACCGTTTTACTTTTTTTTTCTCTCCCCTCCTCCCTCTCCAGCTAGACGTGCTACCGAGTTAAATTTTTTTTTCTTTTTATTTTGCCCTCCGTCCGAAAATCGATTTTTCATGAACACACCGTGAACCAAATCCAATCCATCAAAACCACCGCTATGTCATATATAGTCGCGCGTAACACACACACTCACACACACATACATATCTGTATACATATATATATATATATATATATATATATATCTTATTATATAGTCTAGGTACATAGAGCAAAAGATTTCGCGATTTCTAATGATTTCGCATGATAATCATTTAATAATATATAGCAGGGACGGCCAAACGGTCGATCGCGATCGACCGGTTGACCGCGGACAATTTCAAAGTCGATCATGTTAGAATTTATTTTTAGGTACATGCGCACAAAAATTAATCGAGGTCGTAGTGAACAAATTGTCGATAAGTTTTATCTGTATGATTTTAAGTGAAAAAATTTCTATGAAAGTCGATTCTCAAAGGTGGAGTATGTTTTTACTAGATCGTGACCAAAAAAGTTTTGCCACAGCGGTTATATAGTGTCGTGGTGCGGTGTGCAAGCTTGTGCGTGCGTTTGTCTATGTAAAGCGCGTCTTTCTCGACGGCGGCGGCGGCGGCGTCGGGGTTGGTCGCGCCCCGGGCGAGTTATCACAATGAGCAGCTAGCGGCGGCGGAGCTTATTGTTTTCGAACGTACACACGCGCGCACAGGTGAAAATCCCGAAATCCCGACGGCAATCTTATTATGTGCAGTATAAACGCGTACAATAATAATATATACGTATCAGGACAACGAAGTATAATAATAATAATAATAATAATAATAATAATAATAATAATGAGTTACCCCCGCGGCGGCGGTGGCGGCGACGGCGCGGCATCCCGGCGAGGAGGGCTTATTTATTTATTATTACTATTTTTTTTTTCTTACAAAAGTATAAATCATCGTACAATAGGAGGTAAATAATAATAATAATAATAATAATTATAATAGGTAATGGTAATAATAATGATGAAAAAAAAACGTCTCTGCGCACACGCGGAGAACACACATTATGTAATGTGCGAACACGCGCGTTTCACCCCCGTCCCTTATCCGCCCGTCAACGTATCTGCTGTCACGTCACCGTATGGATTTACGAGTATTATACGACGCTGCAGTGTTCTATGGCAGTGCGAATACAGGCTTAACGGTAATTTTTCCAAGAGACGTTTACGTATGCAAAATACACACACACACACACACACACACACACACACACACACACACACACACACACATACACGCGAATATGACACTCTTACTCGCGAGTTATTACGTTCACAGATATAGATAATAAACTAGATTGCTAACTAGTATAAATTGACAAGCAAGCCGGGAGACGCCGATTTTCCGCCATGTTGCTTGTGGGCCACATAGATATTATAAGAATTATTAAGAATATTATATAATATCTATGGTGGGCCATGGTATTTTATCAATTCTTATCGTTGTGATAATACTGCAGATAAAATAAATGTTATTACGATATTACGATTATATTATTATAAACCGCATGGCGCATATTTCTATAATATAGTGTAGTAGACAGTAGGTAATATTTTATTTTGTCTTAGAAATTATGTTAGCGCTAATTTTTAGTCATTACGATTCTTGTCACTTTCGACATTGGGTTTAGTAAATTTGGAATAAGCGTGTTCCTGTTGAACTACGTCTACATTAATTTTTTCTCGGCCAATAAATAAAGTAGGGACTGCTGTTTCTTTAAGACGTTTTATATCTGACCGTTCTACAAAGTCATTTTCAGTGAAATGAATATGACGTATCCTGTGATATGTCGGTATAAAATTATGCCTTTTTATAGCGACTATCCACTTTTCTTTAAGTATGTTATTTCTTGGAAATCTATACATAAATGATTTGGAAAAAAAAGTTGTTAAGCTGTAAAATCGAATGTTTAGATGATGTCCATGTTAAAATTACTGATGCATACTCGAAAAAAACCGCTTTATCCCGACCAGAACGATTAGCACATCCGAGTACACAGCGAGTTTGTGGCATTTTAAACACTTCATAGCCCACGACAAACATGGCGATTTTTGGCGTCAGCTGATATCGCTAGTTAGCAATCTAGTTCAGTATCTATATCTGTGATTACGTTAGTATTTTACACACACACACACGGTGTACGGAATTACGCGTGCGTGAGATACCTGCACGAGGGTTTTCTCCGTACGCATACCGCGTATACCGATGAAACGCGCGGTCGGTCAAACGAACTCGTATATACACCGCGAACTGAAAGGTTCGCGTGGTGCAGCGCGGTTTGTTCTGCCGAAATGGTTCTGTGCGAAACGATTGTCACGATCGCGTTATAAAAGCCGATGGTTGTCTCGTGCGAGTGTTTTACGCGGAAAGCGTGTCACGCGTATAAATATATACACAGTCGACTCTCAATAATTCAAACCTTCAATAATTCGAAACCTTCGGTGATTCGAAGTAAATACTCGGTCCCTTGAAAATCACGTGGTAATTCGAATAAAAACAACGCATTTAGGTACACTCGGTATTTCGAAATTTAATTTTGGGAAAACTGGCCACTAACACGTGACAATTCGAAGGATCATCCGTTCGACGCTCGGCAATTCGAAGTATATATTCACCAAATGTATTTATCTGTATTTTTTATAATCCTTCTCTTAATAATTTACTATACAATCGAGCATTTACTTCGAATTACCGAAGGTTTCGAATTATTGAAGGTTTGAATTATCGAGAGTCGACTCGAGTATGCACAATAATAAAAAACGAAATTTTTCCTTAACTCTCTGTAATTCAAATTTTTTTTTTTTGCCCTCTCGTTATTTCGAACTACTCAACAATTCGAACTCTCGGTAATTCGAAGTTTTTCAGCAGTCCCGTCAATTTCGAATTATCGAGAGTCGACTGTATAATATACCTATACCGTCAAAGCGCATATCCCAAAGTCTATGCGCGGCACTCGCGATGGGCGTGGACGGTGTGTATAAGAGCACGCTCCCGTCCGAGTAAATATTTAAGTATTCCGGAACAAAACAGAATTTAAAATTCCGTTCAGACCCCGTCGCCGTATTATTTAAGCGTCGCGCACTCGGATAATACTCGAACACTGCCGGTCGTAGTAAATAATAGATTAAAAAGACACCGAACCGAACCGAAATCGATGGGAACCCGTCCGATGCGCGTGACCGACATTTCAATCGGAAAGACATTTTTCGAAACGTCGTCGTAAAACGTAATTGAATTCTATTTCGAGACGTCTCGACCGCCGTACGCGCGATAGTCATTATACACACCGGCGCGGGGGGACGTTTTAATATCGACGACCGCGGCGGCGCGTACCTACACGGCGTACTATTATTATGACGATGGCGGGTCTGCAGTCAGAAAACTGTCGACCAGTCGGTCCCGCGACGCAATAGCCGTGTGCATTGTGAAAACGACCGTGTAGACGATCCGTAGACGTTATTGTCTATTGGCCGGCACATACAATACGTCGTATATACAGGGTGGGCAGTGGGTACTGACGATTTATAGAGTGCTAGTACGGTTAGGTACTAAAGTAGATAAGTCAAACTAGTTTATCACCAAATTAAAGTTCGTGGTGTTTGGTTTTACTTAATCACTAATCATGGACACGTGGCCAGTGAATTAATGCTTTTTTGCCTTTACGACGTTTATTGAATCCATCATGACCGTACAACGATTTTTTCAACGACAACGCAATATTCCTGTTGGAGGTAATATTCCTTCACGGAATTCATACTTATAGATTGGTACCAGAAATGGTATCAAAATACTGGTTCCAACAAGATGAAGTTACGAGCCATATAGCGCGTATTTCAACGGCCGTCTTTAGACGAATGATTCCGAATCGTGTGATTTCGTGCAATGGTGATGTTGCCTGGTCACCACGTTCTCCCGATTTTGACGCCACCTGATTTCTTCTTGTGGAGTTATTTGAAATCTAAAGTTCGCTAATAAGCCACGTGCACTATTAGAATCAAAATAAAACATTAGACGGGAAATTACAGCCATCGATGTGCATATGCGACAGAGAGTTATGGACAATACGAAAAAAAGGATTGCCGACTGTATATACAAAATGGAGGCGGCCACTTACGTAATGTAATTTTTAAAGTTAGTATTTTTTTTTTTTTTTTTTGATAATAATTAAATATAATCGTTACGTCGAATAAAATACAATATGGTTCATTACTTTGTTTTTAATACTTGATTTGTAAACTACAATCAAAATTCGTCAGAACCCACTGCCCCACCCTATATATACGTATACGTCATTGCCGCAGCACACTATTGTGTCGGGTCTTTCGCGGTCCGTCGTGTCCGTATATGTAAACTCGCGCGGGACGTGTCCGAAACCCTAACCGTACCGCCGCCGCCGCCGCCGCCGGTACGCTGCATTCGTACTCGGAGGAATGTGTCGTGTCGGTGTCAACCTTGAGAGCAGCGATATACCGAGGCACGCGGGCGAGGACCCGCCGCCGCCGCCGCCGCCGTGTAAGACCTCGTGGTATTTAAAGGTTTCGTGTGCGTAGGTACGTGTGAAAATAATATACGATTAGATGACCACACGCATTTTTCGGTTTTAATATAATACATTAATACCCCGTTGTTCGGCTCACCTGTAGTGGAACCTAACTCTTGCTGCGGACGACCGTCGTGTATTGTTCACCGTGCAGCCATAAACGCGCTGCGCGGTAATAACGGCTCGCGCCGGCACGGAGACCGTGCGTCGTGTGCACGGTGCAGCGCGCGTACATACGTACACCTTATTACGATTTACGAGCAGACCCAGCGTAGATCAGTCATGCAGATTATTCGAGTAGACGGGTCGATTTTTGTATTGTGTACGGTTCGCGGTTAAAATTAAATCGTTAAAACGTATATTGTCTAGATCTACGAGACGAAAACTCGTCTAGACGCGCGCGCACACACACACTCTCACATAATATTATAACTTCGTACACAGTGCGTATATAATATACGTAAACGTATATAATACGTATAATGTTATGCGCTCGCCTATTGTGTTCCGCACGCCTCGTACGTCTTATCTACGACGATCGCACGAGAGTCGACCGCGGCGACGACGTGACGTGTTTACCGTATTACCTACACGCCGTGCAACGTGTGGGCATACACGGGTCGTACACGAGACCGGCCGTCACTCGGGGGTCGATCGACTTTTTTTTAAGAGCCCTTTTTTTTTTAAGCCCAGCGCCACGAAATACGTCCACCGCGGCGTCTTTCACGTGCACATCTACGAGGCCTGTAGTAGGTACGTCTGTGAAATCAGCGGCAGCAGCGTTACATAATATTTTGTTGTATATAATACGTATACAGTTTTAAACTTACTCGTACAAGACGATGATATATTTCCCGCGGTCTGACGATATTTCGATTTGACCCAGCATGAGTCAAATCATTTTTTCCATACAGATATAAAATTCTAATAAAACTTATAAAACTATTTATCGTTATGAAAAAAAAAAAATGTATTTTTTTTATCTACACGTAATCGTAAACGTTTGAGTTTATGTTTAATGACTGCAGCAATAATTATACTGTTATGACTTCGTATTTCGAAAGATAATATTTTTTTTGTCGTAAACGGTTTCTCGTTTTTTTTTTTTTTTCTGTCGACCTGATCGAACATCAAAACACAGATTACATATTCGTATGATCTACGTCGTGCAATATACACGTCGGATGTTTAGAGCGGTACATTTGCAACGCCCTCTTGTCAGTTTCTTCGTTCGCATAAATAATTTTTCTATTGTTTTATTAAACCGTACGCGAAAAAAATGCAGATCCGTACGGTGTAAATCGTGACTATAACGTCATCGTGGGACACCCCGCGTGTTATAGAAATATCAGTGTACAGCTGCCGTACGCGGTTTGAAATTCGAATACGTTATTAATTATCATATTATTATATTTTGCGCGAGATCGCGTACCCCATATGCGGGCCCGGAGCCGAAACGCCGTCCGCAGGTGACGTGGACCACATATCAACGTCGACGGTGCGGCGGTAGCGATTAAATTCGAATTAGACACACACACACACACACACACACACACACACACACACACACACACACACACACACACACACACACACACACACACACACATACACACACACGCACGCACACTAACACCAAGTAAATGTATATAACCAATCGTAAAAACAAATTAACGGAAATACGGCTGGTATTTACCGTAAGTGTGTATATCTGTGTGTGTAAAGCGTGATTAACGATCTGGCGCGCGCGCGGAATACGGCTGCAGTTGGGAAAGACGCGATCACGCTTGTTCTTATGTGTATATATTATGATTCGAGTCGACGGCGTACATGCTAGGTCTGAAAGCAGCTGTATGAAAAAAAGTTTGAAAAAAAAACCGAATCGACATGGTCATAGAAATAAAATACGTCACATGTACATAGTTGTCGGACAATGGGTGCGGAAATTTCCGTAGGTAGGCGTATATACGCGTATTTTTCTAACGAGAGATCGATTCGAACGCGCTGTTACTAGTATTATTCTGACTATCACCTCGTGTACTGGTGTGTGTGTGTGTGTGTGTGTGTGTGTGTGTGTGTGTGTGTGTGTGTGTGTGTGTGTGTGTGTGTGTATGACGTATGTAAAATAATATTTAATCGGTCGATAAATATCGGCAGCATTTACTGCGCGACAGAAACCGTGTTCGTGTGTCGATCGTGCAGCAGCAAATCTTGGCGCAATGACGAAATCTCTTATATTAGGTGTTTCGCCGCGTCCAACACACACACACACACACACACACACACACACACACACATACACACGCAATAAAATTACAATATCGCGTAAAACGTGAATGATGAATACGAAATATTAATAATCATGCGCTCGTCGTGCTCGCGGAAAACCGCGACGTCGATTCTCCGCGTGTTTCCCCGTCGTATTTTGTGTTTACGCGATAAAAAACAAATATTATTGAAATATATCGTGTCCGCTACCGAACGTTTTTGTTTTTTCTTCTACGGCTACGGGCGTGGTCGTTCAATTCGTGCGCGTTTCGGCCGCATTAATCAATTGTTTCGAGTGTTTTGTTTCGCTGGTGTACAAAATATTATTTCAAACGCGCACGTGCACCACGGTCCGAACGCAAACACGCCGTAACAATATTCGTGTTGTTGTGTAAACAACGGTTCGCCAATAAACTTAAACAGACTGCAAACACGACTATGCGTGGCCTGAAGTCGACGGATTCGACGAACGCGGTTCTGTGTGAGTTATGTTTAGGCGAATCTATGACATTTTATACAGTATGTATAGTAGACGTGATGGAAACGCGTTTACAATAATATATCGCGGAAATTCGCGACGACTCCAATTTACGACGTCCGTGACAAAACAAGACGGGGGCTCTAATTTTTGTAATTACGTACCTCTTAAACTTAAAAATGTTTAAAAAAAAAACTAGTGTTCTAAATCATGCCTAACGACCGTTAACGTTTTTTTTTTAATGTTTGAATGATTAAACAACCGAACACGCGCCGTCCTCGGGAAAGACGGTTGTCGTTTTCAACATTTTATCCGTTCTGTCACATAAACCGATCGGAGTACATTTATAACCACGAGAGTCGGTCCGGTTGCCGTTTGATTTCCGTACACGGAACGACAAAATAATCATCGTGTTCAAACGAAATGGCAATTTTTTAATATATTTTCAACTGGGCTTCTGCATTCGTGGCCCCCCATGCCCGTTATACGGCACTCGCACCACCAGAGTGAGTAGAAGCGGAGATAGACAGCTGGGGGTCTATTTTGTACGCCATACGAATATTGTTCGTATACGAAAATTTGACATTTTTCGTATGAATTGCTGATTCTGTATTTTCTAACTACTTTCGAATACGGAAATTCACCGTACATACGATTGAATTCCGTACGTACGAACAATGTTCGTATGTGTCACAAAAATGGTATTTTGTACATCATCATACGAAAAAAACGTTCGTGCGAAGGTATTTTGTAACTATATTCGTACGGTGTAATTGTTCATATACACGAATGGTTTTCGTATATTTTCATCGGATGGTAGCGAGCATGTGAAAGCCCGTGATTGTATAAATATTAAAAATTAAAACTTTATCCAACGTTGAATAATATTGTTGTAAACTGAAAATTTTGTTATTATAGATTTATTATTATTGTAAAAAGACTATTTAAATTTTAAATTGTAAATTTTAAATGTTTTAATTTTCAACGTTTATAAAATATTTAAGAATAAAGCTCGTGTCGCATCCGTTCGGTTCGGCCGAGCGCATTAAAATCGATAACGATCCTCGATTTGCTGTCAAACTTTGAGATGATAGGAAATTTTTGATTTTGGAACAATAACAAGCTAACAACCTAAATAACACTTGCACTAGCTGGTAAATAATCACATAACATGCTAATACACCGACTATGTACAGGCATACAGAAAATAACTACTAATATATCATTAGCCGCGCTTTACAATTGTTTTGTTTTAACTATAAGGGGTATCTCTTGTGTCCGATAATAAATGACTATCAGTATTTAATTGCCGTTATATAAATATATATTATTTTTGGATATAATTATTGAAACAATAACTCATTTATAATTAAAAGAAATATATATATACGAGTATATAAAATATGTATATATCGATAATATGGAGCTCAACGTGATTTATTACAAGTATTAATTAAAACCATTTTATATGTGTTTACCTTTTATATTGTTATACAAGGTTACATTATTAATATTAGGACCGGGAAATTTTATACATTTAAGTATAAACAATACAATGAAGACATACAGTTATTTAATTTAAACTAGGTATATAGTAAATGTACAAAAAAAAAAGTTTATTATGACCAAATTAAATATCTACGATGCTGTTTAAGATAAATATACTAATACTACGGTAAGGAGTACTGCCGTAATCATTTCATTTTTAGACGGACGGCTATTCAATATACGTATTTTATAATTTATCCACACGCTGATCGTATACGAAAATAAAATACGGAAATACGTCATCATATAATGACGTCATACGTACGAATATTATTCGTATTCGAAAAATATCCGTATGATCAACGATTCGTACACCTAAATTTCGTATGGCCTTATAAAATACCAAATTCCGTTCGTATACGAAAAAATTGCACACGAACGATCGTATGCACGAACAATATTCGTATAGCGTACAAAATAGACCCCCAGGTGCACCGGAGTCACGCGTGAAAAAATAATTCGTCACTAAAAAACCCATCTTCCCGTCTGTCGGCCCCCATATAAGTAAAATAGTAATATCCTTTTTTCTGCTGAGTATTTAACGTGCACGGCACGCGTATAATACAAATACAGGTTATAATCAATGTATATTTTAATGGCGCGTGCATTCGTTTTAGATTCTGAGTGAAGCGAATTATGGTTTTACAATGATGTTTTTTTTTCTGTATCACTTTTTCGTATAGAAATCCTTGTCCAAAATATTCGTCCAGCAACTTTTTAGATTCGAAATTGAACTGAGATGGTACTTTAAAGAGGTCATTTTTCCAAAATCTCCATAGTTTTTTCAGCAATTAAGAATAACGATCGAAAAGCTGAGTGAAAACGGTAAAATCGGTAAAAATCCGCCGTAAACGAGATTTTCACTGTTCAGATTTTAGGTATTTAGTCATAAATCGAAAAGTATTGAAGCTAGAAACTTGAAAATTTTATCCATTATCAAATACATACTTTTTTATATTGGACAATATTTTCAGAATAATTATAGCACTTTTGACTTAGATATAGAACTTTTAATTTACCAAATTGTTTGAAAGTTTTTATGTAATATAATTTTAAATATTTGACAAAAAGTTCTGAAAATTTAATATGACCTTACTCATATACCTACCTAATTATCCTAAAAATAATTCAAAAATCGTGACTCAGCATTTTTTTTTATACACACTTTAATAAATTATTATACGATTTTTTACGATATTGTCTGATTTCTTTTAAGTTTATTTCTAATGAAATATTGAGTATTTGTTAGAAAGTTGTGAAATTTTAATACAAGTTTACTCTTATACTAAACTATAAATACCGAAAAAATATCAATAATCGTGACTCGAGATTTTTTTTTCCAAGCATTTAAAAAATTATACAAATAACCGTAAAATACGTAAACAGTATTTAAATAATAATATATTATATTACACTGAAGGTTTGCTCAGAATCGTTTTATACTAAAGAAATGAGTCATCATTTCTTTAAAACTTAATACATTCATCACCAAGATCTTGTCCGAGGACCGAAGGGACGAAAGACGAACTTGTACCACCACCAGCTTTTTCGGTACGTGTTGAGAACACTCGGCGTGCGATCGATTAACAAACCACCCGGTTTCGCGGGCATAAAACGAAATCGTCTTGAAGCGGTGGCTGACATCGGCATAATATCATAATATACAAATATAATTGCGAATAGACTTTATTGCTTGCAGCGCGTACGTACGATATCAACGGAAATATTATCATAATATGGTGAAATATTCGCATATATATATATAAATTTATTTATATACACGTATAAACGGGTGGTACGTAATACGTTAGCCTATAGTGTACATAACGGATTCGGAATATTTTAGTGCATAATACGGCACGGCGGCAAAGTATATAATGCGCGCTCGATATATTATTATTATGCCGAGCGATAACGGACGGATTATTCGTAGGTCACGGCACGTGTGCAGTCGACGATAAAAAGAAAAGCGAGGAAAAAAAAAAGATAAAGTATAAAATAAAAAAAACGTAATAACGAAATTAGAACGCCGTCACGTTTTTTTCCCCGTGCGCAGAGATTCGGAAATCGCATCTATAGAAACACGGATGGCGTCTACCTATGTATATAAAGAGATAAACTATACGTGTATATACGTGCACGGATACGCGTTACACAAGACTGTAAGTAATATAAGTATAATGTGCAGGAAGGAAGCGTGCGACTGAAAACTTTTGCGTTTTATTCTCCGATTCGCGCCAGTGTACGGTCACACGCGTCACAGACCGTCGCTTACGAAAACTGCGACGTTTACTCTGCGCGTAGACTGTACGCCGCACGATGATATATTATGATATACTATAAACACACACACACCCGACGGAGTGTACTCGTGTATAATTTTTGCCCAAGGGAATCGGTATATAAGAAACGATAAGAGCGCGATCAAAGTGTCAGAGAGGTAGATATTATTATAATTCCCTAACCAAATTTCGATAAAACTCTTAAAGTTAAAAATCTCGCCACACCAAAGTATAAAGCTGTGGCTTATATCGCCCGAATGGATTTTCAAGTTGACCAAACGAACGACTACCAATGCATTCTGTATTTATTTAAAACCACACTAAACACACACACTTTATTTAAAAAATAAAAAATAAATTATATATAATTAAAATAATAAAATTACAAAACGAAATTTTATTTTATTTTACATCAATTCGTTGCTTACTTCTTCAGCCGTCATTGGAACATTTCTGTGCTCTGTCATTGAAACCAGACCGCTTAATCGTTCCTGAAACATACATTGCGTAATGTGCAATAGGTAATTAATAACAATAACGTGAATTTGTTTATACACCGTCATTTATACACGGGCTATGTAACATTGCGTTACTCAAGTCGGTCTTTAATAATCTTTTTAAATACGAGAATGGTCATTCTTTCCGGTGTAGCCGTGGGCTCGGGTTGTGTGTACAAACTATTTAAAAAATTACAAAGACGAGTAAACTCACTACATAATTTTAATGCATCCCGCCCGGTTTTTGGTTGTGTTTTTATGCTTTTGAGTTTAACATTCCGTATTCGTAAGTCGTAACCCGGCTCTTACTGTATGAATATAATATGCTTTATGTGATTTAAATAGTGCTCCGAGAATTCTTCTGCGACGCAATCCGTCGCGTCGCGACGGTCTGCAAAGAGACGCGTATTTGTTTTCGCCCTCACGCGTACACGCGTAATGTACAAAAGCGTCGTCAGTAAATATACGAATGCAACGACAAATCAACGGATGATAAAAATCACGTGCGTGCCTCGCCATTTACGTGAGAGACGCTACGACTGTATAAAATATCGTTTTGGAGTTGACAAAAGTTATGAAACGCATACTACGTATATACGAACTAGACAACGTGACGGAAAGAAAAAAATAAAAATAAAATAAAATTCGTACCACCTATAAGTACTCGGTATACGTGTGTGTGTGTGTGTATTCAACGGAATAATGCGAGGGGGCCGTGTCTAGGAAACACAATGCGCGTGTTAAGACCGTTTCGGTGGAAATGTATTTATATACATTATATATGGTTGGCACATGTATACAAAAAGAAAAAAGAAAGAGAAAAAAAGAGAGAAAGATGGATAGATAGAGAGATGTAGAGAGAGAGAGAGAATGAGGAAGAACGTGTAGCGTTCATGTGGGAAAGAAAGAAAAAGAAAGACATTCCGGGCCAAAATAATTCGAACAAAAGCAAAGGGGTTATTGATAAAGTTTAATGTGTAACGTTGCGAAAAAGCGCCGCCGAGCACTGCACAGTGTACGTACAGGCGCACGTACACCACGCACACTCGCACTACCCTCTTATCGCTGGGCCGAGGAAGGGGGCTTTTGGCAGGCAGTAACTTCCTTTCAATACGCACACACTCAGCAATATAATAATATATAGGTGAGTTTCTAAATCACACACACACACACACACACACACACACACACACACACACACACACACACACACACACTCACACATAATATATACACTCGTGTACGAGCGTTCGCGTTCACAAAATGTCAATTAATGCATTGTTATTCAAAGACTGGTGCGAAAATTCGCGTTTGTACGTGAGTGTGTGTTTTTCGGGCTTTTGACATAAGCACTATTGTTTTAATTTTTCTACGAGCCGTATACCGGACGCCGTTTGATGTCTTATGATACGTGCATAACGTGTAAATATTACCGGTAGGTACATATATGACATATTGTCCCACTCGCAGCTAAATCGACTTTCACCGCAGTGTTCCCAGCCGTGTACGCCGCACCGAGCCGCACTATTCCGTGTATACACACGATTAATACGTGTGCCGCGTTACACCGACTCGCGATATTTACACGTTTACGCGGCCGGCGGCGATCGCATTAATTGAAATACGTGTCAATTATGACACCTCGTATTGTACCATTGTCGTTGTACACGACGTCGTGTGTCTGTGCCTCGAGGTCGTACCCTTGTGTTCGCATTATTACACTTACGCGTCGAAACCAGAAAAAGCCAATCTAAAACCAACGCGTGTTGCTGCACCGGGCTCTGCACGTACCGCGGCGGTCACGTATACATTACGGGCGTAACGATGACGTGCCCGGGGAGTGTTGTAGTAGATACGATTCTTTACTGTAATTTGGCTTCGTTTCCGTCGACTGCGTCCGGTTGATGGGTTTGCGGTCAAAAGAGGAAAAATCACTCGGTCTCGTCTACGCACGCACGCACATGTGCGCACACAAACACACACACACACACACACACACACACACACACACACACACACACACAACACGTGATATCCGTCTGGTCTCTCTAAGTTTTGATCCCTTTGATGACGACTGTGAAACAAATTTCGTTAGGAATTTGCGAGACTATTTTAATCTCCTTCTCGGACAGTGTACGCGTGTTTCATAATCAGGAACCATTCGCCTTGTACGTATTAAATATATAAACTTTCTACGCACAAAACGTATTTCATTCGGAAGACTGTGCGCGTGTCTTCCATTATTAATGATGTACAACCCGCAACAGCTAGTCAGGCTCTCCGCCGTTGTGCAGCGACTTACCTGTTGTGAAACGAACGTTTTCCGATTCGAGTTAAAAATAACGTGTGCGGCCCGTCGACATGATACCGCATGACATATTATGTGTGTGTGTGTGTGTGTGTGATAATACACGTATTTACCTGGGACGTTTCAAAAAGTTTACGGCGCGAGAGGGAGGGAAAAAAATAAACGTTTCCGTCGCAGTGATTTAATATTTATACTAGGTACCCAATGCGGACGGTGAGTTTGTACAGTCCTGTATACTTATACCGATTTTCTGTGCCGAATTAATCGTACGAAATCACACGTTTCGCGGAGGGAGAAGACGAGAAATGCAAATAAATTACGAGTTTTTATGATCGTTGGTATTATTTTTCAATTTTTATTGCTTCGCGACACCATATAACCGGAGAAAAAAAAACCTTATAAAATATATTCGCGTTCGTTTGTCAATAATAATATACAAATTCGGTCTAGGGAAAGAGGGCGGCGCCACTACCCCCTCGCCTATTTTATTCGCTAAAAATACTTACGATACAATTTTCGCGCGATACCGTTCGACATAATACCACGTCGTTTGCATAACGTATATAAATTATATTACTGCTGTGTTTACTCTTTCATGATAATACGTCGTTTTATTCAACCGTTTTTTGCGCTTTTGAACAAAAAAAAAAAACCCAATGGTTTTAGCGCCTTTAACACGTAAACGTGCCATTGACGTACGCGTATAGAGGAGTTCCAACAATACGGACGATTGTGTGTGTGTGTGTGTGTGTGTGTGTACTGTCCGTGTATTATCACAGGTATTCCACGAATTAGAGCTCGTGAGTCGCGAATAAAATCCACCGAACACAGACAATAATAATAATACACCGGAGAGAGCGTATATTCCACGGATTACGTCCGGACGCGAACCTTTTACAGTTTTGTTTTATTTTTATTTTTTTTTTTCACGCGGACCCGAACCGTTTGCCCGATCGATTACGGCCGGCGATTTGATACAATGCATTATAGGTAGGTATTATTATTGTTATTTATTGTACGCGCGGTACCTTTCGCACCTCCGAGCCCTGGTCCGCGCGCAACATCTGTCTCGGCTTCATGCCGCGCCCTTGCAGCGAAAAAATAATCTCGTCCAACGACTACGTTATGATTTTGTTTTTTTTTTTTTTGTTATAAACTTCTGTATGTGTGTGTGTGTGTGTGTGTGTGTGTGTGTGTGTGTGTGTGTGTGTGTGTGTGTGTGTGTGTGTGTGTGTGTGTGTGTGTGTGTGTGTGTGTGTGTGTGTGTGTAAATAAGTATACATTTGCTGTTGTACGACTGAACGTCGTCGGCGCGACTATGATAAACGCACACAATATCAATGCGTGCTACGGTTCAATACTGCAGGTTTACAGATTACATTAATAATTACATCGTTATGTATTATTAATCATCGTTCATCATCACCAGGGCTCGGAACTTTATGCACTAAAAAACTATAAAATATGTGCATACGTATGCACTAAAAAAAGTTCAAATATGCAGTATAATATGCAACTATTTTTATTGTAAATATTCATATAGAAGTAAAATTATGAAAAAAAAAATTATTCTAATATTTATTCATTTAATTTTTAAAAATGTACAAATCTCTCGTGTATTTTTCTAACTAAAATATTAAAATACCAGCAGTTATCGACCATCCAACCGGGCCTGACACGTGTTGTGACAGCTCTTGGTATAAATAAATATATTTTTACTTTTAAAAATTTTAAAATTAAATACCGGGCCAATGAAAACAAAACTGAAATTGATACTAGGTACAATTTAATTAAATTTATTAATAATAAATTATAAACATAAAATATGCATTAATATGGGCTTAAAGTCTTTTAATATGCGAAATCGTATAAATTTAGAAAAATTATGCAAAAACATGCAACATAAACTTTTGTACTTCAGTTGTATGGATCATGAAACGAATTTGTATCGAATCAGATTTTGAATACGCAGCTTCCTAAAAAATATGCAGTTGTGCATAAAGATCCGAGCCCTGATCATCACTCATCGAATTTGGAACTTATATTATTTTTCTATAGTTTCACCCAGTCGAAACGGTCAATAAACACGAGTAATCACCGATAACGCTGTGTTATAATAATAATAATAATTATTATTATTACCATTAATATTATTCGTTCTAACGAACAATATTTACGTTCATTACTCGTACGGTCGTACCTTTGTGTTGTACGAGTGCGCGCGATAAGAACGCGAAAGTTTTCGGTCTCGTTATTTTTTTTCTCACACGTCGTACACAACACAAAGAAGAGTACACTCCGACACGCACGTATATGCACACGCGTATAATATTATTATATTGTAGGCTCCGAGTGCGCCGCACAATGGCGTGCGATTTCAACGATTCCGTCGTGTCGAAATTCTGGAAAAATCAACTCGGGGGGTCGCTCGCCGCCGCCCTCGAGTGGAGATTTTTACATTTCGAGGTGCCGCGTACTCAGTACTCACGCTCCGGGGCGACGACGGAGGGTTATTTTCGGGTCGCTGGGCGCGGCGGCGGCGGCGAGCTGTCAGCCGAACGTCGGTCACAATATAAGACGTTCGCACCGTGTCGCATAAATTAAAAAAAGAGAGAAAAAAAACCTTTGATACGCTCTCTTAATGCATTCTCATTGTAAATGGGCCGTGAAAACAGGGAGCGAAAAAAAAAAACGTAAGGAAACCCAAATTACCATATTTAATTTCGCCAGAACATTTTTGAATGCGGATTCGAATTGTTCCTGTTTTTTTTTTTACACTCGTCCTTTTGCGCCCCGTCAGTCGGCGGCACAAATTGCGAAGGCATTGTGCGCGCGCGCGCTGCAGCACACCACGGATATTCATCGTCGCGAGATCTGCACCGTCACAGTAGGCCGACAGGCAGGGAGGCATTTCGAATCCCTCTGCTGAGATTTTATATTATATATATAATATATTTTTTTTTTTTTTGTTTCTCGACAAGTGTGTGGTTGCAGTGGTGGTTGTGTGTGCGTGCGCGTGATATTTTGGCTATTGTCCAGCGCTATAACAATATATACGAGGACGGACGAGGGGATACTTCAAAAATAATTATGGTAATACCCCGAACGCCGCCGCCACCGCCGTCCGACCCATTTTCTATACTCCGTACATAATATATGTAAAAATATCAATCAATTTACGAATAACTGAACAGAATAAAAAAAAAAAAAATGAAAGAATGAAAAAACGAATAATATTTCATTTAAATTGGGGTATTGTTTTTTTATGGCTTTTGAAAATTGCGTATACCGACGTTTCCGTGCCCGTCAATAGACACGCACACACGCTCACGTTATTATATACATATATATGTATTGCACTATGTATTGAATTATATACGTCTCTAATTTATTTCTCTCGAGTGGGGTCCTCGTGCTTGCTTATCCAAGCTCATTCACGTGATTTATTTTCATTTTGAACCGGACACGACGGCTTTACGATAATCGGTATAGACGCGGTACGTATAAGGACTGCTTGCATGCCATGTACGTATGTGTGTGTGTGTGTGTGTATTTTTATCTGATGATGTTTATCTGGCTAGTTGTAATATTAATGCGTGTTATTCTATTTTTTCAGTTAAATTCGCGTTTATTGCCATCTGCGAGGAACACGAGTGGAACAGATTAAATCCTCGGCTGTTTGGATACACCAGGTTTAATATTAAAAATACTGTCTTAATTGTAAATATTTAGAATTAATTTATAATAAATGTATATAATATACATTTGGGTACTCTGTGTATAATTTTAATGCGATAAATTACTAATGTAGTAGATCGAGCGGAAAAAAATAACTATACCAAATGTAAATAGTTTATTAATTTGCGTATACTCATACTTTTATAATTAATTCTAAAATGAATTCAGTAGCTTCAATCGTGGTATCTGTATTGACATTAAATAATAATATATCGGGATCTAAATAAAATGTAGACTTCACTCGTTATTTACACACCAGCGAATGAAATCGTCATCGAGATGTTTTTTTTTTTTATCCTATCTAAGGCAATTAATGAATCATTATTATTTATTTCAATACGAAATTAGTTGAAACCAAATATAAATGAACACTTTTTTTTGTGTGTTCGAGTATTGCTTTAATCTCCAACAAAAACCTACATTTAAATAAATATAATTACGTGTACGTGGTTTTAATTGTGTCGATTGTGTTATCGTACCGTGTAAAATCTAATCTAAAGGTGAATTGAATGTCATAAAAGAAATTACAATTGATATTTTGTTCTTGTTTTCGTGTCATTGTTGACTTAACGATGGTATTACGTCGTCGTGCCCTAAATCATTAACGTATCTAATCCTTTTATACGGGAAACATAACTATTACCCATGTGTGTGTGTGTGTGTATTACATCGACTTTACCGCCCGCACCACGACTCCGATGAGGTTACGACGACACGCACTAAAGTGCACATTTATTATAAACACCTACGATAAAAATTACGCGGAAGCATAAAATAGTTAAGTGGTGTTGTGTTCGGTGGAAACAACTGTGTATATTATTTTGAATAATTAGCTCATTAACATTGTTCAATATATTTCATGTAAATACAGTAATTCTTTGCTCTGAAACATTAGTCATCAGCATAAATACGTACACACAGACATTAAGTTCACGAATATAATGTATGTATGTTATAAATATGTATAATATATATTGTGTACGGTGTTTTAGGTTAATGATCGTGGCATTTTCATACGGTTTAATTAGTGCGTTTTTACTAGCGCTCGTAATGTCAGTGTCGAGCACAATACACTATTAATAACGTTATTATTGTCGTCTGCATTAAATTGATATCGTGTTTTTAAATTTCAAATCGGTACACAGGTATTATAATATGTGGCCGTTTTTATTATTCTCGTAAATCTATGTTGTACGCAATATTATAATGTACGCCATGATGCAATCCATTATAATATCATTATTTATCAGCGTTTGTTTACTGCACGATCGGGGGAAAAAAAACGTTGTTTCATTTCATATAGGTACATAATAATATGCCTTAAATATTGACGTGCTTACTCACACGATTGCATGTTATCGTTCGTACGAACCACTGCTAGTCACGAGCTCGGACCTCGGACTTCTCTTCCTCGACGAAGATACTGTATGTTATCTTTGCCAGTCATTAGATGAAACGACATGATTTTCTCAGCTTTGAGGCGCGTGCAATGATAAATGCACCCTCGAGCGGATTTGCGAAAACTACACACCACATCATTTACACCACACTGCGCTGGAATTTTTCGTTGATTACGAATTTACGACGAGTTAGTGGATACACACGTCTTGAATATAATAATTGTGAGCCACTACGATGAAAAGTAGAAACGTATAAAAAAATATATATTAAAAATTAATATATATTCATCACAAGAGATTGGATCAAGGATAATAAAAGCAGGAAAGGCGTCATTTGCATTATCCAAATTTTTCAAAAATAAAATTCTATCAAAGAAAACAAAAGTTAGACTCTGCACAGTAATAGTGAGAGCTATATTAACATATGGATGCGAAGCTTGGACGACTACAAGCGTAAGACTAACAACCTTTGAAAAAAAGATATGGCGTATGATATGTGGACCCAAATTAGACGAGAACACTGGTATGTGGAGGAGAAAGTTAGGAGAAAGAAACAGAAATGACTCCAATTAAATATTACATAAGAAGACAAAGAATCCAGTGGTTTGGGCACATTATGCGAGAGGGTGACGACAAGATAACCAAAACAGTACTGTTCTTGGAAACCTACAGGTAAGAGACCACGAGGACGACCGAGGAAAAGGTGGATAGATGTGGTCGAGGAAGATCTAAAAAGGATAGGAATTGAAGACTTGAGAAGTATAGTACATGATCGAGAGAAGTGGCGTGAAGTAGTGATGACGACAAAAACTCTTGTAGAGTAGATAAAGCCAGCAGAAGAAGAAGAAGAAAAATTAATATATGTGATATGGTGTGCTGCTTTTGTGTGAGTGTACGAGTATAATAAATCACTATCTTCCGGACTCTAATCAAAAACTAAATCGTGTCTAATATTTAAGACAGGTGTATTCGGAAAAATCACTATGTACACCGTTGGCATTTAATTAAAATTTTACAGTGTAAACTTGTTGGTATCTAGTAGGTCGACATACGTATACGTAGTAAAATAAATTATAGGGATTTTGAAACTATTTGATTTATTGCGTACATATTGCCATACACGAAATCCACACCGGATCGTTTTCGAAAAAAAAAACCTAACCCAAAACGACGAGGCCAAAAATCCGGGGTCAGACATCACCACTATACCGCATACTTCCGAAAAGAATAGATCGGCATCAATACGGGGTCCATGGCGCCAGGGAAACAAGCGATTCAAGACGGCCAGCCACTACAGTATTAGGACGTACACACATAGCTCTTAAACATTACGACGATTAATTAAAATTAATAGTCCATTACTCAGTTGCATGTAAGACTAGTCGTTTCGAAATACTTAATGGACAAGTCGACTGTTGGTTCAAATTTTGTACTGTAAATATTGTAAACCACTCATACACTACTCTTGTTGAAATTGCTCAATGTTATTAACTTTTAAAAATAATTGTCAACACTACTCGCTCTGCTTCTCTATACATTGTCGGGTCACAACAGTTATATAAATTACGTATAAACGTGTGAAACTATGAAAATCGTGCACGATTTCTGTATACCCGTGATGCGTTGTATAGTATGACGTGTGCGTGTGTCACATGTGTTTTTTTTTCAATTTTCCTCTAGAAAAACGATTATTCTGTAAAATTGTACACTGCGAGGGTTATTACTGCATTCGTGTGATTAAAAAACAAAACCGTATTCGCGATTGACGTGTACATGTCGAGTTAGCACGTGGGTTCGTAAGCACACGCCGATATGACGTGCTCGCATATCCGTGTAAACATGCGATTTCTCACATTCTACCGTGCATGTGCGTCGTCGTACGAAAACGAAAATAACAAACAATGAGGATATAATATATATTAAGTGATTTATGGATGTCATTTTTTTTTCGGTCTTTTCTGTCACGGATTATTCTATATCGTATATATACCTGCGACGACGGGTGCAGCTCCCGCCCGTAGGCCAACATAATAGTATGTCCTCCGGAATACCGGGTAAATCCTGGTAGGCTTTCTCCCGGTCGGTCCTTTTTTCCACACTCTACAGTGCGCTTCCTATTTGCTGCGACGCGAAGAACTGTACCGCGAAATGAAAATATCGCCCGAACGATATTAAAACTATAACCGCGTTGAATCCTCTGCACATCGGACGAGTGTCGTGTGACTGAAAATACCGAAAAAAAATAATATATATCAGCGGTTCCCAACCTATGGGCCGCGGCCCACTTGTGGTCTTCGAGCAGCATGGTACTGGTCCGCGAGCCATTAGTATAATATTATATGTTAATTAATGATATTATAATATATATTTTTGGTTCTTATTTTTGAAAATAAATTAAATTAAATTAATTGAAAATATCAGCTTATGAAGAAGATTCGTTGATTAAAATGTTATGTGATCAGACTTTAAAATCGTATTTTAAAAGTACACAATTAGTGCCATTCTGGTTAAATGTTCGGGAAGACCATCCAGCAATCACTAAAATTACACTCAGAAACTTGATGGGCTTTTCGACGACTTATCTATGAGAACGGTATTTTTCTACTTTAATTTATTTAAAAAATAAATATAGGAATAAACTGAATGTTGAGAGTGATTTAAGACCGAAACTACGTAACAAGTTTTAATCTAGATATTGACTTTCTCGTGAAGAACAAGCAATGTCAAGAATCACATTGAATTGTTTATCTTGTGATAAAGTTGAATTATGATTTTTTTAAACAACTGTTTTTTTTTTTAATTTTCTTAATTTTTTATTCCTAATAACTATACATATATGTATATAGTATATATATTATAATTTTATGAAAACTTATATAGGTATACTATGGATGGGCCTCAAATATTTTTTTACAAAATTATTGGTCCACGAAACTGAAAAGGTTGGCAACCACTGATATATATCGTGTGCGAAAGAGTACGAAATTCGGCCCGGTCGACGTATAGTGCAGTGCACATACCGCACGTACCCAGGCCCTCCACATCATATTTTTGGCCCGGGTACAGAACTGAATCCGGGCCCCTCTATCATAAAAATTAATTTTTCGAGATGAATAATTATTTCAAGACCTTAAATATTAGTATTATGCATAGATTATAGGAGTAGTTATAATTAAAAAAAATAAAATATCAACAAATTGATAGGTATCCATCATAAATCAAAAACATGTGTAGTATAATTATGCATAGTACAAACTAAAAATGTATGTTAAAAAATAAAATCTTGAAAAAAAGGTATGAAACATGTGTTTATAGGTAAAATAAAACAATGTGATTATTATAACTTATATTTCACTGTATAATAATTGAGTGTATGTATGCATGGTTCTGGTAGTATTATAAATCATAATACTTAACACACATTATCATTTAAAAATTAAATTCTAATTTCTACTTTCTATATTAACTAAATTTTGCTTTTTTTGCTTTTTTCCGAGCAAAGTCATGTACAATACCATCAAAATGTATTTGAAACATTGTTCTATTATATACCGAAGTAATCATTTGCGTGAACGCCGGGCCCCTCGAAAGTCCGGGCCCCAGTACCATGGGTCCACCTGACCTCCCCTTGTGGGGGCACTGCACGTACCGACATTCGGTGTTCCTTGTTCCGTTCCTAGTGAAATTCTGCTCTTCGAGCGCTTTTTTTTTCCACGCGTACGCAACGAAGACGTTACATCGCCGTGTGTACGTGTGTCAATAAGTCGTTGTTTTTTTCCCCGGCCGCACAAACATAATATTAGGTACGTACGGATTAGCCGTTTTGAACAATCGGACGATTTTGGCGCGGCCATAAACCGCACGTAGGTACATCGCGCACACGGTACGGACACCGTCACGAGGAGCGGGAATCAGTTCACACACGTATACCGTACCTCAGGCCGAATACGACAAGTCGTGCACACGACGTACCCGCGTGGAAAAACGTGAAACGTTCGTGTGTATCGCGGCCGGGATAAAAAAAAATCGCTTTCGACACGCGGCGCGCGTTTTCTTCGCCTACACCAAGGTCGTCTGAGAACAGTGTATCACATGTGTACACTGTACACACTCACACACACACACACACACACACACACACACACACACACACACACACACACACACACACTTCGATTTCACTTATTAATAGGGCATGATTAGACTCGCTCGCATACCTGTAGCGGTATGGTAGTATTATTATTTTATTGTTCAAATAGTGATTAAGGGGACCGGCGGCGACCGCGCGATTATTGTTGTTGTTTTCGGCCGAGTACGTAAATATATAAGAAAAAAACGTTATTTGCCGCCGTACGACCAAATCAACGTGGAATGCCCGCAGCGAAAATTAGTGCGTGTACATGTGTGTGTGTGTATGAGTGCGCGCGTGAAAAAAATTATCGAAATTGGACTCGGCAGCAGTGGTGTGCTGTCGGTCTGTGATGTTTGTTGTGTAATAGCGAGTCTGGTCGGCGCCCCGGTTAGGAGACACGCGTATGTGAGTGTGTGTGTGTGTACGTGTGTGTATGCAGTGTTTTATATATATTATATGAATAATACCAGTAGGAGGACGTTGTAAAAAAAAAAACAAAAATTAAAAAAATGCACACAATAAAGCAAATTACTCTGACGACGATTTATGTATTACTGTCGTCGTCGTATTATTATTTTTATTGTACGGCGCGCGTACACACACACACACACATACGTGTGGAGCACAAAAAAAAACGCGCGGCTAAAAAATATCATAATAATAATAATAATAATAATAAATAAACGTGTATTGCAGTATAACGACGTGATGATATAAAAAGCGGGTTAATTTTTTTTATCATTTATTTATTTTTTTTAAATTTTTTACCGAGCGCGCCGTGCGTATACTCGCCCGGAATAAATAATAATAACACGTAGTGTATTTATATACTTAAACGTGCGTCGGACAGACTTCTAGGGGGTCTCGTTATTATTATTATTATTATTAATTGCAGCTAGTCCGCACGTATGCGACGATTTATATATATCATATAAATATACGTGTCAGTCGTCGTAATGTGTAATGCGCGCCGCACACAATATACGCGATATACATTACACGCACAACTTTTAACCGTACTCGTACCGCGGATATTAAATTATAACCCGAGTCCTCTCCGCCACCTCGCGCGTCGCCCGTCAGCTCGTCCCTATAAGCTCGCGGCTCGTGTACCCCGATCGGGTTTCCTTTCCGCGTTCCGCCGCGCCGTGATGACTGGCGCGCCGTGCCTCTTCGCACGCGTACACGTCGTGTATTAGATCATATCCTGCTACACTATGGCTGCCGTATTATTACCACATCAGACTCGAACCGGGGCGAATATTTTTATTTTTTTTTTTGTGTAATTTGTTGTTCGGGAAAAAAGTCTAACGACCTCCATATGGTACTCCTCGTCCGCTGCTGACTACTATACAGTGTTACTATAACGTTTTACCGCGCTTACGTTTCTCGATAGCCGTGCAAAGTATAAATAAACGAAACAAACGTATTCATTGTGTTCAATGAATCGCAGCGTAATTTATTACGAGATAACGTTCGAAATCTCTATGAATATTAAAATATTATAGTGTACGTACAACGTTTTACAAATTTTCGAATCGTGTTCATTGGGTTATTATTAACCCGTGTAACGAAACGGAATAGTATTCAAATCATTCGACTTGATTATTTTATCAACATTTGTCTACTGAAAACATTGTAAAATACATAATGTTAACGATTGAATTCGATTCCGGGACGACTGTCCGTGCCGAAATACCATTAGCGAAGCACTGAGACTCTATAATATTATGTTCTATTTAACGTTTGTTTCATATCCGTGTACATTGGCGAATGTTTGATCTTCGAGTATACCAAAATGTCGAAGACGTAATGCGTAATTTTGAGGACTAGTTTTTGATTTTTGCACGATATTACTTTTTTAGCCTGTGAAATAAATTGTATACCTGCTGACGAAACGTTGCGAAATCACAATAAAACACCCTTACTCCACTTTAAAATATACACTGATTTCGTAGACAAGTGTTCGACTTTTACGGAGCAAATGTTTTTTGTTTTGAAAAAGGAAAAAATCAGGATGAATCTCGTTCAGCGTCCACGGAAATTTTTCAATTTTCGTTTTCGAAACCTACCTATTTTTTTACGCTGAGAATAATATACTATCGTGCAATCAGAATTGGCCGCACGGATTTAGTTTCGAAGCTCTAGCTTTTCGAGTCGAGTTCCACGTCGTCGTGAGTCGTTGTCGAGGAAATAATAACAATCACCGTAATAATATTATGATCGTTATTAATCATACCAAATAATAGTAACGGATATCATAACGCTGTACGGCGGTGGCGGCGTCGTGCGCGGTTTTTAAAATCGCGTGCACGTCACACGGATGGTTTAGCGGTCGAAATAAAAATGTTTCGTCACGCTCCGCGGTATTAAAATTTCAAACGCATTCGACGTGTAATATATAATATGTTAAAATATTTAAATTCCGGTTAAATCCCGAAATCGTGTTTCGATAAAATTCTTTAAAACGCTATTTTTAGTTACACGTTTAAAACGCGTAAAAAATTCAAGTAAAAAAAAAAAATAAATAAATAAAAAACTTAAAATCGTACCCGGTCACGTTTGGATTTTGCGCTTTTGATATTGGAAATAATTCATACGTATATTCGTACGTTCGTATAAATACGCACTGCAAATATACATTATCCGTTTTTAAACCCGAACGAAATTATTATTACCTCTTCGTTATTATTACTATAAATATTATGCAGTAATGCGTCGCACGTAAACGGGATAAAGCTCCGCGGTGCAGACATGGCTGTCCGTGATATTTTAATGAATAAATTAAACGGTTAAAATTTAACAACTCCTTTTTTAAAAATACGCATAGGTTACACGTAAACTCTTGTGGTTTGAGATTATAAATGTTATTTTTGACACATATAATTAGATCTTTTTTATTCTATTGTGGTCACTGTCTGTTTTTTTTTCAATTTATCGAACACATAGATGGACACACGATGTACACAAGGACACACACACATACGCACACAACGATATCATAGTACTAGAGTAGAAACTGTTTATAATGGCACCGGTAGTAATGACGAACCGGGTAAAATAACCTCACATAGTAAGTCCCTGTAAAAGTCTTATATTCATAAATACTTATTTTTATCGATTATAATGACGTCTGTATAATGACTATACGGACGTTATGACGGCTATTTTTGATTGTATTGGAAAATATATTTTATCTAGAATGACTTTGGCGTTTTAGATGGCATATTACTGATTTTGTAAAGCTTGGAAAAAGTAACAGAGATTACAATTCAAAACTGTTTTCATCACACTCGTTTCAAAAATACAATACATCAACAAATGTGGTCCAAGAGGAACAAGAAGAAAAACGTTTTCCAGATATAGATGATTATGTGAACTTTGATAATGATGTACTACATTCAGAACCGTTTAGTGATCAAGAACTTATTTTTTCATTGGAAACCATCCCGAAGAACTTGAGGAAGACGAAATTGATACTCCAGTAAAAATATTATCTAATTATGTAGCTTTAAATAACGTAAGTTCAACAATTAATTTTGAAAAACTAGAAAAAAAAACAGAGAATGATTTTTATACGAATTAAATCCAAACTAAGATAAGGTATTTTTTTAATATACATAGTAGATTTAATTTTAAAATGATTATTAAATAATTAAAAATATGTTTTATTTTTTTTCTGTATGCATTAAATTTACGAGATAAGAGTGAACATATAATAACGCTTTAATGATCGTAATAAAATATTACGTTCATTATATAAACGTGTTTTTAAGTTTTTTTTCGTCATTTTGATTATAATGAAAATTGGTTATTATGACCAATTTTGACTAGTCCCTTGAATGTCATTATAACCGGTTTCTACTGTATATGGTTTTAGGACATTGCACGTGTGTTGTACCCGTGTTATTTATAATGTATTTGGTTTGAATAATACATAAAACCCGTATTGTATACCAGTGCCTATATAGACATGTCGGTCCGGGTATCGAACAACAATATAATAAATAAACTAACGCACGTATGAATTGGTTTATGGTCAGTCGAAAATGAAAATAATTATAATTGTGTTCGAAAAAAAAAAAAATAATAATAATAATAATAAAGCCGATTTAATAGATGATAAAAACCGTGACTTGCGCGCCACGGTGCACGCGTGTGGTCTGACCTATAGTAAATCGCAATACGATGTGATTACGGTTTCCGAACACCTACGTACGATTATTATTATAATTATTACAATATTCGGCATGACTGATAATGAGTTTGTAACTATATTACTGTTAATAACCGACACGATGCGATCGGATGTTTATACCGTACCACGCCGCAGCATTTATGTAATGACTTGGCGCGTTTTACTATTTTACATCCGTTTTTACACACACACACACATACACACACACACACACACACACACACACACACACACACACACACACACACGCACACGCACACACACACACTGTAGTTACGCGCGTGTAATAAAAGAAATACTCGTATATAGGTACAACCGTATTCACGTACACACATTAACGATTGAGATTTCTCACGTACGCGTAATTCGATCGATTATATTATTATTACGATTTATCGTACTTTTGTGGTGTACAAGTGGAGTGTTTTATTAGTTACAGTACAATACTCGTTTTTGCTTCAGGTGTTCAGCGTGTACGCTTGACAGACTGTCGAAATCATAACACGAGTGTTTAAGTCGTTTTCGGGTAGTTTGAATGAAATCCAGTTTTTCAGCAAAATAAAAAATCAAATCAAAGGTTAAAACGGTATTAATAAATTTTGTTTTGTCATCGCGTAACCGATAAAAAATATTACAGTCTGCATGTGAAGCGGAAGTGTTAAAGCAACAACTGCCATGCCGATAAATAATAATAATAATAAAGTATGTTTATATAACACATAAATTATATTATACATTATAATATTCGCAAAGTATGTGTGACTGTTTTCGTGGAAAATCAAAAAAAAAAAAAAAATCAAAAAAATCAAAAAATAATATAATATATTTATACCTAAATATATATAATATAATATTACATTATATTATTTCTCTTTCGAGGGTCTTTTGGCTCTTTTTCAAGTTTCTGGCGCTAATGGGACCGTTATTATTACACACACACACACACACACACACACACACACACACACACACACACACACACACACACACACACACACACACACACACACACACACACACACACACACACACACACACACATATATATATTATACGCGGCATTCGATGATTGCCGCAAGGAGAAGAAAACCAAATAATACGGAAATAACGATTTCGCTGAATCGCCATTTAGTTAAGGCAGCTAACTCTATAACTATAGGTATTCGTATAGTGTTCAGAAAACCTAGTATTTACGCATTCGCTTATTTTTTTCCGCAACGCACACCGCACGACCCGCAGAAATCTCCTACGTAGTCGCGGCGCGTATCACTTGACCGACTAAACGATAAATGATGAAACGCGGTGCACGAATATGATGAATAAGCACGCGCGGCGTGATGTGTAATCGTCTCGGGGATTCTTGTGTAGGTACGTGTGTGTGTTTGGGCCGGAATCGTCATCGTCAGCCCGACTCGTGGAAATCGACGATCGATCGTCGCGAATTAACGCCAACGCAGATTACGTCGCGTACGGTCGACTAATAGCATATTATACTACACATACGTATAGGTTAGTACCGTTCGCTCGACATAGCGATATATTATATCGTACGTATACGTGTTTACGTTACGAATTACACGGAACCGTATACGCAATGTGTGATTCATAGACGACGATATTACTCACACGACGGGTCCGTGCGAAAACACCGTGATTCTCGGATTTCACGAGCGAACAATTTTTTATTTTTTTTTTTCTAAACCTTTAAATCGTTTCACGCGTAATATATTGTAATAAAGTGTCCGGCACAGTGTTTTTCAGTATACTATAACTCGGTAATAAAACGTCATATATAGAGTCCGGATTCGTATGCACTCAAAAAACCTAAAATAGTATGCATTTATGCATCTAAAAACTTTAAAATATGCACTTGATATGCTCTTATTTTTTAAAATTATATGCGAAAATATACTCTTGCCCAAAATATATGCATTTATTTGCATAATTTTTTACGCACTTAATTATCTTTTTGTATTTTTTTAAATTTCTTTCATAAATAATAATTCAACTAAATTAGATAGGGTATAACTTAATTTTTTGATTGCAGACATCAACTTACAATATTAATTGAGGAATAGTAAATGTTTAAAAATATATTTAACAAATAAAACCAATATTTTTATTAGGAATAGTAAAAAATAATAAATAAAATCATATTAAATCCTCTTATACCATTTCTTTGGTAAATATTTTTGAATAAAAATACAAAATAAAGAAATTTAAAAAAAAAAACACGGTTTTATAAACTTTAATACTTTAATTATAGGTACCACATATGATTGAATATGCAAACATTTTAAAGTATGCCGTCATCCCTGAAATATGCATTTATATGCAAAATAAACTTTTTCCTACGCATTATCTGTTACACAAATCGTCCACATTTCTTACTGTCATCGAACTGCATACACTCATTACAAATATGAAAATCCATACAAATCCGGACTCTAGTCATATATATTTACGCGTGCGGCGTAAACACGTCTAAATTCTAAACCGCGTGCGGTCTATGATTTTTTACCTTTGCCGCACATAACGTGTATCGATTCGCCGAACGAGTGGGATCTATGACGACGTGGATCTCGCCGGACCGCTTCGACGTGGGTACGACTTCTCGGTAACCGTACGTCATCACGCATGCGAAACCGCGAGGATGTACTACGGGTATAAAGTGTGTGTGTGTGTGTGCGAACGAGTATGATGTATATATGTCGTGTGAGAAAAAGTGTATCGCGACGACGTGGATTGTTTTTTTCCTTGCGAATTTCGCCGCGATCAGCAAAAATACGAGGCAAGGCCCCGACTTGGGAAGAGCGATAAAAAAAAAAAAAAAAACAAAATACTAATAATAATAATAACCGGTCGGTACGGACTGTTATTATCGTTTTGCCGATATTTTTTTTTCCCCTCGTTTAGAAATTCATACGATTGGAAAAATGTCGTTTCCTTTTACCCGACATTAATCGTTTTCGTATAACTAGGCCTTACATAATCACGTGCTGTATAATACGTCACGTGTACGTACGCGTTTCGCGTCGGACAACAACGTTATGTTATAATTAGGGCTCGGAAGTTATTGCACTAAAAATCTTTAAAAATTGATTGCATTATTGCACTAAAAAATACCCAAAATCGCGTTTAAAAATTGCACTTAAAATATTTTTTTATTGACTTTTAACTTTAAAAAAATACTAATGGTGTAAGTAGTGATAATGCCTTATTTATTTAATTAGAAAATGACATTAGGTACAATTATAAATACAATTTTTAAAATATTAAAAATTAAAATTAAAAATGTAATTGAAAAAATATTAAATATAAAATAAAACTGGATGGTTAGGTTGAACTGGACGAAACTTTGGCCGGTTTTTATGAACCTGCAAGCAATTTTATCAAAATCATATAAAATTGTACTATAAATGAGAAAAATCAATAAAATTACAATTAAATTTAAAAATGCTCAAAATTGCAAAAAAATGCATTAAAAACTTTTAGATTTTAATTCGTACTCTTGAGGAACAAATTTAAAACGTGCTTGGCAACAAATCCAAACAATAGGAAAAAAGTTGCAAATGCAATAACTTCCGAGCCCTGGTTATAATTATCGTTCACGGACGGTCTCGGTGATAAATCTATGATTGAAAACGTTTGTTTTCGGCTGCAACAGGTTTTGCGGTGCTGTGAGCAGAACGACCGTCGTCGCGCCGATACGCTTCCCGCACAGAGTCCGGAGACTCGACGACGAGAACGTTACACATGCCGCGGCGGCGGCGGCGTGTGATGATGATAATATTAATTATTATTATTATCGTTATTCATCTCGAATCCGTGCGCAGCGTAAAGTTTCGTCTGCAGTCGTCGCGCCCGACGGCCATAAAAGTCGTACCGAACGTAATAATAATTATACCGTGTAAGACGTGAGTGTACATTTACACCGATCGCCGAACCACGAAATTGACTGTACCTATATATTATTGTGACGCGTAGAGTTTCTCGTTTTGACACCCGTATGGCAATAGGTATTGCGTAAATCCGATTTTGAATTTCGACTTTACACGCGCGCGCGTATAGCGTTTATATACGTTATGTTATGATAAATATTTTATGGCAATCGCGTTTCGTGTGTGTTTGTGTGTGTGTACGGAGTGTTAAAAACAACGCCAAAACCGGAATCCGAACGCGTACGTATTTTATAATAACGCTCGATGTAAAATAGCAATAAATTTATCTACGTGCTAAACATTCTACACGAGTGTGTTATAATGTTTAATATGTACACACACACACACACACGCACACACACACACATTTTCGACGGGAATATCAGTCGAGTTAGAAATCGTGGAAATATAATACGCGTATATATTATTATATTATGCGTACGCTTATGTTATTCACGTGAACGTGTAATTTTAATTATTATAATTTCGGTTTGCGTAATGATCTCGGTCGGGCGCTGCACGGTCGAATTTCGAGAAACAATAATTATAACCGAATCAGAGTGGCCTGGGAACGTTGTCCGATGAGTGGAATCGACCGTTGTACATCGTAATGTGTACAACGCGTATTGTATGTATATATATTATGTATATATTTATGGGTATATTCGGTCGGCCCGAAAATAATAATAATTATGAAACCGTTCTGAATATTATTAATTACGACGACGTCGAGTCGCGAAAAGTCGATATTCAAATAGGTAGTTAACGAAATCAGGTAGCTACGCGATCGTTTTGATATAGCGCCGCGTCGCACGATCCTAACCGTACGATATAGCTGCAGCTGCTCTGCGGCACATACGTTAAATTTATTTAATTTATTATATTCGTTAGCGCTTTACGATTGCGAATAGTCACGCGAAACGCGCGAAAATAGTTCGTTATTACGGCGATAAAAAACATCACACGCGTTATAAACAAAAATTAATTTGGGAATATGCGTGTAAATAAATCGCGTTTAAATGTACGCGATAGTCGAAACGATTAGCCGAATAATTGCGTTTGTAACGCACATCGGTGTACATTTATAATAGTCTATAATATTATGTGTGTGTGTGTGTGTGTGTAATCGTTGTTCTCGTACCGAACACGTATGTGTTTATACGACTTATACGGCTGCAACCTTCCCCGTGGTAACATTGAATAAAATATAGCTTTTCGTCGGTAGGCCCACGTCATTGTGTGCGTGTGTGCGTGTGTGTGTGTATTCTCGGTTAAAAATTAAACGAGTTTCCAACTCGTGCGGAGGTCATGTGCTACGCAGGGTCGCGATATGATGCGTTCCAATAATAATTATTATAATATGCCGACGACGACGACGAGAAAATTGATATTTGGTAACGACGCCGAGGCGGAGAGCGGGTGTCGAGATAAGTTTTTCGGCCAAATCCGTTTCGACGAGGCACTAATATCTTTGAGACGTGGTGATATCTCATTAATTTTCGGAATAAAGTCGTTTGTACGTAGGTAATAATAAAAAAAGCCATTTCACGGCGGGCCGACCGACTACACATTTCAAAGTGTTCGAATCGAGTTCGGTTTATTTTTTCCGTTAAATTTATACGCTCCGTTTTTTTTTTTTTGTTGAAGTCTTAAAATTAATATAAAAGCGACACACAAAGTACCGATTCTAGATGACGGTGAAAAATCTAAATAATTGAACATTTTCGAGGTAGGTACACGTATAGATTTTTATATTAGCTGCGATTTTTTTCAACATGTTTTTTTTTAAAGATATTTTATCAGTCAACTTTATTATGTCTGGGAATCTCTTATTTTATCTGAACGTATTTCTCTTCCAAAGTCGTCGACCATTTGAAAAACCAGCTTCCTTCTCTCCACTATTCCTCGTCATCTATAACGCGCGTCGGATGTTTCACATTTAGCTAGGATATACAAACGTGTATTCACGACAATCAAGACATTGCGTGTTTTGCGAGCCAAGCGTACGCAAAAAAAAAAAAAAAAAAAGGGCACATATCCATTCAAGCGAACATTCGGTGATATACGTTAGTCATGAACAATCTGAGCTCGTACTGTGGAGCGCGTAGACACACATACATTTGCATGTGTGCACCGTCTGTCTGCGACTTTGATAACGATAATAGAGCGTCGTAGAAGTTTGTTTTTAATCGGTCGTAAACGGTCTTTTTTTATAATAATTCTACCAGCGTTTAATAGTTAATCATACCCCAAAAACCGTTTAACCGCATACCAAGATATCACGGACGAGGTTGTTCTTTTTAATTTTATCTTGCTCCGAGCTCATTTTATTTTACATCGCAATAAATGCAGATAACGCGCGGTGTCGCGCACCGCTAACAGCGACAGATCTGTTTCGAAAATTCCGTTTTGATTAATTTGTCTACGCGCTCGGCGTCGGGGTCTAGCCACCGGGTAACACATAATAGGTATTATTAAGCTATTAAGGGTCGACCTATAGTTATTATCGTATAAGTTGGCGCGATCAACTCTCGAATTACCATATTTATGCTCGGGTGTAGGTATGCTTCTTGCTCGTAGACACTACACGATTCCAACATTCCGTAATATTGCATGCACATCGATAGTTGCAAGGTACACGAATATTATTAGACCGTTCTCGCGCATTTAAATTAACGGTTTTGCGTTGATGTTTTATTATTTTTACTATTGTCCGCAATTAAAAATCGTTCTAGGAGTGGTTCTAAAGACTCGGATTCAACTTTACAATGAATCGGATACTTAGTAGATTGTCATGATTTACCAAAAGTTTTTCCAATATGGAACGCATGTAGTTCTTGAATCATTAACATCATTTCCGTCACCAATCGGCTCGGTAAATATTTCTTAGCTCTTCTAATATTTAAATGCGGCGTGACGGATCACTTTTTCGAAAAACGAAAATGGATTTGATAATTTTATTCATCTCTAGTTTGTCAAATAATCACGCTAGACGTTTAATCGACGTTAAAGCCGTCACTCGTTCGTTTGACATTGGGTTTCGCGTTTGTTGAAAATTCAACTATTTAATGTAGTAAAACAGCTTTGCGCCGCAGAATCGTGCTATGCAGAATCGTTTTCCCGTGTACGACGGTCCGTCGTTGCTATGTTTCGAATTCGAAGCAATACAAAACCGTCGTGTGCCGCCTGGTCACGGATATTCGTTCAAACGGCCTGCGTCTCTTGTCCGAAAAGCAGCGCACCGACGGAGGACGCACTTCCGCAGACCGCCTAAGCACACGTGCATTACAGTTATCGGTGTTTTCGATTTTACGTACGGTCTCGCATAAAGTCGAAAACATTCCTTTTCCGCGCCGCCCGCGCGAACTGCTCGAGTCGAGTGAGACGGGGCCGCGGGGTGTACAGGACCGGAAAAATCGATCGCTCGAAAATAGGTTGTTTCGTTTTATGTACGAAAATCGTTTAAAAAAAAAAAATCACCGAAAACTTCACCGTGGGACGTACATAAAACGCTCGTACATCGATGTATTTTATACTCGTCGTATGTCGGTCGCGTGCGCGCGCGTGTGGGAATTTCGAACAGCGCCGTCCCGACGCGCCAAGCCCGGAGGACATTAACATGACGTGTAATATGATATATTTATACGATAATGATATAATAATACACACCGATCTTGTGTTTTTACGGACGCGTCATGTATTCCGACGTAATGACAAAGTGTTGTTATAAAAAAAAAAAAACAAAAAAAAAAAGAAATAAATAATAACAATATTAATAATGAATAAAGCGTTCGGTGGCCGTACGTCTAATAATATATATCACGCGCGTTTGTGTGTGTGTGTTCGTGCGTAATATTATAATAATAATTAGAGAGACATTATACCTTTGTATATCGGATAATATTGCTACAGCGCGTGTAAGCTATCTGCGTTCGGATCGGACTCGAGCTATTAGTTGATGTGAAATTAATGATTCGACCGTGTACGATGTAAATATACGCACGTCGATAAATACGGTATCAGTGCGAGTTATATACGTATATAAGTTATTTACATATCATGTTATCATTGATTTATTAGATCGGACTCGTTTTTTACCTTCGTCTCTCTCTCTCTCTCTCTCTCTCTCTCTTCTATATCAAAAGTCTACCTCTATTTCTCTCAATTTTCACCTAAATACATTTATATTATGTATTTGTGTTTTGTAAAAACACGCGTACGTTAGTTTCGAAAAAACATGAGACATTCATACATCCGACGACCCTTTTTCGTATGCATCGTACCCACCGGCGACGTGCGGTAGAAAATATTGCGGAGGACACGCGTCGCGCGTTGATATTTTTCACCCGTTTCGGACGACGGCGTGGATTCGGTAGTACGGTTTTTTCCCTTTTTAAACAGTAAATAAGGGTCTGTTTCTACCGGCGCTTTTGAACGAGCGTTTTCTTTTCAGTATTTATATTTTATTCAGACGCGATCACGAACTCGACGTCGTCGTAAAAAACACGCGTATACTCGCTTCGATTTTATTATCGCGTGTTTCCCAAACAAGCATACGTGCACTTGAAAAAAATACAGTCGTGAAATAAACGCTCTAAATTAAGATTTTTTATTCGAATCCCTCGTGTTTATAGAAATGATCGACGGATAACGTTTTTACAATTTTTTTTTTTTTCATTTGTTTTATACGATTTTGCGAATAATAATTATTACACTATACGTTTATTTTTACCACTATTTACTCACGGTTTTACGATGTTTGCTTTGAAAATCAAATACACAACGCGAACAACTATTACTATATTATATTAGTGTGCTCGTTCAATGTTCATTGATTTATAACATTTATATGGTGCGATTGTTCGCTAAGAGTGGGCAGCCTATTTCAGTGCACATTAATTGAAAAATATCAGCGCGAATTGGAAGTCACTTGGACAATGTCTGATGACATGTGATCTGTGTGGGATCTTCATGGACGTGAATTAATCATTTCATTTTAAATTATAATATTTATATTACGCAAGTACTGAACGATAATATATTACTAAGGCTATTTAAATATTACTATCGTGTTTTTTTTTATGATCGAAATAGTTATTTGTCGTGATCACTGCTTTGTATACATACATATAATCACAATAATTGTTAATAAATGTTATTGAAAAAAAAATGATAATACGTAAAAATCCACTAAAAACTTCGTTGGTTCCAGTTTTCTACTTTACATAAACGAGTGAAAATTAAACCGTCTATTGCGGGGAAAAAGTGACGTTGAATTTCTTCGTCCGGCAACCAATCGGATGGATTTATTTTGTACGAGTTTCAATACAATTCAACGCAATAGTTCACGTAAACCTTCGACGCGTGGTATTTAGTAAGCATAATTGATATTTTACACTGTCCATTCGAACGCCATTTGTCGTTGCAAAAACGAAACGTATGATTTTAGTTTTTTTTCGAATTCGTACTGCGTCACGTCGAAAAATTATAATAATATGTTCCTCGAAGACAGTGTTCGATATCGATACAAGTACCTTTCATTCGACATCCACGTTGAGAACACCGTACAGAAAGCCAAGGGAGCCCGTGTGCAGCCCTGTACCCGATACTAAACCGAAACAGCGTCTTATCAGTAACTAACGGATTGACCATCTACGAAATCTACACATCAAACCAATACTAATGTACGCGGCAGCAGCTTGGGGACCATTCGTCAGTAACACAAACTGGACAAAAATCGAGGCAGTCCATAACATCGCCCTTAGAACAAATTACAAGAGCACATTATAAGAAACTCAGCCATAAACAACCTCTAGAACAAGGGTGCCCAAACCCAGGCCCGCGGGCCCCTTCGTGGCCCGTCAACGCTTTTGGATTTGCCCACCAACATCTATACTCCATACTTCTATAGCATTTAAAATTATTATTAATATTTCTTTAAAGTTTAAATTTTGTTGTATATTTTATTTTATATACGTGTGTGTACCCATTTTCAATCACATTTAGTGAAATACAAAAATATTCATGCAATATCCAGTTGGAAATCACAGAAATTCAAAACCACGTTTCCTTGAAGCAGATATTTACCGAAATTGTATCATCACAACCACAGCTGCAGTCTTCAAAAAATTTAATAAAATTTTGGAAATTAGTACCAAAAGAAGACTTTCCTGCAACGTGTGATCTTGCCTTGCAGATTTCAAGCAGATTTGGATCAACATATATTTGCGAAAAAGCTTTTTCTACTCTAACCTATATCAAAAATAAATATCGCAGTTCGTATAAACAACCTCCACAAACATAGTCACGGTCCGCGAAGAATACGAACGCGCTGCGGCAAAAATATTCGAATATACATAAGTCGTCTATTTCCAAATTTCTTCGCCTTCAAAATTTAAAAACGCCGACCAAATTCACAGTCTAACAAACTCACAAAACGAATCATGAACCAACTGCAGACAGAGGCATAGGCTCACGCCTAGAACTATATAAATATGCCACCGGCCGTCCACATAGAAACGAACGAACGATACGGAGAAACGTTGCGATTGAAAAACGCTCCTGTGCCCGAGTACTTTACTGTACCGCCGCCGTGTATCGTCGCGTTCGTCGCGCAGGTCTTCTCGAATATCGTCGTCTGTCGCGGTTTTCGGAACCGGGCGGATGTAAGAGATTCCCGGGTGTGTTATTTCACACTTTATTATGTATTGACGTTCTTAACGCGAAAAAGTGTTAACACTCACACGCAAAATACATATTATATTATTATGTATACGCGCATACACGGAACACGCCGCATGTACACATAAATAGAATATGATATGTTAAAATATATAGAGTTTCTGTGGACATTTACACGATGCGATCGATTGGACTTTGGATACCTTTGAATTTTTTTCATTTAAAACACAATTATCGTCTGAATTTTATCACGCAGGAAAAAAGAATCAGGAGTACCTCCTATATACATACTCCGCGAAATTCTACTGTCTGCGGCATGACTGCGCAACACTAAACTCTATTCGCGTATAATATCTAAATTGTTGGTCGTAAATGGTAAATACTGTTTAAGAAAACTAAAACTAAAATACCTAAAAAATCACGTACCTGGACAAAAGGCAGTAAAAATATTCATTTTTTCCCTCGAAATCAATGCTCTTTAAGCATTTTAAATCGTACACGAAAACAAAAATTCAGACCCATGCATTAACCGTGGTTAAACCACACCGTGCAAATCCGTCGTAGGCCACCCTGTATGTATATACAGTGTGTTTGTGTGTGTGTGCGCGCGTTTTATATTATTATTCCATAAAATATATCCCTGCAGCAGGTCGCGGGGTTAACGGAATTACATTACGCACTCCAAACACGTCATTCGTCCGTTCGTTTCCGGACGGATCGTTAAAGGATTTGTACACGGCTGTATAAGTGTAGCAACGCGCGTGTTTACGTATTTATATATATATACACTGCGCCGTTTGTATAGGCTTTGCGACCGCTATTACACGAAAAGTGGACATTGGGCACGTACGTTTTACGACACTTTACCCGCGCTGTGAGTATTTATATAATATATACCGTATATAATACGAAACTCTGTGGCGGCGGCGCACAATCTGTCTGCTGCAATACATATAAATATATAAATATATATACATAAATACGCGGTGGAAAACCGGTAAAAATATTCCGTGAACAGTAGAAAATCGAAAAAAGACATGCGACGAGAGTTCGGACGAAGGGAAAAAAAATTCGCTCAGATAAGGGTCAGGATTTTTTCCCCCCAGTGTGCTCGCGTACGTATATACGGAGCCGTAACGACGACCGGCACCACTACTTTTCTGGTACGCCGGAAAACGATAACGGGCTTAAGTCGTTTGCGTGTGTGTGTGTGTGTACACGATATATTTACACAGAGATCGAGCGAAGCGTTTAATTGCCGTTAGGAAAACTCTTCTACCTTTTACATATTATACACACACACACTCACATATTACGCGCGCGTACACGCGACGAGGCACTACGTCCGTATAACAAACCCCCCTGCACGGTTAAACCTCTGCGACGGCTCTGGGGACCGGATCGGGTTTGCGTTTATCTTATACATATATATTTATAATGTGGGTGTGTGTATATATATATTTATAACTGTAGCACGTAATCGTACTTCGGAATCGCCGTCGCGTATATACGATCTAATGACTTTGCCGGCGAGTCTGCCGAGCGCACAAAACTCCGTAGTCTTCCTCCGTCTGCACCGCACGGGCGCGCGCTCTCATACGGCGATTCTACCTCTATAAATTTACTATATAAATATGTATATGCGTGTGTCTGTATGTATGTATAGTACATATATATTTATATATCGAATGAACACCACCGCCGTGTGCGGAAGAGAGTGCAATCTCTCGGCGGGGGGGAACGTCGCGTTTTCCAGACGGAGAAGATAAACACAAACAGATGTTCGTAATGGGCCGTCGGCCGACGAACGATACGGGGTATACGGAGGAGGTCCACGTGTATATAATATAATGATGATAATAATAATAATAATAATAATAATAATAATACTATAATACTCGCGTCGTTCCGTCTTGTCGTGCTGCACTCGGTTATTTTTTTCCATTCCTCATATGGTATATATTATGTACTAAACATTTTCATTTCTCACGTTTCTAATCGCTTTTAATTGGGATGCGCGCACGGACGGGTAAAAAAAAAAACGACACACGTCTTTGAGCGATCTACTCGAGTGTGGTGAATGATTATTATTAAAACGCAGTATGTTATGCACTCTCGATCCCTTGGAATCTCCCGCAACGCGGTCGACTTTGTTTTCAGTTTTCGGGGTTTTTTTTTTTTTTTTTTTACGTCCTCGATTCGACGGCGTCATCGCGAGAGCGCGTGTTTGTTGATAATAACGATATCACCAGCACGTGTGCGCACATACACACACGCGCTCGAATCATAATCGAGTCGAAAAACGCAAACACATGTACTCGATGTATGTCGACGTACTTTATGTTTGTGCACCGTGTTCGGATCATCCGGGTAGTATATTACAAAGCGGCGTGGATATTTGTGTGTGTGCGTGTGTGTGTGTGCACGTGTGTGTGTGTGTGTGTGTGTGTGTGTGTGTGTGTGTGTGTGTACGTGCGTACGTGCATCATAGTAGATAATATTATTACCAATCTGTCGAGTCACATATCAAGTTACTTTTTTCTCCTCGTATTTTTTCTATTTCCTATAACGGCCCTAAAAAGTAAATCGAGCTGTAGGTAAGGAATTTAAAGATTACACATTTCTTGAAAAAAAAAAAAATAAATAATAAATAAATGTATACAGATATCAGCTACAGTATGAAATAATTTTTTTTTAACATACCTTAATATTATGGCGAAAGAAGTCAATATCTTTTCATTTTATCATCAATAACAAGTATCAAATAAGAGAGTTATTAAATAATTAATTTTTGATATTGAAATGTAATAAAAAATAATAAAATATTTCTAGAATTAAAAGATATTAGTTTCATAATAAAAGATTATCATACAATTAAAGTCTTATGCAGAGACTAGCAATAATGCGATTTAATCCTGAAAAATTTATAAATATGAATAATTATTCTTCCCGTACAATTATAAAACACTTAATATAACAACATTTTTTTTTATAATTTTTTATTCAATGATTTTTGAGTATTTCAGTCAGCTACCTATCTTTATGTGTTATGTCATAATATTACGAAAGAAAATACTTATTCATCGGCAGCGAGACATATATTTATGTTCGGTATTTTTTCTCTTTTCCACCACTCTTCACTAGGTACACTAATCTTTAAACATCTAAAGAGGTTACTGAATCTCTTAAATTATTGGTCCAATAATGAAAGTGTAAACGTAGAAACTTCCGAAACAAGTATTCTCTTTCGTAATGTTATATATCACTTTGTAAATACTATAGTAGTTACCATTTAAAAAACTTGAAACTAATAGAAAAAAATGTATATAAAAAATGCGTAAATATATTAACCGTTATCTATCAGTGTTTTGAATCGGACGTGAAAGACAGCAAAAAAAAAAAAAAAAAAAAATACAAATACAAATACAAATTTACGCGGTCCGTGGTTTAATCGCGTTGTGCGAATCTCCGCGGGACACCCTGTACGTATACGAGCGATACGAACGCGTACTGGCTTTTGTCGTGCGTCGACGTGATTTCCGATCTTTTTTTTCGCCCCCGTTCGCCCGAGGCTGTGCGGTGTACCCGACGACGACGGGAAAAGAGGACGCGTACGCATTATAATTGATTCTTTGCCGAGAAACCGTCGCCGTATTCGTGTCGTATCTGTATAACATTATACGTATATATGTAATATATATATGTATACATTTAACGTATATATGTATCCGCACGTACACACTCTCGTTAATTATCGTATTACGCGTGTGTCTGTAAGTGTGCATAATATATAATATTATATGTATATGTACATACGCATAAATTATTATATTCTCGACTGCTCGCGTATGTACACGCGGCACATTAGCGCTCGACTCGTGACGTACGAGTATAGCTGCAGACTGCAGTATTATTTCGTCTCGGCCGACGACGATCCGAATTCCCGCGTTCGCTGCGTTTTTCCACCCTTCGCGTATTTATGGTCACAGCAGCAGCAACAGCGTCATGGCGGCATAATCTCAGCACGACGCATCCCCGAAGTCGTCTGCCCCAAAGTTAAATCTCATTTATGTATATATTATAATATAATACGTGCGTGCCCGAGGCTCGCCGACGCGACGCAGTCAAAGGCGATATTATAATAATGGAAGTTTCGTGATTTTTTTCCACTTCTCTTTTTCACTGCGTTCAAACGATCGCGAAATCACTTGATTTATTTTCGTGTCCACTCGTTTTACACCATCGTCGTTGTTATTAGTATTATTTTTTATTTTTATCATTACACGCTTGTATACCTACGTGTATTATACATTATAAATATTATAAAAACGCGTCGTGTTATAAATCGTCCGCGCGTCTTCCGGTTTCTCGATAAAAATGTGACTTTTACACACTTAATACATTTCTATATACGTATAACTATAATATATTTATATACCTGCACGGACTAGAGACTCTCGCCGAAAACGTTTTTATTTTTTTTTTTTCTTATTCCTTTTAACGAAATGTACGTTTCACTCGCACGTTGTGATGTGCGGGCACTATATATTATTATACGCGATTCGTATAATGTATACGTAATATTCAAACACATTCGTTCTCAATAAATATTCTACGCTCGATTTAACACGAATTCTTTTTTTTTTTTTTCAATTATGTATTCAAATATCATTCGTTACTCGTATAATATTCATGCGCGTTGCACGTAAAGTATAGAGGAGAAAGAAACGTGTCTTCGACTCGGAACGTCTTTCGGTTATTTATTCATAATTACACGTGTTTTTATACACTTGGTAGTTGCAGTTTTGTCTAGCGCTCAGATTTTTCTTTTCAAGTTATTTTATTGATGTTTAAAATGTCAAGAGTTTAAATGCATAAACGCGCTCTTAAAGTTTTTCACTCTAACGACGACGCTTTTACGGGCTAGTGGTATACGTATTATACTCGCACGATATTATAAAACGGCGGTGTTCGAAATTAATAACCATAAAGAATTACTGTATTATAAACGGCACGTACATTATGATTACGATTTATAATGCGTCTTTTTTTTTTCTTTTTTTAAAAGGTTTTCTCGTTTAAAATAGTCTCGACGGCTATTAAGTGGTAAAGGTTATTCGGGCAATTCAGACGTCCGTTTATTTATTTATTTATTTTTTTGTTGATATTAATAACATGCATGTGCGTTTTGGTCAACCTATAATCTTGTACACACGCACAGACGTCCGTTCCTCGTACACTCAATAATCATTCCCGATTGTCGGCCGAGCGATTCATTCTAATGAATCGATCTAATCGTAATTATTTTTGTAATCATCGCGTTTCACTTGGAGAAAAAAATAATAATACGTATCGAGGACATTTCAATTATTATTCTTTTGTTATTTTTTTTTATTTTTAGACGTACGTCATTACACCGAATCAACTTAATACTGCAGCTTTTTATGGTTCTTTTAAATATGCACTTAACGACTCTGTTTACTGTAGTCCGTATTGATTAATTCATAATTCTATGTTATCATGTACACAAGTATTCTTAATGACATGGTGCGATATACGATGTATTTATGCAATTTTTTTTCGTTCGAGCACTCTACAACGCTCAACGTGTTTGGGTTTTTTATTTATTTATTTTTTTTTTTTTTTGTACACGATTTTTATCTAATACCCCTCGAGCACGTTGTACGTCATTAAGCTAATAGAAAATCTCGTTACGTCGTCTGGTCGACTGCAGGAATGTTTGGAACGTTTTGAGTTTTTAAATTCCGACGGAAATTAAATTTCAAAAAAAAAAAAAAACCCCCCAATGGAATTATAACGCGATATGGTAGGTATATCATGGGGATTTCGTTGAAAAACTTTGCACGCTATATGATGTATATACGAACGCAATGGAAAATATGTTCGTTTACGAATATTTTCAACGTTCAAAAAAAAAAACTTTTCGATTAAAACATTTTTGTATACCGTGCTCTGTCGATGCGATGGTATTCCGCTTTTTAAAATTATTACACTCGTGTTATTGACGATTCGATTTTTGTTTTTTTTTACGGTAAGTGTATTGTCGTGTCCTACGAGTTGAATAATTGGTTTTATGAAAGTAAACTGTTAATATTTTTAATGTCATAAAATAAAAATAAAAATGAAAATTGTAAAAATACAACAGAACACTGCAGGTGCGTAATTCTCACGACGTAATAATAAAATTACTAATAATAATAATTACAATAATAATAATTATAATAAAATAACGATAATGTGCAGCACATATTGTACAAAACACGGTAATTAATCGTATATACGACTTGGGCGCTGATGGTTTTATAATGAACGGACCGTAATATTGGTCAGGAACTTTGAGACGATGAAACGGAATAGTCGAAAACACACACACACACGGGCACGCGCTATACATCGTTTATTTGCTACAACAACGACATAACACAAAAAACATGATTTTACACAAAACGAATTTGAAAATTGTATTTACAATGAAATCATATTAACGCAATAACTTAACAACGCAGTCTAGCGGCTAATTTTGAATGCTCACTTATGTCGTTCTTGCAGTATAAAGAAAAACACCAAAATTATTATTATTTGCAAACAACTCAAAAACGACGATTTTTGTGTTAGGTCGTTGTCGTAGAAAACAAGCGAGTCATATACGTACATAAACACAAAAAGTTCATTACGAATATTAAACGACGTTGTTTGCCGGTCGTCCGGGGGCGCGACAATACAATATCGTCGTCGTGTACTATTATAATATCTTTCGACTCGTGTATTTTATTACGCGCGTGTTAGTTATTACGCACCACCTACCGGCCGTCCGTGTCGTGTTCGTACGATACGACCGAATGCGGCGGCGGGGCGTCGTCGTCGTACGGAACATCATTTGTTGGTCGGCAGCCGCACGGCGTGTACTTACGGCGCGCGTAATATTATGCCGCCCACGCGGCCCGCACCCCGTGTGCTTTTCCGGGACTCCGGGGTGCAGTGATAGTGTCTTGTCGATAACGGCGTACGATAACGTCCCGTCGAAATACGGCGGTTACGTTATCCTCGCCGACGACCGACGCGATAACGTTATCGTCGAGATAATGTGTACGCGGAGCCACGATTTAATGACATAAAACCCGACCGTATCGTTGCGTGCCCGACTCCAGTTAACCGTGTAAGTCCAAGTCCAAGTCGGTCGGCCGCGCGAGACGTATGTCTGTGTTAGCGTGTTTGTGTGTGTGTGTGTGTGTGTGTGTGTGTGTGTGTGTGTGTGTGTGTGTGTGTGTGTGTCTGTCTATTATAGTCTATACCAAGGGTGGCCAACATGACTATGTACGCGAGCCACATGTATTGATAAGATTTTATAAAGAGCCATATTCTGAAAAACTGTTCGGTAAAATTGATAACAATTTTTTGAACGACGTATTCATGTGAATCACTTTATTCAACAGTGAAAATAATCAAGTCAAAATATCGTTCAAATTTAACTGATGATCATCTCATAGAATTGCTAGGAACTGCTCTTACATCAATTCAACGAGATCTTAAGAAGCTTAATAAAAAAGTAGAACCAAAAAAAATACCACGCAAACAAATTTAACTTACTGTTTAATTTTTTTAATTTACTATTCATATTAATTTTTTTTTTTTTTTGTTTATTAAACTGTAAACTATAGCCTTATATCTATACAATAAAAACATTTTTTTTTTTAATGTACACAAAAAAATTAAAATATTTTGGTTTTTGTAAATAAGACCATGAGCCGCATACGACTATGACGAGAGCCGCATGTGGCTCGCGAGCCGCAATTTGGCCACCCCTGGTCTATACTCTATGTATAATAATAAGCGAACGGCTTGTAGACCGCGTTAATAGTGCAGATAATCAACGTACACTGAACGTTTTTGATTTATATTTCTCACGCGTACCGCGTGCGTAGTGTAGCGAGACGATCTATGATCTCTTGATCCTGGGATTTAGTTCTCGATTGCAATAACTCTCCGTCGAGCTATCCGAACGCAGCGGTATGAAAACGTTATTGTCTTCCAAAGATTTTATAAATACTTTTAAACGCGTTATACACTCGTGTGTATTATTATATTATCCGTAGGAAGGAACGATTTACTATTTAAATTTCGTATTGCTCAAACATAATGATTACTTTGCATGAATTGATTGAAAGTGATCGATTATAGAGAAAATTATTTTGAAGTCTATTACTTTTATAATTTATATTTATAATAGGTACGTATAAAACGGTCAGTATATCTGTCATTATACGTTATTACATTATATTTATATAATACGTATGCAGGTTCGTATTTAGAATTTTGGCTCACCGAGGTGTATGAAAAAATACCCCACCTTTTTTTTAAGGGGTCCAATTCAAAACAGATAAAAATTACACAAGTATGTGAGCACGAAAACAATCATGTACTTATAAAATAGATTTGAAAGAAAATTCCAAACTATCTATAAAATGTTAACTAACCTGAGAATATATACCGTATAATAATTATTTAATCAATGGTATCACATAAAAATAAAAGTACTGCGTAACCTTCAATAATACGATTTAAATTTATGTGCATGTATGTGCTGTTGTACCAACGTACTACAGGTATAAAAATAAACATGGGTAATTAAAATTTTCAAATGTCTTACGATAAATTGACTAATTAAAATACCATAATGATAAAAAAAATTTATTTACACCTTATTATGAATCATAATACAACTGAAAAATATCGTAAAAATTAATCGTACCAAAGTTGTGCCAAGGGTGATGGGGAGAGGGGGGGGGGTGATCGCCCACCGTGATCCTCTTAAATAAAACTGGCCTGTGTGTATGAACTACGTCCTCATTATCGGTGCCGGAGATAAGATAACCGTGTCGCTCGTTAACTGCCCTCTGTGTATACTATTAAAAATCGAAAATCATAATAGCCACAGGATGCGCGTTGACCACACAAATACACACACACACACACACACACACACACAATATCAGATATGGGGATTTAACGTCCACGCTATAGTTTCGTCGTCGATTATCGAATGACGATGAGATAATTCCCTAACCGGTCATCTCCGGTCCGCCCGATACCGGGTACAATACAAGTCATCGATATGACACTCGTCATAATACCATTATATTATTATTATTTTATTATTATTATTATTATTATTATTATTATTATTATTATTATTATACCACGGTTAATAATATTATAATATGATACCGATTTCTAAGAATTTCACGGTTCACCGCGATATTGATGGTTCTTAGATTTCCTAGTCCGTGCAACAACGACCGACTACAAAATAATACGTATTATGTAAAACGGAGGCGGCATATTATTACAGAGCAGAATGTGCGAAAAATTAATGTGGGTACTCGCTTTGAGGTTGACATTTCGTCTTTGAAAATACATTTTCAGCGTACCTACGTTTCACGTGTACGGAATCGTGAATAGAAGACTTGGCGCGCCACGTCCATCACCCGTGGGTACGACTTCTTCGACGTCATGTCATTTTGACAAAACGAAAAATACCCGTTTCGTACGAATACCGGCGGGTAATATAATCGTAAAATGAAAAAAAAAAAAAAATAGAAAAAAAATAATCTTCGCTCTTTTCATACGCCGGCCGCACGTATATACCCGGCACTGACAGCTGTAAATTTCAAATTCTATACACGTTCAGAGTTCATTATGAATACATCGATTTTGAACCGTAAAATCGTTCGTCGGAATAATAATTTATGCGCGTGCGGCGTGTGCAGTCTATATTTAGTTCAATATTTCACGGCAAGCCCGTCGTCGTCGTCGTCTATTATGTCTATATTGTACGTATATAATGTACATTATGTGTATGCGCGTGTAGGCGGTACCTGTATGACAATACTCGAAGAACGGACGCGTGAGACCCCAAACGGACGGTATTACGACACACACACACACACACACACACACAAATACTCACACGTCGCATTACGACTTTTATACACACACAGCTCGTAAGTGAGTACTATTGTACTGGTGTTGGTATACACACGGACCAAACGTGTGTCTAACGGGACTTGACGAGTTTTTCATTCGGCATTATTTATGAATACGTAATCATCACGGGTGGACTTAAAGTCCAACACTGTCACGCAAGCGTGTGGTAGCATATAAGATTTTGGTCGTCGACTGCAGTTGTAACTTTGACGAGCCCCTGTGATAACCGAGAACGTAGTTTTAAGTTTTTTTTTTTTTGTATTCATTTTTAATTTTGGCCCGTAACGTTTGTGTTTTAATCTTTGCAAACGCGCGGTACATACAAAAACGGCAGTTGAACGCGTCATAAAACATCGCTCGTACTTAAAATTCCAATGAGGTTTTATCATATTTTCGCTATCTAACACACTGTTGTACATTAATATACTATTCACGAGGGTTCAGGTCGGAGCGTGTAAATTATTATTATGCTCTCTCGTGTTTTAAATTTGCAGATAAAGGTACTGACTTCCGGTTTTTTCAACGGCGAGTTCTTTGTTAAAAATTGATCGTCACTTATTGTAATTTATTGTATCCATTAAATTGTTTTATTAGTTTTTTTCCGATTCGCCGTGTTTTTTTAGTAAAAATGATTTTGATCCATTGATTTAGGCCTATAAACGTTAATCGATCGTTTAATAAAAATATAATGATACCCAATCAATAGAGCGCAATTATTGATCCATATTTAATTGATGCGCTAATAAAAGAATTCTTTAAAGCTTTAATCAAAAAGGCAAACCGGTAATTTATTTCATCATTAGCAGCAGTCATTAATATAAAATGCTAACAGATTTGATGACTCGAGATTCAGTAATCATCATCATTATGTACATCAGTCATTTACTCGTTAAATTGAAATACATTATTGGTTCTCGGATGTTTAATCACAACCTCGAAAGACTCGCGATGCGTGCCACGTGATATCAAATACTAAAAAACATACTGCGTAAAGCGGTACCGCGGTGTTTGTGTTTTTACCAGATTAATTTGTCGAAGTAAATAGTGAATTGCAAATCATACTAAATAAAACCATACCGACAAACATTTCAGTAATTATAATAACTGAATTATAATAACGCTATATTGGTTATAAAAATAAAAACTTAAATGACAGCACCTTAAATACCTTAAATGAAATATCAAACAGTCTAAATCTCGATTCACTACATGCACGTAGAAAAAATGCAGATATTTCCTTTCTTTTTAAATTATTAAATAGTTTAATAACCGGTTCTCCTTTATTAGAACGTATTCCTTTCCATGTACCCCAATATAACTCCAAAACATGCCTTTCTTTTCTTATGAAAACCCATAGAACGAATTATGGTCAAAATAACCCCTTTGAGAGAATTTTGAAATTGGGAAATGAGTCCGGTGTTGACTTCTTCTTTTAATTATAATTCAAACATACTCAAATTCAAATGAACTACTATTTATGTATTTATTTATTTATTTTTTATTTTTTTGAATAAGTTTATCTATAATTACTTAATATGTAACTATTGTTATTTTTAAATTGTTACATTGTTATAATTATTGTTGTATCATTTTACTTAAAATGTACTTGAGCCTTACGGCGTTTATATTAATAAAAAAAAAAAAAAAATAATAATAATAATAATAATACATAAACGGGATGGAAGACAACAGCCTGCTCGCGGCCCATCCTGCATACGAGTTATTGACTCGTATCAATGTTGTCACCTGGCGTCGTACCAGTTTCGTCTAAGACATCTATGACAGAGAAGTATAGGTATGTGATAGCGAGTAAGTGGAACGAACAGTACAATCGTCTCGTTCACTCGTTTTTACCGAAACATTCGTTTACACGCGTAAACTGTTTTGTTCGCCGTATCGCCTCAAAAGATCTCTCATAAAGGTACGAATCGAACTCGATACGTATAGTATAATGACGTACGTTACAGACACGAGAATGCGTGACAACGATTTTTCACGTTTTCCGACAATCGACCGTCAGCCATAACGTTTGTACCTATTACACGTGAACACGTATCGTATGCATTAGAAAAAAAAAATTACCGTCGGGCTGCCGGCCACGCTTTTTACGACATTGTATTTTTGTGCGGAGGAGCGTATACGATATAACTGCAGGCGGACGTTCGACAGTGAGCGTGCCGACGTCACATTAAACTTTCCACCGAACTCTCATATATGGTACGGGTACTATGTGTTATTTACCGAATAATACTTTACGCTATATATACATATACAGGGTACTCGTAATGACATGGTTGTGTTTCAGAATTGTTACGATTTGTTCCTCGGCGTGGAATCGTATTCGCATAACACGCATACACCTATATAGCGCACGGCAGACGCGTGTGTTATTGTGCAGTTGTGTTGTAAACTCGTAACGGTTGAAAACTGCACTCTAAAGAGGAAATAGAGCGTATAAAGCGTATAGATTTTCCGGCCGGTAAAGGTTAGGTTTCGCGGTGCCCGGATATTAAACTTTTTTTCCCTTTTTTTTCTCTAGCCCGCGGGGGCAAAACGCGAAATCAGCGCTCCCAGTCGTATACACGTGATAATTCCCTACTTATTTATTATTATTATTATTTTTTTTTATTTTTTTTTACACCCGTAGTCGTACGCCCGCAGGGTCGTATTTTGATTCGGACGGAACTCGCAGAGACGCGCGCAACGTCTGCGGAACACGTCGTGTGTTCCGGAGCACAGATGTTTTACGATTCTCGGCCTTTAAATTAGCGTGCGTCAAAGGCGCCAGGGGCGAGTTACCCGTTTCACCGTCACTCTCCGTGCGGCGTCGTTATTCCGCACGGTTTGTTCGCCGGATTCGCTGGCACCGCGTTTTTTTTTCACCGAGGCGTCACGAAAAACGCCCTGCAGACACGCGAGTCAGCTAGCGCTTATCGTCGAGAATCCGTCTCGGACAGGTTTCACCGTCCATGCATCATAAATACATAGGTAGGCGTATATGTACGGTTTGTAATTATCCGCGCGTGTACGTATATAAATATATAATGAACGCATAAAATACACGTGTCATATAATATCGAGTGAAAACGCGCGTATTTATTATCCGGTGATACGAGTTATATGCGAACACACACACATACACACACACACGTGTACGTAACTGTAATTACTTATGCCCAGCTTTATGTGTGTATACACATACGTATACGCTTACTCGGCGTGTCGCGCTGGATTAAAGATTACACACACACACACACACACACACACACACACACACACACACACACACACACACACACACACACACACACACACACACACACACACACACACACACACACACACACACCACGGCCGTGTTATATTCGCGTGCGCGGCGGGACACTGTCGCTAAATACCCTTGAGATATGCGTGCCCGCGTGCGCTGTTTAAAACCGTGCGACGAAAAACCTCATACGCGCGTTGGGCACGGTGTGATGCGCGCCGGCTGAGAACGGCGATTCGATTAATCAACGGAAACGGCGCATAAACGATTTGATTGAAAGAGCGGTGTCGGTACGAAAAAAAAAAATAATAATAATAATGATAAATAAACAACGTCGTCGTACCCCACACACGGACGCGTTGTGAATAAAATGAATGTTTTTTTTTTTTTTGCTGTCGTCACACGCGCAGAGAACGAAGCGGAAAACCGACCGCTGACTGCACTAAAAATATTCACGCGTGTTTGTGGAAAAAAAAAAAAATTGCTCGAATTTGTCAACGCGCCTCATTGTCTCATTGTCCGGGAAAACATGACGAAATGTGCGAAACGCGATTTTGTAAGCCACTCCGGTCGTTTCACAACCCGGAATCTCACTGGATTGAATGAACGACGTTCTTTAAACGAAAAACAATGCACAATGCGCAAGAGCGCCGAAGACGTCCCGAACGCCCGAAACTGTAATCATTATATAGATTACACTTATTATTATCATTATTATTATTTTAAGCGATTTTTTTTTTTTTTTTTTTTTTTGTTTCCGCTGCACAATGACACGTCTGCGATCAAACACGACGGCGTATTACAATACTCGTCTTTTGTATACTTACTTTATGACTACGTGTTATTGAAATTGTGCAACACGGACGAATTGCGACACGCGAGATTTAGATTTATAATATATTGTTTTAAACCGTCGCGTCATCTGGTTTTAAAACGCACGATTCGTGTTATGAATTAGTGTCATTATAAAAAAAATAATATATTTTATCGTGTTTACCGGTGCAGTAACGTGTTCGTAGTATGACGAAAGTTCGATGACGAAAAAAGAAAAAATTTAATTTAATAACATGCCCACTACATCTCTGTATAGTTTTTTTATTATGTGTAGTTATTTGTGGTCATATAAACATGTAAAACTTTTATTTATTATTTACGTGGTTTCTAATCGCTTTCAAAACTAAATGCTTACGCCGCTTCCATAAAAAAAAAAAAAGTCATCACAAGTAGGTTGTCCTTGCTTCAATAATAATAATAATAATAATAATAATTTTCTCCGTAATCGTATTTTGTCTATTACGTCCGTCTTGTACAATAATATTTAATTTATAACGTATTACGAGGTTTCCGCGTTTAGAAACAAACACGCCGATTTATAATTGACTCGTCAGCGCGTCGTCCTGATGATGATGAACGCGATGGACGTTATTCGAGGCACGTTTAAACACTTGTGAAATTATTCTAATTTCGAAATAAATTGCTGAAGCGTTTTTTCCCCTTCGGATGTGTTTATAGTCTACCTAGTTACGGGCAGCGTTCTCTGAGAAACGAAACGGCTATGTGGGAGCACGGTTGTCGTCGGGCGTTTCAAGAGGCCTCTCTGCAGCGCGCGCTCGTCCCTTCCGTGTAAACCGCAAACGGAAAACTTTTTTCAAACGCCCGTTGTTGTCGGAAATCTATTATCATTAAGACGTTTGTGCGTAAAGTATTAAATATTTCAACAAAATCCTTTTTTACATTCTTTTTGTCCGTTAAAACTCGGTACTCTTTTGTATGCAACATAGATATAAAATGTGTACGTTATATCAATGGGACGCGACGTAATATTATAAAAATATAAACCGCGAGTATACAAAAAAAAAAAAAAAAAAACTTTCCGACGAAAAAATATAATATCATATAATCGGTAATTGAAAATGCGATTTTTTTTTTTTTTTTTGATCATAACAGAAATATTATTTTTATTTTTATACGTACGAATTGAAACTTCAAATAAACTTTTTCGGCCAAAGCCGTTTTTCATGAATTCGGCGAACCATTAAAATTTTTTCCCGAATCCGGTGTATTGCATTGTGTGCCGCGTATTGAAAAATCGATTACGTTTTCCACTGTATAACTTTAAAAAAAAACCTCGTTTGTGTTACGTGCAGCGAGCGCCGAACGTGTAAAAATAAATGTATAAAAAAAAAAGAAAAAAGAAAAAAAGGTTGGTAAAAAGTTTACGATTTACACACTGGCCGTGGTGCGTTACGGCCGTATAATATAGCTGTTTATGTGTCGTATACGTTGTCGTACGCATTATTTTCGTGGCACATTTCCATACACGCCGTATTATATCGTAAAATATGCTTTCATACTGTTATCGATCAATAACAGAGCGGAGGTTCGGGGAAAAAAACCACCATTAATTTTTTCCATATAAAAATCGGTTCTGATTAATTTCGTCGGAACGCATTATAATCCTCTGTTCAGTAAAGTAGTAGTTACGAGAAACCGCGATCAAGCATTGTACACGGCATCGCGTGTACACACTTGTAAGTTGTGTACTTTCGGCTTTTAAGACGGAAAACCGGATCGAACTTTAATCGTGGATCCGCGTACTTCACTATTTAAACATTTTTCGAGTTGATGCAACTACGTGTATAGTTTAAAAGTGTGGTACACGCGTAATCGTATTTATTCAGTGCGTTATGCGTAAAGTGACCATATATTTTTTTAATCAAAACGGGACAAAAAAAAAAAAAATCATAATTATTTGTTACAAACAAATATTTTTGATTTAATAATATTACTAGCAAATTTCTGTGGTACTTATAATGTTTTTAAAGGACAAAAAAATTAAATTAACTTATTACACTTCCTTGACTTTCTAGGTAATGAACTTATTATGAACAAAATGTTTTCGTGTAATAATTACAAATTAAATTAAAATAATAATTACATATTAAAAAGAATAAATACTTGCATATTTTTCTAAAAACGATATTTCGTCAAAGAAAATTTATTTTCATTATTTTTTTTTGTCTATTTTTTGAAAACGGGACATTTTTTCGTCCCGAAGATTTCCCGGGGGACAACGGGACAGAGATTAAAAAACGGGACTGTCCCGTTCAAAACGGGACGTATGGTCACCTTAGTTTTGCGTTGTATGCGTGCATAACGTTGAAATCGATTTTTAGGGTCTACGAAGAAAATCTCGCGGTTAAAATTAACATTACGACCCTCGCGACCGTTCTCAATGTTATCGACCGTGCGTGTTATCATATAATAATGATAACTCTGCCATCGTCGCGACAATGACGAGAATTATCGCTTCAGTCGATCGCGCGCCGTATCTGTCCTTGTCGAACGTGTACAACGCACAACAGTCGCACACGACGGCTTTGAATGCACATGTTACGTCTTCGTCCTTTTATATCGAATACGAACGTACACACATATACATATTATATTATTATATTTATATAACAATGTGACGTTGTAGTCATGTACGGCCCGATGAACGTCCTTTTGTCGTCGGACGCGGAGGAAACGACCGCCGCCACCCCACACCGTCCTCTCACGGCGGGCTGGTCTCCGCTCCGACTCGTCCCCTCCCCATCCCGCCCTTCACCGGACGAAAAGGGTCGAAGACACGCGAGAACCTCCACCGCAGTGTGTGTGTGTGTACACGACACATAAATAATTAATAACTGATTTCTCTTTTCGTGCACGGGCCTCGAGCTTTTAACGCCGAGCTCGCACCCCCACACACCCGCCCACTCACACGCACACACGCACACACACACACACACACGCACACACACACACACACACACACACACACACACACACACACACACACGCACACACACACACTCGTGCACGCTGCACCCTTCTCAACGGGTCGTCTCCTCCGGCGTCTCCTTTCATACACGACACGCTGAATATACGATTTACAGCAGCTACACAAACACACGCACTTATTGCTCGCGCGTACGCACTTAGAGAGGTGCCCACCTCGTACGTCGCGCACGTATATGTTATATTATTATATTGTTCCATTGTGAGCGTGCCGGGCGGACGCGAAACAAAAATGTACGCCGAGTGCGGAGCGTACAAAAAAAAAAAAAAAACCAATCCAATCGCCCGCGAACGAACGTATATACATAACGTACACAATACACACGTATAATAATAATAATAATATGTTCTATTATTCACGTTAATATTCTCGTGCTGCTGCTGCACGTACCCACACAACAGCGCGTCGTACACACGGCCGTACTATCTCGATCGGGATTTTCGTCGTCGCCCGTACGACGATACGCGCTTTGTGGTATTATAGGCGTATACACATACGCGTGTGTGCTCGTACACACGAGCTGTCTAGTGAACGATTGCGATCGGCGAAAATCGTAATTGTAAAGCGACGAGAAACGAAATATCCGCCCGTATGCCGCGCCGTGTGACGGCGTGCGGCAGGTACGTTTATAATGTACACACCGTACATCAATGTGCGTGCACTAGGGTGAACATATTCAAAAAAATAAAAAACAGGACTAAAATAATTGTCATAGTTTTTTAAAACGATTTTAATCAAATTTTTATCACATTTTGAATCATAATAAAAAACATAATTTAATATACCTAAAATAGTATCTGATATGTACTTAATATTACTTCTATTCTTAAAAGGCAATTAAAAAACTAACACATAATTTTTAATAAATACATAAAAAAAAAAAAAATTAATACAAATAGTTGTTTCTTAATAAATTAAAAGGTTTTCATTCAAATTGATGATAATTTTTTTGGATCACATATCCACACATTTTAAATAATTGTCATATTTTTCCGAAACATTTTTCAAATCTAATAATTTGAGGTATTTTGTGTATATATTGTGCCTATATGATAAAACATATTCGTAGCTTTATAAGAACAGGACAAAAAGCGTCCTTAGAGATATTCGTCTAGACAACAGGACACAACTATGAAATAAAGGACAACCGTGTAAAAAACGATTATGAATAATACTTTTTCACCCCTGTATGACCATAATTGAATAGTTATATAATACATTAAAAAAGTTCAGTCGGCTTATCAGTAAATGGTCGCCCTAGTCTAGAAAAAACCGAAATGACGCCACTGCGCGACGGGTCCATTATGTAGGTACGCGCGGCGTTCGTTCGTATATGTACTACGTTTGTGCGTGTGTATGTGTGTGTGTGTGTGTGTGTGTGTGTGTGTGTGTGTGTGTGTGTGTGTGTGTGTGTGTGTGTGTGTGTGTGTGTGTGTGTGTGTGTGTGTGTGCAAACAGGAACGTTTGACGCCGTCGCCGACCAACAATGTACGTTTGATTGGACGGCGTGTACGACTCCGAACCACCTGCATCGTCCGACGTATGAAATCTATTCGAGGACCGTTCGACATAATAACGATAATAATAACACACCGTCGGGTATACCACGGTATACTTTGAATGGAAAATAACGAACGATCACTGCGTACATAGGTGTATACCTACCCGCATGTACGACGCATTAAATTATTCCTGATTACACACACACACACACACACTGGACACTCGCTCTCCGAGCGTATACACACGTCGATGTATATACGTTGGGCGTTCGATAAAACGACAGTCTGTTCGCGTGACGTCTGATCGACAAGTACGTACAGACTTGACGGACGCAACGTATTGTGTTCGCGGAAATCGCCTGTAACCGTACGGAAACGTGGCGCCGTGAATATCAGCGGTTACCGCTGGAGAAAACCGAAAACGATTACGTTACCATGCCCAGGGTCGAATCGCGTTGTGCGAATTCGCGTGGGACACCCTGTACGTGTATGCGTAGGTACACTCCTTTTTGTTCGTATACGTCGCGGACACGGGGGGCGAACGGTTCGCGAATATTCAGAGGCGTTCGGTCGTGGCTCATAATGGAACGGCGGCAATCGAAAACATTTGTCGGCTCACGCAAAGTTTGCCTAACACGGCGCGGAGACACAATGGCGGTTCATTTGCATGAAGCTTTTGAAAATGCTTTGCGAGTTTAATGTTTCAGCGGGGTATTCCTGCTATACGTTATCCGCGCGCCGCAGCGCCCGACCGGAATCGTACGATTGTACGACCCCACGGGGCCGCGATACATTCTTATAAATAAATAAATAAATAAATATATATATATATATATATATATATATATATACGGAACGCAGTGGCGGATTGGGGGGAGGGGTAACGTTGCGATCGCCCCCCTAGGGATTTTTTATGTTACCTAAACTATAACGCCGTATGATATAATAAATATGAAATTTAGAACTCATAGTAATAACTTATAACTATAACGTCAAACTCAATAAATGATAAAAAACGGTATCCTTTTGAATATCTAATCAAATATTATTATTATTATTATTATTATTATTATTATTATTTGATTATCAATAGGTACAAATATCGAATTTAAATAGGTAACAATATCATATTCAAAACGAATTGGTCAGAACCATAACCATAATTTATTGTATTAAACATTGCTCCGGTTATAGTTTTTGAATATATTTACCGCCAAGTAGCTACACCACCGGAGATTATTGAATTATTAATTTTTAGGCTTTTTCTATTTTAGATAGTAAGCATTATTTAGTCAAATAATTTATAGATGTATATAAAAAAAGCCGGTAAGTCGCTCTTGTTGCGCAATAAGAAGAGTAGTATACATTCTCTTTGGCGTTTGCTGTGTAAAGTGGGGAGATGTATTAAATCGTAAAGCAATGATAAATCATTTTTTCAATAAAACGATTCTGAGTGAAGAATCAGTTTTATATGAAATTTGATTAAAACAGTCTGTTTTGTCAAAATCGAAGTCAAAAAAAAAAAAAAAATAAAAATAAAATTTCAGTACGTTTTCAGTTACGTCCTTGTTAATTAAGAATCCATGATACCGATTCGCCCTTAAATAAGCTCCAGATCCGCCATTGACGGCAACCGCCGCCGCGCACGCTATTGCGTGTTCCGCGGTCGCTGATGCGAAAATCGTTAGAGTTTACCGATCGTGCGACTCTTGTCTACGCGATAATACTCGTCGCGTCGTAACGCTGTAATCGACATCGTCGTTAAAACTCGAGCGTTTACGTAGTATTACACGCCAACGATAATAGTGTCGATCCGATAAAGCGTATTATCGCAGCCATAAGCAGTGCGGGCACAGAATAAATGAAATCAGAAGCGTCACCTTGGCCGCCCGAAAAATCGTCCGACATATTGGATATTGAATCAGTGTGACCACACATCGAATATTAATGTTTTTCATATTTATGTTGCGTTTAAAAACACTGTTCGTAACGGTTTTTTCTCGGCGAGACCATAGAAATCATAGAACACAAAGGTTCTCTGCTTTCGACGCTTGTACGAGTTGGACGTGGATTTTATGCTATTGCCTATTCGTACATTTTTTGAATTTATACTTACCTACCACATTTTTATTTTGCATTAATTATTTATGTATATATCTATATAGTTTGTTATTAAATATTATAATATATATATATATATATATATATTTTTTTAGTATGTATGCATGCATTTTCCTTTTATTTTATTTATTAATGTATATTTATAATTATTAATTATTTTAATAAATGAATTTATTATACTAGTAAAATCTATTTGTATTTGTTTTTCTTTATTCATATTAATACCTATAATGGTAACATACAATTAACCATAAAATATTTCTTTTATGGTATTTCATAAAAAAAAAGAACAAGATTATTCCAATGATTTTATTTTATTAAAAAGATATCAACAACAGACATACTACAATTGAAGGGCTCTGTGCAAGAACTAGACAGCTCAACTTTTTAAAAATTTTCAGGAAACTGAAGATTTGATAAAGATGATAGAACAAAAAAATATCATACAAATTACTTTAAAATCTATACAATTAGCCTCAGATTTTGTTGTAATACAAAAGCCTTAACTTTTTTTATTCATATCAAATTTCAATAAACAACTACAAAAATTATGGAGCTGTCCTGGTATATGTGCATAATTTCATAGTTCATTTTTTATTTAAATTTAAATTTTGTTCTCAATATTTAAGTTATAATTACTTTAAAAAAAAAAAAAAAACTATTTAAAATAACACTAAATGCCATTATTTTAAGTATTTTCAAAGAATATATCATAAACAACTTGAAAAATATGAGAAAGTTAGGGTCATTAGCTGTCTTGATTTATGCACATAAATTTATAGGTAATTAACATTTTTATTTTTATTTAAATTGTTCCAGAAAACTATTAATTAGCACCACATATCATATTATAATAATATATTATGAAAACTTGTCACAATAACTTGAAAAATCAAAAATATAATAAAGTAGGTAGGGTAATACACATTATATTGTACTCATTAGCACTTACCCTATATGTTCAAATAAAATATAATGGAAAACTGGTTTAAATATTTCGGAAACAAAATAAGTTTGTTTAATGGTTTCCATTCCTAACTTCCTAATTGTTTATAAAACCTTTTAAAACTCAAACTAAAACATTAATTTAGGAAAATAAAAATGAAACCTGAGTGAACTTTCAAATATTTTATTAAATATCAATAAATATTAAAACAAAACAAATTAGAATTAAAAACAAATATTTATAATAAAAAACACAGATTTATAGACATTATTTTTCTGTACTAGAATCTAAAATAAAAATAGTTTTCAACAAATATGGAGCTGTCTGGTTATTGCACAGAACCCTTCAATTATTTGTTAATTTTTGCATGTCATTGAATACTTGACTGTTATTAATGTTTGATTATGAGAGTATGAACACTTTATAACAAATTTAAAAATAAAGGCTACTTCCGAAGGAACGTCGTTTTTGTAAAAAATATTGCTCAACAGACAAAATTACTGCCTTTTGAAAAATCTAGAACTCCGAACATTATAACTTCAATCTTCGATAAATGCATGGACAAAAAATAAATGCTGGTTGTACGTTTTCTTTAAATTAATTTAAACAACTTTATTAATGAATCATCACAATATAAAATCTAAATTATACAATGAATTTCACAAAGTAGAAATTATTATTTATTATATTTTAATGTATCTTAATTTAATAATTGATTAGAGTGATATCACATTTCAGCTTGTAAATATGTTCGGAAACGTAAATAACATAAAGATATTTAAGATTTTTTTTTCATGGTCACACTGATTCAATATCCAATATGTCGGACCGTTTTTTCATTTTCCCATAAGAGCAATGTAACGTTATCAAAGGTGACGCTTCTGATTTCATTTATTCTGTGGTGCGGGCTCGGGGACTACTAGTACGGCGGAGGTGCGCACTATTAGGTCCGAATCGCATGAACCACGTACTCGGTATACGTTTCACAGCGTGTAGGGTCGATCGCCTAGTGCGTGGATCGCCGCGACCGCGATAATACCGACCGGCATACAGTTAATTATCCTACGGCTTTGGGTTTAGCGTCCTCTTAATCAGGCATCACCTAAACCTTAAAATCTAAACCTAAATCTTAACTTTTTCTGCGGCCCTTCAAATATTTTTCAAATTTTTTAAAATCGCATAAAATTAAAGTAATGTAAGTATTTCTTAAAAATATCGCTGGGTATAAATCGTTTTATTCGATAAATGATTACTACAACGACGACGGTAGCACTTAAATATTTTGTGAGCAGACAATTTCGTGTATAAAATGTGGAAAAAACAAAATTTTTCCCCGTCGAGTAACAAACATTTGAATGTGGTTTTGATAAAATTCGGTTGAAATACCGAATCACAAAAATTAAACTCGATTTATTTTACTTTTGACGGTGTTTATTTTGATGTAGCTCTCGATTGCGAAATCGGAAAAATATGTGGCCCGTGATGCTAAAAAGGTTGCCGAACCCTGCTCTAAATAATCATTTTAATATCGTACGTACCTCGTAAAAATAATCGATGACGACGGAACGACAGCTGAAAGCTTTGACCGGAAGACGAAAAGTGAATGATGAGCAAAAACCGTGAATGCCGTCAGAACGACAAAGAGTAGGTAGGACGTATGAAAAATGACAAAGGAAAATGGCCCGTGTAATGACCGTCGAATCGCGACCGCCCGACCGGCGCGGCGACAGTCGAGTTATAACTAATTTTTCGGGAAAACCCATAGACAGTAATATGAATCGTTTCACATAATTATTGATAGTCTTTGGAGACAATGTACGCGTGTGTTGTTCTAACAGGGAATGGCATATAATACGAACGACGTTTGATTTCACAAACGTTTCTTCGTTTTGTCTTTTTCGACATTAAACACCGAGTCGTGACGACGGTTCTCGGATAAATAGTCGGCTGCGCGTACGCGAGCGTCATACGTAAATATGACGCGCGGTGAACGAAAACAGTATCAAATGTCTTTGGCGATAGATTTTTTTTAATTAGATATTTCAAACGTCATTATGTCGCACTCGTATATCTCAAACCACACAGTAACCTCGCGTGACCGTCGCTAAACGCTTATGGATTTTGACTCTCGACGATCAGGTATCGACAGAATCAATCGTTTTTTCACCATCTCCGGTCTCGGTTTTATGAACATCGATAATTTTATTTCAGCGGAAACCGAAAATCACGGGAAAAACGTTCAAAAACTTTGAGGCGTTCGGTGGACGCTTTACTTTCTACTCGTATGGAATATACATATAGTGTTTAAGTACGCTTAACGCGCAATATCGCAATAACGCTTGCGCATTTATTTATTCGTTTTACTCCACGTCGTAGTTTTAATATAGTCCAGGCGTGTTATGATTTATTCACTTGCAATTCGCGCGCGCGTTTTGACGACCACGTGTGTCAGCGTGTGTATAATATATTATTATCATACGCGGCCATAATATGAAATGCCCGTACGTATTTTCGATATACCGGTTAGTGTAATTTATTAATGAAAGTCTCCTCGAGATTCCGAACTTCTATACACAGCTACTACTCTCTACTACTACTACTACTACTGCTACTACTACTACTTTTACAATAACGACAAACAAATGTTACGCCGAGTCTCCGTTCGCATACCTACATATACACTTAAAACAAACTTTTGCGAATTGCCAGCCTACATTTCAAAGTTTAAGATAGAGTTATTAATATTGTACTCGAGCGCGTGCGCGAGAGTGTGTGTGTGTGTGTGTGTGTGTGTATGCATGTGTGCGTACGCTCAGTGTGTTTTAAAATTAACATTAAAGCTCGTGCAAAACATAATTTTATTTTTTTTCTTCTGTGTTTCACGTGTGCAACGTGCCGTGATTATAACGAAAAACTTTCATTTCATTTCAGCGCGGCGGCAGCCGTTTCCATGTAGGTACATCGTAGAGACTGCGCACGGATAGCAATACATTATATTATACTGCAGCGGTTCTGGGTGGTGTAATTTTCATTGATCCCCGTGTATGTAGATCGTTTTGAGCGCGCTGTCGTTTTCGAAATAATATGTCAAGTTGCGAGGTGTTCGGGCAACTGTACAGCCCGTGCTTAGAAATGTAATCTGAGAAATAAATTTACTGTTATGATAATACGGACATTCGACGGTGATTTGAAATTCTTATTTTCTATCGGGGAGAAAATTACTCCAAAAACTGTTCGAGATCATTTGCAATATTATCGGAAATATATGGCAGAGAATATCGTATAAAATTATTGTGATGAAATAATACGTATAATACAGCGGCGTCATGTAATATGAATAAGAGAGGAATTTTTGTTCGACGTAAAAGCTCCCATACTTACCATACTTACCGGCTTATGACGAACTAACAACCATATGCGTATCGAAGACTCGATAATTCATAATACTTGATACCAACGTGACAAACACCGATCACGTCACTGCCGATATATGTCCAAAAAGCAACCATTGTCATACAACGGACTACTATACACGCTTAAATACACTATTGTATGTGTGAATGCTGTGTGCGAGTTTTTATGTGTGTGTGTGTGTGTGTGTGTGTGTGTGTGTGTGTGTGTGTGTGTGTGTGTGTGTGTGTGTGTACCCACACACGTAAATATATGTATATATACATACTATATACACGCGTAAGCTGATGGCTTTAGATATAACTGTTGAAATATCGGTGACTGTAGTAAGTCTCCCCGTGTTACACAATTCAAAAGCAGCCATTTGGTCCTCGTAATTATTGGAATTAGTAAATCTTCACGGGGCATCAGCGGCAGTTATACAATAAAGGTTTTAAACGACGAGGGGAATTTTAAAAATATTCATTTATCTTCGTGTAATGACCCACACAAATGTCAAACGATCTCATTGTTCGACGACAATTTGATGTAATTTTGTGTTCGTCCATTAAAAGTCCTACAAAAAAAAAAAAACAAAAAAAAAACCTAAAAGAAAATAACAGAAACAACAATAAAACTCATTACCATAATCAGTCAACGTTAATGTTTAACATAAGCTAATGTTTTAGTTGAAAACGTTATAATATGTATATTGTATACAACGAGTGCGTAACAAAGTAAATATATACCTACGTATTAAAACGTACTGTTAAATATAATATGCATAAAATATAATACAGGCTAAAACTTGTTGAGCATAATTATTTCGAAAGGTCTTATTTACGATTATCTATGGAAGTCCGGACATTAAAATAATATAAAGGTTAAATTATTACACTCGCACACACAAGCGTGCGCGCGCGAGTCATCAATATTCATTTCGACTTTTACACGAAATACTTCGTATTAAATCGATTATTAAAATGATCAACTGAGTACTGGTTTTAAAATTAACGTTACGAAATTGTATAATAAGTATGCACGATTTCCACACGAACAACTCTATTTAGAGCCGATGAAAGATTTAAATATTAAAATACTATGGTATGTATAAATATAATATATTGTGTATTATAACGAATAAAATCGAGGTATTCGAGATTTTGCCTCTCCCGCGCCTACCCGTCCGTCCACGCCCCGCAGTCAATGTCGATTGAATACGCACGACAATAATGCAAAACTCCTTTGTCCTTGATCGCAGCGGAGGTAATCAGTAACTTTTTTGTTCGAAAGCGGGATTTTTTTTTTTTATTATTCGCAGAGTATTCTACAGCGGCACTAATGCGGATTTCACCTTTCGATTTAACCCCTTTTTTGGCTTAGCATTTTTCCTGACTCCTCTCTCCACCACCCAATTCGCAAAACAAATTGTCTGTGTGTGTGTGTGTGCGTGTGTGCGTGTGTGTGTGTGTGTGTGTGTGTGTGTGTGTGTGTGTGTGTGTGTGTGTGTGTGTGTGTGTGTGTGTGTGTGTGTGTGTGTGTGTGTGTGCGTACGTGCGTACGTGTGCGCGCCCGCGTGTGTATGTGTGGACGTATCGGATACGATATAACGATTACTGCACCCTCCGAAAAGCGGGTTTCTATTGTGATGCCAACGGGGGGACTGCTTATTGAATGGGAGCGGTAGGAGAGACGATTCTCTCGGGGAAAACCGCAAAAGGGTTATGTCGGCCGGCGGCCAAAATGGCTCGATTTTAATCGAAACTATGGCTATTTTAATTAACTTGGCCGTGATTCGGCCAAGACGGGATTTGACAGTGAAAAAAGTTTCTCGTACATTTTCGACCCTCCCTTGGAAACTTCGTATTACCATAATAATAATAGTGGTATAAACTATAATGCATGTGTGCTTGAAATTTACGCATTTCACTAATGGACGGAACACTACCCAAAATCCACATTTTATATAGGTATACAATGTATATACGTAAACGCGAATAAAAACGTAATCTGCATATTTTTGAACCGAAAACTTTTAGGCTTAGCATTATTATTATTATTATGAGTAAATTATTCAAGTTATGACTACGTGTCCGCATTAGTATTTTTGTTTATTAACGACGTGTACCTGAAAATAAAGTTATTATAATTAATGTATATTTGTGTATAGTGCACCGAGTGCGACGTGTACAGGACGTGCACATTATCAAAACGGTCGATTGTAGTCGGAACGGACGAACGTTAACGTGTGCGTTTGGATCTAGCGGAAATAGCACGAAAAGTAGGTCAGCACAGTTATGGTCGTAACTCGTGTACGGTTGATAATTATATATTGTTACGATCGCTAATTAGAATACGCTAAGATTGCGATCGGAATATTTCTTCCCCGGCAGGCGCGTCACCAAGGGGAGAGCGAAGGAGCATTCATCCCCCCCCCATATCAATTTTGAATGTATAAAATTACTATTATATCAACACAATTTTAATGATCAAAATTTTAACCCTTTCACTGAAACCTGGTGTCGATTCGACCCACCCCGAAATTTCAAAGTTCTCGCATTTTTAAGGAGTCTGTTTGTTTATTGTTAATTATCTTATAAATAAATAACGAAAACTCCATATATCGAATTTTTATCGTAAAGTAGAAACCCTGAGCTACATGTATGAATTTTTTCAAATTTTTTGGACGCCTTTTTCTATTTTTTTAAAGCCTTGGGTCGAATCGACACCAGGTTTCACTTAAACGGGGTGAAAAATAAGGTTTCAGTGAAAGGGTTAATTTATTGTTATACCTAAATAGAAAAAACTAAATCTCCACCAAGATAATAAATTAAAAGATAATAACTACCTACTAATTAGTCGTTCGTTGTTTGCTTTCACCTAATTGCTGGCTATTTATATCATGGTTTTTAGATTAAAACTTGGAGCCAAGTGGGGCAAAATAGATTTTATTGTATAACTGTACTTATTTATTATTATTATCATTAATATGTATAGTATAATTATTATAATATTTCATTGTACAATTGTATTTATTTATTTATTATTATTATTATTATTATTAATACGTAGATATAATAATATATCGATTTAAAAATTAGGTTCGCCCCCCTTGAAAACTGTCTAGGGACGCCCCTGTTTCCCGGGTTCGTCGCGGGACTGTGCGAAAATCGTTACAATTTTTCGTTTTCTTTTTCGTCTCGAGCCAACCGCGTTACGTTACAATGTTCGATTCGGCCGATCGTACATAACCGTGAAGTCGAAGTGGATTTCATTACGAAACGTATTATTAATTTATTTTTTCGGGATTCGACGGGTCGAACTCTCAGGGGCATGCGATACCGGCGGCGCCGACGAAAACACTACGTACGCGGACTACAAATAATATTATCATTACACTACGTCGACGGACGAATTCGTAGTTTTGACTGGTTGTGTAACGCAATGTTGTAACAGCGTATCGTGTACGGTTATTTATCACGTCTATAAATCAATAATTATGTAGTGTGCGCGCACATATTGTGTATTTCAGTAAACGAACAGACAGAAAGACCGACCGAATTGAAAAAAATTTCTTTTTTTTTTCTCAAACGTATCATTCGTGTACAACGTGATAAATATATTTTACGTTGAACCCAGTTTGTTTTGTTTTAATCACGCGATTAGAAAGTACACGTTTTTCCCGTACGAACGAGAATCGCGCGCTCAAACTATTAATGAATATTAAACACTTTTTTCACGACGTGTTTAACGCGCGCGGTTTTCCTTTTCTTTTTTCCCCTTTTCCGCGTGCGCGTCTCTTTAAACCGCGGCGGCGTCGGTCACAGGTGCACAGCTGCACGTCACGATATTCCATGTTCTTTCGTACAGTCCACCACTGCACCGTCCACCGCCAACACCATCAGCCCGCGTCACGCGCACCGTATCGTATCGTAGGCACCTTATTCAATGTCGAGGCAACGTAATAATTTCCATAATTGGGAGGTCTCGTTAACGTCGGACACGATTCCCAAAACGTGTTATCAATACGCCAAAAGACCTTCGCGTCTCGTGCACTCGTGGAACTGTAATCCGACGAATTAATTACAGTACAGCTACAAAGCTCGCTCGCGCACACACACACACACACACACACACACACACACACACACACACACACACACACACACACACACACACTCACGCGCACGTGTGGCACTGACGGGACGTAGCGTACGTATGTGTGTGTGTGTGTGTGTGTGTGTGTGTATGTATGTTATTATCATTGAGAGTGTGTGTGTGCGCGCGGACGTCATGCCGCGGCTACTATATAATATAACATTATAATGCGTGCACCGCGCCGTGTCGCAGTCCTTCCATTATAGTACGTGTATTATACACATACGCTGGCACACACCGGGAATGAATATAAATCGACGGTATGCCTATACTGCCATTATATCTATTCCAGCGGTTCCCAAACTTTTTCAGCCTCGGAGCCTTTTTTTAAGAAGAAGTTTCTCGTGGAGCCCCAAGAAATATTTAACGTTCATTTGCATTTGCCAGTGTTCTATGAAGCGTGCAATTAAGGAAACAATAGTTTTAAAAGAACTGGAGATTTAAATAATTTAAAAAATGTCAAAATATTAATTTTTTTTTGTTTACTAATGAACGGAGCCCTTGTGAAACCATTGCGGAGCCCCAAGGGCTCCGCGGAGCACAGTTTGGGAACCGCTGAATTCTATTCTATAGCCCAGGAGGAACCGTCTCACCGAAACCTCGCGCGATCCATTCGATTACATCACGATAATAATCAATATAAGTATACGTGAAGCGTATTATGTTATTTGAAGTTATAGCGATGATGAGGATAATGTTTAACGACAATAAAACATATAAAGGTGCGTCCACATTTGAGCAAATTTGTGTGTGCGTTGTATTTTTGAATTTTGAAGAACACGCGTGCGTCAAAATTTAGACATGTTTGGATCGGGCGAGACATACTTGTGCGTTGCGTATGTGTTCGCGGCGTACAACGCACACGAATTTGTGTTGTGCGGCGATCAGTTTGGACGACTTTATTTTATCACGCACATTTTGTTACGCACGCGGCGCGCTCATAGTGAATAGTACATCTAACTTTGATATTTTTTCAACGATAAATTCAATTTTATTTATCAATGGAGTGGTGCCAAGATGAATGAGATTTTTAAAAATAAATAATAAAATAAACCAAAAAAATATACAAAAACCGCGGGTACAAACTACACAATTAGTAGGTACACTAAGTACAGAATGTCACTACAACACAATGTTTTGTAATTTTGCGTCGCGACGTCCGAGCGTCAAAATACGACGCACGACGCACAATTTTCAGTTACAAAATATACTTAATCGTCGGCGAACAAGTGTGCGTCGAAAATAAAATACAACGCACACACAAATTCGCTCTAATGTGGACGCACCTTAAGAACGCAAATCGTTCGTAGCGACCGTCACGTCGGTGCATTATATTACTTAAAGCTTTTATAGATAGGCACCAGTCTAAATTGGTTTTATTCAAAACTATCCGCGTGTATGTAATACGGCGTCATTATCTTCTGTCCGTAAGTATACGACGACGCGATGAATCACGATTATAGCATTAAAACCGACCCAATCTCGACGTAACACGGTGTATAATAATAATAGTAATAATATATAATATATATTTTTTTTTTATGACGGTATAATATCCATCGTACACATGTTGTTTGTGTGAACACTTCGATGGATTAATTTTTCGATTAAATTATCGCTACGATTTAATTGAATTGCGTTACTACGGTCTTATTTTCCTCCTCGCGGTAGGCCACCAACTCGCCAATGTTACGTTGTTACGAAATCGTTTCGCACACACGTCATCGTGCAGATTTTACCACATCAACGGATTGAAAGGAAAACGCACGCCAGTTGATGGCCATCGATGTGAAGTCGTGTATTGCACATTGTTGAATGTGCCCCGGGAGCGGCGTAGTATAATGCGTGTAGAAAATCGAAATACTAGGAATACCTATACTAATAACGCTATGGATTTTTATCGACTTTTATCGACACACGGTGTAGGAATCTATACGGTCGTGTAGATCATTTTATTTCGAGATTATTTTTAAGACTGAGACATAAATATTATATTACAACATTTTAACACGCCGCTCGTATTGTACCCTTTAAAGGCCGAGTGTACACAATTAATCACGTCCGCGGGGACGATTCGGTAAGAAAGTGCAATAGGCACATCGAGTATTGTTATATCACACACTCGGATCCGGATGGCAACGGATCAGATCCGCGATGGCGATTCACGCCCGCGTGCACGCCCCAATAATAGACGGGTGTGAAAACTAGTTTTTTCGTCCGTTATTATGTTGTTGCGTAACAGGTATATAATATAATATATTCCTAGACACTTATGCGAATGTAAAATTGACGAGCGTGCTCCGCAAGCGAGACTTTGAATAGTCGCACAGGGCGATCCGTTTTATTTTAACGTATCATAATGATATATAACGTAATACACGCGATTCGATATCGTCGACGGACAGGATTTCGCGTTTGCCACGGTCAACACTGGTCTTTATACTTAAACACCTATACGTATATTTATTTACAATAAATACACGTTTTTCGTACGATAAACGAGCGTTTTCTTTCCGCGAACCGGAACGTCGTGCGTGGCGTACTCATATATTATATTATATTATATTATACGTCGTCTCCACGTCTTTCGGTACACGTGTGAGAACGCGGACGGAAATTTCGACGAGATATACGACGCGTGAGACCGTTTCGCGTGCACGCGCCGCGCACCAAGTCGGCGCGACATAATATACCGGCGTATGACACGTTCGGAGGCAAATTATTGGCTTTGCGAGGGTTGAAACGGGTTATTATACGAATGTCGTAGCACTATACACGCTCGTCGCGATAATACCGATAGCGGAAACGATAGCATCATCGAAAACATTCGAAACGAAAAAAAAACGTCTATTTTTTTGTGGGAAACCGTCTCGCACTCCGAGCGATCGGATTTTTCGACTCGTCACGTCCCGACCCGACCGCGTCGTACGAACGTGAAACGAAAATCGTTTATTATTATTACAGAGGTCGCCGCTTATAGTGTTCACTGGTTATAAGAATCAGCCGCTTATAGTGATTAAAAATGCCTGGAACGGAACAAAAAGCCGTTATAAATGCATTTTTCGTCGCTTACGGTGTTCATGTTTTCGGTTAATGTGATCAGAAATAATCATCAGAAATATAAAAATATTTTACAATAATATCTCCTCTTTTTGTAAACAGTCTATTTAATTAATTAAGTCTATTTAATGTTGTTCATAAAATGTTTAAAAAATAAACATAAAAATATTAAAATAATAATACATAAATATAATTTTAATTTTTTATTATTTTTACGATATTTTATTCCTATTTTTCGAGTCACCGTTTAAAGTGATTTCCGGTTATAGTGATCAAAGTACTCTTGAACGAATGTGATCACAATAAGCGGCGACCACTGTATTATTATTATTATTATACACTGCGTTTACATACCGTCGTCGGACAAACAACGCGACGTCACGTGCGACGAGACGATAACCAACGGGGGGGGGGAGGGAAGGGCGAAGACTACTACACCCCTGCCGCCCGAGTACTCGCGACCCGCCGCCCGCGCGATCGTCGGTCTCCGAGGCGTGCGCGCGACGGTCTCTGCGGACGGGGACGGCCGCTGTAGCCCGCGGCGGCCGTGCAGTCTCTGGTGACGGGCGCACGTTTGTACGTACCGCGTGGAGCGTGAAAACAATATGTCACGACGATATAAATTACACGGCGTCGCCGAGAAGAGCCCTCTTTCGATCGAACGGGGGATGGCCGCGGCGCATAATAGGTAATATTACGCGGACGCGGTGAACTTCAAAGGCTCTCGCGGCGTGTACATTTACGCGTACGTATATATACATAAACACGCACAAAACGAAGATGCGAGTTTCAATCGAGTTTGCCGCGAAATCGTATTACACCGCGAGTATGTGTGTGTGTGTGTGTGTGTGTGTGTGTGTGTGTGTGTGTGTGTAGTACACGCAATTATATTATCCCGCTCACGGCGAAAGAAAACACGACCGATCGGCGGATAGCTGTGTACGCCACACGGGAAAACGACTAAATCCGTTTAGACCCGTGGCGTGGCTTAAAATCGCCGCCAAGAGCTTCGCGTCCCAAGGTCGTCGACCCCGGTACATTGTACACACACACTCGCACCCGTTTATACGTGTATATATCATATGCCACGCACACGTATATAGGGTCCCACCCCGAGAGCGATTCGGCCACAGCCACCCGGCACACGCCGCACTATAAATGCAAATAATTGCAACACATGTGCCGCCGCGCACACTGGTATAATAATACAATGTCTATGTGATAATGGTGATAAATGATAATTACTGTTATTATTATAATCATTATTAGCGACGTGAACGCGCGGGCACGTCGCAGCGGATCGTCCGTTTTCCCGCCGCGCGTAGCGTCGGACGAACGGGGGAGAAACGCGCCAGGCCTCGACGATGGCGGCCCCGTGCCGCACACGCACACTGCACGAACACGAGTGTTATTATTATTATTCAACTAACGGTTATTAACGAACGGCGAATGGTTACTATCAGAACTATCAGGAATTCAGCAGGCATCCCCCTATCAAGGAATTTATCAAAACTATCAATAAAAATCATAAACTCCACCTTCCAACCACATATCAAACATCAGCGAAAGAACTCCGGCAAAAGAACTCTTCAAACACAGACCGATCACCTTTTAGAAAGACTAAAAAGCAGTTGAAAACAACAAAAACAACCCTTAACAATCAACCACATACATCACACTCTTCGAGTGACCTACCAGAAAGCTAAAAAAAAGTATACACGTTTCTCGCGAACACGATTCATGTCGTTCGTGTACCGTAGCTGACCGTTGTGTGGCCGAAATAACGATTTACCAGCAGAGCCGGATTAACATAGGTGCAAAAGGAGCTTTTGCTCCAGGGCGGCAAATTTATGGGGGTGGCATGTAATTTTTGTAATATAAATATTAAATATCGTGTATTTGTTTAGTTATTCAAATTTATACATAATTAAATCGAGTAATATAAGGTTGGCTATTGAAAAATTACATATTTTCATTATGATAATATATTTTATTATTTTTAAAATATAAAATTATAAGCTATAACACTGAATAATGTATCTACAAAATTATAAGGGTGGACCAGCGGCATGGTATAACCACGAATCACAGTGGTATTAATCACAGTTTACAAACAACATTTTGTGCGATTCTGTTATAAATAAACGACTTCTGTAGTTTTGTCTAATCGATTTAAATAATATTAAGTACCAAATGAATTTTTTTTTAAACGGTTCAACTCATTCATACAATATTACATGAAATACATATTATACTGTTTTCAGTTTTTAACTACTTCTTGATAAGAAATTTCCTATCAAATATATACTGCTCCAGGGTGACCTGACCCTTAATCCGGCTTTGTTTCCCAGTCTTCGTGTCGTATGCACGCGCGCGAGTACGTCGTAGACGGCATGCGGTTAATATTCGTCGCTGAACGTGAGCGGCGGTAATAATATTATATTTATACTCGTGTGACGTGCGAATTCGTCGACTCTTTGTCGGTGTCTCACCCGAGTGATGGTGTGTACGTATACATATATACGTACACGTGGTGCTTTAGAGCAGATGATCGACTTCAAGGGAAACGTGGGTCGGGTTGTAATGACTTTGACCGCGAGCCGTAATTTTCCGCGCGAACTAATCGGTTAGCCGCCATATACATGTATTATACATAGGTATGTATGATGTATATATATATATTTACTTTATACATGCATAAAGGGACGTGTGATTTTTATTCTCATCACTTTACGCGCCGTTCGGGCTTTTAGCAGCTCTCGTCGGACTGCGCTAACGATCCGTTGTACGGGTCTCTCTCGTTCAAGCCGTTTCGTCCATACAATTACGGTCCCAGTCACTCGTTGTCTACCCGACGCAGCACCCGTCCTACATCGCCGGAAATGTCTAATGCAGCGTTTCTTGAACTTTTTTTCCATGGAACCCTTTTTGATGTCCACTTTTATCGTGGAACCCCTACTTTTTTTTAGCTTTTTAGCTTTTTTTCAGGATTATTTGTGAATAAATTATAATCATATACTAATATTGTCTTAAAGGTATTTGATTCAAAAAAGTGTGTTAGAATAAAAATAAAAATAATAATAATTGTATACATATATAATAACACTTTAATAATAATTACATTAATAAGACCAAGAAACACATTTTAATGAGACGAATGAAATTGCTTTTTATTTTTACAAATATTCATGAAATTAGGCTCTTTTTGATGAAAGTTGTATGATCATATGAGGTTCACCGTCAAGTATGTTGCGGTATTTTGTTTTGTTGATATATAGGTGGAGAACCCCGTTTCGGTGCCAACACGGTCTATTGTGACAGTCGAGGATATTCATATTTGAAAATGCACCAAAATTCTACTAGTGGCATCGATTTAAATTTTTCTCGCGACGATGAATCTAGTGTCATTTCAATAAAAGTTTCATATTTATTTGCTGGCATGGCTGCAGGTCATGTATTGACGATAAATGGATTTTTAATTCACAATTCATTTTTATATTTCACCGATTGGTCATTTGGAAAATACTGGAATTTTGAAATTTTGAAATAAATGGAACCCTGAAGTGATCTTCGTGGAACCCCAAGGTTCCGCGGAACACAGTTTAAGAAACGCTGTTCTAATGCGTCTTATGTCTTATTTTTTTCCTATGGCTTATTATTATATACACGGATCAGCGTTCGTCTTGTGTATGTTGGCCACTCCTAGATTCACATACGTCGTATGATATTATAAACGCACGTTCTATCGTCGTCGTACGGTGCAGTGTTTCGCTAGGGCACTCCGCCATAATGAACGTTATAAATTATACGACGACGGTAGGTGTTTTTTCGCTCGTCGTCTGTGAAATGTACACGCGAAGCAATTACAGTGTACGGCCACTCACGATACCGGCTACTCTTCGCCGGCGAATCGCAATAAAATGCAGTAAAATCGCCGTAGTGACGCCCTCTGCATAGTAGTTTGGCTCTGGTAAACAATCGTTAGTCGTCTCGGCCGTCTCTCGCGAGAAACGTGTAATATTGTTTTCGCTCCACGTCTATCGCTAACCTCCGGGCGACACACTCACACACACGTCACACGTGTATTATATTACACGAATGCAATAAATAATAAACAATAAATAACTGTGACACGCTGTGGTGTATAATATCTCATCGCTGTCGGTACTAAATGTACACACACACACACACACACACACACGGATATACTACAGCGCTTTATCACTGTGCGTACGTCGTATTTCATACCGTCCCAGTGTATGTGTGTGTGTGTGTGTGTGTGTGTGTGTGTGTGTGTGTGTGTGTGTGTAAGTAATGTGCTCATAAGGTACACGAGTAAAATATGTAGAGATACGAAGCGACGTCGGCGTGCGATTCGTCCCGGACTTTCTTCGCGTCCTCGTCGACGGAGCAAAAAAGGAAAAAATTCGACGAAAACACTCTTTGCGTGTACTCGCTCTAAAACACACGCATGACGTGTGTACTGTACTTCTGTGTATAGCATCATGACGGATAATTTGCGATTAGATCCGCCGCCGCCGCACTCGCACTTTCGTTAATTATAGTCTCGAAGGCCGTCGAGTGTTTTATACGCTGTTGTTTTATTATTATTATTATTATTTAGTAGTAGTTTATTTATTTATGTTTTTTTGTTCGTTTCCTCCGAGCGATATAGATCTGTTTATCTTCCCGCACTTGTATTTTGCAGCAGCAGAGAGAGACAGAGAGAGAGAGAGAGAGTGAGAGACAGAGAGAGAGACGAAACCCGTGTTTCGTGTACAAATATACATTATTAATTAACGCGTTGCAGGCTTGTTTTTGTTCTCTCGCGTTTCCGCAAAACCGTGACCGACATCGCGATCGCGGCGTATCTCGCGTTTTGGCGTTTCGAGTAAGAAAAAATAAAATAATTAGGTACCGAAGTAAAAAAAAAAATATATGTATATATATTTATATGTATTAACAAAAAACCACCGTGATCAATTTGTCCCACGGTAACGACGATACGTTTCGAAAACGTTAAAACGACGCAGGGCTGCTGCAATGACGACGAAAAACAGCATAACAATAATAATAATAATAATAATAATAAATCGTCATTATGTATAATACCTGTGTATAATCATAAAATATTACATGTTATATAGTACCTATCTGGTAAATATAGTTAACAGTTTGCACGCGCGCGTCTGTGTGTGTACGTTACTTGTGGTGTTACTACACAACAATATACACAGGGGCTACCGCATAATGTATTATATATATATATATATATATACTCGTATATATTATATATTATATTGGTATGTTTACGGTGCAGTCTTTAATATTCGCGTATAATTACCGTTAAAACAACGCCGCCGCTCGATGATTATTATCGTTTTAATATACCGAACGATTAATTAAACCGGAGTACCGTGTAATAATATTATCACATACCTACAGGTATGAATGTAAAGCGGAAAAAAAAACACGTTCGCAATTAAAATGTAGGTACATCGCGTATTATAATGAATATACAGTAATAATAATAACAATAATAATACTATCGTGCATATCGTTATACATATTATTATTATGTTACCTTTGTGTGCGCTTGCGCGTGCGCCCACGTGTGTGTGTGTTGTTTTTACGCGCGATATCATTATTGTATAAACACCTGCGGTGGCGGCACTTAATGATGTAAAAAAAAAAATTATAATAATAATAATAATAAAATACAAATAAATAAAACGTGATATTAACGGCGGCCTCATCCGAAGACCCATATTCGCGCGTAGCCGCCGTCGGTGTGCATCGTTTCATTATTCTAATTGTTTATAATGATAATAATAATAATAACAAATGTGTCGCTGACGGCGTCGTCGTCTTCGATCTGCCCCCTACCGGTCAAACAGGTGCAAGTGGTGGCCGCCGCCGCGGCGAGAAATTTCGTTTTCACTAGATTTTGCGTCACGATGACGCGTTATAATAATACGCGTACGTCGGTGCAATGGGAATGTTATGTGCACGCCGTTTATTACCGTACGCGGCCGAGTGGTAATATATCGTCGAACGACCGAGAGAAAATTTTCGGTTTTGAATAAATTATCGCGCGTTCCGTAGTGTATTTATATCCCACACGCTCATATTATTATACTGGAATGTTTTTTATCATTATTATTATTATTATTATTATTTAAACGTGTCGTTTTTTCATTACGTTAACTCTCCGTCCGTCGTCTTCAAACGAATCCGCAACACTCGTCCGACTATTATGTGTTCGTCTCGTTTACCTACATTCTGTTTTTTTTTTTTTTAATCTTTTTACTCGTCTCCGACACAACAAAACCTGTTCAATGTTTTGGTACGATTCGGTCGTTTCGTGAGTGTGTGTGTACACGTTATTTGTTTTTAATGCCGAGCACGGCAAAAACGCGTTTTCGTCCGTACCATCATACACACGCATTCGCGTACAGGTACACACTTTTAGTGCATTTTATAGCGTCGGCGGCGAGTGGAAATTTGTGCACGCGCACACCTTTAAAAGAAACGGCGTGTGTGTGTGTGTGTGTGTGTGTGTGTGTATAAGGCCACGGCCACATCGGATCCGTTCCCGATACGACCAGATTAGTCGCGCGACGCGTCGGAAGGAAACGAACGCACACGCTCGCGTACCTATACGGACGTGGTTATTACAGTTATTATCTCGGAATCGTCCGATAAATTACGAGCCGTGATCGGGGCCGACATAGTCGGACGAAATGAAAAACTAGTTTGACGATTTTATCCGACCATAATATTATCTCCGGTTTTATCGACTATTGGAACTATTATACGCCGGCACATGACGTATAATATATGTTTGAAAATATTTTCGTAAAAACGTATTCATTTTAGAATATAATAAAACATGTTCCGTTCGTCTTGAAAAATATTATTGTTTTGGCGTTTCGAACGTTGTGAACGGGAAAAAATTCAAACGCACGCATCGTCTAAAGTCATATTTCACGTCGTGTAAATATGATAATGTGTTATGTACGTACGGGTCATTGGTATTCGGTTAAAAGCCGCATCAGTAAAACACACACGACCGCGTCGTACACGTATATCGTGTTACGATGCCGGTATATTGCCGGCATGGGTTATCAGTAAACATTCGTACGACGGGCGAGGCTACGCGAATCGAGTACGACGTTATTAGGTGCATACAGGGCTTATTCTAAGAATTTTTTTCAACTGCGCATATTGTTATGGAATTGAACCTGCATCACCCTAACCTAATTTGGCTTAATAAGGGCGTTTGCACTGAAAAATTTTTAAATTTTAATTTCTAACTACAGTTTAGTTTATGTTTCATTTAAATCTACTTCCACCAACTAATATAAAAAACAGAGGTTTAAAAATGACCTTTTTTTATTATAATTTTACTTTTTTCTTGTTTAAAATAATATTTCTGTGTAATTAACACAGGTATAAGAAACATAATTGTATTTTAATATTGTTTACTGATGACACTGGACAAAACTGTTTGTAAATCGTCAAATTGCGTCGGCACTCAAACCGCATATTTTTTTTGGAATTTAAGTTTCAAGAGAGTCCCTTTCTTTGGAGATCAGTGATGTAATCAGGAGCTACGAGAAACAATTGTTGTATTTTTGCGAGTATGGGTTCAACTACAAACTTAATGAAACACGAATTCGGTTTACTTAAAATGGTATAATATCCAAGACTCGGTTTACCGACCCCGGTTTAGGCACGGTAATTCGAAGCTCAAAACACCCGCGCGATCTCGACGGTTTTAATATTCCGGTTCAAAACGGAGCGTTTACAGACGGATCCGAAAAAGAGTTTTACGCTCGCGCGTTTATCGCGTTATTCGCGCTGCTGATTTACCCGATTTTCCCGTATCACGCAGTAACGTTTTTGTGGAAAATTCGTTTTAGAAGGAAATGAAAACATATTTGCATAATCACCGCCATAGGAAACCGCGCGCAATTAAGCGTTCGTTAACGGCGTAACTTGTATATAATATATATAATGTGTACTGCATCGTACACGTTGAAATTGCTATTCGTGCGACTGCAGTATAAAAACCAAACAATAATGGTTTTAATTGATTTTTGTTTCTTTTTTTTTTGTCGATTGTGACGTACGTTTTGTATGTTTGTATCGTGATATTTAATTTCGAGTTCGTGTAACGTATAGTTATTATTATTATTATTACTACTATTGCTTTTTTTTCCCTCGTCACTGATTCGGTTCGCGCGTAACACGGCACGAGAACGTAAACGAGACGATACAGTCGTTTTTCGCGGTAAAAGGAATAAACGAAAATCGACTTACCAAAGCGGCTTTGGGTCGTAAACACGATCGTATGCGCGCGCCGGACGTGATTAATTCAACTGGTAGACGTAAGTAAAAATAATGTAATAATAACACGACGCAGGTACGCCGGCACTGCTCGACAAACGGCGTTGTCTGTAAAATACAAAGTAAATACAGCGCGTTTTACTATATTTTATTCTCAAACCCGTAGATATAATATGACGTATTTAACGCAGTGAACGTGAACGTATATGCTCACGCGCCGACATTACTCACAATTATTATTGTATTACTATATCGATTTGTACCTACACGTGCTATGTATAGATTGTCTGTTATTACATATTTTGCTGTTTCGTATACGATTAAGTATAAGCGATCGAATGTTTTTTATTTTCTATTTTCGAATTAAACGAAAGGGAAACAAAAAGCAAATGGGTCGTGTTCCCGATCAATATACGTATGACGCGGACGTGTGCCGTATTATTACTATTATATCGCTTTGTACGCATATAAAAGCCGTGGAAACAATTTGTCAGTTATTATACGTTTACGTAATAATACATTTATACACGTATATATTAGGTATATATACATATATCACGGTCGTATTACATAGCCGATACAAGCCGCGTGCGCACATCGAAACAATGATAAAAGGATTGAATTTAATTTTAATAAAACGATCCGATATATATTATATATGTGCATGTGTATATACGCCGTATATTAAATTTAGAAACTTTATATGTACACATTGTACACACGGTGTTTGTCCCAGTTTTTTACGCGTTCCGGAACAAATATACATATTTCAATACAAAACGCATACGTACATAACTACGTACGTACATACCCCCGGCCGTACGATATTTATGACAAAACGTATAACGTAATACGCACTGGTACGATATACGAGGCTCGCATTGTTGTATTATCGAAATGCCTACGCCGCACGACACGGCGGTACTTATAAATATTACAATAACATTGATAATAATAATAATAATAATAACAATAATAATACGTTGTCGCGGTACGCTCGTCATACGTCGGTGCACACCGGCCGTTGTACGCATGCGGTCGTTAATCGGTCGTGGATTTGAATAAAAATTCTCCCGGCAAAGCCGCACGCCGGGAATGAGCGTTCGGATAAATAATAATAATTACCGGCGACATCGTTACGCCACAATAATATTCCGAGTATTTCACTCCGGCGAGTCTCTCAACGAAAACGATTTTTTTTCATTTTCATTTTTTTTTTTTTCGCTCATTCGATACGCATTTATCGAATTATTTAAATTTGCGCCGAACACGACGCTTTAACGTTATTATTATTATTATTGTCATTATTATTATTATTATTATTATTATTATTATTATTATATTATAAGCCAATATGATATCTTTGTTTGTTCGTTCGTACACCGTGCACTTTTCACCGTCGTAAAAACACATCAACAGCTCTTTGAATTTCATCGCGTAAAGTATGTCGGACCGGTTGGATTTATTAACGATGTTAATGTGTTTTAGCGAGTAAAATTTACGACGCGTATTGTAAACAGTAGACGTACGGCTATTAAAGATCGACAAAGAGAAATCAAATTTCAGGTTGTGTTTCTCGAGTCCTGACTTTGCACTGCAAAACAAATTTGCATACGTGCAATATATTAGCAAACAAAATTTCGTACGGACACAACTTTGATTCAAAACTATAAGCAGATTCGTGAAAACGTTTAAGAAAGTCGAATTCGGACATCCTGTTATCATATATCTACCGCACGGCGTACAGGATATTAATATAATTCTAGTTTAACGAGTTTTTATTTGATCACTGATAACAAACAACGCTACCAAATAAAACCGCCATTGTAAGCCGTATGTTTCTCGAACGTTTTCTGTTCGTTCGAGTGTCATCGACCAATATTTAATAATGAAATATTTGACTTGATGTAGCTCCTCAAGTGCTCAAGACTAGAAGTGCTCGACCACGTACACGTTATGTCTTTCTGCTCCCGGAATTCTTAACGCACTATTAATAATACGTCATATTATCTGAATTCGATCAATCGCTGGTTTTAAAAATGTCAAGAGTTTTCTACTTTTCTGTTACTGCAGGATTTGACGGCTCTGCAACCGAAAAGTTTCACGTGGAGGCGAACAGTCAAAAATGTCACTTTGGTTTCACAATAGGAACTAAATAAAAAAACAAAACGACCAGACGACCTTTGTTTTTTTTTATACATTAGGGGTGGTAAATTTTGTTGACTTGCCAAAAATCATGGAAAATATTTCGAGTAAACAATTTGACATTAAAATAATTTTACGAGTATACAGAAAACGAGTGGGCTTGTGTTTTTTTAATGATCTTCCCGTGTTTACTATATGTATTTATTTATTTATGGAATAATTTACGTCTCGGCAGGCACGGAATCCCTATACAGAATTAATATATACCTACGATAATCGAAAAATACATAATACATCATTAAAGTGGGCTTTGCATAATTGAAAACCGTATGCAAAAACAACAAATAAGACAAACTAAAAATAACGTTTTGTTCGTCATACGTAAATTACCGATACTTTTATGATGTTTCGTATTATTATACCTGAAGGCGAATGACGAAAAAAAATAAATAATAACAAACTCGCGTTCGTTTCCTGACGTTTCGGTTTACCGGTGCGAGAAAACAGTAATTATTTAGTTTGTGCGTAGGAACGCGAAACGCGGAGGTCGATCTCGACGCGAAATTCGGAGCGTTGTTCAAAGAGATTACGGGGCCGGGTGTTTTAGGACAATCTATTTTGGAATTCAGCGAATTACGTAACCAATTATGGACAGTACTCGTGCAATCGCACATTGACGGCAAACGTGCAAAACGCGCGGAAAACAACGCGTTCCGAGTGCAATAATATAATAACAACAGCATGTACATTTAAATGGGTATACATATAGCATAATATTATAGTAGTTATTAGGTATAAAGATATACGCTTTTTTACGACCCGAGCCGAACGCGCGTGTGCTTGTGCGTGTGTAAAAACACGTTTTTATTTCATTTCGTGTACTCGGGACACGTACGTACACGCACGTATGTTGAAAAACGCACACGCGTATATAATGTGTATATGCGAGTGCGCTCGCAGGGTGATCGTAAAAAATTAGTCGTATTTCTGTATAGTATATAGTCGTCGTCGTCGTCGTCGTCGTCGTCGTTGTCGTTTCGGTCGACCCGAATTACGCGGGCCGCAGCACCGCGGAGACCGATATCTCCAGTGCGTACACTCTCATTATGTATTGTTGCGTAAGGGTAAAGCGTATATATTATATACTTATTAGTGTGTATGTATAATCGCGATACGGAATCGAGAACGAAATGTACGATAATAATGTAACGTTAAAAAAAAAAGAAAAAAAGATACAAACGATAGTTTTATTATGAACGCTGCGAGTATACTTTACGACCCGGGTAAAAAAGGAGAGGAAAAACGCGTTAATTCGTCGTTATCGGTCTAAATGTATATACGCGCGTGTGTAATGATAAATTAATTAGAGGCGGACACGTATTACGTCACTTTATCGTCCATATATATATTTATTTATTTGAAGTCACGGTGATAAATCGAAACTCGACGAGTGCAAAAGTTCGATCACTCGATGGGTTAAGGACAACGCCTTATATTCTTTGGAATTAATCTTCAACGTTGAACCATTAAAGTACTCGATTCGAAGTTTTATCGATCATCCTCGGAATCCGCCTAAACTGTGTCTTTACTGTAGTAAACGGGTACGTATAATTACATATATGCGTGCCATTAGCACGTGTCCATTTCTTGTACGAGTATGCTAATATGTAAACCGTGCACATTAGTGCACCCAAGTAAAAGTTCACGGTTTACTCGTGAATTTTCGCCCGAATCGAATTCACACCGGACAGTATACTACACACGTATAAATGCAGACGCGTTTAGGTACCTGTAAATTGATAAATAAATATAAATGTACGCGCGTTCGGATAAAATAACGATTTGGAAAACATATTAATGTATATTATAATATACATGTGTGTACATGAGTATGTGTGTGTGTGTGTGTGTACAATGTGCCTGCAGAGGTACACAATATTGAGCGTGTACGCGAGCAGGTGTTTTTGACGGTCGCGCGGCTCAGTGTATTGCAGTATATTATAATATGGCGTGTACCCGTGTATACACACACACACACACACACACTCATATTATATTATTATAGTGTATATCCGGAAACGCGAAAACGCTATTGGCAAACGATGGAAAAAAGTAAATAAATAATATGATATTGTCATACGCGAGCGCAGGGCAATTAACGACGAGTACGGCGAGTACTTATGCGTGTATTCTTCATATAATAAATATTCGTGACTATAATATTATATACGTATATCATTACGCGTAAACAAGGTGGTTGGTATTCGGTATAAATGCGAAAAAATAAAAAAAACGAAAACGCTCGAGTACTTCGCGTGCAGTAAGTCGAGTGTTTCGCCATACGTTTTCTCGACATCCCGTGTGCAAATCGTTCGACTGCAGGACGACGCGTATTCATACGTTCATATATACATATATTATTTACTATTGATTAAAAACTTAGTTCTTAAATTTATTTTAGTACTTCGTATAAAATGTTACTGTAATCATTTGGTTTTAATCTATCATTTCAATTATCTTTTTTGTTATTCTAATAATTCTTATTTATCGTAATGTATAAAATGTATTTAATTTTATGTTAAAGATCAATTGGAATGTAACTTTGTACTCCAGAGGTCGGCAACCTTTTTAGTGTCAAGGGACAAAAAATAAAAATAAATTTTTTCACGGGCCAAAAATTTGAAATAAGTACACCTTTTTTATTGGAATCAAATATTTTAATAATTTAAAATTTAATTTATTTAAGTACATCACTGTTTGATACATTAACTATCGAGGTATCTACAAAGTTATAATAATAATTACACGTCATAATAATAATAATAAAAAAAAAATACATAGTAAAATACAGTATACTATTGGAAAACAAAAATAAATGAAATAAATGAATAACAATTTATTTGATTTTTGAGTTTGAATAGCATTAACAAGTTTATTGATAGCAGGTTTTATTTTCGATTTAGAAATTCTCAATACAGCGTTTAAGTGCCCATCGGTTAATCGTGAAGCATTTTTGCTTTTCCGATATTTCCTTAGTGAAAAAGTTTGTTCACGTATATAAGTGCTCTCAAATATGGTCAATATTTTTTTAGCAAAATATTTTATTTCCCAATTTATATCAGTAAAGATTACGTGTGGTGTAATATTTTTAAACTAATTATAAATTATTGTCACTGGCCGCATAAAATCGCTACGCGGGCCGCATGCGACCCATGGGCCGCGGGTTGCCGACCCCTGCTCTACTCCATAACAAGCTACGGCTTATAGGAGTAGATATATTCCTTACACACACACACACACACACACACACACACACACACACACACATATATATATATATATTGATATCTGCGATCCCTGCTCGCAAACTACAGCGCAGCAGCACGAGACGTGTGTCGAACGAGTCGGAGGCGAGCCGCCGTGTTCGGCTCGAGTCGGAAATTTTCCGAAAGGAAATCTCGAGCGAACGCCTCTTCTGCTGCCCGGGGGAGGTTCAAGTGTCGGACAGAACGCGTATCGGGACCCGATCCGGACGGTCGCTTTACCGCAGGCTTACGGAAAATCGACGCCGAAAGTGGTTGCCCGCGAATCCAGACGTGTATATGATATTTATTACGCTCGCTGACGCGCCTAGCCGTCACTACGGTATACGGTCGAAAAATCATTACGCCGTCGACACGTTATCACGGGTAACACCGGAGGTGTACCCTTACCCGCGATGCTATCGTGCCGGGCGGCGGGCTCGGCCGAAGAGATAGCGACGATGACGGCGCCGAGGCGAAATACGAGACAATAATAAATAGTCGTGATACGAGCCGCGTTTACACGTATATATCATTATCGCGTGTGTGTGTGTGTGTGTGTGTGTGTGTGTGTGTGTGTGTGTGTGTGTGTGTGCCCGCGGTATAATTCAGGCAGCTATACACACCTATTATCAGGGCCAGCCCTAAGTATACGGTCGGACCGGGCTCCAGGCGCCCGAGGTGTCTTCAACGCTGCACTAACAAATATTTAAATTTAAACATATTTGGTTTGAGCGGACGAGAAGAAAAAAATTACGGTTTTTTTCTTTAGATTTTAATAAAGATTATACGTAATAAATAATTCAATCGGAACAATAATTACGGCGTGAGATAATAAAACAAAATAAATCCGATCGACGTAATATTATAATATACGCGTATACGTTGTTTTCATCGTGATCACACGAGTCGCGTACGAGTTTTGTTGACGTTATACCAGCGAGTGCCAACCCGTACCGAGTATAATAATATGTACGTATACTGGACGCGGAAGTGCAAACGTAAAATTACATCAGCTGTCGTTTTCTCTAGACGGTTTGTTGCCGTTTATCTTATCGTTTTTCAGCGTTTTCGTGCACGCAGTATCAGGAATTCGCTCTGTGGTGCGGAGAATAGGACGTGTGCGTGTGTACATTGTATTTGTTGAGAAATCAAATTTTTTCATAACTCTTAAATGAACGTAGTCTAATGACGGTCTTAAATTACGGTCCGTTGCCAAACACGCACGGTCAATCGCAGAGCCGGATTAAGGGTCAGAGTCGCCCTGGAGCAATACATAACAATTGATAGGAAATTTCTTGTCGACAACCCGTTAAAAACTCAAAGCAGTATAATATGTGTTTCATGTAATATCGTATGAATAATATTGTAACAATGAAATAAAAATAAAAATACATTCGGTACCTTATATTATTACGTAAATAACTAATAAAAGTTTAAAACCTTAAATTTTTTATATTTTATTTGTACATATACAATAGGCACAGGTATGTATATTTCAACAGAAATAAGACGATAAAAAGCGTAGTCAACGACGCGGCACAGTGAATCGATTAGACAAAACTACACAAGTCATTCATTTCTAACAGAATTTCACAGAATCGTATGTAAACTGTGAATCTACTGCAGACTGTCTGTAATTAATACCACTATGTTCATGGTTATACTATGCCGCCAGTCCATCCTTATAACATGGTAGACACACTATTCCAAGTGCTATAGCTTATGATTTTATATTTGAAAAATTAGAAAATATATTATTATAATTTATTTATCTATTTATTTATTTATTAACGCCAATCGGCTTTTGAACAAGATACAATAACCATAACAGTAATAAATTTTTTAGTAAACAGTGAAATAACTTAAAATATAATACTTAGACTATAATCTAATACTTATATGCTGTATAATAATAAATATGCATCCGTACAAAGCTAAAGATTATCATTATATCCACGCATAAGTTTAATTAATGGTGCATTTTTAGCAAAATTAGAGCTACTTAAAGGTTAATAAAATTGACCCTGAAACCTGGTATTACAGGGTTATAATGAAATTATGTAATTTTTCAATAGCCAACCTTGTATTGCTCGACTTGAGAATATATATAAATTTGAATAATCAAACATGCACACGATATTTAGTATTTTTATAACAAAAGTTATATGCCACCCCCAAAAATTTGCCTTTTGCTCCTTTTGCTCCTTTTGCACCTATGTTAATCCGGCTCTGGTCAATCGACTCGTGAATTTACGGATTCCGTTTCGCGGACTCTTCCGGAAACACCGTCAACGACGTCGCCGAGTTCGATGTCGATCTGTCCGCGCGCGAGCGTGTGTGCGTATACAATCGTCGTCAATCGATTCGACGTCGACCACTCCCGAAATAATAATAATATGTAAATACCACTCGACGTCGTCGTCGTCGTCGGACCGGCGTCGGTATGGCCGATTGAACGCGCGCGCGCGCGCGCGGCTTTCACGGCCTCATACTATAATTTTATATCGTTTGTCATTACGGCGTCACGGGCCAACTCCCGAGTATATATTATATAGGCGCGTATACGTTATAACTGGAGTCCGGATTTGTAGCTTTTTGCATATTTTTTCCTTTTCATTTTTTTTAAATTTTCGTTAATAATCTTTACGAATCACACTATTTGGAATTCACAGCTAAATTTTTATTTTGCATATTTTTGCATATTTGACCATTAATGCGTATTTAGCTAAAAATGCATGTTCGTAGCATATTTCAATGAATTCGTTGTCACAAAAAAATTCGGTCGGCAGGACGTCGATTTAGCGACACAGCACTAGTTGTCCATCGTAAAATCCCATCGTATTAAAAGATTAATAGATCACCTATCGTAATCTAATCATCAGTCATCAGTGATCGTAATATCGTCGTTGTAATACATAACATCTTATAATGTAATACATAGGCTATGAAATGAAAATTTAGTAAACTGTTCTCGAGTTACAATTTTACAAGTTACAACCATGGCAATTTTTTTTGTTTTCATTACCTAAGTTAGTAGTTAGTAGCCAAAAGTTGGTAGTTCTTTTGGTTCTAAAATACGTGAGTGGATTGCCCGAGCAAATAAAAATTACTGCATATTTTTTTGCAAATTTTAATGATTTTTACTGCATATTTTTTGCATATTTCAATGATTTTACTGCATATTATATGACATATTTTGATGCTTTTTAGTGCGTATAAATCGGGGCTTTAGTTATAACCCTAACGCTGTGCAAACCTCTGCGGTATGACAAACGCGTGCAGACCGCAGGGCCAGTGGAACACGGCCCCGACGACGGCGCGATTCGGGCGTCGTGAAACCGTATTCCGCGATCGTCGTTATTTTGTTTTTTTTTTGTTTTTTCCTTTTTGTATATTCCTTTTATTTTTTCGTCGGTATCGCCGTGTCGTATTCGGAGCGAAACGGAACAGTGCAGCGACAGTGGTGTCGTTGTGCACACGCAAAACCACCGTCTACGAGCAGAACTATAATCACGCGGTCGATAATATTATTTCGAGCTCGGTCACAACTTACAACGACAAGCCGTAGAAAACGAAACAAAAAAAAAAAAAAAGAAACAGAGAAATGCATTATATTATTATGTACATTAAAACGATGATTGTTTCGTATTCATCGAGACTATATTGTCCACCGTTTTCCGTTTTATTTGACTGTCGAATTGAGATTTCAATTATTGCTATATATATATATATATATATATATTGTTTTTTTATAGTACGATTCTTTAGACTAAACTTTTAATTTCATTTTCATTTCAAATTCCCTTCACTCTTTCAAAAAAAATTGAAAAGTTTAATGAAAAGTCTAATTAAAAGTTTTGTGTGAAGTCTAATTAAGGACATACATAAATTATTGAAGTCTCATTCTGGGACAACATGCGGTCCCGAAACACATTATCGGGACACCAGGACGCCATACTCAAGACCGGTAGTGTCCCGGCCAGACCGGGACGTATTGTACCCCTACGACGTAGACGGGCTTTGTACTTGTCTAGGCTATATAGTGATGACTGATGATTGAACGCGGGTCAGTTAAATATTCGGAAGAAAACTGTAATTTCCATGGAATTAATTACGGTCATGTCGTCTAAGAAATGTAATAGTACTTATTACCGATGAAAATAAATACTTAGTAAAAAAAAAAAATCGTTTTTCACAGAAAAAAATGTCGCTCTACTTGTGTTTTGAATCGTACGTAAACATCGAAAAATTCAAATCGACGCCAACATATTCAGCGTTCAACATTACATTGAGTAGACCTTCACGGAACCCGGTGTATAGTATAACATTTAATATAATTGACGTAAATATATCACGATAGTGATTGGTACAATAAATGAGGTCCGTCAATTAATATTCATCGACAAAAACGTGTTTTATCGTTATCGTCGTTAGTAACATTATTTGAAATATGACGATACGTCTTAACTCGAATTCGAATAATAAACCGTATGCATTCGAGTGCTGGGAAACAAGTCGCCGCATTCCTATAATCTAAGCCTTCAGCAGTCCGTACGTATTATACGCGCGCGTAACGTGTATATCATTACGCGTCTACGGTTTTTGAGGTCCGACCCGCACGCCGCCGGTGAATGTCGTTTGATTTTGTGTGTGCGCAACACTCGACGGCCGTCGTGTGTGTGTGTGTGTGTGTGTGTGTGTGTGTGTGTGTACACGCGTACGTGCGGCGGCAACGTACAGGTATAGTATTTATATACCTCATAAATTATAACAGGCCAGACGCGAGCTGTACTTATCCTATATTCGAGTAAATTAATCGAGAACCGTGTTTGATCCCCCCCCCCTCCTCCTCTCCTCGACACGTACGGTTCGTGTTTTTAATAACGACGGTCGAAAAAAAAAACAAAAAGAAACGACAACGCCGCGAGTACACACACACACACACTCATATGTATAATATACATAATGTATATTAACACATAGTGTATAAATGTTAAATATTCATAGACGGATATTATACATATTATGTATAATACTTGGGCGTCACTATCGACAAGTACTTATCATTTGACATCCACGTGTTAAGAACACCATACAGAAAGCCAAGCGAGCCCGTGCAGCCCTCTCTACGGCTCTACCCAATACTAAACCGAAACAGCGTCTTAGGCCGGGCGCAAATTGAGACGTAGGCAGCGCAGCGCAGTTTTTGTGATCTACTGGTTTGAACAGACGAGCGTAAATTAAGTAGCAGGGTAGGGCAGCGCAGTACTGCTCCTACGTCGCACAGTGTTTATGACACAGTTTCCTGCGAATGTGTAGCGCAGTTTTTCAACTTCGACTTTGAAAAATTTGAATTCAAATTTTTTTATTAAGCTATATAATATATTATGGAAGAAAAACTGATTGAAGCAGTTCGACAAAACAGTATCTTATTTGACACTAGCCATCCTGACTACATGAAGGCAAAATTGAAAAACAACATATGGGAAAATATTGCTAATGAATTGAAATTTAAAAATGGTAAGAATAATTTAGTAGATTAAATATTTATTTTATTGTCATAGATTAGGTATAATTCCTTTGTCAAAACAAATTCTTCGTGACTTTTTTTTCTTTTCATAAAATCACTATTTCGCCACTTTTTTCGTTTCATTAATGAATATAAAACCAGTTCATCCAATTCCTTATCAGAATCAGATTCCGAACTTAAATCTAACTTAAATAATTCGTGAGCCATCATGTCGATCTCAAATGTTTTCATCGAATGACTACACGAAACTGCGTTGAAATACTGTGTAATAATATTCGCTCACACGGGTCACGCAGTTCGGTCCTACGCTAACTTGTGCTGCGCTGCGCTGCGTCGCCTACGTCTTAATTTGCGCCCGGCCTTACCAGTAACTAACAGATTGACCATCTACAAAATCTACACATCAAACCAGTACTAATGTACACGGCAGCAGCTCGGGGACCATTCGTCAGTAACACAAACTGGACAAAAATCGAGGCAGTCCATAACATCACCCTTAGAACAAATTACAGGAGCACATTATAAGAAACTCAGCCATAAACAACCTCTACAAACGATCACGCGAAGAATACGAACGCGCTGCAGCAAAAATATTCGAATATAAGTCGTCTATTTCCAAATTTCCTCGCCTTCAATATTTAAAAACGCCGACCATATTCACAGTCTAACAAACCCACATAACAAATCATGAACCAACTGCAGATAGAAGCATAGGCTCACGCCTGAAACTCTATATATACAGGCCACCGTGGCCGTCCACATAGAAACGAACGAAAGAACGAACGAACATATTGTGTATAGTAAATATATTATTTTGTATCGTTTCACATGCGATTTGACGCGAACTGCACGTCGCGGACGATAGAAATCAAACGGATAAAAACCGAAACGATTATTACCACGAGCGATGTTTTGTGATAATATACGTTGTACCGTACGCACTAGCGGTGTGCGTCGGTTTACTCATACGTGCACGGGGCGAGTGTTATTATTATTATTATTATAGTAGTCACTCGATAATTCGAACCTCCATGATTCGAAAAACTCCATAAATCGAACTAAACGCTTGGCTCCCCCGAGAAAACCTCTGTAATTAGAAGAAAATACATGTACTTATATCGATCGGTCTTCTCGATAATACGAAATATCTGTCGGTGGTATACACTCCACAATTCGATTTCTTTTTGCCAGTACCTCCATAATTCGAATTCTCTTAAACATAATAAATTTATAATGTACAATGTATGTACATATTTAACGTGATAAATATACAATAATTTTTCACTTTTCTTTAATTCGAATTTTTTTTCCGAACACTCGGTAAATCGAATTTTTAGCTCGGTCCCCTGATTTTCGAATTATCGATTGACTACTGTATCATTATCATTATTATTATTATTATTATTATTATTATTATGATCACGCCTGAGCGTTTCTGCGGTCGTTTTGTGACGTGACACGGCCTGAAGGGCGCACGACGACTGCAGTGGCGCCGACGATCAGTGTTTTTGTAACGCACTGCGGCGATGTTGAACGCGAGACGTATTCGAATGACGAATGCACATGGGTGGTAACGGTTCTGTTGTTTTTAAACGCGTAGGTATGTCCGTTTTTATCACGCGATTTTATAATGCCTTGTGCATTATCGTATTGTTGTAAAATGCGTTTTGAATTTTATCGTTTTCGTTCGTTTCGTTCGGCGGCGCGTTTTCGACGGTTTATCGCCGATCGTAATTATCTATCGATTCGCATAACAGTGTACATCGTCTGTCAACGCAGCAATCGTGGGCGCGCAATGCGTCACTGCGGAGAGCGTCGATTATGTTAATTAATTGTTTTGTCGACAAAAAATACCACGGAGGGTTTCGCTCGACCGAATTCGTTGTAATAATGAACTACATGTACAAGTTTTAATATTAGTTTTGCTTTTTTCCGGAATCTTGTCGTAGTTGTAGGTACCAGCGGTTAATCAAAAAAAATAATCAAAACGCTATCGCGCACCAAGTACGACGTCGTATAGGCACTAGTCATCGACTGCGGCGGGATCGACCCCTGTCGTAATAAATATCCGTATACGTAAGCATGAACGCATGAGCCCCCCGCAGAACAGCCGCGGACCTCGGAACATCGACGTTTTCCGTGTCCGAACCCTGCACGGAGTTTCGCTCCGTTTCATCACTAGCGGACCTTGGACTGGGCCCAAAAATATGACGACTTGAACCCCGCAAGACTTCGTGCGGGATTTATTCGTCTCCGGAAGGAGTGGACCGACTTCGATAGAATTTCAACTGGTCGTGAAAGATGTCGGGATTTATCGCATCGATGGGGACGGACGGCGGCACCCTACCACAAAACGTAATTCGGTGGCCACGCCGATCGAACGCTATTTCCCCCACACGGTAAAAGACTGTCCGATAAGCGAATACGATGGCAGCTGAAACGACTTTATGACCGACGCGACTGCATAGGCCATCGAATGGATACGACGACGTCGGCTTCACCTGTATTCATAAAACGACGTACCTGCATAATACCGTTCAAACGGGCTAGTTTCCATCTAGTCTATTTAGTGTTATTATTTTTGTCTCGTCGATATCGATTGTGATTGCTCACCTACCGATTTTCGTCTGTCACTCATTGTTTGTTTTTTTCCCAACACCCACGCATGTAGTGTAATAATATGCGCCTTCCTGCTCATATATTCATTATAACTATGCCGCGCGAATAAACGATATCTCTCTCTAGGCAGGCGACTGTCTAGAGCAGAGGTCGGCAAGTAATTTCGATTGGAGTCCTAAAGATTAAAATAATTAATCAATGAGGTCCAGTGAAAAAAATCCTTTTCAAATCTTTATATTTTAAAAATAGCAGTATAAAAATAAAAATAAATTATTTAGTTATTACAATTCATATTTTATATTAAAAATTACAATTTAGGAATATGAAAATAAAAAATTATCTAATTATTACACTAAATTTAGATTTTAGATTATAAAATTACAATATTAGGTAAATTATTATACAATAATAATAGTAATAATTTACCATGAAATTTAATGTGAAAAATTACATTTATTCTCTCTGGCCAGCTTTTTGAAATCAGGAACTCGTTTAGAACAGCTTACGCGCAAAGTGTCCTCAAAGTGAGAGTCTGTTCAGTTTGTGCGATATTTGTTTTTCAAAAAATTAATTATGATATATCTATAATCTGATTTTGATAAATTAAATTAAATAAATAACATAATGAAGTAAGTACAATGTGTTGACAGGGTCCAGAGTTTTGCCTTCCGCGGTCCGGATCCGGACCGCGGTCCGCCAGTTGCCGACCCCTGCAGGTCTAGAGAGAGCGGCCGCCATCTCCCCTGTGCAAAAGGCAACGGGAAACCATTGCACAGTAACCCTTCCTTCACTAGTTACGACTTCTCTTAGTTTCTAACCAACCCTCGGGTTGTTGACCATAAGAAGAGAAACGACGCCGGGTGTTGTATTTATACCATCCTTATCATCGTTATCTTACGCGCGCGTCGAGTAAAGAGACGGTCCCTGATTGAGGTAGGTACCACGAGAACACAATGCTTCCATCACCGTGTGTCTGTCTTCACGTATTCGGGGTTTTCGCTTTTCGATAAAGGAAACTTATATATTGATCGTGTGTAACCGCTAATCGCTTTGGTAAACCATTACGGTATTAACTACGTGTTTTCGAATCCCGATCGTGAAAAGTTGTCCGTCGTCACGCGGATTCGACTGGACAGTTTATGCGTGACGTGCGTGTATCTACTGCGATCCTGCGACGGCGGCGGAAATCCGTGCCGATTTTCCGAGAGCTTCGAGACGAGAAACGAACGGCGATCGACGTAGATAATAATATTTGTACGTGAAAAACGGACTCGAATCGCCTGTACTACACTCTGCAGTTGACCGAGAAAACCTCGTCACGCACGGACCGAAACGAGTCGACGTCAGTGGTATGCTCAAAGTCACGTCGTTCTCTCGACGAACCGGGTACGGATGTATCGGTCACGATTCAATGTGCTCGTAAACGATTCGGCAAACGAAAACGACCACGCGCACCCTTCGTGCGCCTTAATTATTATGCGTCGCGCCAGTGCCTGATGTACGTTTACATTATCCTATCCAATATATAATATTATGCTATGATATTACGTAGGAACGTTTGTTTTCAAACTTTTATTCAAACACGATCGGCCCCGGGGTGGTTGAGACGACGCACTGTATACTTACCCTCCTGTATACTTAAATTTACCCCTTTTCGGTCTACAATACAGTTTTATTATTATTATTATTATTGTATTACGCCGCGGCCCTGCGATTGCGATAAAACTATTCGGTACAACGTGCGTACGCACCGCACACTGCGCTGCAGGTGACACGGCGAGGGTTGTCCCGTCGATTCCCCGGGGGAGATTTAATGTTCGTTCGTCGATTCGTTTCCGGTGTGCGTTTACGAGACGGCCGGACGGGCGCGTGCGGCGCAGCGCACAGGTACACACACGCACACACACGCACACACACACACACTCGGTTGTCCAATGAAAGTCCCAGCCGAGCGCGAAAAGTCGTAACGACTGTTATTAAATGAAAACAGCGGCTGCAAGTCAAAGCCAAGTAAAACTCGCACGCACTTCCTCTCCTAAACGCCGGTGTGTATATTTATTTATTTATTTATTTATTTATTTATATAACATCGACGGGCCACAGCCCTTTAACGCAGAAAGAAAAACATTATATATGATTTGGCACAATATGAAAACAATAGACAAGTGATGATAATAATAAGAGTAAAAAAATAGTAAGAAATACAAAGGCAAAATTTTAGTAAATAAAACATAACTATAAAATAAATATTTATGCACTATGATTTAAAAATAACAAAGTTTTAGATTTAAATACTTGACGAGACAAAACGAAAAAATCTAATACAGTGGAGATTCTATTGGCGTTAATAATGGCTCTTGAAAAAAATGAATTTTTTCCACTATTTGTATTAAAAGTAGGTGTATAGAACAAATCCGAATTTCGTGTATACCTACTAGGGATTCTAAATTCAATTTAATTTAAAATATCTGGGCAGTTTATATTATTATTCAAAATATCATAGACAAACATTATATCCATTAAATTACGCCTGATATTAAGAGAGTCAATATCTATAGAGTTTTGAACCAAAAGGAAAGAGTCCCTGGATATAGTTCAATGAGTAATAAAGGCGACTCTTTTCAGAAATTTATACTGAAATATTATTAAGCTCCTTTGAGTAAGTAGAATAATTATTATACCAAATTAAAGAGCCAAATTCTAGGTTTGATCTAACTAAAGAAGTATACAAATTTTTTAAACACATAGGATTTTTAAAGTCCTTAGTGTTTCTATTAATAAAACCCAACATTTTATACGGATTATTTATGATCTTTTTATGGTTATCTTTGAAAGACAGATCAGATTCAAAACAAATACCCAAATCTGTAATAGAAAAACATCTTTCAAGAGGATGGTTATCAATAAAATAATTATGAAAAACAGGACTTTTACTGATATAATACGTATATGATATAATACGGACGTATACGATTTCCGGACAGTACGTGGGCGAGTCTCGTAGCCTCGTGTATATATCAGGCGTTGCTGGCGTGTGGCATTTACGACCGAGTTACGATTATATATAATAATATATAAGTATAATACCGGGCACGTGTATATGCGATAAGTATGAAAACCGGGGTGTTTCCGGCAAAATTATATCTCTTCGAGTTTTCGGCCGGCGTGTATATAATATACGTATATAAAATATATTTCGTATTACGGTTTGTGGTATAAACTTTATACGCGGTGCACGGTACCAAAACGGCTCGACCCACAAAAGAGTATTGACGCAAGGCGGACAATATTTAAGTTTTTTTTCGATATATATTATTTTGTTTTTATTCCACCGACTCGAAGGGAAATAATTAATGATTTTTATCACGAACGAATCCATTCTTTTATAAACCGACTATAACACGAAAAAATGTACGTACAGGTCGTATTCGAATCGGAAATAATTATTTAAGTATGAACGCCAAAAAATATTACGACGTATTCTCATCTTTTGGTAGTTGAGTGCTATGAGTTTTGAACTTTGAAGTTCTATAAATCGGTTTATCTCATAAAACGAAATTAAATTTTTTTTGTGGGTAAAGCCGTTTTGGTTGCACGCACCTCATAATATACCTACGTCTCGTACATCGTATACGACACGTCCGTGGGTATATAATATACACTATACGGTGTGCTCAGTGCTGTAAATGTGGGTATAGTCGGTAGACGGGGTATCGGGTGGTGTATAGGTATATATAGGCATGTCGGATATTCGGATTTGTGCGCCTGCATCGTGGTCGGAATAATAATAATAATAATAATAATACAACTACGACGATAATAACAATATAATATTATAAATATTTATAAAAACACGACGACAATGCGTCTCGGTGAAAACCTGCGGCAAGACGGTATCGTATTATATTATGTATTGTTATGTTGCGCGTATAATAATATGATATATACATAATGTTATGTACATATACACACACACACACATATATATTTATACGTAAGTGCAGAAAACCGTACAAAGGCGCTCGGGTCTGCAAAAGACGACGGCGACGACGTTTTATGCATCTGCGCCGCCGCCGGTTGAATAACGGCGAGTACGCAAGAGAAAAAATGCACTCTCGTTCACACCGACGCGACGATTCAACAACGGGACAACAAGCGGAAGATTTGTTTTATTTAAATTAAAATGAGGAGCACGGAGGTATGTGTTTATTCCGTATATACACAATACGGGCCGGCCTGTTTGCCGCGCACGATCGCCGCTGGTTGTTGCGACTGTTACCATTTGGCAGCTAAACTAGTATAAATGTATATTATTTATATTGTACGTGTACATATATAAACGAAGCGTCCAATTTGTAAAATTACTTTCCGTGAATCGAACGTCAGGAATAATACACGTTTATACAGCGTAATAATATAATATTACTTATACCTACAACAGTACACGGTATGAAATTAGGCACGTTGATATTGCGTTTGGCACCAGGGCAATGTTTTTGTAACGACCGGCGTTGTGCTTATAATACGTAGGTATACACAATTGTACTGAATATTATATGTGAAATTATATTATAGGTTTATTTTATCGTTATTATTATTATTATTAATTTTCTTTTACCAAACAACGTTCTACCCAATAAAAACTCAAATAGGCAAATAATATTTTTCGTGGACACCGTAAACATTTTAGTCTTAATTATAATTATTATAATGAATTTGATATATTTGCAGTATTTCGAATACCTACTGTTATATTTAATAAAATTAAAAAAGCTATACATATATCTTCACGCCATTCGTTTGAAACCCGAGTTTTTATTTTGCACTTATAAGCACAAAGGTACTATTATTTATATTACAATCTGTAAGACGTATAGGTACTATTTCACAATTTACACACGCACACACACGCACAAAGCGGCAATTATTAAACCGACTCGGCCCACGTTTTCAAAAATATATGTATGGCTCATATTTCACTATGTAGTAATATAAAAATAGTTGTACGTTTTTCGAGTTTGATTCTTCAACAATAATTACTAATTATTAATTAGTATACTTGCCCGTCGTCGTCGTCCGGACAAGGTTCTTCCTGCACTCGCTTTTGGCATGGCGTATTCATTCGAATGTTCGCCGAGCGTGATGCGACAACGATGGGAATATTTATAACGACAAGTATGCATTTGACTCGAAGCTCATAAGTCATAAATATCGGTCGTTTCATAAACTGGGCCCATGACGGTGCGGCAGGCGAAACATGAAACTGTATAACGTCATTTGACCGCACGCGTGTACCATAATACACGTCATAATATACTATGAATATAATATGTGAATATACATTTCACGAGCTGCTCACTTACAGTTCAACATCCGTGCACCGTGTTTTTATGTCATTTAGGAATTAAAACCAAAAACGACGCGCGCTAAATACGCACGAGTGATGACGAAACGAAAACCGTCACTGATTCTCTATCATATTATTATATTAACGAACCGTACAATATATTTAATTCCAATACGTTTTTTAAGTCGTGTCCCTACCGATTCCCATCACGTCGTTTGGTCTCGTAAACGAATGTCACCATTTTCGCTCACCGAACATCATATTACAATACGGGTCGCAAACTCAATGTGTTAAAAAGAAAACACTTTAGATCATTTTTTCCCTCGCTCGAGGACATATAGGTTCGTTTTCACGCAGATTTTCAATCAATAAACGCCACTTTCGTCCCGACGTGGAAAATCGCAACGCGTCCGGACGCCGCCCCTCTCTCGCGTATCATACTGCCTGTAACCAGGACCCCCAAAGGGGGGGGGCTGATGGACCTTGAGTACAGAGGCCCGGCTATTTTAAGGGCCCGTTGAAATTTATTCGTAATTTTTGAAATTTTAGTAGAAATACTTATTTTACATTAAATAATATTGCAAAATAATATCATATATATAGTTATTCTTATAGTTCAAAATGCGGATTAACCAATGATTACTTAAAAATTATCTTTCAATTTTGACGATATCATTACTGAGTTCACTGAGCTCAAAGCCCGCAAAATAAAATTTTAACTTAAAAAAAAATATATCAAATATAAATTAAAATATACTTGTTTTTTCTTTTTTAATTTAAATAATATTGTAATAAAAAAATAAAATAGACATTATCAATGTTGAAATGCTTATGAGTCTTGAATTCGAATCGGTATAATGAAAAAACAAATATTATTCCTAAAATTGTTTTATGCACAATACGTATAAATAGTAAAATGTATTTTTGGACGTTTTATAAAGGGACCGGACAAACATTTACGTAGTATAGGGGCCCTGCCTGTAACACGTTACGTTCTGCAAAAATCGACGACGCGCCTACCCGTGTGTACGTTACGTGTGTGCCTATAAGTATAATATTATACCGTCGTCGTCGCAGCGCTCCGTTTCGGTGCCCGTTTTTAGCTACTGTACGAGCGTTTGCAGTTCACATAATAATAATAATTATGCCGCGTAACAACAACATCTATGACGACGTGTTCATTCGCGTGCGACGAGCATTCCGAGCCGGTGGCCGCAGCGGAACATTACGTTACATTATATATTTTACGTCCTGCAATTTGCCACCAGGAGTTATGTGTTTTTCATTTTTTTCGTTTTTTTTGTTTTTTTTTTAATTACCGCGAATATTTTCCTATTATTGTTGCTACATTAATTCGCGTTCGTTGTGTTATTGCACCGCAACGATAATAATAATAATAATAATAATAATAATAATAATTAGTATGATATTATATTGCTCGTGAAAATTAATATGCATCGTAAAACGAACCTTGTGTGCGCGTACGTTTCGAACGACCTACAGCTATATCGCGAGCCGTGTCTCGGCGTGTGTTGTTTTCACGTTACAAGCGTATTATTTTATTTACGACGACGCGCGGGTTAGGTTTTTAATTAAGGCCGAAGACGATGTTTAATATTCGTTTTCGGATTCCGAAAAAACATTTCTCGTCCGACGTTTACGCGACGGTAGTTTTATTATACATATTTATATTTAAAAAATTCAATACCTCTTCGACACGACCACGGTACGTGGTGCGTACCGTCTGGTAATTAAACCGTTCTGTAATAAACCTCGTGCTATCTATAATAGTTTTATTTAATTATATCCGAGTGAAAAAAAAAATGTTACACGCGTTTGATTATATTAAATTATTTTATCTGACCTCATAAAATAATAATAATAATAATAATAATAGTGCCTAATTAATTCAAGGTATTTCGTTTTGTTTTCGTTTAAAACTCTCGGACGTGAGATGATGTGGAAATTAACATATTTACGAACGAAAATAGGTATATTTATATATATATTTACAGACGTAAAGATAATATTCATAAAAACCCCGAAAAAAACAACATAATCATATTCAACGATCAGACTGAATTCACGGTGACTTATTACATAACGTTAACTGTTGGCATCGTTTATCTAAACGAAAACCCGTAAAGTCTTGTTTGTTTAACTATTGTTTAAAAAGAACTTTTTAATTATTAAGCCCGTCATCTATTCAAATGTCAATTGATATTGTTTGTAGACCTGCGTTTCGTAATAAATAACCATTTTAATGAATTCAACGCAGCGAGCCGGTATTTAAATTGAATTTCGTTTTGATCAACGCGAAGATGTTTGGACGCACTTAACGGTATATGAGCCTATATATAAATATATGTTATATGTATAAAAAATCATTTCGTATTTTATACACACACACACGCACGTTTATAAATAATTGTGAAATTAGACATTTCAACGGTATACATAAATTACGGTAGAACAATAAGATCCGTTTACTATTCAACAACTCGCACAAATCCTATTTCGGCTATCATATCTCCGCGAGAACAATGCTAATTGTTTCGACCGAACACAATGTTCCCTTAAATTTTCGTATAACGTTTCACTCTACGGACCTCGTAAAGATAACTTTTTTTTTCGGTATTTCGTCGTCCCTTTTCTTTTTTTTCTTTTTCTCCGCGAAGCAATTAAACTCGTATTTCAATGCCAGAGCTGAGGCAATAACGCCACACACCACCGCTTTATACCGTAACGATATATTATCTCTTCACGGAATTGGCTCCGGTCCCTGTTTTTATTTTTTTTGGCCTATGCGCGCCAGCGACAGCCATGCAGACACCCGATCCCTGTTCCCCACTGTTTGCGGCACCGTGTCGTACGGATCGCGGCCGTCGTGACGATGACACGAGCCGGCCGGCACTCGGCGCGTCGGAAAATCAAAGTTTTAAAATAAAAAAAAAATAAATAAATAAAAAGTAAAAAAACGATTCTGAGCAAAGCTTCAGTGTAATATAATATATTATTATTTAAATACTGTTTACGTATTTTACGGTTATTTGTATAATTTTTGGTGAGATAATAATTTATTAAAGTGTGTATAAAAAAAAATCCTGAGTCACGATTTTTGAATTTTTGTTAGGATGATTAGGTAGGTATATGAGTAAGGTCATATTAAATTTTCAGAACTTTTTGTCAAATATTTAAAATTATATTACATAAAAACTTTCAAACAATGTGGTAAATTAAAAGTTCTATATTTAAGTCAAAAGTGCTATAATTGTTCTGAAAATGTTGTCCAATATAAAAAAGTATGTATTTGATATTGGATAAAATTTTCAAGTTTCTAGCTTCAATACTTTTCGATTTATGACTAAATATCTAAAATCTGAACAGTGAAAATCTCGTTTACGGCGGATTTTTACCGATTTTACCGTTTGTACTCAGTTTTTCGATCGTTATTCTTGATTACTGGAAAAACTATGGACATTTTGGAAAAATGACCTCTCTAAAGTACCATCTCAGTTCAATTTCGAATCTAAAAAGTTGCTGGACGAAACTTTTGGACCAGGATTTCTATACGAAAAAGTGTTTACAGAAAAAAAAAAAAAAAAAAAAAAAACATAATTGTAAAACCATAATTCCTTCGCTTCACTCAGAATCTAAAATCAAACGAACGAAATACTGTACTACGCGTACAGAGTTTTGCCGGGCGTCAATAATATTCTGCCATGTGACGTAAACTCGCCAGTGCGCCAACGCGTTCGACCGCGGGGACCTGTACACCGCGATCGTGTACATCGAAACGGCTGTTAATTGTATATTTTCATTTGCTCGTGACCGTGATGTGTATGTTAGCGATCGGTTCGAGTTTCGCTGGGAAAATCGGTATCGTCCTTGCACGAGGAAAGAACGGAAAACAACAGACGCGTGTAAAACGTCGCGTGTCGTGCCACCTGTATCAAAACGGAGACGGTCTTGTGTTTGCCCGCAATCAAATATTCCGACGGAATTTACCCGTCGATAAATCACCGCGGCGGTGCCGACCGGATATACACCTTTTGATTATCGCGGCATTTATATTTTTAATGAATCGAATTTAATTACGACGATTTCGACTGTATTACACGAAAATTCTGGTGCGTTGTGTGTACACGAGCACATAAATCAGTCCACGCGTAACTCGGAAAAAAATAAAACCGAGTTTTATTAAAGGATGTATTCCACGTTTCCTTTTTAAGTTTCCGGAACGAAAGGCAAAGAGAGCGAGAGAGAGGGAAATGAGAGAGAGAAATTAGAGAGAAAGAGAGAGAGAGAGAGAGAGAGAGAGAGAGAGAGAGAGAGAGAGAGAGAGAGAGAGAGAGAGAGAGAGAGAGAGAGAGAGAAAGAGAGAGAAAGAGCGAATTTATATACATTTGAGGGTGCCTAAAATAACAGTTGTGTGAAAATTTTCATCTCTTCAACATTTTACATAATAGAATCGCGGAGTATAAAAACATTATAAAACGGGGTTTAACAAAAAAAAAAAAAAAGAAAAAAAAGAACGCTTTATTGTAAAAACAAAAGCTTTTATTCAAAATCCGAAACACCTTAAAAATCAGTGAAAATTTAATTTACCGTAGGTATATTCATTTAGCAGAAACATCCCGATAAATTTGAATTTCCTGTTTTTATTATTATTTTTTTTTTCAAAAATAATAATGAAAAACCAAATTAGATACACCGTAAATTTTATAACGATGTCTGCGTCAACGTAATTAATTAATTTTGTTCAAGTGTCGAAAACATGTAGCAGTTAAATTATTATACGTATTAAATTAATAATATTATTCTTTTTTGAAATTTGATGCGTCGTATAATGGATATTCAGTATTATATTAATAATTAAAAATGCAGGTAATATTGATGCGTAAAAACTCATTCACCCCACGAATTTCGTGATATCATACAACCGCGCTAGTTATACATATTTCCACAAGAAATGAAAAATTTAACGAGTGTTTTAAAATTGATTAAAACCTAGTGCGTAATAATATCAATTTACCGTCAGTTTGATATCACATTAATAGGGCCGGCCCTAGCTTTTCTAAGGCCCATTTTTTCCAACAGGTTCGTTTGGAAAGAAAATTCAATGTTTTCATATCACATCAATATACTTGTGTTTATATCGTTACTACATTACATACAGGTATAATTTAAATGATATGCAGCTTAAGAAGTTATTTTTTATACTATTAGGTCCTTAAACTATAATTATGTAATTAAATTCATCAACAGTAATTAATTAACCGCATAGTACACTGTTTTATTAAAAGTAAATAATATGTACGCTTAAATCATTGTAACATAAATGACATAAAGTAGAATAAAAATAAAAATAGTAGACCCAAACTTGTCCAAACACTTTCTTCCTAGATTTTATTAAAGGTTTAATTTGGAAAAAATAATCAGTTGTCGGTTCTCTGTTTGTATACCATACGCTTAGGCGACAACTATGATCGGAAACCTTTCGATGAGGGTTCAAACAAATATTCCGATAAATTCGATACGTTGAACCAACTTAAAACCAAATAAAAATGTAAGTTTAAATTGTGTATAGTCTTCGATTCATAAATATTTCTTTTGTGTGTCTTGTAAAGTTCTTATAGTGTTATATGTACCATTCTGCGAAATAATATACTAGTTGATTGCGAAATATTAGCTATTCAACGATAATAGTTTAGTTGTTTAAATAAATAAAAAAAATATTATTGAAAAAATATGAATACGTGTATTTTTAGCATTAAAATGTCCACGGTGTATTATTCAAACAGTAATTTGACTCCATCATGGCCATTGTGTAAAGATACAATTTGGATTTATACTATTCAGTTTATGATATAAAATTAATTGATTAATCCTAACTATGAAAATGTTAATTCTCAATTATTCGCTTATGGATTAATCTGATACTACATGTAACTGTGTAATGAATGAAATTTCACAACACATAGTAAGTTCTGTATAGTTCGTAAATAGTAACCGTTTGTTGTAGAAGGTGGAAGTAGCGGAAGTACCCTTTTTCGGAATACCAATATTTCGCTACTTTAGTGTCTTATTTAAAATTTAAATGTTTTTAAATTTCTTACAAAGTATATTGGTCGAAAAAGATAAAATAACAATTTTAAAATAATTGACATCAACGAAATAAAATATATTAGAAATTTAATTATCTAATTCAAACGTAATAGTGTTTATGATAATAATTAGTTAATCAAACGAAATAACAAATGAGACACAATTTTTAATGTTATACACGAAGACATTGTACAATTATTTATGAGTTAAAAAAAAAAAATTAATTAATTAGTTGGCTTAAAATAATAGTAACACTAAATATTTTTCTCGCCGTTTATAACTCTATGACAACCAATCATTTATAGTTTAATGACCGTTTTCACAATTGTATTAGTTTTGTCAATAAAAATAAAATAATAAAATATTTTTTCAAGGCACTTGAATTGCTCTCGTAACGCATACAATTCGCTGTTGATATTATTCTAATTTCTAATCGTTTCCTATCGTCAATAAGTAGTTGTTTCGTTTGTGTAATACTTAACAAAACAATCAAAACAAGATGGGATCGTTTTCTTCAAAACCCGAAACCACCCAATACGGACCATACCAGTCCGACAGAAGAGGCGTTGCAGATTTACTGCCGAAGAAAAAGTCGGTCGCTGGAAACAGAACCATGGTGAGAACACCGATTTTATAATATAATATTGAACGTAATATTTTAGCATACACACACACACACACACACGTGTCTTTTAATAATTATCAACGCACTGCACGGGAACGCTTTCGTGGAACCTATTTATCCGACTCAATTGAGATACTCGTTTACACGCACTCTACTCGTTGACAAAAATATATCGGGTGCGTGTCGAGTCGACAAACCGTACTCGTGGTTGTAACGGCTCTCGGATCCACGTCCCCTCGTGATCGCATTTACTCGTTTAAAATCACGACCGCGCGCCAATCTAACACGACGGATTATTGAAACGAAACGTTCTTTCACGTCCACAGGTGAACACGCAGTTCCGCGGCGCGGTCGGTCCCACCGCCAAGAAGATCAGTCCTAACCAGCAAGATGGAGCTGGCAAGAAGAAGACTAAGTAATGATTTCACTAACTACAGTGGCGTATTAATGGTGGGGGGGGAATTGGGCCCAGGCCCCTCGAAATAAAAAAAAAAAAAGTTTAATTTCGATTGGTGAAAAAAAAAAAAGTTTATTGTAACGTAGGTTTTTTATTATAACAATTCGTTAAAATAATTACAGTACTCCCTCGTTAATACGAACACGACGGGACCACAAAATAACCTGTTCGTGTTAAAAGAATTTGTGTAAACCGATAGGTTTAACACGAATTTGTTCGTGTTATCAGAGAAGGTTAAATCTAATACGTTATTTTACACTCAAATACATTTTTTTTTATCAAGTAATCTTCAAAATATAAATTTACATTACTTTGGTACATACATTACTATACGTAAAAAAATATTTGAAATATTTTTAATCAATTAATTATTACGCTACATTACATATATAAAGAAAATATTTTTAATACATTTTTTCAAAAAAAAAATTAATGTAAAACTCACGTCGGTTTAAAAAACTCAGTGATAGGTTTCTGGGTGAATGTTACTTCATAGTTTTCTAAGCACTGTTTTCTGATGCTGTTCAACTGGTCATCAAATTTGCAATCTAACTCTGCACTTGTTTGGGAAAATTTTACGAGGGTATCAAAGTCTGCCAACACATCAGCCCGAGAGGGTTTATCCACTGGAGGTTCAGTAGGTTCAATTTCGTTCAAAAGATAAGATATCGATAAAACTGTGGTTAAACCGAGGAAATAAAAAAAACCCTATCTTATAGTATAAGAGATCTTTCTCGGGACCGAAAACCCGGTTCGCGTTATCCAATAATTTGTGTTGACCGAGTTCGTGTTGACGAGGGAGTACTGCATTGAGTTTTTTATTTCTCTGGTGGTGCTGTAAAGACAGTTGAAAGGCCTTTTATAGTATTCGAGCAATTTTAAAATACACGATCGGCTCGCTCCGAAACAGTGCCGGATCTAATTTATTTTTTACCCGGGGCAAAGTATACAATTAGCACCCCCTCTTTTACGCCACCGTTATACTTATGTACAAACTTATATACCAATAATAAAATAAAAGACTTCCAGGGCAAGTGTCCCGGTTCGCCCCGGCCCCCCTCTAAATCCGGCACTGCTCCGAAACGATAACCAATATACGCCACTGACAACATAATCTTACTGTATAAAAAACCTAACCAGTCGGGGGACTGCCGGTAGAAGTGAAAACTTCCTAAGCACGTTGGGCACCCTGTAAGAAAGCATTTGCGGGCGAGGAAAAAAGTATGAAATCGCGACACCGCCACCGCCACCGAGAGTACATGTATATATTATATACTGTGGTATATACTGTTATACTTCAGTGTGATCGTGTATGCGTATATATACTAAAACAATTTCACTTCGTTTTTAAAAATTTTTGTAATACTTAGGAAATAATATACCACAAATTGTTTTATTTACCAATATAAAATACTATACATAATTATTTCAGTTATTTTACATAAAAGAAAAAAAAATTACATGTCAAAATTATTACAAATGCGATTGATAATTAAATAATTAAATTAAAAAAAAATAATAAATAAATACTATTATAAATACTATTTTTAATTTTAGTTTAATTGTTGTATTTGTGCGTTGTTGTTTTCCCGTAACTGCCGTCTGCTGCGCGCGCAGCTTTGATACACTAATGCAGCGGTTCCCAACCTATGGGCCGCGGCCCACTTGTGGGCCGCGAGCAGCATGGTACTGGGCCGTGAGCCATTGATATAATATTAAATATATATTTTAATATTAATATTTAAAATAATATATGATGATATATTTTTTGGTTCTTATTTTCGAAAATAAATTAAAATAAATTAAATGAAAATATCAGCTTGTGAAGAAGATTCGTTGATTCAAATGTCATGTGATCAGACTTTAAAATCGTATTTTAAAAGTACACAATTAGTGCCATTTTCGTTAAATGTTCGAAAAGACCATCCAGCAATCGCTAAAATTACACCCAGAAACTTGATGGGCTCATCGACGACTTATCTATGAGAACGTGCTTTTTCTACTTTAATTTATTAAAAAAAATAAATATAGGAATAAACTGAATGTTGAGAGTGATTTAAGACTAAAACTAACAAGTTTTAATCCAGATATTGACTTTCTCGTGAAGAACAAGCAATGTCAAAAATCACATTAAATTGTTTATTATCTTGTGATAAAGTCGAATTAAGTTTTTTCAAACAATTGTTTTTTTTTCTTTATTTTTTATTCCTAATAACTATACATACGTCATGTATATAATATATATATTATAATTTTATGAAAACGTATATTGGTATACTATGGATGGGCCTCAAATATTTTTTTACAAAATTAGTGGTCCACGAAACTAAAAAGGTTGGGAACCGCTGCACTAATGTATATACCACAGTACATATATACTCGCGGTGGCGGTGGCGGTGGCGGTGTCGCGAGATCATACTTTTTTCCTCGCTCGCAAATATATTATATACCACTGTATAATATATCTACTCGCGGTGGCTGTGGCGGTGTCACGAGATCATACTTTTTTCCTCGCTCGCAAATGCTTTCTTATACGGGGTGCCCAACGTGCCTAAAGAAGTTTTCACTTCAATAATATATACACACGGAATATACAAATTTACACGAACGCGTTTTCTGTTCGTTTACACCCAGTTCTGATGGTACGACACGTGCCGAGACCCGGGACCCGATTATGAAGGTACACGAAATATGCGTGGCCCGAAAACTGAACAAGCCGCGATTCGAGTACGAGATGGAAGTGACGCCGACCGGCAAGTCGATCGCTCACAAGTTCACCGTGCAATGTCACGTGCAAGGGGACGACCGGGCGTTCTGGGCCAAAGGTAATTACACAATGCGTTCCAAGTACACGATTCATTTCATGTAACGAGTGTTTCATAGCTACAAATTTTATATTGCATTTTTTTTGCATATTTCGAAGTTTTTTCATTTTTAGAGCGTTTTTAGCATTATTGGGTCATTTCGTTGGTTTTTAATGCATAAATGTTCAATATACAATACAAATTTAGCCAATTCAAAATATTATCTGAAAAAGAAATTATTCTATTCAATTTTTGTCTTATCTTAATTTATTATTGACTGTATTCCGTCAAATCACAAATAATCAGAGTCAGTTCGTGTTCGTCGTGGTCATTGCTCGTGTTGTTTGTGACTTTAATGTGTTAAACTGTTACATAATGCCCAAGATAAAATCGTCTACTTCTTCTCGCTAGCGTGACTACGTAAACGAATTCAGAAAAGACGACTTTACAACAGATGGGACTATTTTACTTAGTAAAATTTGTAATATTTAAGTCGCAGCTGAAAAAAAATTTTCGATTCAACGAACATATGCGAGTCAACATCATTCAATTTTTCAGTTTTTTTTTTTTTTTTTTTTTAATAAAATAATAAAAAATAATTAAATCTTATTTATAAATTACAAATTATATAAAAAAATATATGTCATTTTTAAAGTCATTTTTTCATTTTTAAGGTCTTTTTTGTGGAAAAATGCATTTTTTAAGGGCATTTTCGGCTATTTTTTAGAGCATATTTGTATGGTTTAAAGTGCATTTAAATCCGAGCCCTAGTGATAAGCGTTGTGCGGCGACGGGTCGGCGTTCGACTCCGGTACGATAACGTGGCTTGTGCGATTTATGAGTTTCAGGTGTGGCCGGCAAAAAAATGGAAGCCAAGAGGATCGCGGCGATGGAAGTGTACAAACAGATCGTCGGGCAGCAGCCGGACGAAAACGTCGTCGGCAGAACGGCGGCGGCGGCGGCGACGTGCGGATTTCCGACGAGTTCGCGGTACGTCATTCGACCACCAAAGTGTATTATCCCCGACGCATTTTCGCCTCGCGTGTGCAGTCGATATAACGTCGAACCGCCGATCCGGTCGGCGCACACCGTGTGAACAGTGTTTTTTACTTATTCTCACTTTTTTTTTCTCCTCCCTCAGCAAAAGCGTCTCGCCGAACGGATATCTCGCCGGTCAGCAGCAGTCCGAGCACACGGCGCCGGCGAATAGAAAAGAATCGGACGAAATCCACCGCCAAGTACGTGAAATCTCGTCGAAATTATTATATCGGGTGTAATATCACACACCAAACACTCTGTAATCGGTCGTGTGTGTGTGTGTGTGTGTGAGTGTGATTCATATTTGTCACGTACAGTAGTGTTCCCATAGGGTGTACTGCACGTACGCCGTATACTCTTAAACTTTTAGTAAAAAACCACCGTTATACTACGCGTATACTTTCAAACCAATTCTAAAATATAAAAATAAAAGAACTATATTATTATTTTTGATTGATTTTCGACTCGATAGTTCTAAATCGTCGTAGTAGGTATACCACTATTATTATTATAATATTATATGTACTTTTTGATATCGTAGGAGGTCGTATGACATAGATAAAAATAAAGTCGCTTTTTACTGATCCATTCACGGCAAAAGCGTGGATTTTGTTTTGATTAGAGTAGGTCTAACGTTTTGATACGTCCTATTATCGTTGATATAACTGAAAATAAGTCGATCGGTTTGCTTACTGATTAATTTGCGTTAGAATTTTTTATCGTATACTACTATACCTTTATAACACTATCAGGCACGCAAATAGTCTACATTTTTCGCGGAAAAGTTGTAGGAAGCTAAATTAAATTTATTGTACATTACCTTATTATCTTTGACACTTTAGTATAAATATAATGATTATGTTTTTTTTTCCGCGAGGAGCGAAAAATTTAATCGCCCTTCGAAAAATAAAATTGAAATAAGCCTCAGATACGAGGTTTTTTTACTCAGATTTCCAAGAAGAAATGCCCTCATATTAAATTAATATCTTTATTTCGTCGCATGATGCGACGTAGTATGCTCTTATAAAAAATTATGGGAACATCACTGGTCACGTATTCGTAGGGTCGGTCGAATTCCGACGTCGACTTTTGGCGCGTTGAAACGTATACGCGCCGAAAATGTCGAGCACGACCGTCACTTTGCTGTAACACTTGTAACGAACGATAGGGCCCGTCACCGAGTTCCTCCGGGGTACACATATCGAGTAGAACCGAACGGGATTCGTCCCCTAGATGAGAGTCCGTACAAAGCTCTCTCCCAGCCACGATTTCCCCAAGTCCATCTGTGAGAACGGACGTCTATCGCGCCAGGGCCGGATTTAGAGGAGTGAATGTCCACTGGCCACGATTTATTTTCCAAATTTTTTTTCAAAGTAGATTCATTTTTTTTTCTATTAGTATTTAACAAACACATATAAACATAATTATAATCGGAAACAAGAAATTAAATTTAAGTGTTAACGAACGGAACCTTCCGGGTTTTTTTCGCCGTAAAATCGTTGATAAGTCCGCTGAAATCCAGTTCCCAAAGTAAATCGCTTTCAATGCTCAGGAGAAGACGATGGTGGCGGTAGCGGCGGGGTTTAGGACACGCCGGATTTACTGATAAACAAAAATGTCGGCGACATCAAAATATGTCACGGAATTACCCATCGACAATCAGTGTTAAATTTATTCGTATCCAATATCGGCCACTTTTGACGGGACGGCGGGCTGACAGTGCATTTGTAATTTGAAAGATTTTTTTTCCGAAGTCACTATTGTGAAGGCCCCTCTTTTTTGGCGAGGCCCCTGGGCTCTCGCCCCGATTGCCCGTGCCTAAATCCGGCCCTGTATCGCGCCGTGGTCTGCATATTATTATAATGTCAGTCGGTCGACAACACCACGCACCACACGCCGATACGACGCGATGTTTTGGTATTGAAAAAATAAAAATAAAACTTATTTCGTGTCGTCCACAGGTGGTGAATAATCGGAAACACGACGAAGTCGCCGTTTATCGACGCACGACAGACGCCGGACGCGTTCAGACTGGGTAAGTGTAAAATCAATTTCGTATACATACTCACACGATAACGATTATCACGCGTGAAATAAAAAAACTAACCAGTCGGGGGACTGCCGGTAGAAGTGAAAACTTCTTAAGCACGTTGGGCACCCCGTAAGAAAGCATTTGCGGGTGAGGAAAAAAGTATGAAATCGCGACACAGCCACCGCCACCGAGAGTACATGTATATATACATATACTGTGGAATATACTGTTATACTTAAGTGTGAGCGTGTATGCGTATATATACTAAAACAATTTCACTTCGTTTTTAAAAAATTTTGTAATGCTTAGGAAATAATGTACCACGAATTGTTTTATTTACCAATATAAAATACTATACATAATTATTTAAGTTATTTTACATAAAAGAAAAAAAAAATTACACGTCAAAATTATTACAAATGCTTTACGAAAATGAGTTAAAGTACACTCAGAAAAATCGATTTCCATCCATCATTTCACCAACTCTTGCACCGTCATCACTGCACCAGCATCATCGGCAATTTCGAAAACTGATACAATCGGTTTACGGCAGCTAAATTATGATACAAACAATTTTGATTCGAATTTATGCAAATAGAAAATAAGCAGACAATAAGCAGGCGGGCGTTGTTGTTTTCCCGTAACTGCCGTCTGCTGCGCGCGCAGCTTTGATACACTTATGTATATACCACAGTACATATATTATATACTCGCGGTGGCGGTGGCGGTGTCGCGAATTCATACTTTTTTCCTCGCTCGCAAATGCTTTCTTATACGGGTTGCCCAACGTGCCTAAAGAAGTTTTCACTTCAAAAATATTCGCGTGTATCTGCACGAACGTTTTACATAATATGTCCGTTTACCACAGTTCCGAAGTGACGACTAAGCCGCCGAAACCCGTAATCTCGAAGCTGTACGAGTTGTGCGTGGCCAGCAAGTATTCGTGTCCACGATTCGAATACGACATGATCGTCAACCACACGCCGAAATCCACGTCCCACACTTTTAAGGCCTGTTGTGTCGTGATGGTGGGGTCCGAAATGCAGTTTATGGCTGAAGGTAAGATTCTTCGGTATCGTCCTCCATCGGTTCGACGACGCGCGATCGAAAAACGAGATTCCGGCCGTCGTCTTCTTGTTGGAAAATAAAGCGATCGAGCGTTTTAAGTCGGACGATTCGAAAACAATCATGGAGCAACGTGTCCGCGCAGTGTTTTAGGTTCCTCCGTTTGTCGTGACTAGCCCCCGATTGTTTTTTCTATTTTTTTTTTTTTAAACTTAAAATTCCAAAATAATAAAAGCGTGTAGTGTAACTTTTAAATTTTCATACAGATATAAATCGTTTTTAATCGTACGAAAAAATAAGTTTTGATCGAAAATCGATTGGAAAACAAAAAGAGACCAAGTTCAGCCAATCAGTGACAATGAATATTGTTTTATTGATTCTATAGAGATCACATGTGAAATACTTAGATTATTTTCAGAACTTAGAGTGACCTAGCCGATGATTGTACAACAAGTTTAGTCGTTTAAAACGTATTTTTCTTTGATTTCGAGTGAGTGTCATTTTGAATTCTTCGATACGCCGACAAATCCGGCCGCGATCGCCTTGTAAAAGAATCTGTTTATGCTCAATCGAACTACAGCCCGATGTCGGTATTATATCGCGTGTAAAACTGACGAACCGTTAATGTGTTACAGGTGTCGCCGGAACTAAAATGGCAGCGAAGAAACTCGCAGCCGAGATGGTTTACTCGCAGTTGACCGAATAATCTTCGGTACAACTATACCCTGTATCGACTTGGAAGTAATCTTGCGGTAATAGTTCACCGATTTTTCAATAGCTTTAACGATACATTAGCGTGACCCTAATAGAAAGACTAATACACATTTTTTTATACTGTGTGAGCAAAGCGATTACTCGGGATTTATAACCGACATAATTTATCGTCCGTTTAATTATTCATAAAAATATCGCGATCTGTCTGATTTATTATTTTATTTTTTTTTTATTTTGCACGTACGACGGTTATCGCTCTATTCCCCCTTCCCCCCGGACGAAATTTGGCGTGCATCGGACGCGTTATGATCGACGAGACGAGCCTGGAGCAAAATGAAGTCTCACGTTCACGATTTCATCCCTGTAAAACGACTGTTGGTAGACGAAGCTCTACCGATTTTCGATTGATTTTCCACAGCGACGGACCGCTAAAGGCTCGGATAATAGTGATAAGATTCACACCGTGCGCTCTTTCGTTCTCGACCCGTCGAATTACGAACGGTTATCACTGGTATTACCGATATAATATATTTGTGGACTCATCCGGGGTCGTCGACGATTCGCCTGCGACCAAAATCCACATTGCCCAGGACGTGTCCTCGGACGGTGGACGGTCTTCGTGAACGATTCACAGCTGCCCGAAGAGGTAGTCTCGTGATCGTCGAACACCACGGGTGTGCAGTTAACGCCGCGTCTCGTCAGCGTCGGGTCTCGCGATCTCGTCCCTGTAGAACGACCGCCGGTGGACGAAGAGCAGCCACCCACGGTCCGATACCGGTAACGGATCACGAGACACCCCGGGACCCCGAGGTATGATTTAAGTATCTTCCCGCTCCCGTCCCGTCGAACACGTGTCGTCTGTTGCTCCTCGAATCTCGTCCGGTGTAGTTCTCTGTTATATGAAACGCACGACACGCCAATGATTTCCTAAATATGAAAACAATACGTCTATTATACACGTTTATAATATTTTTTGTGTCCACAGTTTATTCCGTCCACTAATATGTATTTCGTTAATGATTTTTCAATCACGTTGGCATAAATGTCCTTATGCGCGCGTAGTAAACGTTTAAAAAAAAAGAAAATACTCGATTTTCTTTTGAGTACCGTAGCGATTCGTTCTCAGGGTTTCGTTAAAAATAATTGAAAATTCTGTACTTCTTAAATAATTTATATAGATAGAGTAGGTAATCTTTCAGAAAAAAAAAATATATATAAAATGTATCGTATTTTAAAGTCATTACGACCTAAATAATGTAAAAAACTAATTTATCGTTCCTTCCTCGATGTTTTCAGATGATTTATATTAATACTTATTAAATTTTCTACGCGATAAAACGCGGCGTTCTCAAAGATTATTTATAGTTAAAACAAAAACGCCTTATGTGAGATGAAATGTAATCTACGTATATTATGTGTATTCAGTTATTGAATGGTGTTTTCAATAATTATTTCCTTTTTGTAACAAATTATTTACTAAGATTAAAAATGTATTGAAGGGCGGCGAGGACATGTTATATTTCGACCACAAAACAGAAAATTCTCGGACGTAAAAACTTGTTTTTCATAAATATATTATAGTGTGATTTTTCAACAATGCTCACCTCGATTGTAGTAAACTTGTATAAAAACTTTTTTTAGACCATTCGGTATTTAAACTTCCAATATTGGTCGAATAGTTTCAGAGATATTTGCACATTTAAGTGCAGAGCGGCGGAGTAGGGGCATAACACTTTTACGCGGACTCTTGCTACTCCCCACCGTCACTTTAAACTTTAAGTACTCACGCGTACGTCTTGAACGAATGGTCTGTTTTGTTTCGAAATGGCAGGCATGTTATAAACTACTATGGTCATGATTTAAGAAAACGGTAGGATTCATGTTATGTTTGTACCTTTTATATTGTATAATTTAATACGAGTAGTTGTTACCCGTACACGTCCAATAATTTGTTCTCTCTGATCGCACTTGCCCCCCCCCCTTATTATTCTGTCTCTTCGAAGTTAAATATTTGTATATCAGCAAAGCGTGAACGAGATTTTTTTTCTTTTTACGTTTAAATAATATACCAAAAGACCCGTAGGCTAGGAAAAGTGGATTAGGCCTGATGGGCAAATATAACATTATAAAATTGCTCATTGGGGACACCACTTACTAAAAAAAAAAAACGCGCCGATTGCAATACCTCATGCTGTTTAATAACAAAGAATACATTCTTATGGTAGTATTGTTCGTTATTAATAAGCTAAGGTGGTGAGGAAATTTGCACGATATTACGCTGTAATATCGACCAAATACTATTTATATTTTTAATATCAACGTTTAAAATCAAATTAGATACATGTCTCTCGGTGTGAACATTTATCGACCAAGTTCAAGTAAAAATTATACTTTAAACGTATTCTACAAAATGTACTGTTATCTTTTAGGCATGATGTCGAATGACAAAAAAATAGATATCTTTAGTCTAACGTTATTTCCAATTATTGAATTAAAACATCTAATGTACATATTATAACCAATTAATAGAAAGTGAATCTTTTTCAATATTTTCACCAATTATTTTATGGTTTAATGGTTAAGTGGTCTACACGACAAAATGTTATTTTTAAACCAACACGTACATTATTCATATTTCGTACCATGAATAAGTTTAGTTGAAACTTAAATGAAAAAAATCATTTTTCAACCATTGATATTGGCCACCGATTAGTTGATAAATTTACTTCAATATATCGTTATAATTGCAATACCTACAAAATACTCTTTTTTACTACATAATTAGTATTGTTATTATATTGCATATAGTGGTTTGTTGTTTTAATTGACTTTTACTATAGACAAATGTGAATTTTGATTATTAATTATTTAAAAGAAAAAAATATTTTTTTTTAGTCATAATGGTCTTTAATATTAACCCCAGCCTATTTCAAAGCCCAGTTATATTATTACACCACTAATTTCAAACCTAAAGTAGCGGAAGAAAGAACGGTATAATTTTCGCAAGGTTTCTTTGCTTCTCCGATTCGCAACTATATACATTATAATATACTTATATCTCTTCAACTATATTTTACTCAATAATACAAATGTTATCATCAACATACTCTTAAAAGCAAATATTCATTATAAAAAGAAACGCTTCGAAACATCTATAGGAAACCCACAATCAAAACATTAAATAGTTTCACTGATGATATCCATCAGTTTCGTGTTATTTACGACACACTAATTTAGTATTGTAAGTAGTATAATATAATTATGTATTGGATTTGAAAATTTTCCTCTATTATTAACAACATAAGAGAAAGAACGTAAACGAGATTAGACGTGGGACCTTCCACGTCCCCCACGTTTACATCCTCTAATGGCCTTTTATTATGTATGTTTTTGAAATAACATTTTGTGTAAAAAGCTTAAAAGTATAATTTTTTTTACCCGTCTATGAAAAAATAAAATTATTTCATTGTAATAAATATTCTACATAATATAACAACTAGCAGAGCCGATGTACAAAAAAAATAAATAAATAAATAAAATCAGGTACCTAAAGTATAACTCAGGTACAAGTTAAGTTTATATATATATATATATTATATGCAATACACGTGGTGTGATATTTTTGTCGCGTCGTACCGACGATAAAGATCACGCTTGATCGGATTGACGTAATATTTTTGGCCATCGATCACCGTAAAGCGAGTTAAACATTATGCACGCGCAGAGGTCGTCGAGATTAAACGTTTATTGCGGTACTCGACCCTCGGTCGTTTAAATATAGAAAATAACATCAATAACATTGTTCTAATTAATGAAATATTATTTAATATTCTAGACACACACACACGCACACACACACACATCACACACGGGTTTTTCGAGTTGGAACGAGTTCGATACGATATTTGTTAATGAACGGTCGCTGTCGTAGTGTTATCATCGAACAAGGAAACGATTGCGTTTTCTTTCTATATCATATTATTTTCCACGGGCGCACATTAAGGCCTGATACTTGTAATCATAATTAGCTACAGCTATGATTGTGTGTGTGTGTGTGTGTGTGTGTGTTTACGTTATCATCGTACGTGTGCGTTTTTTTTGTTTTTTGAACAATCGATTATGATAATACAATATTATAATGTTAATATGTATTTTATTTATGTTCCTACGTAAATACCACGCGTTTTCGTATCATATTCAAATAACGTTTCAGTATTACGAGCGCGTGTTTTTCCTGGTGACCCGCACGTACTGTTAAAAATTTTTTTTTGTTTTTCCACTATGTGAAATCGTATATATTATATGCCCACGTGGAAATACCGCCGGTAAACACATTGTTTTCGATTAGATAGACTTTGTTTGAACTTTGCGTACCAGTCATAAGTCATGTTCATATCGTTGTACGCGATGTGCGAGCGCCGCTGTGTGCAATATAGATTATGGCCCGCAGACGTACCTATGCGTACAACAGGTATCTAAAATGCATTATTATATACCGCGTACACGCGAGAGCTATCGGTCCGACCGTGCGGCGTTCACGTTATTTGAACCCTCAAAACCACCCCTCCCGTACACACCCCTTGTATAGGGTCGACGTGAATCTGCACTATGTGTCTAACCGACGTATATTGACATCGCTGTTGTTATTATTAGTGTGTTATTATTCGCGAGGTAAAATAATTTTTCGCGTGCGACTGGGTGACGTTATCGATGCTCTTGTCCGAAAAGACAATTTTGTTGCACATTTGTATTTTGATTCCGCGAGAGAAATGCGTCCGACGAATTTCATGAAATCACGACTTTACACGCAGCGGCCATTACGGTATAACGTATATAGCGGTCATACACAAGTATAACTGTCATGCCGAAATCTAAGAACATTCGTGTATAGTTAAATTATAGCGCGGCCGATCGTCAAACGCGTTCTATATATATATAATATACACCGTGTCGATAGTTGGCGTAACTTCAAAATTTCGGCCGGGGAACGCAATTTTCTACACTCGGACGTGTTTTAACGGATGAGATAACCGTGCGTATAATGTCCTCATTCATTATCTCAAGTGTACGGATACATCGAACGCGTGCTTTGTATCCGTTTTGAAAATACGTACTTATATTCAAATTTTCAATATTATAATCTGTCAATATCTACGGGAATCTTTTTTAATTTCAAACTAAAACAAAAAGACGACTGGCCTCACTTTAAGGTTTTCAAACATCGCCGTAGGGTTCGAGAGCTGACTCGTGTGATCCTTTTTTTTATTATATAATATAATCCGCGGCATCTAAGGCCATTGGACGTTACAATGTTTAGTGACTTAATACATAATATAATACTTAATAATGTAATACATAATAATACTTAATACGATAAAACTAATCATATTACCAGATAATTTATAAATCAAACAAACAGTTTGGTGACAGGTCGGCTATGAGAGGTTGATGAGGTGTGTATCTGTGAGGAATTGGCAGAGCTTGACGATATTGTCTGGTTCGGGGCTTAAAGTTTCGGTCAGGTGATGAGAATATATCCGCTGCTTGATTCTTTCTGTATTGTGTGCGCTACATTCAGTCATGTGATCCTTATTCTTATCACTGCAGTTTATCGTGTATATATATATATATATATATATATATATATATATGCATAATATATGTATTCGGGTGTGAGCGACGTAAAGTTTCTGACGGACGATAATATCGTCGCGTCGAGTCGCAAATTTTGCGTACGTCCTTAAACACTGCACGAGCAGCGTGTCGTGTCTCGTGTATAGTGTGTTTTCAGAACGAGCGTCGTGTTTTATTGTTGTTATTATTATTATTACCATTATTACGGTGTGCAGTCATTGGCGTTTTACGACTCGCCATAAATTTTCGAATTCGACTCGTGCACGCGTTCACGTTTTTCGGTGAAAAAAAAAAAGGTTTCCGACTCGGCGGATAAAGTATTAACCACGGTCGACTTTTTTTTTTTTTCAATATTTATACACACGTCTCGTGCGACGTAAATATAATACATACACACATATTATGTATACATAGTATAAACGTCGGTACGGCCGTTTACGTTATACGAGTAGAGTGAGTCACGAAGAGATGACAATATATTATATTTGTATATTATATTACTATCGTAGGTATTTTCAACGTCCACGTGTGACAACCCGTACGTATACGTCATTTGATAATATCGCCGTGTTTTGTATCCATGTTCGACGTGTGTGTGTGTGTGTGTGTGTGTTTGAAATAATAAATTCGTCGGACGGTCGAGGTTTTACGGGGACGGTTGGGGGAGCGAGGGAGGCTGCCGTGGGTGGACGTGGAATTATTTCGGACAATAGCCACCGCCGCCACCGCCGCCGCCGCGCGCGGGACAATAATATTATATTATTATAATAATACTCGTAGCCCGTGGTTTGACGGCACGACGTGCGACCGTCGGGTGCGGTTTTTTTTTCTCCACAGATCAGGAGGTGGCGGCGGCGGCGGCGGTGGCGGCGCGATGATGGCATACAGAGCGAATCGCACAATATAGCATTGTCCCGAACACACACACACACACACACACACACACGTGCGATTACGCGCACACACGATATCATAGTATATAACAATGACGTTATGCAAATTCGCGAAAAGGGACCGGCGTGCGGAGACTTTCGACCGTCGTACTGCAGTGTCGTGACGCATATTGTACTTATTATTATTATTATAATTATTATTATTGTTATATATAGTGCTGTGCAGAGGAGTTCTCAGGATTTTTTATTGGGGGGAGATATGAAAATTTATTTCGAGGTGAGCCGTGGGGGCAGCCCCCACACCCCTTTTTTAAATTTGAAAACAAAACACATTCAGTTATAAAAACATGATATTTTTAATTAAAATATTTTATTTACAAAATGATATCAAGTTGTCAAGTTGATTTCTGAGCCATCACATCGAGAACTTCTTTGGCATCAATTGGAATTTCTCTACGAACGGCCTACGACGTTAAGCCGTTCAGACGATTCTAAGAATTATCAATCGAATTATTGAAAATATGATATACGAAGCCAAGTAAAGGTTTTAAGCCACTTGCATTGAAACGTAAGACCTCTTTTTTTATTTATTTCCAATAATGAAAAGTTATCTGGTGGTGCCCACAAACTTGTCAACACCTACACAGTACACACAACACAAATAACAAGAATCGAGATATTAATTGTAAAAACGTTGTAATAAAAATTAATTGTAAAAACGTTGAATAACGCAGATAAACGTCTACTACCAAGTCTACTAGCATACGTCGAATTGACATGGAATAATCGATCTTTGGTTCAATATTGAGAATATTGAGCGTATAGAAAATTATAAATATTTTTTTTTAATTCTCGTCAAATTCGAATGAAAATTCAGGCGAATAGATATAATTAATGTAAACAAATTTAGTGTGATACGTTATTTATTTATAAATCTGTCGTAATGTCTGCAGTTTATACAACATTTATATGTATTATTTAACATTTTATAACGTTCATTTATTTTTAAGCGATAAAACATCGTAATTGATGGATTTCACATTTTCGAGGTACCTGACTTCTAATTAAATATTTAGGGCTTAAAGATTCTTCACGGGAAATAAGGGGAGCTCAATAATTATTAGAACGTTGGGACTCGAAATGAAAATTTGTTATGCAGTTCGAGATGATTTTACGAATAAAAGTTTCGGTGGCCAATTACAGGAGTGTAATGGAGTGTAGGTCTTCTGAGATTACTAAATGTAGCACTCTTGAATTTATAAGACTGCACTTGCGACTACGGTGACGAATTCGGCGAATTCATCGTGCGTCCATCATGCACAATTATTTCTTACAATATTTTGGGAAGTGACGCAGTTTTCCAACGCGTTAGACGAGAGAGAGAGAGAGAGAGAGAGAGAGAGAGAGAGAGAGAGAGAGAGAGAGAGAAAGAGAGGATAGTGCTAGAGTACATTTTCTATGCATTTTTTTACTGTCGTCGAAACAAACCGCACGTGACAAAACACTTGTGCCGTAAGACCGCTTCCGCCATTATACGCCACATAAATCGAGTGCTGTCATTCCGTGGTGGAGAACTCGACCGTTTTTCGTTCACGACACTCGGGCCGTGGATCGTACACGACGGAGCAACGGGGCTCGTGGTCGTAATCAAATTCCGAAATTCAACACGACGACGACGTGTTCTCCGCGTACGAACGGCGCGATCCGCCGTATCGAATAATATTGCGCCACGACGTCATAATAAACGTATCGCAATACTCGTCTGTGGACTGTGCGTATTTTGTTTTTTTTTTTTTTTTAAGCGCTTTGCCGATGATATCTGTTGTTTATATCACCGATGTCTTATCACTCGGAACCGGATCCGGGCGGGGCCGCACAGTCAAGCAAAAATCAAAAACACAAAGAAAAACCGACGACGACGTGTTCCGTATAATGGGTTTGTGTGTGCGTGAATGAACGTCCTGATGTGATTCGACTGTCGGAGAGAGAGATCGGGCAGATGGATCGATAACGATAATGATAGAAATAAGGAAAAAAAAACCCGAAAGTGCGACGCACCGCCGCTGGCCGAAGAGTGTCGTGATTGATATATTGCAGTCGTCGCACGGACAAACCTGTTACGCGGCACTGTGATCCACTGTGGGGGGACGAAGAGGACGCGTACGCGGCGGACTGGTCGTAGTCGTCGCGCGTGACGATCGCGACCCAGTGTGTCGTCGGATCGGAGACGACGACGACCACGCCGTGGACCGGAGCACGGAGTGCCGTATTTAGGGATTTTCCGCCTGTGACGAATCGTGACTGTGAATCATAAGACTTGTGATTTGTAAACGAATTTCTCTAGTCGAAAAACAATTCAAATTGTTGATGTTGTCGAATGAAAAGTACTTTTTGTAATTCTGTAAAAAAAAAAAAATGTTGAAATTTGACGCCCTCCAAATGTCACCGCTCTAGGACCGTGCCTACAGGCAGGGCCGGGCTTAGAATAGGGCGATCGGGGCGACAGCCCAGGGGCCTCCACAATAGTGACTTCGAGAAAAAAAAATCTTTCAAATTACAAATGCACTGTCACCCCGCCGTCCCTTCATTTTCAAAAATGAAGATTATAAAAAATTGGCTTCGAACCACGACGGGACAAAACCGTCTACCAAAACTTTCTCTCCCGAGCATTGAAACCGATTTACTTCGGGAACTGGATTTCAGTGAACTTATCAAACGATTTTTCGGTGAAAAAAATCTCGGAAGGAAAAAACAACTGCATTGATCGAATAGATCCAAACACCGACCGATCCAAAATCAGTCATGTCCGTGTGCGGACTGAAGTTACGGGTACGGGTCGCAAACCGGTTGCAAGCACAGGTGGGTGTCGCTGGCATCCGCAGGTTAAAAAATACACTAAAAATTGGTACTCAAATTTGTTATATAATTTGTACAAATTCGTAATCGAGTTTTTGAAATTTGTACACCCGCCAAAACTACAGAAAATCGATTTTGAATTTCGGATGCCAGTAACAAATTTTAGTACCGTTTTTTAGTGTATTTTTTAACCTGCGGATGCCAGCGACACCCACCTTGTTGCAAGCACAACCGATTTGCAACTTTTGTCCCAAAACAGTTGCACCGTGCGCGCTTGGTCTAAGCGTTCGGCGAACGACGCTCGTGTGTATGAGCCGACCCGCAAAACAATCGCGGTCATTACCGAAAAAGTAAAACGCGCGGTGGAAAATCAAAGATGGAACGAAAGGCGCGCACGAATCCGGGACACCGCGTACACGCCATAATAACGTACACGCCGTATTTATCACACTGGTGTATACAGGGTGTTTCACGAAGATCTGACATGTTGAATAACTTTTGTTCTATTCAATATTTTTAACTTTTTACGGATCAACCTTTATAAGAATTTCAAACACCAAAATGTTTCTAAAAATCATGTTTACAAAATGGCTATTTTGATTTTTTTTTCAAACTCTAAATTAAAATTTTAAATTTTGAAATTTGAGTTTAAAAAATAAAAAAAAAAATTTTAATGTAATTTTATTGTAGCGCTAGGCCATAGCATTCATTAAAAAAAAAAAAAAAGTTAAAAATATTGAATAGAACAAAAGTTATTCAACATGTCAGATCTTCGCGAAACACCCTGTATATACCTATAATAGTTGTTATTATGCGGTCGTCTCGTGAGTCGTGTTCCGCGTGTATTCCGCTCGGTGAAAACGAAAGCGAAAAAAACGAGAGTGACTATACGGTGTGTAGGTACGTATCCAGGTATATGACACACATACGTACACACGCCGGTACGTTTTATTTTTTTCGTTCTTTTATAATAAGATACATGTACAGGATGCTCCACGGAGAATCACATATTTAACCTTGGATTATGATGTGTGATTTTTTTTTTCGCGTACAATTATTATTTATTACGACTGCGCGATAAAGTATCCATGTCATTTTTTTTTATCGACGTGATTTTCATAGATTTTAGTTTTTTCAAACGGTAATCAATATTATATCAATACAAAATACTTTTATGAAAGACAGTATTTTTAAATTTTTTTTTATTTTTTATTTTTTTTTTTAATATGTTGTGTTTGAATTTGTATTGTTGGACCAATAAACTGTGTACAAGTCGTGTAAGCGTTTCGGGTTATTAGCAGTGAAGAGAACTTCGATGTTAACGTTTGTTCGCCTGTATTTCTTTTGAGTTTCAGTCCAATGTTGCCAAAATGAATTATTATCTTAAAACAAGTGTTTTGTCTTCGATTTTATCTCGTCGTGAACAGTGGTCACCGCGTATCTCGGTGAATCCAAAAACTCGAGAAAAAAATCACGTAGTCAAACGAAAAAATCGTAAAAACGAAACGAGCGTTTATCCCGTAAACACATAATCCTATCAGTGTTTTGAATCGTACGTGCGAAAATTCCGATTTCGAACATAAGCCAGGCCGGGAGTCGCATTGTGTAAATCTACGCGCGAGACGTTATATTGTACACGCATACCCGTAACCGCCGCACTGCTGTCACACTTTTCTTACGCGTACCGGTATCAAATCTCTATGTTCGCATCACTTAAATTATTAATCATCGTTAATAGTCGTCGTTAAACCGTCAGCTATATTATGAACGTCGTCGTCGTTATCGATTCACAGTGCTTTTCACTTTTCATACGGCAATAATGGCGACCGTGTTCCGAGCTGTACGACTTATCATATATTCATACACGCGTGGCGTATTTTCAAATTTTTTTCTGAGGGGAGGGGGTCCAAAATATACGTTTCATACTCCAAGTGACCCTCTTTACCGTTATCGCTGAATAATTACAAGTTATAACACAATCAAAATATATAAATATATATTATAAATATGTACATGATAATATAGGTAGTAAATGAATATTCTCTGCCTCGTTTCTTACGAAATGAGTCATTTATGACTTCTAAATGCAATTTTATAATATGTTTTGTGTTTGAGTCTGAAATCATCTTGTTAATATAGTTATTATCAGGGCTCGGAATATGTGGCACTAAAAATGTTACTGTTTAGCTCCTTAATATGCACTTAAAAATTCCAAAATATGCGCAATAAATGACACGAAAAAACAAAAAATATGCATTTAACTTGAAAAAATAATAATTATAAATTTATTGTAAAAAAAAAAATTAAATGTAATTTACAATTACATTTACTGGTTACTAATTAATAAATAAACTGTTTTATTAAACGCCACGAATTATTAATACATCGGACCGTCGATGAGTTTGTAGAACGGTGAAAAATGAAATATTTTTCGCTTTATTTCCAATAATTTAAATATTTTTAAAAAAATAACCAAGTAAAATCATTCTTTTCAACAAAATGTGATTTTTTCCTATATTATGTGAAAATATACCCAAAAATAGCACTAAAAACCCTAAAATAGCAAAATAGCAATGAAAACCGTAAATATGCAAAAAATGGCAAAAAAAATTGGTGTGTGACATCAGATAAATGTAAATAATGTTTCTATCTTACTTAGGGTGTTCTAGGACGAACCAAAAAAAATATGCATTTGCCACAACTTCCGAGCCCTGGTTATTATAATATTATGATAATATAATACATTTCAATTCAGACGTAAATCTAATTTTTTTTTTTTTTTACTTCTGTGGAGGTACTCAGGGACTCAGGGACCCCTCCTCCCCCACCGGTAAATACACCACCGCGTGCGCAGGATTCGTGTACTTATCGTACGTTTTTGAAAAAAAAAATTAACAAAATAATCGCCATTTTATGAATATATTATCGTTTTCCGACCGATGTGCAGATTAAATACGTGTAATGAGTATAATGTATGTAGCGTCACCGATCGTCGTCCGTCACACGTCCCCGAAACGCGCGTGTGCATATTTTACACCCGACTGTTTTCATTAAACACGATTAATACGCCCATATTCACGCAGCTGTTGTTTTACCGTAGGGCGTCCTACGTCGTATACATATACTGTGTAAAGCTCTTATTAAAGAAATCACCGTTACACCACCGCGCGTTATACATTCTCGAGCAGAGTGGAAAGAAGATGCGCACGTGTAACACGATAACCTTCAAATAACTATTATTTTATACCGTAGGCGATCGATCGTGCCGCACAATTAACAATACAAAGATCGATTATTGTGTTATTGAAATTTGCGTTTTATTACCGTCCGTCTATTCGACGCTGAATACAGTGAACTGTGTTGTCTGCAACAACACATACGAGTATTGACAAACCACATTAGTAAACTAATGAGTAGAGTTAGGATGTTGAAGACCTAAAAACACAGACAAAAATACCCTGAAAAAATGCAAAAATGCCCTAAAAACTACAAAGAATTACCTTGAAAATGATCTGAAAAACTATCAATATTTAACACTCTAACAGTAAATCTTATCGGAACGCGATAAAGTTGACCACAACAAAAACCCAACAATTATAATGTTAAAATTATTTTTTACTACTTGTCCAAATCCAAAGTTATGTTTCAAATAAATTAAATTTGTTTCCAAACTCGGGTTCAACACTTGCTCTAAAATCTAAAATTGCTCCACATTGTACAAAAACTACAAAAAACGACTTATAAGACGAAAAAATGACTTAAAAATGTTGAAAACTGATGTGATAAAAAACAAAACAAAAATGCATTTATAGCGAAAAATGCCGAAAAATGCAAAAAAATGCAAAATTAAATTAGAATATTCTACATCAAGAGAGCATGAATCAAATTTTCAGCTAGGATAGCAGCATTGTATAGAATCAAAAAAAAAAAAAAATTATAATGCAAAAGTCATCAACATCCTAACTCTACTAATGAGTATCGCATTCGAAAGAAATCGCACTCGCCCTGTATACATATCGTTACACGCTCGTTTTGAGGTTTTTTGTGTTGCACATTCGATTATGATTTGCGAATGATCGATTCCCTTCCTACCACGGAGTTCAAATCGCGAACATACAGAACATTCGTGTTCACATTCCGGTCTTCATTCGTCTTCTCGGTACGTGCTATCATAATATTATACAAATCGATGGGAACATCACCGCCGCCCCTTGCGTCGTATACGCGTTACATAATATTATTATACTCGGATTATTTTCTCCGCCGTGCACTCGACTCGGCCCTGGTCATTTCCTGGTAAAAATAAGTTTTCGAACGCTCGTGCGTACATCGCGTGTACAACGATGGACGTACATAACACACACACACACACACACACACACACACACACACACATGTGTTTTTCGACTAACGTTTATAATAATAATAATAATAATAACCACCGTACGGAAAATATAATTCGGGAGTTTCTCCGAAATATCCGTGTTATGAAAGATTATAATATATGCAGATGACGGGCTGGGCCCCGGAGACGGGTCGAAAGTAGTAATTCGTATATGTAACGCGCGTGTTCGGTTATAATGTATGTGTGTGTGTGTGTGTGTGTGTGTGTGTGTGTGTGTGTGTGTGTGTGTGTGTGTGTGTGTGTGTGTGTGTGTGTACGAGCACAGAAGTGCACGCTCGTCGGGAGGAGGACGCCGGTCGTCTCGCGATGATAAACGGTTCGTTATTAAAGCGGTGGTAGTCGAACGCGACGCGGCGTGTAATTGATTTACGGGAAAACCGTGGTGATGGTGACAACCGGCCCCCGCCGGACGGTTTTGTCCGCAACGGTCTTAATGTGCGCAACGGCCGTCGACTTTCTAAACGGCAGGTCATATAGTGTTGTTATTATTATTATTATTATTATCATTATTATTGTGTAGGTACGCTCGTCTTTCGCGAAATAACGATAATAATAATCAGGGCTCGTGAGTTCATGCTCTAAAAAATGCCTGAATAAGTATGCACTTATGCACTAAAAGCTGGAAAAATATGCATTGAAATATGCCTTTAAAAGTTCAGAAATATGCAGTTCTATGCATTAAAAATCTAAAAATATGTAGATTAAAAAAAATGAAAATACCATAAGTAAATTTTGAAATAACAAAAAATGTCCATTCATATCATTAAAAGTTTATTAAAAGTGATATTTTATTATATTAATGTACTCAATTTCAAAAAATACGTTTGTATACTTACGTTTGTACTCGCTTTATCTGCTCTATACGTTTTATTTTTAATAATTTGATGTTGTGAAAACTAAAATGTATATTTCATACTGTGTAAAAATATAAATTATTGCGTTTTGATCAAATTTCGGTAAAAATATGCATAATAAAATAAAAAAAACACATAAATATGCCAAATAGTTCAAAAACCTCCAAATATGCAAAAATATGCAACATAAAATTTCACATACTTAACCACAGTACCTTGAAATGGATTTCTATGTCACCCAACATTAAATAGTAAATACGACTTAGCAAGATTGATATGCAAATGCATAAACTCACGAGCCCTGATAATAATAAGAATAATAATGACGATTGTCCGTCGCGAGTCCGTGCGGCGAGCGAAACCCGCCCGCGTGTGGAAATCCGCAAACGCAGCATCTGCAACACCGCGCCATTCACGGTCGTATGGAAACACTAGGTCGTACATCACGCGCGCGTATACTCGACAGAGTGTTTGTAAAATACGAATACGTTTATATTATATATATGTGTGTGTGAGTATGACACACAGCAGTAGTACCTGCGTGTACCGTGTACACTGACGCTGTATATTATAAATATGTCTTACACGTAGGCCAGCGGTTCTCAACCTTTTAGATACTGTCACTCATAGATCAGATTAAATATTTACGATTTCCTGCCCCACCCCCCACAATGTTTTGAGTAAAAAAGTGAGAAAGTTATCAGAGTCATTAGGATTAGGACATAAGGTAATTTCGAAAACAATTTTTTTTTTTTTTTTAAATTAATTTGCTTTTATTGGAAACATTACAGCAACGCAATCACATATTATTTTACATTTTGTTTTTTATCAAGTTAAATTAAGAAGCCAGAAGAACTTATGAAGTTGATGATGGATAAAATTATGGGTGTGGAACGGGAGTCAAGGAGAAGTTTGGAGTCGGGAGTGCAGATGTAGCCTAGTGTTGAAAGGAATGAAAAAAGTGTCATTCTACTAGAAGAGACAGAAGGGCAGTCGAAAATTAGATGCTCGAAATCGCAGAAGATGTGTTCAGAAGTGTAGAGCACAAGAGGGGAAGAGTTTATAGGAGTGGTGGGGAAGTAGGCTATGACCTAACCGATTTCCAAAACTATATGAACGACAATTTCGTTACGATAATAATATCAATCACAACGATAATATCATTGCAATAATAGTTTTACACGTGATTGATGCAGATTTAATAATAACAGGTATAATGTACACAAAAAAAATCGTATTTTACCTCTTGAGAGGCAATATCCTCAGGTTGGGAATCGCTGACGTAGGTGAACGTGGACTCCGATTTCTGGTCGAGTCTAGAACAATAATATTATCGCCCTTGCGCTCGGAAAGCGTTTGAATTATTATCATTATCATTATTATTATTATTACTACACATCAAGAACGCATTCCGTTTTTGAATTCAAAACGGTTATATTTAAAATCCAAATGCAGACACGCAGCGTTGCAGTAGGTGTCGTGTTCGTAGACTCGTTTTGGCGTAACTGCAGTTAAGAGTTTATAGCCGTCACGGTACATTAGTGAAAAATATATAAAGTAAGTTTTATTGTTTGTTTCTTTTGTAATCAAAAGAGTCGTATATGAAACCGAGCGGAGCGACGAACGTTTTTCGTTTGGTGTTTATTACTTCTAGAAAAATGCTTCATTAAATAGTAGACATACAGGCTCGAGCCCCCCCCCCCTCCCCTCCAAACGTCATAATACGGCGATATGTCCTCGCCACGTTAAAAACCGTTCGGCCTAACGGGCTCAAACGCTCAATCAGCTGGCCTAGACACCAATGTATACCAGTGTTTGCCTGTCAGTGGTGCCAATCGTTTGTTTATTGTTTTTTTCAATATTTGAATAAAGGTTTAACCCGAAAACTTAAAATATGAATACATTGCCGAAAAATAATATCCTTGACGGCACACGTGATGTGACGGTTATTCGGATATACCGACGACGGTGACAATCCAAATGGGCATAAGCGCCAAAATCCGTATTATTATTATTATTATTATAATACGGGCAAGCCCAATGGTTAATTTACAATTCAACTTAAACTAAACAATTAAGGAAGGAAGAAAACATATAAGTGAAAAACAGAGAAAAATAAAATTAAAAGTAATAGCTGTAGGTACATAGTAAGATATAACATAATTAACTAAGACAAGAAGGAGAGTTCAGCATTGGCAGTCCTCATCATTCTAGTAAGGGGTTCATTGGCAGCATAGTTGGTTGCAGAGACAGGGACACAGAAAGATTATCTAGAACGTGAAGAAAAAGGAGGCACTTTGAAATTAATGCATTGAAGAAGGGACGGGGAGTCTATAAGACCAGAAATTAGTTTGCTTAAAAAACTAAGGTTCGCTCGAACTCTTCTGTCGGCTAGTGAGGACAATTTCAGAGAGTCAAGAACAGGGGTGTAATCGTGTGGTGGATGATTTATTTCAAGCGCGTAACCAGCAAAAGACAAGAATTTACAAGACAAGTATTATACTCAGCTTTTGATTAATACAGATTATTAATCAGAAATAGAGATGAATGATCATTTAAAATAGATTAAAACTCGAATTTGTGCTTAACGACATATTTTTTCAAAGTGAAAAAACATTCAATGATAAGTTAAGTCGTTGGTAAAAAAATTGTTTTTCAGCTCTCCCGAATAATTTCGAAAATGTCGCTCATCCCCTTTCGGATTGTCGCCGTCGATATATAATATCGATGTTTGTATGGTAAGCGTCGATATAATACAAGCAATACAAGCACTTGGGCGGCCGATAGTAATAACTGTCTTTAATAAAAACGGCGAAAAGGCGGTCCGAGACAGACGGATGGTTTTCTCGAGTGGTCCACTGAGCAGTCTCAAAGGTCGGTAAACACCGGTACGTATAATCCGCCGTGACTTCAATACTGAAATTCTATTCCGCGCATAGATGAATAACAATACAAGTATAAATATAAATATAAAGTCGTGTGTATAATACGAGCCACGAGTCGGCGACGAGACCCGACGATTATCGTTATCGTCGCTAGAGCGAAAAAAAACAAATTAAAAAATTAAAACGACATTTTAATAATGATGGCGACGAGATAAAAATAAAAACAAAATCGCGCGCACGCACGTCCGTTCCGCCGTCGTCGTATACGCGTGAATATACGGCGCGTCCGTGCACGAACAAGCATGTCCGTGCCTGTTGCGCGTTTAATTCGCGTTTATTCGGGTTGATATGAGAAATGCGCGGTGTCGTATTGTTTCTACTACGGTCATTACGTTGTTGTGTATTATTTTAATAATAAAATTGAAATAATTAATAAATAAAAAGAAAGTTTATTAATTAATCATGAGTTGAAATTTAAAGAAAATACTTGGGATCAAGACAGTTATCCAACTAATCGAGGCCTATCGTGAAAAACCAGTTTTATAGAACCCAAAAAACAAATCGTGCTTCAACAAAATAAAAAAAAAACGATGCATGGGTTGAACGTTGAACTATCAAATTTATATTCGTGTGATATGGACACAGTAAAAGCGAAGATGAACAGCTCTTCATTGCCGTCTTTTCGAAGAGAAAACTGACGAAAGTTGGAAAACATAATATGATCATGTTACAACATACATTTCTATTTTCTACGCGCAGTATGGACGCCTGTCCTCGCGAAAATGTTACAGGCGATAAAATGTTGCAGCAACGTTGCGCGCAAAGGCGCGTTTGGTGTGGACCCGGCTTAATACGTACAATAAAATTACGTGCCGTACGCGTCGTGTTCCGCGGGCGCGCAAGTTCTGTATTACAACAATACAACATCTGTATATATAAAAAGACTTGTCCTGGGTGATTCATCATCGCCTAGCCAAAACTACCGAACCGATTTATTCGAAATTTTCAGTTAATGTACTTATTACTATGTGTAGGCGCACTGAGAAAGGAATTTTCGAAATTCGCATTTTAAAGGGTAAAAATGAGCATAAAATAGTTAATTTAGCTAACCTAACCTAACGGGTATTTAGAATATTTGTTTGATTTAATAGGGTCGCCCAGGGCCGGCGCCAGAATTTGCGGGGCCACGTGCAAAGTCAAATTGCGCGGCCCTTTATTTAATTTTGTATTTTCTCCATATTTTAAACACGAACATTTTTCATATTAATATAAAGCATATTACTTAGTGGAAACTTAAGTAATTTTTCTAGTCAATACGTAAAATTGAATTATTTTTAAATCGAATAGTCAATACTCTATAGTAGGTATACTTACGAATAGGTGCATATCAATACATTCATACAGTTATTAAAATGTTTTTTTTACACTCAATGTTCAGGATCTTGAACTACTACAAAACTAAGAAATTTAAAAAACATATAATGTGTATGAAACCTTATACATCATACATATAGAATTTTGAATAAAATGAAAATTAAATTTTAATTTTGATGCGTACAAATACTTATAGATAAATAAGAAACAATTGAAATATATAATAAAATTAATTAAAACTGTTTTTTTCTTGATTTTTGAGTTGCGAATTGATTAATGATATGATCGTAATCCAATGTTTCCGCAAGTCCTTTTTCAATTGCAAGGGTAGCCAATCCAGATAGCCGTTCTTGGGATTATATATATATATATATATTTATTATTATTACTATTATAATATACTAGGTAGGTTACACTTTTATTTAACCTATGAATAAAATTGAAAAATATTAAATATTTTGCGGGGCCTGATAAAGCGCGGGGCACTGTGCGGGGGCACACCCTGCACACCCATTTAGCCGGCCCTGGGGTCGCCATTGGTTACGAAAAATATACATATAACGCGGACCATTTTATGAAAAATTATATTTATAGATTGGCGAGATATATAGTTGGGATTGGGGACGGGAAAGGAACGAAGACGAATTCAGTGACGAGGAGGTGTATGGAGATGAAAACGGGGATACACAAATATTAAAGTAAAATAATTATAAGATATTATAGGGGACGGGAATGGGATGTGGACGAGTACGGTGACGGGGAGGTGTATGGTGATATACAAATATTTTTCACTCGGGCGAAGCCGGGTACATTCAGCTAGTAGTACATAAGATTTAAGTGTACTGCGCGCATAAATAAGGTGACCCGAAAAATACGTCCCGTTTTGAACGGGACAGTCCCGTTTTTTGAATCTCTGTCCCGTTGTCCCCTGGGAAATCTTCGGGACGCTAAAATGTCCCGTTTTCAAAAAGTAGACAAAAAAAAAAAAATAATAACGAAAGAAAAATATGTTCTTTGACGAAATATCGTTTTTAGAAAAATATACGAGTATTTAATTTTGTAATTATTACACGAAAACATTTTGTTTATAATAAGTTAATTACCTAGTAAGTGTAATAATTTAATTTTTTTTGTCCTTTAAAAACATTATAAGTACCACAGAAATTTGCTAGTTATATTATTAAATTAAAAAATATTTGTTTGTAACAAATAATTATGATTTTTTTTTTGTCCCGTTTAGATTAAAAAAAATATATGGTCACTTTACGTATAAACGATACGTAAACTCGGGTGGCACGTCCCCCCCTACTGAATTCTCGTACTCGAAATGAAATATTTTCGGAATGCAATTTTTTTTTTTTTTTAATCAATTCCATCCGGAACGTGTGATTCGCCGCGCGACGGACGCCGTCGCACTACCTATCTGTACGCCCGCCAGTACGCCGGTGTGTGCGCGTATATAATATTAATACATTATCACACGCAACGACCTCGCGGTAATCGAAAACACTCGACGCGGTAAACTCGAGTAATAATAATGTCCGAGAATTCGCGTTGATAGTACACGCGGGTACCTATTTACGAAGTTTCGACACGAATTTCGGGCACGTTTTGACATTGTAACGCTGCGCAGTTTGGCAAAGATTTTCATAATACCGTAGAATAATTATAATAATAATAACTACGTGTATGTTGTATGATATTATACTACACACCGAGTATATACAGTGTGATCACGATAGGTGGAAACACTCAATAACTATGTGCAGGCTTCATATATTTCAGTTGATAATAATAAATACGTGAATAATAAAAATAAAATTACAAATATTAATTTTTTTATTCATAAAAGTTTTATTTATCTAACAAACTGTTCAAACTTTTTATTATTATCAACTACGTATTTTATAATATGTTATACCCGTGCAAATAACGTAAAATCAAATTGGTGTAACTCGGTCAATTTTTGACTTAGAAAAGAAATTCAACCACTAAAATTCATTAAAAAATACCGAAAAAAATAATTTGTGGTCAAAAATGGATCATGCCATTTAAAAAAAAAGTTATTGTGCGCATGCGCAAAGTTAACTGTCAAAAAAATAGTCTAATTATATTTGAAAATGAGTATAATAATGTTTATCAGTTAGCCGAAAAAGCAAAATTGAAATATATGAAGCCTGCACATAGTTATTGAGTGTTTCCACTTATCGTGATCACACTGTATATATATATATTATATAGTACGTTTTGATAACGCCCAACTACGTGTAATTCACACACTGCCGATGTACTTATTATTCCGCCGAAACACTGAATAATAATTATTTAACGACGCAGGCAGGAATTTTACGCGATGAGAAAATCAAATCTTATTATAATATAATTATTATCATGACCTAACGGGAAGAAAATGTCTCGTCCAAAGTCGATAGAAATTTATGATAAAAAATTTAAATAAAAATACTCATTCAGTCATTGGCATGACACGCGTTTGTAAAAATACATTTAATTTATTCGTGCGCGTTTTTTATTTACTTTATAATTAGTTAGGATAGTTTCTCTTCCGATCGCAATGACGTATCTTTGAATTTTTTCGGTGACGGTTTCGAGCGGACTTTCACACAAAGCATCTTTGACTTTGAAGTGTTATTTTTCGATAATGTCTACAATAGCTAATTCGATAAGTTTTTTTTTTTTTTGTAGTGGCTTACTGAAAATGTCGAGTACAATAATACGGCGATTATAATAATATAGAGATGAAAATATTTCTCGTATGGAAAAAAATGAAAAAATTATTACAAGGGAACGCGCGCAACAGCCGATAATCACACATTTTTATAACCGTTCCGTTCGATTGATAAAAATTATTCGTATACACACGGCTAAAAAATAAACAAACCATTACCACGTCAAACGCACGTATTACGCCTATATATTATAATACAGCGTGGGCTCTATTCGGTTTTTTTTTCTTTCTTTCTTTTTTTTTTTTTATTATTATTATTTCGAAGCGTGTTGTTAATGATTTACGACACGAATAATGGGTTTAAGCGTTTACGACTCACTCCGAAACAAAAAAAAAAAAAAAAAAACAAAAACAAAAATAATACAGACAAAAACAAAAATATTCGTATCGATAAAACACTACACGCCGACGGCGATCTCCTCAACGGTTCTGTGTTATTATAATAACATCATCCGGTGTCGACCCGCCGCGGCGGTATAACGTCGGAAATTATTTAACCAGATGACCAGCAGAACAGTGTTGTGTGGCAGCGTCGTACGTCCTCGTAACGTACAGAAACGACAAGTTCTTCTGCGAAGACGTCTATAACGATGAGTAGCGGTGTAATGAGATTCGCGTGCGTGTCGTCGGCAAAGTATGTGTAGGTACGTCGTACGGACGACAAGCCGTTATGATTATTTATATGCGTACATACTAATGAATTCATTTGGCGCGCGAAATAAATAATTATTAGATCGTAGAACATACGATCGATGTGGTAGTCCAGGGTCGGACTTAGGGGAGGAGGGGGTTGGTGGTCAGCTGACCCACAGTTTTTTTCTCAGTTAAATGTGGCCCCTCAAAATGATAGAACATTTTTTTTTTTGTAATATGTGTAATACTAAAATAATTAATAAAAAATAATAGGTGTTTAATAATAATTATTCGTAAACTATACTAAGGCTCAAACATATTTCTATGAAAACGTAAGTTATATTGAATTATGGTACCTATCAAATGCGATTTAAACGAATTAAATCGTGTGCGCAGCGAGTGACTTTGTGATATTGAAGTTTCTACCCAGTGGTCTCTCGTAAGACCCACAGATCTAAAATCATCGGTACGCCACTTATACCGGTGATAATCACTGTAATTATTTCATATTCCAGTCGGGTTTTGACGGCGGCGGTGCACGTGTACGACGACGGCATTCTTTTTTTTCCACCCCAAGCGCTAATTAGTGTAGCCGTAGTAGCACGGTCCGATTTTTCGTGCATGTGACGTAATCGATTGTCCGGTCATTAAAATTTGCGTACAGACGACGACGTGCGTCTGAATAAGCACGACTTAAAAGCGTTTAAAAGGGTTTGCTCGTTTTTTTTTTCTTTTCGTACAAAAGTAAATTGGCTATGTAACCGCTCGTGACATAACACGTATTATTCATGATCAACCGGATTTCACATGCCGAGTACAGCCCCTTTGAGTTTACGTACCTCGGTGATCGGTTTTTTCCACGCGTTATCACCGTTTTCGCGTTGGTATATATTTTATTTTTTCATTTTTTTTTCGGGTCGAAGAATCGGAAACGTTTAAATCGGTCGTGAATCAAAAACACGCGTTTGCGTCTGAGGTCGCGGCGACTCTTCGAGGAGGTTATTTTTTGAAACTTTCGAACACTGGTCGGTCTCCGAATCACATTCGAACCTGCACGAAACGCGACAAAGAGCGTTAAGCGTGCCCGTTCGAGGGGTTTTTTACCCAAGTCGTGTCTTTTAAATATCGTCACCTGCCGGCGTATTGTGCCTGCCGATTTCAGCAAAGGTCCGGTCTTTAAATTATCGGAATGCACGGAACGAATGTTAATCGTGGCATCCGGTCGTTAAAAACCCTAATATACTAACGAGGTTGTATATTGTTTATCGTTCTCCAGTCGGGTTTTTATTATTATTATCATTATTATTATTGTTGTCGTTTAATTGAATATTAAAAACGTACACGTATTGATATCGGTTCGCGCACAATAGTTCACGAAATAGAAAGCGCGGTGGAAACATTCCGCAGCTGCAGCAGCAGTCCCATTAATATGAACAAACGGTATACGGTCTCGTTCTGTTTTGAACAGTATTTTTGCACCCTAAGGCGCACAGTCTGTAGACTGTTCTCGTACGTGTGCCGTTTCTTTTAAATTTATCCCTCGAGTACGCATTGTCGTAGGGCGGCCACGAACAATAAAGGTCAAGCGTTCGGTTTTCGAAAATGCACCGAAAGACACTGCACCGCGAGTTGAACGCGTATTATCATCGGGTCGGTTTTTTCGTTATTCGCGTCCGTTCGAAACGTATAGTGCGTACAGTGCGCAGGTACAAATAGAAAACTGGCCTGTGGAAAGCGCGTTGAAAAAATTCCACGTTTCCCCACTTCGATTTGCATTAAACGCAGAATAGGATTTTTTATCGCTCTATACTTTGAATAGGTCCCCCCCCCCCGATCGGAACCCATTATCGTCTGTTCCGTATTGCTTTTGAAGTGTCCGTCGACAATTACTTTTTTAACAAACGAAACATCGTCTACCCTTTACGGCCGACACGGGTTTACCTACTCGTGTACGGAATTAACGATTTATCTCACGCGTGAAGCATGTCAGGACTTTCGTTAATTATTGCCGTTTGACCTCACAAAGATCGGGCGTAGATGCGAGTGATGCGACGACGGTAGATCTCTCGTGCGATAATAATTATTTGTACGGAAAACAAAATTCGTTTCGTTATTTCGATTACAAAGGGTTACTTTTTTTTTTTTTTTTTTTTTTTAATCGGCACAATAAACATAAGATGATAGATAATTGACAGTGTAGTGTGCAAACGTCTAGACGCAATAATTCACCGAAATAATTAGTTATTTTATTCTGATAGTTATATTCATGAGGGAAAAGTACTGTTGAAATAAAATTCATCGTTTATTTTCATTTCACTCGCAGAGCACATCGCGCGATATCTAAATATTAATAATTGTTTAAAGGTCGACGGAAAACTCACTCGACGAACTGAACCCAGAAACTGACTGAAACGGACAGACGATAACTCGAGAGTGTATAATAAAAGTAATTTACGAAATACGCGCGCCCCGAGATAAGAATAATTATTTTCGAAATAATAAAAAAACTTTTATGTTTTGTTTTAATAATATTCTCTGTTGTAACAAAACTAAGCGGTTTCTTTACAATTCGAAACCTCTGCAGTAGTAACATCATAATATATATATATATAAAAGCTTGACGCGATAAAGAAAACCGCACGCCAAATACATATATACATATATAGGTATATATCATACGCAGTGTTCTTAAGATAAGACGTAAACCGTATACGTTCATTTTTATGCGCGTTCTCGATTTTTATGACTCCGAACTGATTGCAACGAGTACAACTTAATATGGTTTTGTCCCGACTGCACTCGCGCGAGATTGTGTTTAATTTTATTTGTTGGTTATATATCATTTCCGAGCGAAAATAATAAAAATAATACGTAATCTACGCACACACACACACACACACACACACACACACACACACACACACACACACACCAGTGCTCGACTTGGCAAAATTAAAGTAGGGGGACTCTATTAACTTAAAAAAAAGAGCGTCCCCGTCACTTGTTAAACGTTACTCAGCCGTGGGGGCTATGCCCCACACCCCTTAATAGCCATCTTTAAATTATATAAAAAATATTAATAAATACATAATAATCAAATTACAAAACAAATTACTGTAAATAATGTATTGTATATTATAGTTATAACTTATAAATATTATATCAAACTCAAAAGTAACTAAATGAAAAACAATTCATTTTAACTATTTATTTAAATTTAAAAAAAAATGTAATTCATTAATAACAATCTTTATTAATTGATATTAGTGAATACTGATTAATGATAACAGTGGTAACTGATACTATAGGTAATGATATAAATAATAATAATAATATTCTGTGTTATTATTAAATCTATGGTAAGAAAAATTATGTTATCAGTTTATCACGAGCATTTTGATAAAAATTAAAAATGCAGAATGATGCAGCGTCCCGTGCGTTCTTCTTAAAAATAAAAGTAGAGGTACGCTAAAATTTCCGAAAAATTAGTTGGGGTACTCCGTCCTCCTGCGTCCCCCCCAAGTCGAGCACTGACACACACACACACACACACACACACACACACACACACACACACACACACAAACACACACACACACACACACACACACACACACACACACACACACACACACACACACACACACACACACACACACACACACACACACACACACACACACACACACACACACACACACACACACATCGTGCGCGCGTCGTGTAATGATGAGTGCGGAAAGCGAATAAATTCCCCGGTGTATATCTGGGACGCGTGTACGTCCGTTATAACGATAATTGATGAGAATGAAACACACGTCGATAATAATATGTCATCGTGGATTCGTGACACATCCATACGATCATTAGGTTTACGCACGCACGACAAGCTCGGACAAACTGATTCGTATATATAATATATTACACGGAACACGCGAATCTCCACGGAGTAAAGGCCTGTCGCTCGGTACGCCGTGTAAATGTCGGTGCTCGAACGCCAAAGGCTAGGACGGCAGATAGTAAAACGTGAATTATGTGACTACACATAGATCATATTATTATTGTGCGACGGATAAACACGTGTAGATAAACATATTTTGTCACGGAGAAAAAACGGCCGAAACCGGCGGCGTTCATTACACATGACGGAACCAGGGGCGCACCCAGGATTTTTTTTTTTTTTTTTTTTGGGTGGGATAAATAAAATTATCTTTTAATTGCTACAGTATTTATTTTTAAATATGTACGAACATCGATTAAATGTTCTGTTTCGCGAACCAATTTGCTGAGCTTTAAAAATATGACTATTATCGGGAACCCACATAATATGTTATTTTGAATAATGTCTATTTTTTCACGATCGCTCAATTTTTTGTTTACATATAAAGATTAAAATATACATCATATTTCGGTACTATGTTATTACCGTCATTTATTTGGATATTAGATTCATTTGATATGTCTGTAGCAGTGTTATTTATTGTCGATGAACTTTCTGCTGCGATTGGCGGTTTTGGTTTTTTGATTCTAGTAGTTCAACATTTGTTGGTGTGTGGTGTTTGGCTCCGCTTTAAAATAATTCAACAGTGAACCAGAACGTCTACGTTTCATTGTATTGAATTCCTCTTATAAGAATTAACAAAAAAAAAAAAATTATTTTGCGACTAACCAACGACGTTGCAGTAATTATTGTGTGATTAATGATTAGTCATTAGAAATTTAGTTGAAGTATATTATGAGAAATCCTCTCAAATCATATTTTTTATACGAACGCTAAATGATTCAAATGCTAAATTTAATGCAGCCCGCATTGAAGCGTAGTTATTAAACATTAGTTATTAAACATTATTAAACATTGTTATTTAACATTAAACATTTAACATTAGTTATTGAAGCGTAGTTATTAAACATTGCACTTGTATAACACAAAACAATATTATTACCAACTATGTTTTTTTTGGGGGGGGGGTTTAAGTCCGTAACCCTTTGGGTGCGCCCATGGACGGACTAAGCGGAATCCGATAAACAATCTTATCGATATTCAATCGAATTGATTTGAAATAAAGTGCAAGATTTAAGTTTTTAAATCGAAGAATATTTTAGACGAATTTTCCTTTAATTTCCCGTATCATATCGTCGCATAAAACGATTTATATCGGCTGTGACTACGACATCTATGTGTATTCGCGGACATTGCGATCCATACGGCGCGTGTTTTCGCCATAGACGCGCGGCGACACGATTTTTCTTTCGCACGTTCAACGGTGAACAGCAGTCAGCAGCAGCCGCATAATATAATAATATGAGCTGGTATTTTTTCGACGTTCGCTGGTATTTTGTTATGTACGGCTGCCATAACTGAGCGCTCGTTACGGTCGTGTTGAAAACCGAATCGACGTTGTGTCGACGGAAATACGATTTTTTTTCTCGTATTTGCACGGGAAACAGGCTGGATCCAACCAACGACTGTGTGTGTCTTTTCCCCGTGATACAGCTGATGTGTCGACATTGACGGATGAACGCAAAAAAACGACCGCGCGCATGTGAGCACCACGGACGCGGTGAGTAATGAATTATTACTAATGATATATCACGGTAGGTATATACACTTGCGCGCGCGGACAAATAGATTGCTTAATAAATATTAATTGATCGGCGGCAGGGGGTTTGTAAATTAATCGTTATAATTGCGCGGGAAAACTCGAGGTCAGGAAATGTATTATATTCTACACATCGATATTCAACGTAAGTATCGCTGAAGGAAGGCACTTAACACGTGATTTGTAACAGTGAGAAAATTAAGAAAAACTATATATGTGAGAATAATAATAATTGTGTGTGGTTCCTGTCCAGTGTTGGGAATAGATAACTAATTGTTTATCTAGATAAAGATAAAAATTAGTGAATTTTTATCTAGATAAATTTGAGATTATTTCATGTTTTATTTTGAAAATACTCAGGATCTACATCCTACAGGTATAAGGTAAAAAAATAAAAATACATGCACTTTTTTAAATAAACTTCATAAAAGATGACAAATCATTCTCTGACTTAAAATTAAAATAATAATACATTTCTGCATTTTTTTAACAAATCGTTGCGTATGGCTGCTTCACTTTCATGATAGTACATATTATAATCTCCTTTCCTGGGCTTCCACACGAGTTTTTCTCAGTAATTTTTTCGATTAATTAAAAAAAAAAAAAAAAAAAAAAAAAAAAAATAATAGAATAATATATTTTAAATTTCCTTTTTTTCAGGCCATTTAAATAAATTACCTATCTAGATAGGTACTCACAGATAACTAAAATTTTATCTAGATAAAGATAAAGATAACTGAAAATAAATTTATCTTGATAAGATAAAAGATAAATAATTGTTATCACGCACACACACAGAAATATCGTAACGTTGTAAAATGCTTTTAGACGATTTTCCCCGACGCAGACGACACGATAAAACTCCACCGCAGCCAAGAGCCTCCGTGCATATCGAATTGGCGGAGTAAAACATGCGACAGTATTCTATTCATAAATTATGTTGTACTCTGTTATGGCCAAGTGTCTAATAGCGATAATAAAAATAAATTATAATAAATGTTTCTAGGTCGGTCGGCTGAGTCCAAGTATACGTGAAGATTGTAGTTTATACACATACATACGTATATATTATATATGTTATACGGATACCAACGCACTATATAAGACATATTATAACACACGTGGTCGAATAGATTCCTCGGACGGATTCCGACGACGACTGCAAAAAAAAAAAAAAAAAAATAAAAAATAAAAAATTCAATCGATATGAAACTATGCACCGATAAAATGTCAAAACGAAAGCATCTGCAGTTTTTCTTTCTTTTTTTTTCTTTTTCGAAATGTCGAATTCCCATTAAAATACACAATTCAACATTTTTGTTCGCGGAGAAAAAACACGATCATAGTATATATACTCGTATAATATATGAAATAAAAACCTGGCTCATTGTTTTGTTGTTGTTTTTTTTTTTTTTTTTGTTCCTATAATGAAATAACGCCGAACAATAAGTCCGTGACTGCAGCGCTGGCTAAAACATAATCAATAAGAACGGAAATGACCGTGTATATGACGTCTTCGTGATTGGCGGCGATGGTAAACGACTCTTGTGTTATATATATATATATACAAGCGAAAGAAACTTTTCGACTCGCCTATGGAAGAGACGTCCGACGAGAAGTTCATTGTGTTTATTCTATATATATATCTATATATACATCGAGCATTATTATCAATAATACCTTATAATATACGACACTGACGGTCGATAAGACCCGATCGGGCCAAATGTCACGTTTGCATGTCACCGAACGAAAGAAATAAAAGAAACTGACAACTTTTTTTATTTTATATGACCTCCCGGGACATGACATTTCACTATTTTTCTAACTTGTGAAATAATAAATTACAGGCAAACTCGCACATACACGCTTGTTCGCGTACACGTCACACACACACACACACACACACACACACACACACACACACACACACACACACACACACACACACACACACACACACGCACGCACGCACGCACGCGCACACACACACACACACACACACACACACACACACACACATAATTTTCACTCGTGGCGTACGTTTGTTTTGTATTGGCGGCGGCACATTATTATTATTATTATTATTATTATTGACACATTTCGTATATCCAGAAAATGTACATTCATCACGCAATCATTCGCCGGCGCGTACGTCGGATACGATTATTATTATTATTATTATCACATGTATAATATATTACGTACGAGTGCACGCGTTATTATACTGCTTTTTCGATAAATCGTACGTCCCCGCGTGCCGTATTATATTATGCACTCGGCGAAACAGCGCCACGCCGCCGCCGTGTCCCGCTGAGCGATTTCGGTACGACAATAATAATTAATTATTCGGACCGCGCAGAAACGAACGGTGTCGATTTTCCGTGGCCGCGGCCCGTAGATCGTTAACGCTCTCAAATTCAGGCTGTAGATAATAGGTATATAATAATATAATATACAGTGCCGACCCGTTGTATTTTGGGGCCCAATGCAGAAATTCGCGGGGTCTCATGTCCTTCAATAAACTTTAAAGTCATATGTGATATCTAAATTTTAATGTAAACTAATAAAAATCAACTTTTATTTCTATAAAACACAAAATTAGTACCTGTCTAGGTATAAATAATACTTTTAGTAATACATATATAAATATGACCTAATAGTTATACTTTTACTTACAAAAAAAAATATATTTATAATAACAAAAATTATTTAAAAAATGAATCCCGCTTAGAATATACGTATAATTAATATTACTTAAACATTTTTTTCTCGCTTTTTTCCTGTAAACAGGTCAATTGTTTCAATATAACTCAAAGAATCAGCAAAGTACCTCGACGATACATATTATAAAAAAATACTAAAATTAAATCTCACTTAATATTCCACTAATAATATGATCATGTTAATTACGTTTTGTAAAGTTCACAAATCGCAAATCATGTGAAAGAAAAAACCAAAATGATTATTATTTTTTTTATCGCACTGCTCGCCCCCCCCTCCCTTAGGGCCGCCACTGTATATTTATATATTTACAAGTTATGTTTACACGTCAGACGTTATGCCCGCGACCCGACGTGATCTCGTGAGACAAAAAAATAAATCTAAAACATCCATCGACCACCCGAATAATATATGACATCGCGTACCCGGCGTGTACCGCAGACGTAGGCGGCACGACGACGGCCGGCCACCTGTGGGGGATCTCACGATGGGTTACGGTCTCGTACGCACCAGAGTGTATTACAGTTTACCCCGTGGGCACCGGCATGCGTGTAAACCTGTACGGCACCAGATGCGGGATAAATCAAAACGCGCATATCGGTGTACGTACAACACACTCGGTTTTTATTATTATTATTACTTTTTTTTTTTTAACGAGCACAGTTGTAGAGTACTTAAAATAATAATAACGAACCGAACAATAATAATATTTCAGTGTATTTAGAAACCGGTTGTGTACAAAAACCTTTTTAGCACCGGTCACCGTGGGTACCCGGGCGTTCGCGCAAGGGTCGGGTGATAATAATCATAATAATAATAATAATAATAATAATAATTATAATTATAATCATAATAATGATAATAAAACGTAATAAAACGGTGAAATAAAAATTGTAAAACGCCGCCCCGACACACTGTGCATCACGAACGCGCAGCAGTCGTACGGCCGGCGTATACCTATATATAGCAATAATAATCATGTTAAAACGGTCGTAAACATTTCGGTGTGTAAATCGAGAAATAAAAACTAGGTACGGATAAAAGCCGCTTTGTGGGCTGAGAATTTTTATTTTATTTTTTCCGAACGCGGACCGACGTACGCGCGGTACACGTTATTACGTCGTCGTCGGTGCAGCGCGTCGCAACGTCATAATGTTATACGGTATATCGTATAACGACGGCAATAAACATTTCTCGTGCCGGCATCGACGGTTTTCGTGCGTGGTCCACACACATCAAATATAGCGTATAGGGTGCGGGTAAACGTGGCCCCCCGGGAGGGGGGGCCTTCGCGGAATAAGGGCCTGCGCTTTATACTTAACGCACAATTGGCGCTGCACCTAGTTAGACTAGTATAAACGCATTCCGTGTCCCGGTACCTATTGGTTTTTTTTTTGTTTTTGTTTTTGTTTTTGTTTTTTTTTGACGGCCTTTTGAGATTTCGGAAAGTATCGCCTCGAGGTTGACGTGTACGACGGTGTAAACTCCGTGTTTACGAGAACAAAATATATGCGATTTTTACAGACGTCTCTGCCACGTGCGTCGTGTGTGCCCAGCGGGTTTTCTCAGGGTTTTAACAGCTGTTTTGTTTGTCGAGAAAATGTGCCCAAAATCATCGTTTGGCGTTTTCGCGTGTGCTTTCTAATAGACCGCGAGAAAACGCAGAAAAAAAAAAGAAAGTCTAAATATTTTTATTTGTTTTTTTAAATTTTTCATTCGAATCTATCAGAAGATAAACTCGTGCGAGAGATAAAACGCTACGTCTAAAACGGCACTACTCCGAAGTCCGAATACGAAGAAATTTATGTAGAATATAATACTGTATGTTATACTATATTTTCATGTAGGGTTCTTAATTTGAAATATTTCTAAATTGAAAATTTCACTCATCTTGAAATATTTCAATGAAATTATGAAATATAAATTTTTTTTTTTAAATACTTTATACATTATTCAACTTTTGTATAATTAATCCAAAGATAAATATTATTTTATTCTTATGATCATTACATAATAATTTGTTATATATTTTTTTATATATTCATATTTACAGTTAATTTTGAATAAATAACCTAATACAAAATATTTGAAGAAGTATCTAGCAGTTGTATTTATTTATTTATTTTTTCTTGTCTTGTGTTGTAAATTGTAATTTGCAAAAGAAATCTTAAGTGTCTAGTTACAAATTAGGTACCTGTCTAATATTGTATTTTTTGTACTTATTTAGAGATAATATCGTTTCATAAATAATTTTGAGAAAAAAAAAGTAAAATCTGTAATAGATAAATAATATTGTTTTGTAAAAAATAAATGTATAGAAAACATTCACAAATGCAAGGGTTAAAAATGAATAGTAAGTATGTTTCATGAAAAAAGAAAATAAATTTCATGAAATTTTAGAACCCTAATTTCATGTATTTGTATGGTTTATTTTCAAAGTATTTTTTGATGTATTTAAGTGTTTTTTATGCCATACAGTTATTTTTTTCTCTACGCGTTATTGATCTTGTGTGTGTTTTTTTTCCAATAAAATTATTTAAAGGAACTCGCCATTGAATTCATATATTATGATGCATATTGTAAGAGGACGAACGGGCCGCGCCTAAGTGTCTGCATTGTACCTGTGTTAAATCGTTGAATGATATAATGCACAAAGTAATATCGTACGCGGCGCGTGATATTATATAAAATCACATTCGCGTCACCACTCGAAAACATCGGCCCGCGTACAAAAGTGGTATTATTAAATATTATATTCCGACCCTCTATATGTGCGTAAATATATATATATATATATATATATATATATATATATATATATACAGGGTGTCCCACCGGGATTTACACAGAGCGATATCTCCCGTGTTAATTGAGATAATCAACTTTTTTTTTTTTTATAAGACTCACAGAGCTAAAAACATTTATTTCACATTAGTTTGGTAAATACAAATGTTTTATTAAAAAAATTAAAAAATTAACTTTTTATTTCATAACTTTTGTAAAATTCGAAGATAGCCATTTTGTAGGGCTTGTTTTTCTGAAACTTTTGACGGTTCAACTTTCAATTTTCATCAACTTTATGATTTTTAATAATTTTTTTAGTTTATAAGAAAATAGTACTATTTACCCACGTTAAAATTTTAAATCACCTTATCAGCTCGTTCCAATACCTAACTATTATTTTATTGTTACCATAGATAATAAAAGATAGTAATTATTTTATAAACCATAATTATTATCATCTAAACAATTAGACGTACTTCTTACCTACCCGGTGTTTATTAATCCATGAATTACATTCCGATAACATAAATGATCAATAATCAATTGTAAAATATACAATAGTTATAATTCAATTATTGATAACATTAATTATTATTGCGATTTCCGTACATTTAATGATTTTAATGCGATTTCTTCCAATAAAATGGACATTTCATTTGACAAAAAATTCAAATATTGATCACCAGTTGAATAAGAATACTGTATTATCATGTAAATAATATTTAAATGTCTTACTGTTGTATTTGTAAATTATTGTACTTTTTAAAAATCATCGTTTAAAAGCCGAATAGCCAGTGGCGTGTCCAGCATTATTTTTTTTACCTCCTATTCATCCTATTTTTTAAACTAATTATATTTTATATTTTAATTTTGAATGACTAATTTTTATATTTTTATAAAAAAGGATAGCTTACCTTTTAATAGATCATAATAAATATGATATCGTCGTTGCCCCTTCATGCCACCTCAATACTACACAAGGGCGTCCCTGACCCTATTTTCAGGGAGGGGCGACTTTTAGATTTGTAATGTTGAGGAATCAAAAACAAACAAAAATAATTTAACTATAATAGTTAGGATTAAAAATAAATAAAAATTCTTTTAAATGAAGCACTAACGAATTAAAATTATTATTCTATAAAACAAATTCTTTGAATCGTTTGTGTTCTGCAAATCTATCTATTATTTTGCACACATCTAGTGTACTACGTGAACTGTGAAGACGTATACGTGTACTACAATAATATCATTACTATTTATTATTTAATACGACTAAAAATAACATTACTTTTGCAGCATATAATATTAGAATCATACCGCTATAAATTTTGATTGAAATACCTAATCGAAAAATTATTTCCTTTTTCGTAACAATTCATAAATCATATTTTCATTGAGCACCGGTCTTACACGGGTCCAGTGCTGTAAGATGTGGGTGGGCACATGCCTACCGGGCCCACCCCTAAACACGCCATTGCGAATAGCGTTAATTTATAAAAAAAATATTCATCATATTATGTAGATTGTTGTTAACTTATAATTAACTTTGTTATGGATTACATTTTTAAAGTTAAATTAAGATTCGTTTCACTATTCCATATTATTAATAATATTTTATACATAGGTATTTATTTGTACACAAACTGACAAACATAATTAAATTTACCTATTAAATTGCCATCATAAAAATATGGACCAATTATTTTCCCATTTAGAATCCCACACCACACGTTTGTGCTCCACTTAATTTGGTGTTTCGTCTCACGCAACCATAGGGGTTTTGGTCAGTCCAATAATGCATATTTCGACAATTCATTATCCTGTTGTTGCAGAATTTTCTTTCGTCAAACCAAAATATTTTTGAATTAAAACTACTGTCTGATCTATAAATTTCTGAAATTTTCAGAATAAATATCATTCTTCTCTGAAAGTCAGTTGGTCTTAAACCTTGAACTAATGTCGCTTTATATGGATGTAGCTTATATTGTTTTAATTCTATATGAACAGATGATTTAGAATAGCCAGTTTCCCTTGCCAAACCCCTCGTACGTACTTACATGCGGATCAATATATGGTTTATCAATGCGGTTGCCATTATTTCAATTTCTTGTTGCTCAGTTATGTGCAGAACCTGACACCTTACCTTCGTTTTACGACACCCGGGTTAACAGCCAATTAATTTTATAAAAAGTTAGGTACTAATATTGTATAATTTGTATTGTATTAGGTATTTATGACAACTGATCTACGACAATGGCTTTCTAAATTAAGAAATGTTTTAAAAGCTGGTGCTTTTCTCTCTGGATACCTTTGTCTGTATAAAGCAGCAGCTTCCCTACAATTTTTCCTGACTTCACAATAAATTAATAACATGTCAATATATTCATAACTATTGTAAATAGCAGGCACTTTAAAAATAAATTAATAGCAATTAATTATTGTACCAACTTATAATTTAAGAAAAATAAAATATTATTAAATTAACAATTAAGTAAAACAAAGATTGTATTTTTCACTGTGAAGTTTAAAAAATATATGCAATATACTTATTGTTAATATAATTAATGTAATTCAACTATAAAATCACAATAAAACATTTTGTACACAATTACATAATATGTTATTTATCTTTGGTATCATACAATCTTACTTTAAGCTCAAAAATAAAATGGTAGGTATTGGTATTAAAAATCAATATGAGTGAATTATTTTATTATGCAATTGCATGTATGTATTGGACTTATTGGTAAAATTTATTAAGAAATACAAGTATATCATGATTCATGATAAAGATTTATTTATACAAATACATACATTGGAAATAAAAAAAATAATTCATAAATTATGAATTAAAAATATGTTTATTTATATAATTTACTTATTGGTATTTATCACCTTTATTTCTTAGTTACATCTAATTTAAAATTTAAATAATGGCGAGTATTAGTTAGCAAAAAATTATGAGCAATGAAAAACCATGAAACATAATAACAGTATTCATTCATACAGTAATATAATACTAACCAAAATTTCATATTTTTAAACAAATTAAGTGGTTGCAAAATGTGTACATTGTAAAAAAGAAACAAATCTTATTTATTTCATAATATTAGGGTTATAACATTAAAAATTATATTAGCTATATTACACATATTTCAAAATGTAGTACAAAAAAGTGAATAAAGGTAGATAGAATAGTTTATGAGTAACGACTTTAAACAAAATAAATTTATAACAAATATATGTACAAAATAAATTAAATTCATATCTGTGGCACGCACATTTAAGATGGTATTGTATGGTGTTGTTACCCTTTGACTACTGCATTAATAAGATGAAGTTGGAATTATCCATTATATAAACTGCATACATACATATAATTGTTCATTGAAATGATATAACTCCTTTATTTTTTTAACAATTATAAGTCCCTAATAGACTGCCGGAGTCATTAGTATTACGTGATTCAGATAAACCTACAACAATCAGTTAGTAGTAGATCTAGGGGAGGGTTCCATGGGCTTTGTTTTGGCCAAACTTTATCTTTTTATGTACACATTACTAAAATGTTCAGTTAGTTTTTTTATTTTTTATGAGTACTAATTTTTGAAAAGGCCCTCCCCTGATCTGCCACTAATGTCAATGATGTTTTGTGCAATAGTCAAAGGGTAAAAATAAAATTAATGTTAATATTAATCAACATTTTTTTTACAAAATTGACCACATTCACTTAACCAACTAAAAATATAAAAGCATTTACTGACGGGTTGCATAATGCAGAGTACTTTTGTAAAGCTAAATATATCTTAGTGACTAAGCAAACACAGTCAACAATTGTAAAAAAAAAACTTAATTAAGTTAACTCAAAATTAACATGAAGAAAGTGGTAATTAATAAAGATTAATAAAGAGAGCTCGGATTTTATAGCATTACCTTATTATTATACAACATGGAAAAATTACAGAGTGAGCTACTACATCATTATAGTTTATACAATAAAGAATTTAAATTAGTTAAAATATATACATTTATACACAACATAATATACTTAAAAGTTACATTATAATAGTAAATTATTATTTACTTATTTATTTTTGCTTAGTTTTCTATATGTTAAGGTTATATTAAGTATAGCACATAATATAATGCTATAAAATCCGGGCCCAGTTAATAAATAACGTAATAATACATTAATACATTGACACAATAAGGTCTAGAACTGTGTCAGAAAAGTTTAATACAAAATTCAGGCAATATAATTTGGTTAATATAATTGAGTTTTTTATTTTATGTACACTTAATTGGTTATACATTGCAAAATATTAATTAGGAAATCATCTAACTACTTAATATTAAATTACCAACTTTCATCTGTTCAAAAATAAACCATATTTTAACATGTTTTACATACCAATCACATTTAAAAAGTACATAGAATATTAGATATATTTTGGTAGGTAATATTTTTTAACAATTTTAATTTAAATTTCAGTATGAAGAATAAAAATAGATACTTGTTTGTACACATTATTCTAGCTCTTCTTATTTTTGATTTTTGATACATAGGTGGTACATCTATCTAAGATCTGTTGACCATACACCAAACACATACGACAGATATTTCTGAAATATTATTAATAGTTCACTAATTATTGTACTTGTACCTTTAAATAAGTTATTGATAATTACTTGTTTTATTTACATTAATTCATGTACTTGAATGAAACTTCCATAATGACTTGTTATGTCGCTGTATTTTTGATATATTTTTGATACTTGATTGACAGTTATTTAGTAGGTCCCTTTGATAATAGTCTACAGTTGGTTTTAAGCAATTTGTCAATTCTTATGTTTTGCATTTTTTTAATAAATGATGAAAAAGACATGCCAATTTGATTATTGATCAGACGTTAAACAGTAAAACGGTAAAATGATAAACATTTAACATAATATACCAATTTGGAAGAACAATTTTCTTTAAAATGCACATTAATTAAATGTCACTTGGCTCTCCGATTTCACACAAGAAAAACACGTGAAGTAAATAATACTAATACATAAAAAAATTGTGGTCTATTATTTAACGTTTAAGTGATATTATAAATACTAATGAACTTAAAAAGTAAACTTACGCCGATATAATCATAATGTTAATTACGAAATTTGTGCCGATAATGATAAAATATATCAATTTATAATTAATGATAATATAATAATAGCTACAAATGATAACAAAAATCTAATCATGGGTAGTAAAATAATTATTATCTTTTATTGTTTATGGTAATAATAAAAGAATTGTTAGGTATCGGAACGAGCTGATGAGACGATTTAAAATTTTAACGTGGGTAAATAGTACTATTTTCTTATAAACTAAAAAAATTATTAAAAATCATAAAGTTGATGAAAATTGAAAGTTGAACCGTCAAAAGTTTCAGAAAAACAAGCCCTACAAAATGGCTATCTTCGAATTTTACAAAAGTTATGAAATAAAAAGTTAATTTTTTAATTTTTTTAATAAAACATTTGTATTTACCAAACTAATGTGAAATAAATGTTTTTAGCTCTGTGAGTCTTATAAAAAAAAAAAAAGTTGATTATCTCTATTAACACGGGAGATATCGCTCTGTGTAAATCCCGGTGGGACACCCTGTATATATATATATATATATATATATATATATATATATATATATATATATATATATATATATAATATAGTACAGCTCGAGGATCCGTCGCAGGACGTTATTCGCCACGGTGTTCGCCAAAAAGGGGAGGGGTTGGGTGTCCTTTTACGCTTATTCGGCGAACGTCTGGTGGAGGGGGGGAGGGGATCCGTACGACGACGACGCGGTCGAATGCGCGTGCACTCTTGAGCGACCGTCGACCGAGCTGGAGTGGCCGGGGGAACGGACGACTACGAATTGGTTCCCAATAATTGTCGAATTGGTTCCCGGGTTGTCTACAGGTAACATACGAATTGGTTCCCGCAAGCTTTCATAATAATACGACCTTGTTAAATAAATTTTTCAAATTATTACGATATATTCAACCAGCAACAATTTTCTTCCCATTTATTCAGACTGAGGACCGTCTAGAATTCAAATAAGTTTGAATAGTTCAAACACTATGAAGAATACCAAGGTATGGTTAAAAATGTTGCATAGTAGTCAATATATCATGACATCACTTGCACTTCAACGCACTCACCCTTAATAACGAAGATTTTTTTATTTTGTTCACTTAACATCACTTCCGTTTTAACGAACGCTCTAGGTTAGTTGTGACAAGACTGACGAAACATAATCAATCTATTATAGGGTGACCAGACGTCCGGTTTTTCACAGGTTTGTCCTTTATTTTACAGATGTGTCCTGTTGTCCTGACGAACGTCTCTCAGGACGCTTTTTGTCCTGTTTATCAATCGATCTTATAAACCTACAAATACGTTTATACTACATAGGTACGATATACTCAATATACCTAAAATTATTAGATTTGATAAGTTTTTCGGAAAAAAAAAGACAGATTGAAATGTGTAGACACGTGATCCGAAAAATTATCATCAATATGAATAAAAAAGTATTAAGAAAACAATTACAGGAACAAAGCGTTTGAGTATATTATACAAAGTTTTAATTCATTAAGTAACTCTTATTTTTTTTGTATTTATTTATGATGTATTAATTAAAAATGATGAGTCAGTTTTGTAATTGCTTTATAAGAATAGAAATAATATTAAATATAATATATTAGGTACTATTTTAGGCATATTAAATTGTGTTTTTATTATGATTAAAAATTGCGATAAAAAATGCGATTAAAATTATTTAAAAAACGGTGAAAATTATTTTAGTCCTGTATTTAAATTTTTTTAATATGGTCACCCTAATCTATTAGATATAAAATTATGTTTATAAACTTTCCCAGACATCGTAAAACCTAATAAAATGTTACAAGATTATCGATTGTACATAATACAGTGAAACCTCTGAATACCGGACACTCTCGGTAGCCGAAAAATTGTCCGTCATTTAGAGGTGTCCGCTATTCAGAGGGAAAAATAAAAGAGGAGAATATGTTCCTGTCCCCATAAAAACGTTCACTAATTGGAGGTGTCCGCTATTCAGAGGTGTTCGTTAAGGGAGGTTTCACTGTATACGTATTTTGTAACATTGAGTTTATATACTGATAAACTGATAAGTAATTTTATTCGGGAACCAATTCGAACACTTTAATTGACCTGGGAACCAATTCGACGTTTACCGGGGGAACCGGACAAAACCGCGGTCGCGATTCGCCGAACGGTACTCGGGTCGCCGGAAAATACTGGTCTATAACAGTCGTTTGGACGTCGGAGAAATTTGAGAACCGCCAAGGGATATAAAACATTATCTTTGTTATTATTATTATTACTATTAAGACGCTTCCAAACGTCCGTTTACGACCGGACGTATATATATATATTACGCGTGCATAATAATAATATGATATCGTGTCGTGTGTATATATTATACATCATAATAAAACGCGTTCGGTCGGAGCGAAACCGTCGTTATCGCGAGCCGGCAGTGGCGTCGTTGAAAGCATTTTTTATTCGCAAATTTTCCGCGAATAAACGCCAATGCCACCGCGTACGTCACGCGGTCACGTCGCTGAAACGTCAGGGTCCAAACTACTACATATATTTACATATCGTATACACACACACACACGCACACACGCACACCTTTATTGTGTACGTATTTCGACGAAATCGTCTAGAAAGGGCGTGGGCATTGACGTTGGCGGTTCGCATATTGTTCTCGGGGCACAGCAGTAGTTGTGGTGCGCAAAAAAAAAAAAAAAAAAAAAGCCCACCGCTGCGTCGGCAAAGGTCACGCCGCGCCGTCCGTCCGTCCCTTGCGACATTGTCACGTTTATAATCGTCGTTCTATCACGGCGGCCGCCATTGTCTGCAGAAAATCTTTACGACCGATAACAAGGGCGGCGGGTACAGACGCCACGCACGAGGTACGGGGGCAGTTTTTGTTGGACATTCAACGTGCATAATATTATATCTTTACGCCGTTATACGCTGTATAATAATATATTATTGTACTAATGAAACGTCGCATAGGCGAACGACAATACGTTTCTATGAACCGGAGAGAAAATCGCTCCCATTTTTCTCATTCTCTTTCTTTGTATCGACCACTGACCGATGGTCGTTCCGTGTCTTTGAAAATTCGCAGATGTGGACGATCTGTAAAAATCGCATTTTGTGAATTTGTCTTCTCTGAAAAATGCGTAAACTTCTTTCCACTAGTGTTGGATCACAGAGTGAAAAATAAAAAGTACCGATAAATTATTGACCACTGTGCAGCATGACGAGCTAAATATAACATAAAATAATCGTAATTATTCATTAATAGACGGTAAACGGAATGTCGCGGTCGGGTATGCGGCGATCGCGACCGTCTTCCCTCTACGTCCGCGCGTCGCACCCGATAACCGGTTTGCGCGCCGCCGGTCCGCGGCACCGCCGGCAAAGGCTGGCGGCGGCAGCGTTGCGACAGTAGTTAGCTGCAAGTAGGGACGTGGTATCGTAAGAAAAGTATCGATACTTTTACTTGGTATCGAATCGAATTAAAATACTGATATGGGTAAAATACCTAAACAAAAGGACCGATACGACTTTATGAGACTATGTATCGAATAAAACCTTTTTTTAACACTAAAGCCTCATTTACACGGTGACGGTGACAGTTGATGTTTCAATGTTAAAGAACTGTCACCGTGTAAATGGGACTTTAATTGCATTCTTTTTTCAATTTAAGAAAGAATTCAAAATCTTGGTTTATTTTAGGGTATGAAATTTTTCTAACATTTAACTAAAAGTAGTTATGAAGAGCATAATATAATAATAATAAATTGTAGATAATATTTAAAAATAGATGATATGTCGGTAAACGGACCCTTTATCGTTCCGATTAGGAGACAACTAACTACTAACAAGTCTTTATGTCTATAAGAATTTTTCGATGACATTCGACCACGGAATAAGATATAATGGATTATATTATTATACCGTGTTGAACTGATATGAATTTTGGCGGTAAATAAATGATTCGATACCAGTACTTTTTTATTGATATGAGTAAAGTATCGAAACCATGGTATCGATACATAAAGTACTTGTATCGAAAGAAAAGTATCGTTACTTTACTGGTATCGGTTGTATCGCAACGTCCCTAGCTGCAAGTCTCGCTTAACAAGCCATACGGTACGGAGGTCGTCACGTTATTAATTGTTTTAATAAAAATATTATTTTCCACATATTTCCGAGGTGTCTTTTTTTTGTTATTTCATTTGTGTCTCTCGCCTCTCAACACCGGACACTTCAAGAAAAAATATTATGTATGAAAAATCAATAAATAGCAACGCGTAAAGCGGTAAAATATAGTTACATGATACACATTTCAATATCTTTTGAATTACAAATAATCAAGCGCATAGTATCCGAATGAATGCCTTTCATACGAAACGGATAAACGGGAAGCAGGGGTGTCAAACATTCTGTCAGAAGTACTTCGTCCAGACAACATAAACCACATAATTACCTTTATAATCGAGACTAATCTCATAAATAATATATCGTCACCCTCGTGCAAAAAGTGACCGAGTGTTTTTTGTTGTTAAGTTTCGAGTAATGTCAGTTTTAAGGTTGAGTACTTCTTTAAAAATCGAGAATTTAACCGATGTTTATGAACTTGGTGCTAATGAAACCACAATAGTATTCTTGGTTACTTATTTTTTAAAAAAAATACAAATAATTTAAAAACGATGGGCCTAAAATCGCTTTTTAGCGGGCAGTATGTATATACTCGTATATATAGCGTTTTATGTATAATATGCTACACCCGGTCGGCTCTTTTTTTCCAAATCTTTTGGAACACTACGACTCACGAGTGTCCCGCGGCCATCCGACGAGGACTTTTGTCGTTTCAAAGGGTTTTGTCACAATGACACCCCTCGTCTGAACGACGACGGCGGGGACGGGTGTGGGTATACATAAATATGTGTTTGATATAATATATCTTCGATACGACGACGTGGAAACGACGGACCCCATTTACACGCGTCAGCGGCGGAATCGTCGCGATAGATCGCCGTCGGTTTCGCAGGTCGAACGACAGCCCCTCCCCTGCCCCCCGATACGGAAACTCTTGTGCGCAAAACAAACACGCTCCGTACCCCGTAACTGCACTACCCCGGTAAATCGAAATTTCGCTGGAGGGTGTTCCTACGACATAACTAATACTCGACGGTACCTTTGCCGGTCACGGGGACACACCCGGCCGTGTAAGAAACAAAAAAAAAAAATATATATATTTTATCCGTGGGGCGCAGTATATACATAATATATAGTATATAGTATATAATATATAGTATATAGGTATATACAATATATACGTGTGTATAATGTATACACGAATTCCGGTATACGGCTGTAACACGTGCTGCGATGCCGGGGCGGTATGAACGCGACAATAGCGAGAGAAAAAACCGACCGGCATCGACGGGACGGTGGGCTCTTTTATCGTAATACGGATTTCGATATATTCGGGGTACCGGGGGCTATTGTGCGGCCGAGACTGTGAGAAGAAAGCGCTCGAAACGTGTTTACGAGAACACGCGGCGGCGTGGCCGTACACGACAATAATAATGATAATAATAACAACAATAACAGTGATATATAGATCGGGAAAGGATTATATAGGTCATATTATAGGTACGTGGATCTGCTACCCTCGTCCGTAGAGGCTGTCAGAACACCGGTACGCTGGGAGGTGGTGTCGGCGGAAATCCGAAAGCAGTTGGGATACAATTTTATATCAGTGCCGGATTTTACCATTGTGCCGCCTTAAGCACACAATAAATTGCCGCCTTTTAATATAAATATTTTTCTAGTCTAAAAAATGTTATTAAATCGTACAATTATTGTTTTTTTCTTTATTATTTAAAATTTTAATGATGAAAAATAAAAATGCATACATATACATTCATATAAAAATGTAATTACAAAAAAATATGATATAAAATATAATGATAAAAAACATGGTAGTAATAAATACTTAAATAGTTAATTATTGTATTCAAAATTAAATAGTTAATTTCTAGTACTCATTTCTGCGCGACTTTTGAGTCGCAAAATCATCTATTATGGCATCGAAGTCCATTTTGTTGTAATAATACCGTAGAACATGCCACACTATGAGCTCTCGTTCACTATTGCGTTGACTAATTACTGGGTTTTTTTTTGTGATTAGGTACAGAGATAAACACACAATCGTCAACCCATGTTATATAAATAACTTATTTTAAAGTTTTTAAAGTTTACTAAAATAGTAAAAATGTAATATTAAAAATTATTTGCCGCCCTTGAGAAATTGCCGCCCTTGAGAAATTGCCGCCCTAAGCACTAGCTTATAGTGCTTACTGGTAAATACGGCACTGTTTTATATAGAACGTGTGTGTGTGTGTATGCGTTTACTCTACGTTATATTGTTACCGTCACCATCGCGAAATTCAAACGCGCTGTTGATTCCGTTTTTCGTAGCGTGGTTGAGTCCGCGGTTGAGGAATCGTCGGCGTGACCGAGGCTTTTCGTTTCGCGCCACGTCCCATTTTTTTCTCAACGAGTCGAACACTATCACTATCAGTAAATCGCCAACAACCATCAGTTTTCAGAAAATCTCGTTCCTCGGATCGTAGCGGCTCGCTTCGTTATACGAACGCGGGGAGTAGCCGAATTGATTTCCGTTTGAAAAAGGTAAAATCGTAACGATTTTAATTTCAAACGTCGAAGACTGTTTTCATAACGATTTGAAGGCCGTAAAACCTTGCTGCCCGCAATCGGATCAGTTCTTTGACTACGTTAGTGATAAGTAGGTACATATAACGACAGACAGTGTCTTTCCACCGAAATTTTTGGCTAGATTCGACAAAAATATTGATAGGGCTACAAACTGCTGCGAATCGTTCCATTCAACGCTTAATAAAGAATTTACAAGTGCCCATTCCAATATGTTTTATTTTATGGAAACTTTAAACAGCATTCAGACATTAAATTATATTGAATTTCGAAGTCACAATACGAGAAAACACATTAGGAAACAGGAAAGAAATAACAAATACTCGGAAAATTGTATGACTGGGTAGGTTCATTGACAAAAAGCATACGTGAATTGAATATGTAAAGAAAGTTTGTTTCAAATTTGCAAATCAACGTTTTTAAATATCGTGTTCAATATATTGTATTATTTTGATGACTAGTTGACTTCCAAATCAACAATTTAAAATTATATATATCATATCATTTTTTTAATACAAATCAACGCACGCATTTTTAACCAAGCCTATGTTACAGTTGACAGTCCTAAGCCTGTAAAATCGAGAAGGAAAATGTGTGTAATTTAACCGATTCCTCCAAATCTAACCTAACGTGCGTGGGTTGACGTGCAGAGCGTCCCGCGACCACTCGACGGGTTTTCGTCAAAAAAACACAATACGTGAAATCGTCATAATAACACCACCATCATCGCGAAATCGCGTTCGGAATGTGCGCGTACAAAAAACGCGCTCTGTTGTGTGAATCGGCCGACGACGTTTACAACGTTATTTGTATATTATACGCATTGCAAAGCGTAGTGCGTCTTTCGACCGGCCGGGCGCTAGAACGGGAAAGGGGAGCTTTGAGGTTCCGAGTTCTTTCGCCCTTCGTCGATCCCTCGAGTTGTTTTCTTTTTTATTGTCTCCGGTTGTATAAAAACGACTTTGGAAAAAAATACTTTTTTCGAAGGGGGTGCAAACGTAATTTAACATTTTATGTACACTGCATATTTTATAGTATACGCGCATAATTCGTCCGGACGAGTGTGTACTGTTATAATATCTCACGGACGTAAATAGCGCGTATTGCAATAATAATTTATATGGAATTCGAGACGACGTATACGCATAACTTTACTGTCGGTGATTTATACGCACATATATAAATATATGAGAAAAAAAAAACACGGCAATACAACAACAATTTCCGTCACTAAATGTTGCCCCTTCACGTCCACGACGTGGATGGTGCGTCTGCAGCTGTATACTTTGTCGTTTCACTCACTAAAAACTTCATGCCCATTTCTAATAGCGTACACTAGTGGTTCTCAAAACGGTGGCCATGGCCTCGCAAGAGGTATTTCGGTCTCCGATGTGTCTGATCAAGCATTTAATAATAATTATAACATTTAGTTTGCAACAACGAAATACATACATAATAGTGTATAATATGAGTAAACAACAAGTCGGAAGCTCATCCAATAAGCATAATATGCTTGTAAACGGACATATCAATAGTGAATTATAAAGGTCATTTTCAAACAATAGATATTAATCATATTAAAAGAAAAAAAAACAAAGAAATAGATTTTAAAACACTGCAAAACATTTTGTTAATATATATATATATATATATATATATATATATATATATATATATATATATTTATTTTATAGTTGTTGAAATTATCGAAAATGGCTGAATAAATATTTTATTTACAAGTACAAAAATACCTCTAATCAATTAATTAAGGACTATGATTTCCAAAATTAGTGTGATTCAATGGTACATAGATTACAATTGTTTTTAACCTTGAATTATAATAATGTAAAGGCTGAAATAGACTTGTACCAACTTTAAACGTGTACAGTAAAATCCTCCGTTCACAAGTTTGAATAATAGTTTTTACTTTAAATTCTGAATTAGTAGAAATCAGTAGAACACAATTTGTGTTTTCCAATCATGATTTTAATCAGATCTATTCAGAGCTGATATCTAGATCTGTCTAGTAACTGTATGATACCCCACGAGAACAGGAGGGAGAATTGACGGCGATCGCAGCCTGGCAAAAATTACGGCTTTCGATTTTTCTGCCACTGCCACGAAAAAACTATCACGTAAAGACGCAAGAAGTAATTTTATTTTATTAATATTCCTCTTTCCATAATAATTGTCACACATTCATGAGACTCGATATGACTTTATTGCTGCAGGTGCAGACGTCGCGAATTAATTGCGACGGCAACAGGTGTGTGTGTGTGTGTGTGTGTGTGTGTGCCTTGATTTGGTGTCTTGCGGCTGCAACTACGTACCGCATACCAACTCCGAGAACCAGTGACCAACCAGACGTAAACGATCCATGGAGCGGTTTCGCCGAGGCAACGGTCGGTCCAAGTGTCTGAGGACCACCGGGGCACCGGGTCAACGCGACGACTACCATACGCGGTGATCCGTACCCGCTGCAGTCGGCTGCGGAACGTGTTCTTTTAACCATCACACCGTTGGTAAGTGGAAAAGCTGTGTCTCGATTCCGCCCGTTTATGGACACGAGTGTTTTCTAAGCCTAAAAAAAAAAAAAAAAAACATTTGTTACTGATCCGGCGAAAGAAAATCGCGGTTTACCCGCGTCTATATGGACTACTTTGTCAATAATTATTCGTCTCGTGTACAAAAATATTAAATAAAAACGAATTTTTCGCCGTAATCAGAATTCGGATGCTTGGGACCCTGTGATATTTGTGCAGAATACTCGACGAAAACGTCCCCCAGATCCTCGTTAGGCAATCAGGGGGGTGAGGGTGGCGTTGGGGGTCAGTTGGCTCGTCGAAGGGTCGCCAAGCCGAAAAAGGTCGGTAACTACCGGTGTGTGGTACGTATACCTACACGGATCAGACCCTGTGACGTAGTCGAACGGGGTAAAACCAAAAGTGCGCGTGCGTCGTTCCCGATCGTTGTACGTACGTACGTACGCAGGTCGTAAAAATTTGATTTTCGGAAAAGCGACGGCGGCCGTAAAAGGTCACCTGCGGATTTAAGGTGGTCGCGCGATCGTTACCTGCAGTGTCGTTGCGGTCGCTCGTTACAGCATTGTTTTCTGGGTCATAATACGCAATACCAATAATAATAATAATAATAATAATAATAATAACAACAACACGACGACAGCAAAGGATCGCAATAATCAGCGGTTAGCGGGGACGGGGGGAAGGGAGAATCCTGCGGCGTGGTGGCCGTGCGCGACGTTATTACATTGTTACTTGGTATATACCGAGAAACACGTCCGTTCGCCGGCGCACACACACACACACACACACACACACACACACACACACACACACACACACACACACACACACACACGTACACCCACTCACCCTCACCCACCCACCCACACTCGTGTAAGTACGCGGTCGTGTATCGTGTGGTACGCGTCAAGTTTTCGGACGCCGAAAGTTCATAACAACGTCGCGATTATTATTACCGTACGTGTGTGTTGATACGACGTGATCGCGGTCTTGGTTCGTTTTACACGTATTTGGGGGTTTTTTTTACGCTCTGTCCCCGCGACGCGGATACTTTTTTCAAATCCAGAACGCACACAGTATACGTACGTGCGTGTGCGTTTTTTTACTATCCCCCCTGTACGCGTGTACAGTCACAGAACTATATTATAATAGTTCTGCATCGGTTTTTCCTAGAGCGTTGTCATTAGTGAACAATATTGCTAACCGTATAGATTTTTTTCACGTCGCGAGATACGTATAAACAAAATGTACGTTATACAGCTTTGAGCCTGGTTGTTATTTAATTTGTTGTTATCGTTAATTAAGTAAGTTTTAAAATGTTTTTAATTACTTAAATATTGTTACCATTATTGTTTGATTTGTTACTATCAATGTTCAAACAACTATATTATTTAATTCTTGTTCTTAAATTGTTTCGTTTTAGTTTTTTAGCTACTTTGATTTGTTAAGTTAAGACTGTACTGTAATATTACTTCAAAGGGTTTGACCCAGCGCCGTCCTAATTACCATTACCATCCTGAGGCAACAATATTTGACGCCCTCCCTTAATTAATGTAAAATGTATTTCAAATGTTCGGCATAATATAATACATCATTCTACAAACATGTTTAATTCTTATTAATTAAAGATCCATGCTTATTAAATATTATTGTGATTTTATTTATGTACCTACACGTATTTATTTTGTTTTGATGATATTTTTGAAGTTGACACCGATTTCATTATTATGGCTACATTATAGAAAAAAATCACAATTTTCTCGAAACAATACGTAAATTACGTATAAAATATTATACCTATAAAGGCTATACAGTACCTAACTGTATCGTCTGTATCCTTTGGTAATATCGATATTTATAACATATTATTGTAGGTATGCAACACAATAGTATTAGTCATTGTATACATCATTTTCTATTTAATAACAACACATACACACACACACAAACACACACACACACACACACACACACACACACACACACACACACAATTTTATGGGTACTTATCTTTGATATCACAGTATAAAAGAAGGATTGTTATATGAAACACCAATTTTCTTTAAATTTTATTTCATTAATATTTTTATGACGCCCCCTAAATTCATAATACTTTGGACGCCCAGGGGCACTTGCCCCTTTTGCCCCCCTCTTGGGACGGCTATAATATATTATATTTATAAGATTCCAGACTCTAGTAGAAAATATGTTATAAAATTGCATTTAGAAGTCATAAATGACCTATTACGTAAGAATAGAGGAAGAGAATGTTCATTTACTACCTATATTATTTTGTATATATATATACAGGGTGCGGCGTAATGGACTCCCACATTTTCGAAGTGAATTAAAAAAAAACCATACAAGATATGGAAATTTCTTTTTTATTTATTAAAACTACATTAAATAAGGTTTTTTTTTTTTAAGTTGTTTGTTTTAAAATAATATTGGCCAAATGATTGCCTTTTCAATTGACGCACATTTGGAGCCGTTCTAGAAAATAATCCGTAATGGACTACAATATTTCAAAACATCATTAGCACGTAATTAAACTGATCAGATAAAAGCGGTTTCACTGGGTTAGGTCATTAATACGATTTTTAGTCGTCACAATGTCGTGGTCAGGTGAACAACGTGGTTTCGTTATCGAGGCGTTTTTTAAAAACGCCGAATGTGTGACAAAACATTACATGGCATCCTCGCCTCCCTGATTTGAGTCCATGTGACTATTTCTTATGGGGATAGCTCAAAGCTGAAGTTTTCAAAAATCGACCTAGAACCACGGAAGAACTAAAAGAGGCCATCCGTCAAAAAATCTTCGCGATTCCACTCGATATTCTGGCGAGAGTGATGGAAAACTTTCGAGAACGGCTCCATATGTGCGTTGCTCGTCAAGGCAATCATTTAGACGATATTATTTAAAAAAAATAACTTTAAAAAAAACCTTATTTAATGTAGTTTTAATAAATAAAAAAAAAAATTTCCATATCTTTTATAGTTTTTCTTTTAATTCACCTCGGAAATGTGGGAGTCCATTATGCCGCACCCTGTACATATTTATATTATTTTGTTATGACTTGTAATTCAGCGATAATGGTGAAGAGGGTAACTCAGAATATAAAAAATACTTTTTGAACTCCCCCCCCCATAAAAAATTTTGAAATACGTCATTGGTTGTGTGTATACACGTATTCATTTTCATACAGATACGCTTATAATACGTGTATGTACGAAGTGTATGCGCGTACCTGTACGTATTGGTTATTATAGTGGTCCCTGCTGGCATTTGGTCGTGTTCGGTGTTTTTTGTTGTTTTTTTTTTTCGAAAACCGTTTAACGAAAACGACGGCTGATACGGAATCGGATACACAACAGAAAAAAAAATCGTTAAACCGTGTATCGATGAGTATTAACGACACACACACACACACTCGCACGACAACAATAATAATTACGGTCAATGTTATTTAGGATTTGAGTCGAATCATTTGACGTGTTGTTAAGAACCGTTAACACAATTTTTTTTACGTTATTACCTTTTGACGAAAATAGGTTTTTGAGGAAATAAAATAATGCTCGGTGTAAATTATTTCAAACTCGTGTGTTGCGTAATGTGTCGGAATGAAAATCGTGTCTGTCCCGTAGATTATTATACGTTTCCACGACGAACGTAATTAAATTCATGTTAAACGAAAATACAATGCACACAACAAATATTAATTGCGATCTCGCGGCGTCGCGTCGTTTACAATATTTAAAATATTATATCCGTAATTACCTATATTTTCACGTTTAAACGTAATTATAATTTAATTGGAGTACCCGTTATATAGACACACACACACACACACACACGTGTAACATGACTACATAATAATATAATATATCATACACACGAATTTATACGTATGTACACAGGACGGTGTAATTATTTCTCACTTAGAAAAGTGGTAATTATGCCTAGACGTTTTAGCGAGACGACTGCATTTATACACACACACACATAATATATATTTTGATTTTTTTTTTTTTATGGCCGACACGACGTATTCGTACGTTTACTCCACAGCGTCTCCGCGTTCGGTCCAACGTATATAATATCGATTATTATTATTATCATCCGTGGTTTGTTTATTTTTTTTATATTTTTCCAATTCGGTTTTAGGCGCGACTACTATAATAGCCAGTGGCGCTGAAGTCAGTTTTTAGAGGTATTGCAAAGCGTTATAAACATACCGACACACGTGTCGTGCAGTGGCGGACTATGAAAACGATTTGGCCCGGGAAAATTTAATTCGACTAGCCCCAAAATCGTTTAATTCCTAAATAAATGTATGCTTATTATCAGAGATTATCACTTTTCACCCCAAAACGAAAGAGGTACAGCGTAGTACAATAATTTTGGAACACGTGGGGCTATGGTAGTATATTGACATATTGATGCAATGACGCAATAAACAGAGAGCTTTATGGTTATTGATGATATTACGCAACACATTTTTTTAGTCAAATAATTGAAAAAATAGTAACTTTTATTATTTGTATGAACTGAATTATTTGGACTCGCCGTGGACCCCCGAGTAAAGTCCAGGTATACGCCGTCAGCATAGTCCGCCACTGGTACTAACTTAACTTAACTTAACACACTGACCTGCTCGTACCACGCCGTCGTGCCCGGCGAGCGGCTGGGGTCCCAGCGTTCGTCAACGGCGGCCGTCTTCATCTTTTTCTGCCGGTGGATCACGGTCTCCTCGGCGGGACGCTTGATCGCGCCGTGCGTGACCGCTGCCGACGGCCTGGCGACGGAGCCCGCGGAAAACGATCCCGGTGCCTCCGACCACGGACGGCGAGCCGCGGTTCCCGCCGTAGCGGCCCCGCTGCAAACCGTCTCGGCCTGCCGTCTCTTGGCCGGGGGCGTCGTGTCCGTGGCCGACGCGGGACGCTTAACGCGTGTACCGGACGTCTCGTGAGCGGCGGCGGGCGGCCAGACCGCGTGGCCCGCACACGACGACGTGGCCGCGGGTGGCCAACCTCCTTCCGACGGGAACGGCCCGTACGGCCACGGACGGCGAGCCGCGGTTCCCGCCGTAGCGGCCCCGCTGCACACCGTCTCGGCCTGCCATCTCTTGGCCGGGGGCGTCGTGTCCGTGGCCGACGCGGGACGCTTAACGCGTGTTTGGGGCGTCTCGTGAGCGGCGGCCGGCGGCCAGACCGCGTGGCCCGCACATGACGACGGGGCCGTGGGTGGCCAACCCGGGCGGTCGCACCTCACGCCGCCGGCACGCGCCCGTCGCCGGCGCCAACCTCCTTCCGACGGGAACGGCCCGTACGGCCACGGACGCTGCCTGAACGCCGCGCGGGAACTCACGGGCGTGGCCCCCCCGCCGGCCGACGACAGACGCGCCGCCGCCTCCTCCTCCTTTGCCGCCGCCTCCGCCGCCTCCTCCTCCTTTGCCGCCGCCGCCACCCAGCTGTAATGCGTCACCGACACCCGCTGACACCATTCCACCGTGCAGACGAATGCTTCGGCCCCCGCGCGATTCGCTGCGAACCCGGCGAACGTCTCGCCGTCGCATCCCGCGACGGTGACGTTCGTCGCCTGCAGCACACCGTCTTCGGACGCCGCTGTCTCCGTCGTCGTCGTCGTCGTGAATTGTCCAAACATATTGGGATAGACGACGAAAATAGAAAAAAACAGCAAAAACCAAAAATGCACCAAGACCACTTTACTCGTAGGCACGCGAATCGACAATGAACGGCTCTCTGATCGATTCACCGTTGACGATTTACGTCGAAATCGCATGACAACGCCCTGTACCCGGAGCAACAGATACGCAGTTGATAATTTGAAGCGGCCAAAACGCGGTCGGGCGATACTAAATCCATAATATATTAACCCGGACCGCGAGCTTACGTTTATCTGTTGTCCGTGTGATTTCATCCCCATTGAGTTTCTAGCATCAACGCTCATCGGAATCAAAATTAATCGATTAATATTGATCATTGACTAACAACGATTTAAATAAGACACGTTTTACCGCATTTACTCGATTTTTTTTTAGTTTTTACTTACACTTGGAAAAACTTTTGAGAATAAAGAAAAATGACCCTTATAGTATCATTTACGTGTATTATTTTCTGACCCATACAGTGGCGTAATCACGGGGGTGTCGTATCCCCCCACTGACTTTTTTCAACTGCTTAACCACATTTGTGTGTGTGTATTTAATTTAAATAGTATTACCTATTTGATATTTATAGGTACCGTGGTATTTTTTAAATAATACAAAAAAACTCGAACCCCTCGAATACTAGCAGTTGTATAGCGGTTACGGTAGCAGGTCGGGTGAGAGGACTTATAGGTGCCCAGTCAATAACAGCATTATGCCTACTTAATGTTTATAATAAAATTAATATTCTAGAATCTAGATCAAATAGATCATATTATTGATATTTTCGCCAATTTAAAAAATAGACGTCTTGAATTTGTGTTGTACAAATTGTTGTTTTCTTTTTATTATAAGATTTTGTGAAATTATAACTTGCCCCCCCCCTAACCTAGGCTCTGGAGCCGCCCCTGGGTACGATAGAGTAGAAAAAGACCTGAAGAAGATCAACCCATTGCTAGATATGGGAGCGGCATTGGATAGGGAGAAGTGGAAAGGCATTTTAGAAGCGGCGATGGTCCTCGATGGACCGCTATGAGCCTAAGGAGAAGAAGACGATTCCTTGACCTGAATAATGACGCCGCGACGTCGTGTCATCCAAAGTAGAAACACGGCACAACAATAACAATACGGAATCCGCGTTTTTTGTTTCTTCTTCTTTTTTTTTTTTTTTCTAAAGGCCGTGTGCGGCGACACGATCGGGATCCGGCGCGTCGCCGAGCCGATAAGTCTCGGACGGCCGTACGAGCCGGTTTTTTTTGACGTTCGGCCGACGAAAACAATAACGGATCGGAGCCGCGCGCCCGGCAGGAAGTCTCGTTGTCACGCTCGCCCCCGGCTAATTGGACGTCAATTAAATCGCGCGTACGCACGCCCTGCGCATAATACGACGGTCGTCTTGAGTCGCCAATTAGACGCTTAATTGGACGGAATTGTACTCGTGCGCGCGTGTACGCGTCACGACGACGGCCGTCGGGCACCGCACGGACCGAAGCCGTCGTCGTCGTCGCGTAAGGCAGGACGCACACCAGAGCGATACGATATATGCATAGGCGCCAGGTTTTAAAAATCTGTATGGGTGCCTTGGTATCATAGACATAAACACATAGTTTGGGGGAGGGAGTTAGTGCCCTGATGAATACAGTGTTCCTGTACAATTTAAGAAATTGCCTTTTCAGAGGGTTAGTTAGAATTTAATCCCTAAAATGTTAATTTTAGGTTATCTGGCTCTTCAAATTGCACCCATTAGTGTCATAATTTCACAACTTAACTAAAATATTTAAATTTATACATATATATATATATATATATATATATATATATATATATATATATATATATATATTATATATATGTACTATACAATATACATATATTTATTTATATTAAATAATAAATATCATGTTGTACACTGAAAAATGCAATTCCATGTAAAATATATTAAATATATAACAAAAACAATATAAACCAAATGTATAACTTATTTATTAAACAATAATAAGTAATAAAAAAAATGTGTTAAATTTGTTCGATTGTTTACAAAATAAAAAGTGTTAGACGAATTTTAGATGAATTCATGAATGTATTTGTTCAGTATCTATAACTTATATCTATAATTTTGGTTCAATAGTCGTTGGTTAAAATGGTTGATACTTAGATCTAAATACACATCATAAATTTCCATAATTCTAAGGGGTGCCCAGCACCCCATAATAATGTCAGTGGGTGCTCGAGCCCCCGGGCACCCATGTACATGGCGCCTATGGATATATGAGATACGCGATATCCGATATTGATACTTTCAGATAAGAAAACGCGACCTGGTGGTCTATTGCAATACTAATGAAAACAGGATAAAATATACTGTGATATGGTTTATTAGTTAAATAACTTATAAGTTATTATTTATTATTATTATTATAGTTCTTAATAATTCTATTTTTTTTTAAGTAGTTTTAATTATTATTATTATACATTCAGTTGTGTCATAATTTACAATGAACAAGGTAAAAAGTCATGTTTATTGTTCTGTTTACAATTGTAAAACATATTACCGCGTAGATAAATCCATTAGTTTTCATCAGTTTCCAAAAGAAAAAGATTGCAAGGTGGCGTGGACTAATAAAAATGGAGTAGTTGAGTATATTGACAAACAAAGAGCTTGGGCTATAAATCTACGGATGGATAAAAAAACTCTTAAAAAAAAATTAAAAGTATGTTCTAGACATTTTATAGATGAAGATTTTCATAAATCAACTTCAGGTTTGTTTACTTTTTTTAATTTATTTATTATTTTTTATTTATCTAATACAGTAAACATTAAATAAATTACTAATTTTAGGTGTTACAAAAATAACAAGACGCCTCTTAAAAACCGCTGTACCTACACAGAATTTACCTCAATCAATAATACATAATTGTTCACCTAAGAAAAGAAGTTCTCCTAAAAAAAGGTCACCTTTAAAAAAATCACTTATTGGAAATGAGGTAAATCAAATTTAATTGTGTTAAAACTGTTGATTATACACATAAAAAATTAATATGGTTTTGTTATTGAATTAATAATTGAATAATCATATTTTATACATTAACTGAAACTAAAAAAATATTTTTGGTTACTATTTTTATTTAAATATTAAAGCTGTTTATTTTTTGATTTAGAATGTCAAGTGTTTGAAATTTACAAGACCAGACAATAGTATTGAAGATCAGATTAATAACGGAGAAAACAATGACACTCATGAAATGAGCTCCATAGGATTCCAAATGACTGAAGATCAAGAACATAATAATATTACAAAGGCTTCTAGGGACTATGGTGCACAAGTGTGTAGTGGTGATTTAACAACTCCTTTTATTTCATTATTAGATTCGGATAACAAAATTAACACTATGACAGGAATTCCTTCTCGATGTATACTAAATAAAATAGCTGAATTGTTTTCTAAACAGTATCCAGACACTAGGACTCATCAACTAAGTTATATAGAAAGAATTATACTTGTATTTATAAAATTTAAACAAGATATGTCCTTTGCTGTTTTGTCAGTCTTTTTTAAAAATATTAGTTTGTCAACTTGTAGAGGTATTTATTTGACCATTGTTCCACTACTTGGCACAATATTTGAAAACTTAATCTACTGGCCATCCAAAGAAGAAATTATGTCCAACTTACCTTATTGCTTTAAACATTTTTCTAATGTAAGAGTAATTTTAGACTGCACAGAAATTCCAGTAGAAAAACCTAAATGCTTATCATGCAAAATAAAATTATATAGTTATTATAAATCTACATTTACCTTAAAATTTTTAATAGGAGTTTCTCCAGCAGGACTGATAACGTTTGTTAGTAAACCCTATGGGGGTAGGGCATCGGACAATATAATTTTTGAACAAAGTAATATTATTGAATTATTAGATAGATCAGATGATGTAATGGTTGATAGGGGATTTAAAATAGATGATCTATGTAATGAAAAAGGCGTAACATTAATTCGACCACCATTTTTAAAAGGAAAATCTCAGTTTACAAAATCAGAAGCTTTGTTTACTAAGGAAATAGCCAGTGCAAGAGTTCACATTGAAAGGGTTAATCAACGATTAAAAATATTTAAAATATTACAAAACAAATTCCACTGGGGCCATGCCCACTTAGCTCATGACATCATGATAATTATTAGTGGTATTTGTAATTTAAGCAGCCCTATTTTTGCTTCAAACAAATTTATTTAGTATTATTCATGTGTAAAATATATTTAATTGATAACACATAGTTTATTTATACAAACAATAAAATCATGTACAATTTTTTTCTTTGTAAATAAAATTAAAATATAACACAATGTAATTATTTTGTTAGAGTAATATTGTTTGTAATTATTATGTTTTAGTCTGTATACTCTCTATCACAGTAAGTTTATAGGTACATGTATTCAGTAGTTATTTACTTATGTATAATTAATGATAAATTCTTAAATTACAACTTATAAACATATTTAAACAACTTAAAAATAATAGCATAACAACTAATAATCATTATTTATAATACAAATTTCATGAATTAATTTCTCAAAATATATAATTTTTAAACTAAATAATAGTTTTTTACAATACATATTATTAATTTTAATTGGTATAATATGATAACTATTATCAAAGCTACTATAAATTAAAAAATCACAACAGGTAACATTTATCATGATCATGCCCAACTGTACTTGAGCGTAATAGGCATGTTTTTCTTTTAGTATCCAATTACCATCCATATCGTTAGTAACATATGTGAGATCTTTTAATAATTCTAATAATCCTAATGATTTACCCTTAAATGGACATTTTATTTCTAATAATTTAGCAGGATTGTTTAAACTATCTAAAATAACTCCGTCTGGTGAATATCCTAACCAGGGTGTTTTATTGGATGTTATAAAACCACTTTGTACTACAACTTGACCGGTAACTTTTTGATATAAGTCTCGCGCTATAATTTCAAATTGAATCCCATGTTTAACATATATATTACTAAATTTCCTTGGCCAAAAATATTTGCTTGCTAGCACACTCCATTCTTCATCAGTTTTAGGCCTTTGATTGTATGTATACAACTTATAGCATCTGCTACCAGTTATCCTAAACTGACGAATACTGTGCCAAAAAGATTTATCAGTTTCTGATGTTGTACGTATATAACTTAAATCATACTCTTTTAGTTTGGACCAAGTTTTTTGACAACAACTTCCTAAGTCTAAGACAGGATAATTTTCAACCTCAGTCAGCAATTCATGTTCATATATAGGAAATAAATATATTGTAGTTGTATTATTAATAAGAATAGATTCTTTAGTGACTAAATTACTGCGCCCTTGTTTATGAACTGCCAAAGCTGAATTACCACTCACTGAAATAAATTCATTTCTGTAACAATTTAAAAGCAATGTTTTGTGTCTTTAAAATTGATATGAAAATATACAAGACACAGGTGTTTTTTAATTTTAATTAATGTTAAATGTGCTCTCTCATTATACTGTTATATTATAAATTATAATAAGAATAATTTTCCATAATACTAATTATATTCATATACTATAAAAAAGCAATACAAAAAACTAATTTTTAATAAAGCATCTATGCCCTTTTAAATAATTGATACCTTATAAGGTTGCAGCAATTGGAAATAGCAATAATATTTCCAGGTTTTCGACAGGGATTTTTAATACAACAATAATCACCTGTAATGCAATTTAACAAGCAAGAAAAGCAAGAAAGCTGTCAAATGCCTAGAGAACAAATACATTATGATTTAATGAATTTTACCTATTGGCACTGGTTTATACTGATCCAAAGAGGGTGTTTTTAACTTTGACCATTGACATTTCATATCAGTAGATGATAAAATCTGTAAGTTTTCCAAATGGTTTCTATCAACAAAAAATTAAAACCACTACTACTTCCTAAATATGTTTTACTTATTCACCTAACACAAAACAGATATTACCGATTCAAGTACAAAAGTGTAGCTACTACGTGTTTGCAACATTCTGATGCACCTGCTTTACACGAACATTTAAAATTTAGTATTTCAAGTTTTTGAATTCCTTTTTTTTTAATTTTCCCAGTTATTTCATGTGGCATGTCTGATATATTTGATGACTGTATAATCAAACTTTTAACAGTAATATTATTTTCCTAAAAGAACCAACTGTTTTATATTTTATCAGAAAAAAAATTATCCACCACTTACGAGTACATTTGCTAATTGAATTGTTCCACATAATATAATTTGATTGGAATTAATTACTTGTTCACCTTCAATTAGGTTCCTTGAACTACTAGTACACTTAGAGTACTCAAAAATATCATTTAAAGTTAGAATCATGATTAATAAAATATTAGAATACAATGATTAGTATGATTTTTTGAATACAATAACAATTATAGTACCTAGCTGAATACTAATTATTTAATAAGTCTTGCGTATTTTAAATTATAGCACTTATGATATCAGTCCTGTTTTCGCGGCCATATTAAAAGTGACTACAGCGCTCCTCGTGTTATCTAACTATCCCAATACAATAATAATTATCGTCTATTATAGTTTCTATGTATTTATTAATAAAACTAAATTACCGCTCACACCAATATGCGATTGCGACTGTTATCGTGCAATATTTATTGCATGAGATAAACTGATCAAGTCGCGTTTGAAAATTATCGCTATAATATAGTCGCACGAACTTAGCCTGTCAATCGTACAACTGCATGAACAACGATCCGGTGTATAATATCAATTTTGTTCACGTTATTGAAAAGTACCGGTTTACATGGGACTATACCTTAAAAGATTATAGCAGACGAGATGTCACAGAAAAAGCTTGGAAAGATGTGGCAAATACTGTACACGATTCTGGTAAGAATATATATATTTTTTTTCATTTAAAACCATAACATTTTTCATTCAAAAACGTTTCTATTCGACTAAAAAAATTTGTTTTAGTTGAATAGAATAATTTTGTGTGATTCTTTCACTATAGATTTAAAATTTCTTAAATACATTTAAATCAGTAATAATTTTTAAAGTACACAATCGTCAATCTGACGTACGAGAGTATTATTGTGTATTAAATAAATGATATTACAAACCTATGATAATTTTTAGCTTTTACGTACCGTAAGCGAATTAAAAGACGTTCTTCCACTGGGATAGATACTCGATTATAATGTGTGTCTCTTTTTTCAATATTTGGTCGAGTAAGTTCAATTAGAACTTTAAACGACTCTTGGCTCATTCAATAATAGATCTGAAAATTTTCAGCATCCAGTGAAAGTTCTCTTGCAATTATAGCACAACTATGATTTATATTTATTAAATTGTACGGACGAACCCAAAATTGTCTTTTTTTTTCTTTTTTGTCGACGTTTCATATATAACACTGCAACAACTACATCATCATCGCTGGACTCCACTGTGAACCAATACTAAATTAACACTAGCATGCTCGAAAAACTTTTTCCATAGTTTTATTTTTATCATCTATATCATAATATCGTAAGCGTCGCGTATTATAAGTATGTGTGGAAGTCGCAATACAATTATCATCGTAAATCGCATATCGCATATATCTTATCGCTCTGGTGTGCGTCCCGCCTAACGAGCCGTGCGGCGGGGATCGACTCCCGTTCTCGGCGAACGAAAACACAACGAAATATTATGTCCGTGTGCGACGATAACACTTTGTTAACGACGACGTGGCATTTTTATGATGAACGATGACACGACGCACTCGTCTAGCTGTTGGTCGTGCGGTGGGTGTACGCGCGCGGACTTGTGAAACACACGCCCGTTGTTCTTGAATTAGGAACGACGACGGCACGACGACGCCAATAACATCGATAACAATGATAATAATAATTAGGGCCCGGATTTAAATGCAAAACGCATATTTTTTTTGGTCGATCTTACACAATGCGTTCCAAGTACATTATTCGTTTCGTGTAACGAGGGTTTCATAGCTACAAATTTTATATCGCGTTTTTTTTTTTGCATATTTCGATGTTTTTTCATTTTTAGAGCATTTTTAGGGCATTATCGGGTCGTTTCGTTGGTTTTTAATGCATATTTATTATGTTCAATATACTATACAAACTTAGCCGATTCAAAATATTATCAAAAAATAAATTATTCCATTCAATTTTTGTCTCATCTTGATTTATTATCGACTGTATTCGGTCAAATCACAAATAATCAGAGTCAGTTCGTGTTAGTCGTGGTCATTGCTCGTGTTGTTTGTGACTTTAATGTGTTACACTGTTACATAATGCCCAAGATAAAGTCGTTTACTTCTTCTCGCTAGCGTGACTACATAAACGAATTCAGAAAAGACGACTTTACAACAGATGGGACTATTTTACTCAGTAAAATTTGTAATATTAAAGTCGCAGCTGAAAAAAAAATTTTCGATTCAGTGAACATATGCGAGTAAACATCCATACATTTTTCAGTTTTTTTTAAAATAAAATAATAAAAGATAAATTAATATTATTTATAAATTACAAATTATATAAAAAAATGTCATTTTTAAAGTCATTTTTTCATTTTCAAGGTCTTTTTTGTGGAAAAATGCATTTTTTAAGGGCATTTTTGGCTATTTTTTAGAGCATATTTGTACGGTTTTAAGTGCATTTAAATCCGGGCCCTAATAATAATGATAGTAACACAGTGGAACGTCGATTATATCCGGGGTAATGGTGGGGAGGGGGTCATACGGATAAATGAAAACCACGGTTAATCGAGACTTTTCGTAATAATGAAATTTTTTATTTGATTACAATTAGAAATACGTACATAGATACAACTTTATAATAATGAAATTTTGAAAATTTTAATTTAATTATAATTAGAATTATACATATACACGTAAAATAATGTTATAGGTACATCCGTAATATTGAATACAACAAGATCAGAACTTTAAGCATGAAGTTATCAGTCTTTTTTTTATGTGTTTGAAATAATTTTTTTTACTTCACTTCTTATTTTTTTTAAACCAATAACGTGACGGAAGTCAAAATCGTCCTGTTCTCAGGAGTTCAGGAGGACATCAACTGCTTCCATTGCTTGGCTTGTCTGTATTTTTTCAAAACTGTCCTCATTATCACTCTCAGAAGAAGAATCGGGCTGTTGTGAGGTAGATGGTGTAGTTATGCTGCCACAACGAACAATGCAGATATGTTAATGTCACTTAACGCTCAAATCCCTGACATCCAAATCTTCGATATTTTCTTCGTCATCATAGTCTTAATTTTCGGAAGAGTGAGCACGGTTGATCGCGAACACGGATAATCGAGGTTCCACTGTGATTATATTGTCCTGTGCGGCGAGATCACAAAACGTCTCGAGCGATTGCAGTCGAACAACCAAGGGGTATATGAAACTCGAGCGTTCTCCTCGTACACGTACGAGTTGTAAGAACTACAGGTCCCTACTTATAACTAATATATGTGATAAGGAGTTGTGTACAAGTGAATATATACTTGAGGGGAGGGAGAGGCGATGGAACGAGTGCTTTTCCCCCTGACCTATTATAGCGTTTACTATAATACTCGTTTTTTTTTTTTTTTTTAAACGTTTCAGATTCGTTAATAAATTATTTTTATGAATAAAGTTCGCAGATTGAATGCCAATGTCGCATTAAACACATTTTTTTTTTTGAAATTTTTTAACATTAATATGTATGTGATCGTCAAGTCATCGATTTAAAATCGTTATTTGTTTTTTTTTAGTCACCCTTCGGCTATAAATGGTTCTAGGACGCTCCTGCGGGTGGTTTTCGACGGACTTTGATCGACGCGCGTGCCGTCTAATCGAGCATACCGGCGTAGTTCGGGATTTAGAACGCGACATCCGATTCCGAAAGGATATAATACATATATCGTGCAGATAACGGTGACATCATCGGTCTCGTCCCGAGAAAAGGATCCGTGTTTTCGTTCGCGCACACGGGAGGCAGGGGGCTGTGATAGATCATATTATACTGTCCGTGCATCAGGTATGATTGATATAATCGCGGGGTCGATATTACGCTTTTGACTGTTAGAATACGCACGTACTCATACACAATACTGTACGAGATACGAATATGGATACAGAGAGACATGATTGATACGGGGATCGATCGAAGGCGATAAAAGAAAAAAAAATCCTATGCAATAGTGCGGTAGGCGAGTAGGTATTACCGTTTCACTCGTGCGTAAATATCGCGACGTTTCAAGGCGCGAGGGCCTGTACAACGCAACCTCTGGCGAGTATATAAATCATCGTGAATAAATAATAATATACGTTCGCGGTTTATATACGCTCAGAGACAAAACACAATAATATCGTGTTGCTTGTGGGCGTGCCGTGAATTCCAAAGTAAACGTGTAATAGGTATTCAATTAATTTTTCAGCAATCGTGTCGTTACGTGTCAAATTATTTTTTGATGAATTAGTATACGCAGACCCGATACGACTTATATAATTAGGTCGCGGCGGCGATTAAAATAAAAAACGAATCCGTTATGTCACCGACCTGTTGCGATTTTCTACGTACGAGAGATAAAAAACGAATCGCGTGAAATACCGCACAAACTCATTACGATTTGTGACGTTTTCAAAACGCTCGCCTAAATACATCGAAATGTTTTTATTCGTCCAAAAGCAAACGAAAAGTCGCTCGAACGCAAACCGTTTGTGAAAATCGACGGCACTATACGTTATGGCGCGTAACGGCGATCCGAAGGGGGTTTTGGACGATTTTCTCGCAGTCCGACCCCCCATTCCCCCTTTCGACTTCCGGCGTATGATAAATCGGCTTAATAGACCGAGCGTCGTCGTCTACGCCGCCGCGACCGCACCACTCGGCCGGCGGCGGCCGTGCGTAGACGCTTAAATTAAAAAAAAAAAAAAAAATTAAAAAAATAGTACACATCCTCTGCACCTCTGTAATTAAAATCTGTTTTTCGTTTTTTTTTTTCAGGCCGCATACATTACCCGCGTAATTATATCGAAAATCCGGTCTTACGCGTGGCGCGACTAATTACGCAGGAGGTATACGTGCATAATATTATGACGTACGCGTCGTCCAAAACTATTACGTAACCTTTCCCTGAGAGGAGTCGCAGTTAAAAATCGTTTTAAAAACAACAGTACACACACACACATACACACACACACACACACACACACACACACACACACACACACACACACACACACACACACACACTCACTCACACGCGGGCGCATACGTCGTTATTACTATTTGTTATTATTTTATTACTTTATTACACGCGTTGCATCTACCGCAGCTGCGTGTAATGCGTTATAGTCACGTGGTATGTGGGGCTGGTCGACAAACGAAACGCCGTGGATGATAAAAGGTGATTTTTCGACAAAAAAAAAAGGAAAAAAAGGAAAAGAAAAAAATTACTGTTACCGTTACACCTAAATTATGTCTATATACGCACGTGTACATTACGTTTCGTACACGCACTGACATGAATCACACGAACACACGGACTAATTCACTTCTGGACGTTTTCTGACGGTCTATCTGTCGTCTCTCGTGGATTACCGTCGAGCTTACCCGGGCTGTAGCTGTGAAAAGGAAATCGAGAAAATTCGTGACCACGGTAATATCTATATTTCAGTTTTATAACATCGAGCTAAAATTATTTCCGAAATCGAATTAATGTCAATATACTTTATTACAATGTGACAGTTTATACTCGACACCGAGTTAATAAAATAACTATATTCGTAACGATAAAATATCGTGAAATAAAATGCTTTAACAATTATAATTACCTACTCATCATTTATGTTAATGTCAAACAAATTAATTTATTGTTTATCATATTACATTGTTTAAACTTTCCGCCAAGTAAATATTGACTTAAGTTTAATTTGAGTAATAATTAGGTTTAGATCTTTCGGATATTTGTAGTTATATTAAATATTATATTTTTATTGAGTTATTTTTTTATGTCACGTCTTTTAAACTTTTAGTCGTTACAAGACACTTTTTGTGTTAATCAATTAGTGTTTTTTCTTACACGGAATCACGACGTAGTGTTTTCGATCTGAAGTTTTTCTCGGAAAATCGTGTTCACTCGTGGTGGAACACGTTTTTGCTTGTTTCATCAATTTTTACGTAGGTAGTAGGTACCAACGAATCACGAGAAAAAACGCAGTGTTTCAAAAAAGTTTACGAAACTGTTTACGTATCACCTCAGCGATGAACTTTTTCGTAACTAATTAACTAAAACATTTTATAATAAAGTATCTCCTTATCAAAAAAAATAAATAAAAAAATAAATAAAAAAATAAAAAATAAATAAATAATAAATAATTTGATTAATGACGTACGGATCGTTAAAAAAAAAAAGTCTATTCTCGCACCGTTCTCTACTATATACTATACTAGTACTTGCATTCTATATAAATGATACGATTGTCACGTTTTACAATCATTTATCGGCTGCCACGTCAGCGTTCGTAATTTTCGGATACCTACCGATCCCTTTTCGACAATTTACATTATACTAAAATGGCGCCCTCCCGCTAATACAACACGTTTAGCAGATATCGTCATTACTAGAGCCAGAATCTGCCATACAAGACTCACCCATTCTTATCTATTCAACCTACATGAAGAACAACCAACCTGCCATCACTGCAATGTAATTCTGTCAATCGAGCATAATCACACTCCACTGCCCTATATATAATGAAAACCGAAAAATTTTAAGACACCCCACCAACATGGAGGAAGCACTAGGGGAAGCCAACGTCGACGCCATTTTTAATAAAACTCGATATTTCGAAGTTTTCGATATCTCATTACATTTTCCTGTTCCCGTGAGATTCGACATAACGATAATCTACTGTATAATAATAACAATAAACAAAAAAAAAAGAAAAAAAACCGTAGAATCTTTGAGCATATTTGTGTAACGTAGTAATAGATGCTTATGAGAACGTATTCGATCAACGGTAGAATCGAAAAAATTAACGATTGGTCCATTTATCAAACGCCCGTCAAAACGTGTTACATGAAATTTATACATACACGTATAAATTATTAAGTTGGAGAATTCGGGCAGCGTTCTTTAGATTCGACGCAATCCGCACCTGACGACATACGCCTGCACCGCCCGAATTCGTGTGTAAAAGAAGCGTGTTATGCATCGATGTAATATTATAATTTGTATCGTTCTCATTATCCGTCTTATTAGACGTCGCTAGTGTCACGAGGAAATAATATATATATATATATATATATATATATATATATGTGTGTGTGTGTGTGTGTGTGTGTGTGTGTGTGTGTGTGTGTATTTATATATGTATTTTATTCGATTTTTTTTTTAATTGTACATATTCATATAATATACGTTCGCCGGTACTATTGCTTAGCGTCAGTGATATACCTACGTGTAAAAATGCGTAGGAAACGCGTTAGGTTTCGTCGTCAGACACATTACGGCCGTTGTAGATTTTATCGATTAATTTAACACACACACACACACACAAACACACATAATAATCACGTACAAGTATTATACACATGTTGGTACGAGTGAAAAAAGGAATTTTCCACGGTGAGAGAAAAAATTATTTTTTATTATTTTTACTATAAAGAACGAATCGTCGACTACATAGGTCATTGGCCGCTTTTAATGATTACAAACTGATTAATACATTATAGGTAAATGATTATAAATATATAGTAAGCCGCGTACCTTTATACATATTTTATGTGTGTGTGTGTGCGTGTTTTTTGAAACCTGTAATTTCGTGTGGGCTAGCGTATGTATATAACGCGGTACGTCTGCGGAATGTAATTGCGTCGAAAAATCGGACGTCCCGGGGTTTTCGAAATTGGATTCCGTCCGGAAGGGAAAATGTCGCCGGAAGTGACGGCGTCGGCGGCGGCGCGTCAATATTAATTCTGTTAGCGATTTTTCTTCCTTTTTTTTTCTCGCTCACTGTCACGCGTTTATCACGCGCATTCGTGTGTGTGTAACCGTGTACAGGGTGTTCACCGAGTTTTTCCGATTATAAACTTTGAGAACGTTCTCAAGTCGAAAATCTTTTTTACGTTTTTTCGAGTCTTTAAAAAGTACGCGTACATAAGCGTTCGCAACCATTGTTATAAATAACAAAACTAAATGCGGCACGAGTGTATATATTCCTTCGAAAAATCGTTTTTTTCATAAACGGCACTCGTTTTTTGGCATTTTTTATTTTTCATTTTTACGTCAACTCAACGCGGCGACACGCCGACACCTGAATATGGCCCAATCGTAAAAGCGACCCTATAAAATACGAGCTTTAGAGGACGGAAAAACTCATAATACTCCAACAGTTTTACATTAAATTTAATAATATTAAATGAGACAGCTGCCGCACAAATGCTTTTTAAAGATCTCGTAAAACGCTAAAATAAACGTTTTCGAAATCGCTCGTCGGCCCGTGATCGTTCGAAAAAAAATCGTACGTCAAACCCTGCGGGGTGCACTCGGTGTTTATTTGATCTGCCGCCTCGGCCAAAGACGGTGACACTGCGTATAGTCGTTTCCACTGTAAAGCAACTGCGTGCACTCACACACACACACATTGTAAATACACGAGAGCTCTTTATACCTGCTCGCAAACTTCACGGGCGAGTTTTAAAATAAAAAAAAAAAAATAATAATAAAATATTTCCCCGGGTCAAACGGCCCGACGTGTTGTAATCTCGCCGTATCGAATTCGTGGGTCCAAAATTAGCTGCCAGTCTCAGCCTTGGACCGTCGGCGCCCTTTGTGGTGGTACAACACAATGTATATATATATGTATACTCGGTTTTAGACGTTGGGTGGGGAGGGGGTGGTCGTCCTATTTTTGTCACGACGCCAAGTCCGGACGATATCGGTTAATTGATAAAATATGTATACACTCGGAGGAACCGCACGCGTCCGCCGGGCGACGGCGACGATGTTTTGGCGGACGCCGAGCCTCTCGCATCCGTTCTCGGACAGCGTGTACGTGTAAGAGCGTTCGTGTGTAGTGGGTCGCCGCGGCGTGTTTTCCTCTCGTTTTATTTTTATCCGCCCCGGGATCGCGCGCAGACCTCGCGCAGATCGCGTCGGCTCAGTCGTTGCCGATTAATCGTGTTTCCCGTCGAGACGACTGTGGTGCCGCGTGATCCGGAGATCGGCAAAAGACCCTTTTTCTGCACTAACAATAATTAAAAACAAGTATCGTTGTACGATGGGTGAATCAATGCTGACACCATCTCTATCGATTCTTTCAACAGAGTGTGAATTGACTGTGAATATTTCATTTGAAAAGAAAATTTGCTCAGGAAAAATCGAGGAAAAAGTTTTTCAAAAACATCATATAAGATTAATGCTATACTTATTTGAATTTATGTTTATTACAAATTACTGAATTTGAAAAGACAAAAAGGAAATTGTTTTGGATGAAAGGTCCTCAATAAAAGTAATAGCCCACCCCCCCTTCAAATTTTGACCGTAATCCGGCTCTGCGAACGAAAAAAATAAGGAGAAAAAAAACGAGAAAAACACAAAAACGGACGTTCGGTGTCGTCGTCGGCTTCCGGCGGCGCGGCGAAATCCCGCGAAGAAACGCCCCCCGAACCGTGTTGTCTTGTGCGTACTGCGGGGGAGCGAGCAGACACCGTCCTTCCAGCACAGCAACGTAATGCGGCGTTCTCTGTACGACGTCGTATCGAAAACACGTTTTTGCCGGCGGCTAGGAGCGTCGGGCCATTGTGCCGCTCTACGAAAACGAAGGAGAGAAGAAGAAAAAAAAACATTCGCCACCGGGGCGAATACGGCGTACAATGTACATAATATTATGGACGTATACAGGCGACGTGCGCCGCACGCGGTGTCGATTCCGCGAAGCGACGTCGTTATGTCCCCGTGGAAATGTGTTTTCGGACAAAACCGACGCGGGCGTCCGGACGTCTTAACGACCCTCCGGGGTCTCACAAAACGTGCCGAGTGTTATTGTAGGCGGCCCTTTCACGTCCGTTCGACGTCCGGCGCGATACGGCGAACGCGAGTCGACCGCAAACCGACACCGGCACACACGTGTCACCTCCACAACGTGTCCGTTTCGACGATATCGGTTAGGTTATAGTTTCCGTGAACCGGACCGCGAGTTCTCGCGAAAACACTCGGAACGGAGTGTTTGATGATAATCTTGAAAAATTGTTCAAATGAAATATGCACACTTTTAGATTCTGAGTGAAGCGAAGGATCTTATGGTTTTACAATGATGTTTATTTATTTATTTTTTTTTAATTTTTTTTTTCTGTAAACACTTTTTCGTATAGAAATCCTTGTCCAAAAGTTTCGTCCAGCAATTTTTTAGATTCGAAATTGAACTGAGATGGTACTTTAGAGAGGTCATTTTTCCAAAATCTCCATAGTTTTTCCAGTAATCAAGAATAACGATCGAAAAACTGAGTAAAAACGGTAAAATCGGTAAAAATCCGCCGTAAACGAGATTTTCACTGTTCAGATTTTAGGTATTTAGTCATAAATCGAAAAGTATTGAAGCTAGAAACTTGAAAATTTTATCCAGTATGAAATACATACTTTTTTATATTGGACAACATTTTCAGAACAATTATAGCACTTTTGACTTAAATATAGAACTTTTAATTTACCAAATTGTTTGAAAGTTTTTATGTAATATGATTTTAAATATTTGAAAAAAAGTTCTGAAAATGTAATATGACCTTAGTCATATACCTACCTAACTATCCTAACAAAAGTTCAAAAATCGTTAATCAGGATTTTTTTTTATACACACTTTAATAAATTATTATAAGATTTTTTTCGATATTGTCTGATTTCTTTTAAGTTTATTTCTAATGAGTTATAATTGTTATAACGATTGAAGTTTAAATGAGTTATATCTAATTGAATATTTTATGAGGGTTTAATTACAAAGAAACTCACCAAAAATTTTACAAATAACCGTAAAATACATAAACAGTATTTAAATAATAATATATTATATTACACTGAAGCTTTGCTCAGAACCGTTTTATACTAAAGAAATGAGTTATAATTTCTTTAAAACTTAATACATTCATCACCAATATCTTGTCCGAGGACCGTTTTGTAATTAAAAACATTGTCTAAGATTTACTAGTCCAAAAATCACACACATTGCAGCTGGTTACACAGTTAGTTTGTGGACGCGGTATTTATACGCCGATGGTTTTTGTCTAAAATTAAACACCTTTATATAATTGGGGATATTCAAACGAAGAATATTGAAAAGCGGACGGCCGCCTGGTATCATGCGTGATCAATTTTCAGGAGGTCCATCGCTTTCGCTAGATATAATTAAACTGTATGTCGAATGGTCATATATACACACAAAGCTGTACATCGATGGTCGACCACCACGGATTGATAGCCGATCTGCCATAGGTACATGGCGGCGGACGCGGTCACAGAAGAAGTCACGGAAAGACAAACTGCTTCGCATGTAACCAGCTTCTGGATTAATTTTTATACGACAATGAATCATTTAAAAATCTGATTCAGTAAGTTATTCTTCGACCTCGGATAACGTGTACTCTTTCCGCCATGTCAACACCGATCGCGATCGGACAGAATCCTAACGCGTTCGAGTCTCAGTGTTATGAATTTTCTTTTGGGTAGTACCTCTGTAACCTTCTATTCACCGACAGACTATGTGACATTTTCAATTTTGATACCGGGCTTCTATAATTTTAAATTTGTCGACGATTACTCTTATCGATAATTAATAATTTAAAACGAACCAAAAAATAAGTCGATAGTTTTAAAAGATGTGCGGTTCTTAGTTATCTGAATACAAATTTGATTCCGAGTGAAATGGTTTTACAAAATATTACAATGATGTTTATTTGTATTGAATTTTTATTATTTTCAAATTTATCCAAAAGTTATATCCAGCAACAATATAGATCAGACTTTTTTTGTAAATGGTACTTTGAGAGTTTCTTGCAAGTTCTAATCTCAATAGTTTTTCCAAGTGACCGAAAATGGTTAAATTTCCCATAAACGATATTTTTATCAACTTTAGTAATTTCGTCATTATAAGTTATGATCACTATAAGATAAAAAAATCGTAATTAAATGTTTCAAAATCCAAAATTCGGATTTTTGAACTTCGGTAAATCCGGATTTTCCCCATCACCAGTAATATGTATAATATACATAGTATATAAATAGTAGATAGATTTCTCTTTAGTATCGGCATAATAGTGTTGTAAATACGTGTAAAAAAATATTAGTGAACGTATTATTTTAAATATCATCGTTTTTTTCAACTGTTCGAGTTCCGATCACTTAAAATATTCATATCGTGTTCTATTTATAGATTGTATCTCTGATAATAACACTCTGACTAGGATACCAACAGTGTGATCCAGTTATTACGTGTATCATACGTTTTTCGGTAGGTTTTTGTTTTTGTTTTTTTTTGTTTTTATTCTTTAGTTTTTCGAGGTGTGACCTACCTGTGTCAGAAACCCGTACTGTAATGTTAGAAAATACGACTGAACAAAGTAAACGATACGTCGTCTATTTTATGAGCGATGTATCCGTATTAATCACACGTGTTTTTGTTTCAACCGACGCGACAGATACATTATTTGTGCGTCCGGTTCGCGAAAACATCGATTTCGTCAAGTGAACGTGACGTGTTTACCACAGTATACGTAAACGGTATAACGTCGTATACCGTCGTGTGTATACAAGATTCACGTACACTTCCCCGTCTGCCATTTCTCCGTCAGACGTTTCCCCGTACCCACTTCCCCGTCAGACGTTTCCCCGTACCCACTTCCCCGTAAGACATTTTCCCGTCCAATACGTAAAATTAAATTAGTCGTAAAAAGAATTGATTTAATATAAATAAATTATTTTTGATAAATAAATTAATCAAAAAAAATTTAAGGATACTACTACACGGATTAAAAAAATAGTAAGTTCTTACCATGAACGAAATCTAGATGAGTATTTAATTGGAATCGCTCATAATTTACAATTATAAGATATTTATTTGTATTATTTTGTAAAATTTTTTTTATTAGATTTTACAAAATGTTTTAAATAAATGTAATTTTTTTAAATAAAAACGTTTATGTTATTATTTGGACGGGGAAATGTCTTACGGGGAAACGTATTGAAACTATACATAATTTTTATATTCAAGCAAAAATTAGGTGAAATATAGGACCTGATTGCTTTGGTCGGACCCGGGCCCTAGGGATACAGGCCCGACTGCCTCTCCCTCTCGTCGGGCCTGGCTGCACGCCGTCGTGATCATTGCTTGTAGATCTGCCGCGTCGTATTCGACATTACCGGAATACTCGTTACCGGCACGGCGACATAAAAATCTAATGTATAACGAGGTACTAACGACGAGAGTAACGAGCGGAACGACGACGATATTATTATTACACGTGTATTTAGTCGAACAGGCGGCGGCTTCGTCGTCTGATCGAAAAACCGCAGTTCTACACCGTCGTACGATATTTATATCCTATAACCGTCCCTCTACGGTCTCACGTCATTATCACAACACGTCTTCTATATAGACGGTCGTACTAATACGTGTACGTTATATTAAACAGGCGAATAGTGTGCGATCGCGTGTGCGTGTGTGTGTGTGTGTGTGTGTGTGTGTGTGTGTGTGTGTGTGTGTGTGTGTGTGTGTGTGTGTGTGTGTGTGTGTGTGTGCAGGGACGCCCGCAGAAATGTAGCTCAGGGGGGGCAAAAAATTGCAAGTACCTAAATACTTATGGGAAGATTTACCGCTACACTTTCATCTACTCATACTTAGTATTTTTTTATTTTTTTATTTAAAGAGGTTTTAACATTAAATTATAATACCTATAGGTACTTAGTAATAGTATCGTTTATAATTTTTTAAAAATCAAAACTAATTTAAGTAAATATAAAATTACACTATTATTTCTAATGTTTCTAAGAAAAAACATAATAAAATTTAAACAAAAAACAACTTCATTTGATTTTAATTTACATATTACATCATTACATGTTACATATTACATCATATTTATACATCGTAAATTAGCATTTTATTCAAAAAGTAATGAAAATCTCCTTTTATTAGAAGCAAATAAATTAATTGAGCTATCAATTTGTTGCTTAAAAAACCCATGATAGCTGAACGCATTACCCAGAATACGATAAATGTAATAATAATAATGTCTGTCAAAAGGATTCTATTACTGTCGACAACAGGCTGCTTATACATGACTTGTTAGATACAATGATTGTCGCATAGTCGCTAAATACCTAAGACCAGCTTAATGTAAAAAAACTTCTAATTTTGTAACTGACACAAAAAATCTCAGTAGAGGCAATGCCCCCCCCTTCCGGGCGTCCCTGTGTGTGTGTGTGTGTGTGTGTGTGTGTGTGTGTGTGTTTGTGTGTGTGTGTGTGTGTGTGTGTGTGTGTGTGTGTGTGTGTGTGTGTGTGTGTGTGTGTGTGTGTGTGTGTGTGTGTGTTGCAGTTATTGCTTGGGCGCCGCTGCAACAGCAGTCAAAGTACCTCGTCAAAACGTAATTATATTTACATTTTTATGGCCGCAACGCGTCGACGGCGACGACGACAAAGGACCCCACGATAATATACGTACTATGTATTTCGTATATATACATGTTGTACGCGTTTATTCTCGAGCCGAATCCCCAGGGGGAGGAGGCCGTACCCGCCGTCGCCGCCGACGACGCCACCGCCGCCGCCGCATGTGCGCCCGACGACGACGACGACGACGTTTGGCCCGGATTGCCGTCACCGCCGCCGACCGTCGACGAAACCCGTGCAACGCGCTTGTTCGACATTAAACCGTACACGTGTTTATTATATGTACGTCGGGGGCGCCCAGACAATGGACGCCTATTTATAATGGATTTTCGGGGTCCGTAATGACCTTCTTTTGGGAAACCGCCGAAATAAACGACCCGGAAATTCGGACGGCCCCCACATGAATCACGACAACTGCGCGGGCAGCCGTGCCGTTTCTGCTGCGCGTCACGCGTTTCTTCTCGTCTCTCGGCATTATGATGGCCGTCGTCGAACCCGACCTTTCGGCCGCGCGTCGTTTAGAAAACGAAACGAGAAGACACAAAACGCGTACCGCCGCGCCGCCACGGCCGGTGCGCATATAAGCAAACCGTATACATTGCTAGAGACCCGTGAGAAATCGAGAGCTCTCATTGGTTGTATTTCGTTTGTGATAACATTTTCAGGCGCTGATAAACATTTGAATTTACTATTCTGTAATAGTATTCTTATAATTGTACCTGTAAAATATGATATATTATGTACTACGCCTAGTAGGTATGGAAATCTATGGTTTATCAACAAAACTACCATCACATGTTGAACCTTTTTAAATGAAAAATCGGTAGAACTAGCCAAAAGGGTCGGTACAGTTTCAGATGGATCGACAACGAACAATAAAACATACTGTGTGTGAAAATAAAATTAAGATTCTATTGGAATGAAGATGTAAAATAAAATCGTCAAAAGGTAATAATAATATGATGATTCCTTTCTACCTAAGCATATTAATAATTTTTAGATTAAAAATCTAAAAATTCCCTGTAGATCTCATTAATAGGATAAAAGTGTCTGTTCTTGATGTATTAGCCAGTATTTCAAAATAATTCATAACACAATAATATTTATCATAATACGTCATAATAAAATCAAAATTACAATGATTTTGATTTTTTTTTTTTACAATATTGTTAATTAATTTATGTTTTTTATATTTTTGTATCTCGTCACTGTTAGTTATTTTGCATAAAAATTCTGTTGGAAAAATCATTATATATAAAAAAGTTCGTCCTTCATCCCTTCGGTCCTCGGACAAGATATTGGTGATGAATGTATTAAGTTTTAAAGAAATGATGACTCATTTCTTTAGTATAAAACGATTCTGAGCAAAGCTTCAGTGTAATATAATATATTATTATTTAAATACTGTTTACGTATTTTACGGTTATTTGTATAATTTTTGGTGAGTTATAATAATTTATTAAAGTGTGTATAAAAAAAAATCCCGACTAACGATTTTTAAACTTTTGTAAGGATAATTAGGTAGGTATATGAGTAAGGTCATATTAAATTTTCAGAACTTTTTGTCAAATATTTAAAATTATATTACATAAAAACTTTCAAACAATTTGGTAAATTAAAAATGTATTTTACGGTTATTTGTAAAATTTTTGGTGAGTTTCTTTGTAATTAAACCCTCATAAAATATTCAATTAGATATAACTCATTTAAACTTCAATCGTTATAACAATTATTACTTATTAGAAATAAACTTAAAAGAAATCAGACAATGTCGAAAAAAATCTTATAATAATTTATTAAAGTGTGTATAAAAAAAAATCCTGACTAACGATGTTTGAACTTTTGTTAGAATAATTAGGTAGGTATATGACTAAGGTCATATTAAATTTTCAGAACTTTTTTTCAAATATTTAAAATCATATTACATAAAAACTTTCAAACAATTTGGTAAATTAAAAGTTCTATATTTAAGTCAAAAGTGCTATAATTGTTCTGAAAATTTTTTATAATATTAAAAATTATGTATTTGATATTGGATAAAATTTTCAAGTTTCTAGCTTCAATACTTTTCGATTTATGAATAAATACCTAAAATCTGAACAGTGAAAATCTCGTTTACGGCGGATTTTTACCGATTTTACCGTTTTTACTCAGTTTTTCGATCGTTATTCTTGATTACTGGAAAAACTATGGAGATTTTGGAAAAATAACCTCTCTAAAGTACCATATCAGTTCAATTTCGAATCTAAAAAGTTGCTGGACGAAACTTTTGGACAAGGATTTCTATACGAAAAAGTGTTACAGAAAAAAAAAATAATAAAAAAAAAAGCCGATAAGATAATGGTGGTGGAAGTTCGTCCTTCGTCGCTTCGCTCCTCGGACAAGATAATGGTGAGGAGTGTATAGCACTTTCTATCATGGGATCACCTGGTTTACGATAGTTTAGTTGTATGGTACTTTACATTTGAATGCAATGATAAATCATTGTAAGTTAAGTACAGGATACAGTAGTTGGGTGGGATACACGAGATGCATTGCTAGATTAGGCATTATTGGATAGATTTTGGAATTATTTTATATTATAAAAAAAAAAACGATTCTGAACGAAGATGAAGATGTCAGCCTTAAATTGTAATATATATTTTATTTTAATATCCTAGATTGGGTTAAATTTACATTTGTCTATTCATGTGACTTCTGCTCGTGAGCATTGGACAAACCAGGATGTGCATAGATAGGGCGTAGGTAAATACCATATTATTTGCCTAAATGCACTATCGTGACGGTACCACCCGACCCCGCCGTCCATATATGCAGAATGCTCCGTGGCTACGTCTATTTAAATATTAATAATTAATAATAATATATAAAATCCGCATGTTTATGGAACTGATACACACATTAAAATAACTGGAAATTGGAAGTTAGTAACGTTCTATTCAACCATGTAAAGGTACGTTATACACCTTGTGTTTACAATCTACCAATATTTTGTATAGAACAGCTGTCAGCTACTGATTATATTATAATAAACTTAATCTGTTTAATTATCTTTATCAGCTGTGATATTACATAATATTTTCATTCCTTATCTTTGAATACAAAAATTTTTATACATTTTCAACAACAAAATAATTTGCAAATATTCGTGATTTTGACAAATTTTGTCGATTTTTGAACTTCAACTGCTTATAAAAAAAAATTGTGCCTATGTATTTGAATAATTTTTGAATCACTCTTAGATCAACTTATTCAAAACCTTCTATTAAATTTTCAAGCGATTTGGTAGGGCCAAAAAATTGTTATCGACTTTTATAAAAAAAAATCTAAGAAAAATCGAATTATTCAAATGCCTATAAATAGCTAAAAAATAAACGAAATATTTTGAAAATACAACTATGTAAAGAAAATGCCTATTTAAACATTTTGTAAAAGTTTTAAGTTTCTACGACCTATACTTTTTGAATAAGAACAAATATCAAAAATCAATGATGCCTAAATTGTTATTTTACGCGATTATGTGAAAAAATTGTAATTTCAAACACTCATAAAAATTTTTGATTTTATTCCAGTGCAAATTTTTTTACAGATAATTGAAGGAAAACGTATGTCAAACTTTGTACCGAATTTACAATTTTTAGTTTTGAATACTTAAAATTTTATGAATTTTCAACTGCAAAAAAACTTCAAATTTTCGCAATTTTTACATATTTCGTATAAATTGGAACTTTGAGCACTTATAAAAAAAAATTGTGACTTACGATTTTGGATTTTTTTTTATCAGTTATGGAACAACTTATAAGAAACCTTGTATAAATTTTCAAGATTTTCTGGCAAAAAAAAAAAATTTTATCGTTATTTTAAAAAAAAATACTTAAAAAAATTGAACATTTCAATTGTCTATAATTAGCTCAATAAAAGTCAAAATACTTTGAAAATTTAACGGTGTATAGAGAACGCTAATCTAAACATTTGGTGAAAATTTCAAGTATTTACATCGATTAGTTTTTGAGTTATAGCAAAATAAAAAATTTGATTTTGTCGAAAACTTGTTTTGAATATTGTTTGTTCTTAAACAATTAAGTTAAAAAAAATTAAAAATTTCTTATACACGATTTTATTAAAAATGCATATGTAATCGATAAAATTTTTACTAATTGTAAATATAATATCGGTTTAAAAAGATAATTATAAAACATATCAACATGTGTAAAACAATAATTTTAGATTTATAATAAATAGAGACCTAAAATCTTTATGATATTATTTTTTTTTTTTTGCAAGTAACGGGCACCAATCCAGACAATATTCACATCCCTTATATATGAGACTGTGTCGATCGAACTTTTGGACACGACAAAAATAGGACGCACGTGTTACAAGCAAATATCGTTATTATACGGCTGCATTAAAACGCCCCGTCATTCACTTAACGGGCGGATCAGAAATGATCCATGAAGCTTCTAACTACAAATTTGTCCATCGTCTGATCGTTTGTTAAATTATACTTATAATCGTAGGTATAGCTGATAATATAATAACAAATGATGGCGATAACAATTTAAATCTGTTGTACCAAGGTACACAAAACACATTACACAAATTTAGATAATTAACTACTAACTAGATTGCCAATAATGGCTTAACATTGGAAAAAAGTTTTTTTGATATTTGGGGGGGGGGCGCACGCCCCCTTCACCCCCTCCTTGGATCCGCCCCTGCTTATTACACTTGTAATTATTAGCCGCAGCCGCAGCAGCTCTTTGTGTATATTTCATACACACGATATAGAGGTATACGCAAACGGTCTTTCGCTTAAATAATGTGTTTTTTCTGTTTGTTTAGGAACGACCGCCGCAGTATTAATTGCCCACATCATTACACGTTCGTGTATACGTACATTTATAGATCTTGCCGTTTGTACGTATGTATGTGACGTGGGGACACACGACTTTCACCCGCCGGTCACATCGTTGTCGCGCCGCCGGTATACGCTTTTTCACACACGTACGAACACGACCGACACGACGGACGGCGACGAAAAAAGAGAGAGAGAGAGAGAGAGAGAAAAAACGGGGAAAACAAAAAGAGTTTAACGAATTCGCAATATACGTACGTATACTCGCCGAACTTGATCGGTCGAGGTCACCGTAGGTCTCGCGTGTTCGCCGGCGAAAGTTACACACACGAGCGGTGGTTCGCCAATGTATGTCGTCTGGTCAGCGCCGCCGCCGTAAGATGTGTGCGTGTGACCGAACGAGAACATTATCGGATGTCGGCTATGAATTTTCGCCGTGGAAAACGGTTTTTCAAAACGTCTTTTTAACGTTGTTTTCACGGAGTATAGGACACTTCCCCGTCTGCCGTTTCCCCGTCTGGTACGTTCCCCGTCCGGTACATTTCTCCGTCTGATATTTTTATAATTATCTCATTATTTTTTGTATGCGCTCTTCCACGACACTTGTCAATATTTTAATAATTAATACACTTTCGATATGCTTTTTCTTTTTTACTGTAATCTTTTTCAAAAATGTACCCTGCGTGAACCAGTTAGTCTTTTTCTTTAGAACTTTTCACATATTCTAATGTCAACAGTTGAACACAGAAATTAAAATTTCTGTCAAAATAAATAAAAAAACAAATTAAAATTTAGAAAAAATAAACGAAAAATTATATCGAATTATCGTCAAAGCACACGCACGACAGCATACGAACACCTCAAATAGTTGCCGAAGACTATTTTATAGAACAAAATAACAGTTACGGGTTTAGTCAGCGATATCGTTTATTATAACCCTGATAAAAGTATAACAAGTCCAACAACTGTTATTACTCGATTGTTATCTCATATAATTTTATTATTAAAGGTATACGAGTAATAATTTAATAATATTAAATGTACCGTAGATATTATATACGTACAGTGGAGTATTTACCCGATATAATAAAATTATTCTTAGTTATCAGACGGTAAAGTGGCTGAAAAAATATTAGACAGGGAAATGTACGGGGCGAGGAATATACTAGACGGGGATATGTAGACGCGGGGAAACTGCAGACGGGGAAGTGTCCAGGTACCGTTTTTACGTACGACTCGGAGTTTCTTTCGATAATCTCGTTTCGGCCTTACTCTACACGTACAATTCATGTTTGTCAGACAGTATAATAAAATACAAAATGATGGATCGCCTATAATATGTATATATTATAAACGAGTTAATTAATAATAATATCTTCTTCCTTAGCTTAACGGTCCCTGTAGGACCTGAGCTGCCACGAGCGATTCTCTCCATCTTTCCTTGTCCAACGTCAGATCAACTGTTATATTTCTTCCCAGCATCTTGATATCTTTCTCTACCGCATCGTCTTTCCACCTCGTTCGTGGTCTGCCTATTGGTCCTTTTTTTTTGTATGGTCTCTGTTAGTACTTTTTTTATTATGTCACCATCAGCTCTCCATACATGCCCAAACCATTCCATTCTCTTAATTTTTATATATGTCGTAACATTGGGTTTTGAAAATAGTCTGTATATCTTCATTCTTTCTTTTCTCAAAAATTCTTAACTCTGTATTATATATTGGGCCAAAAATGTTTCTAAGTACCTTTCGTTCGAATGTTGCCAATCTGTTGTCATCGCCTTTCATTGAGGACCATGTCTCACGTGCATGTGTGATTACTGGTTTCAGATAGCTTGTATAGAGTAAAATTTTTGATTTTATTGACAGTAATTTGGATTTTTGTAGCTTACTTATACTGTGATAGCACCGGTTCCCACTAGCTATTCTTTATTTAATAATAATGTATAATTTGAATAATAATAATATATTACCGATATAAATAATAAATTATTAACCGACATTGTTGATCGCGCGGATCCCCGGCAACGCAGTTTCCGTCGCACGTGATTTTTTACTCGAAGCCGTCGAATCACGCCGATAATTTTATTCGCAAGCCGATAGAACTTTAAATCGTTAATTATTGTATCGACGACGGTTTTGTGCACAGTGTATACACTTCGAACGTTTTCTCACCGTTTATTCGATTCACTGCAGCCCGGTCACGCCGTATCATACCACCATCACTAGAGAACGGATTTTAATTTAAATAAATATTTTTGTGTAGTAATAGCATCGGAAAGCTTTCGATATATGTATACGTTTTATTTAATTTCAGGTAATCTGATGCTAATTTTATTTTAAATATTTTCAAATATTTTAGAATAATTAAATATTTTTAAATATTTTAGAATAATTAAATTGTTTTACAAATAAATACATTAATTATGTAATTTTGTAGAATTTTCTTGTATATTTTAATTATTTTAGAAATTTCCTTTTTTATTTTAGTATTTTACGATACGATACGCGATACGATTAGGTCTCTGTACTGTACACCTTTGACATCAAACGACAACGATTCGGTATCTTAAAGTAAGTCATGTAAGTAGTAGGTAGTAATTTCAGTATACGACATACTATTAAATAAACCTCCAGATAACAATTATTCAGGAATTGAATACACTCCAATAGAAATAATGTGCATGAAATATTTACCTGTCACGTCCGTTGATGTTGAGAGGTCATTCAGCCGTTACAAAGCAATGTTATGACCAAACCGCCGCCACTTTACATTTGAAAATTTCAAGTTATATGTTGCATCTAACTGTTTCCCACATGAAGATTATGATGATTCTGAATACATTTTTAATTTTTTTATATTTTTCAATTAATTATGTAATAATTCTATCTTTTTTTCAATTTAAATATTTAAATATTATACATTTATAAATAAATATTTATCAAGTAATAAACAAATATATATTTAAATATTTTTGATTTTATAGTAAATTAAAATCCGTTCCCTAATCATCACTCTCGTATATAAGCGATTCGTTGTCATGCTTGCTCGGAACGAACGATTAGGTTCAATTTTAGCGATGCGAAATTCGTTTCCCAAAAAAAAACCGTGCTAATTATCATTCATCAAGCCGTTGCGTATCGTTTAATTTATACACGATCGTAATCGCATAGTATATGATAATGAATAAATTCATAAATTTAAATAAATTACAACTACTAACTATATACTACCTATATAATTACCGAATTTTTCGTGGATAATTTTACGAGATGCCTAATGAAAAATACATTTCCTTAATTTCTTTTCGTGTTTCATAAAAAAAAATTACGTTATAAATTTATTTATGTAATTATCTTCTAATTATTACCTAAGCAACAGTTTCTGTAATAAACATTTAATGCACTTATACGTATCGAATTTTGCATTTAAATTAAATTATAATGAAATCGAGGAATCCTTTGTACTTTTTATACCAAGCTGATACTAAACGAAATTCAAGTCGAGTTTGAAATTATTTTTATAGTTTCTTTAAAATTTTTTTTTTATACATAATATACTGTCGTATAATTTCGGAATAGTATTAACACGATTATGTATAATATTCACCATGTTTACGAAATGTATTAACGCGCGCTTTTTATATTTTCAACTAGATACGTCAATGGAAACAATCGTTAACGACCGGAGTATTATTACTTGTTGCTCGATATTGATCACGTCAATATTATTAACGTTTGGATTTTCGTTTCCGATTACTATTGAACACTATAATTGACGAGTGCGATATTCTCAAGTACACGTGTGCATTAATTATTATGGTCACGGTCGATCGTGTTTGTGAATTATCGAATTTTGAACTGAATTCTTCCTTATACCGGGGCCTGATCGGCGTTTCGTACGGTAAAATACCGCGCAAAACGCGTGTGTCGGCGGATATCGGCGCGAATCGCTCGTGAGCACAACAACATAATATTATAATTTATAATGTAACCGAACGAGAACACGCGCACGGCGGCGGCCGTATCGTAGGCTTACAATAGTTAGAGAATAATATGGTTTATGCTCTACCCGATATAATATTATATACCCGTCACGCCGTGGCGTATATTATATGTTACGGGTAAAGTACTAAAACGGTTAGCGTACATATTACCCGGGTAATGTGAACTTCATCCATACGAACAGTGTAATGTATACATTATCCATCTTAAATATTATGTAGTATCCTATCAATTTGTACATTATCCGGTGTGCTGTGGATAAAGTAATAATATGTTCATAGTCTGCAAACACGACACTTTGCAAAATTTCTTCCGATTCTCGTTCAGTGGTTAATTTCTCCACTGCTTCGGCTAGTAGTGTAATGGCGATGACAATCCAATTTTCATATCAGTACCAAACATGGCCATGTCTCTGGAGATCTTTTAATGCCATAGTGATAGGCCCTTACATTTTGCATTAGCTGTACAAATCAGGTTTGGCACGAAAAAGCCCAATCCGAAAAAACCCGGGCTGCTTTTCTGGGTTAAACCCACTCAATATTTTAAAAAACCCATTGAAAAAATCCAGTTTTATCATGGATAAATTCCACTTTTAATTGTTTTTTTTTTTTGTTAAAAGTGAGTTTTAGAAATGTGCCTTATTTTTTTTCAGTGTACCTATAGTGGCCTATAGTGGCCCATACGAGAAAAAAGTAAATACATATTTGTTTGTTAGTTGACTACAAGTAGATAAAAAATAAAAAAATCCTGATGGTTGACCGCCCAGTTACACAACATCAATTAAACCCACTGGGTTTTTGAGTTATTGGGTTTTTTTTGGGTTTTATAGGAAAAACCCCGACCGGGTTGGGTTTTTTCAATAAAGCCCGGGTTTTCGCTAACCCTGGTACAAATCGAAGTCACTCTGACCGTGATTTACAGTTATTTGTTTTCATCCATGTTATCAACATATTTTGTATGTCTTGGTTTGCTGTATATTTTTAATATCCGAAACTATTTCGTTATACTCGTACTTGACTGCCGACGAATAAACTGAATTATTATTTTTTTCATTGACTATTTTATAAAACCACTCGTAAAATTGTTCGCGTAAAGTCATTTAAAAAACCTATTAGACGTACGACGTGTGTATATCAAGACGAACTAGCACTGTACTAAATATTATTTCGTGTGTTTCTTCATAAAAATGTAACTACAATCGTTATTTAATCGTATACATTTTATCAGAGTACTTTACCCACTCAGTCGTCTAGATAATGTGTAAAACACCCGAGGAATGTACGAAATAAACGTTTTATAAACAGAATTTTTACTTTATCCAATAGGTACGGGCAGTGTACACATTACCCGGATAATGTGAACACTAACCATATTTTGTACTTTACCCGTAACATATACACACACACACATTATACGTGTTGCCCGCCGCTGTGCTCCGACTCTTAATAATTATCCGTCCGACAATAAAACGTACACTAGGCGAATTTAATATTTTAATGTTACGACGTATATAATATGTGCAGTAATGTCTATTATTATTATTGTTGTTATTATTGTTATTATTATGTTTTCGTTTCCGCCGGCAAAGGAAACGTCGCGTAAAAAGTAACACAACCGCTTTATGACGGCGAATAATAATCGAGCGTAAACTTAGGTATATATACATAATGATATTTTATTGTTGTGGTAATTTTTTTTTTCTTTTTCGACGACGTTGTTTCGTTATAACGAATATAGACTCGAACAATGGGACTCGCAGATACGGGACCGGCGCGGCCGCCGCCGCGGGGAGGGAACATCCGAAACTTTGATTTCGACGAACGTTGCATGCCCGCGTTTTGTGCTCGTGTTTACGTCGAAAACTTACCGTTCGCGGAGTTGAACGACTTTTATTTTTAATAAACTTTCGCTTGCATTTTAAGTGTACTTCTGGGAAAACACCTGTTGATTTACAGACTGCCGAGGCAGTTATTCGGGTCCTCGACGGCGTTTATGGTTCAATAAACCAAATAATGTTTTTCTTTTCGACCGAATCACCTACCGCGGGTTTACATTTATTTTCTCTTGCCCAAATACATACATATGTTTGTACGACGTCCGACTTGACGGGAAACAAAGAAAACAAAAATAAATAAAAAACTAGTGCTACGGCTCAGTAAAAATCGTCGCAGTAAAAATAGCCGCGTACCATAAAAAAGGGATCCAATTGCGAAAATTATTATCGGTACTCGGTTTACTCCCCGCACCCGCGTCCACGGTTTTTTGTTTCTTTTTGTCCGTCCGTCCATATTGTTCGTCTAGGTTTCTTGAAGAATTTCATCATGCGTATCGTGTACACTATACGTTCATAAATAGCGCCCTATACGGAGATTTACACAATGGGATTTAACCCTGGATAAGGCGTGCATTAAAATTGTTTTTCAAGTCGAGTTTAAAACACTATAAAAAAAAAAAGAGGTACGCTTCTCTTTATTATTGACTAAAATATCTGTCGGATACTACCCCGTTTTATAGACGTATTATATTATACATTCAGTATTAATAACACGAGCTTTATAGTTTTTTTTGTATACAAAACTTATCGTGCCGTACTTTACTGCAGTGTTTAGCTCTCTCTCCTTCTCTCTCTCTCTCTCTCTCTCTCTCTCTCTCTCTCTCTCTCTCTCTCTCTCTCTCTCTCTCTCTCTCTCTCTCTTTCTCATTTTTCTTCTATCCTATTCTTTCAGTATAAATAAATTAAATATATATGATTTTTTTTTACTATTTAATTTAATTTTCTTTTAAAGTAATAACGCTGTGCTTCAACGAACGGATTCGTCGGATTCCCGTAGAGTTCCGGGGTACTAAACATTGAGTATAATATTAATTTTATTATAACACGCCAACTAAAATGTATCGTATAAATAATATCAGAATTTTGAAAACGGGGAAAAATAACATATATGTATTTTACAAGATAAACTATATCGACTAAAATTTATCGTTATAACGGTAGAGATAATAATATTTTGGCGTATCTATAGGGATCACAACAGGTTTTATTTAAATCAATATAGAGAGAAGCTATTTATTTGCTTATTTATTTTCGATGCCTTTAAGGTGTTTTATCAATGGTTCGTAAAAAATATAAATAATATATACGTATCTCGAAGGTCTTAAGGGCGGGTCTGATAAGAACGATTTCGGTAACACATTAACGTAAATACAATATAAATTCTCGGAACACGTCGTGTTGCTTGTAAAAATATGTAAATGTTATACCGTGTCGCTCGAAAACCGAACTTTCGAGCACTCGCGATAAACGAGACCGATCGTGGTGTACGGCGAGATGCCGACGGCCGGTACGGGTTCGGCTACTGCATTGCCGCGCGCGCGGCACGGTGCGAGTACGATATTATATTAATATGTTTTAATTAAACACTATCGCCGCTCCGTCGGATAAAAATTAAAAAAAAAATAAATAAATAAAATAATTACTACTACTACTACTACTACTACCAGTGTACTGCCGCCGCAGTTAGTTTTTTTTTTTTTTTTATCATCGAAAATCGATTAAACGTTTATATTACACGGCGATGTTATCGGCAATAAAAAAAAAAAAAATAATAAAAAAAAGAAACGAACGCCTCGAGTAATTTAAAAACCGTTATGTATATATACGGATAACACGCGGGCGCAAACACTTTCGGGACGGGTCGGAATAGTACGCGGTAATAATTATTGTTATTATACCGTCATCGCACAATAATATATCATTAACCGTATATTATAACAAATAACGTGCGCGCCGTTTCATTTAAAAAAAAATAGTAAAATAAAAATAAAAAAAAATACGTACGCGCGATAAAGTACTAAAATTTTTATTTTTTATTTTTCATTAATTTTTTTTTTATTTTTTTTTTCGTCCGCGTACAGTTCCCCGGCACGTCCGACCCGACATAAAATATTATTATTATTATTATTATTATTACTAGTACTATTAATATAATGTCATTGCGTAAATTGCGTACATTTCGTTTCACGCGCGTACGGCCCGCGGTAGCCGTTTCGTCACGCCACATGGTCCTGCGCAGCACACGTTTTCATCGTGACGCTTTTATGTTATTATTGTCTATCCGCGCGCCGCACGCCTTGCGCAGTCGTTTATACCAGCGGTTCTCAACCTTTTTGAGTTCGCGACCCCCTATAAAGTCACCAAGATGTCTAACGACCCTTTTGTAATGTAAGGATGAAAAAAACTGAACAAACTGTTATCATTGTATTTATTTGCGTATACATTTAACGAAAAAAGGTATATTATGGACATTTGACAATTTTTTGAATTTAATGACTCTTTTGCTGTTGTTGATTTGAAATAATTTTGTCGATCCTTGGCTCAACAGATTCGGATAGACTTATTCTCACTGTTGGCGATATATCCAGCCGATTTCTCGATTTAGTTTTAATATTGTAGTCATCGTAGAAAATCCTGCTTCGCATAAGACGTATCTCGTTGAAAAACGAATTAACTTTTTTCAAGCTTCCTCTGTTAGTGCAAGATACTCATATCGAATTTTTATCCAAAATTTACTTACGTTTTTATCACTATTAAAAATTCGTTCCAACCCTTTGTCTGAATACAACTCGATTAATTTTTCTTCATTTAACTATGATCATTTATTTATTAAGTATTAATTGTATTTCATTTTATTTATGGCTTTTAATTATAAGATTCTAAGTGAAACAATTTTCTCCCACACGAATTGGCGACCCTAAAATAATTGTAGGCGACCCCCCGGTTGAGAATCTCTGGTTTATACGACATACGCGCGGCATAATGGACTGCCGCACCCGATCCCATCTCGACCGTGGCGTTTCCGGCCCGCGCGCGGGTGCGTGTGTATGATAAATATAATACGATCGACAAAAAGCGAAATCCCCGCCGCTGCCGCCGCCGCCGCCTGCTCGAGATACGGTTTCGAAAACCGAAAACTGTTACGCCCCTACGAGCTCTGTCAATAGATCGTCCCGTGAGTACGCGATAACCGAGCCGAAGTGCACACACACACACACACACACACACACACACACACACACACACACACACACACACACACACACACACACACACATTTATACACAAGAACACACACACACACACGTGTTTATTGTTTGACGATTCGAATGCGGTTTCTGCAGACGTGTCATATATGCACGTCGGCTCGTCAACCGGTGTAACCGCCATTCACACACCAAAGGAGACCGACCGAATCTGTTAATAATTATTCAGGGTGTTATTCGACGAATACGTCTGTGTGTGTGTGTGTGTGTGTGTGTGTGTGTGTGTGTGTGTGTGTGTGTGTGCGTGTGTGTGTGTGGGCGCGCGCGCGTTCAAACATGTTGAAATTTTTTATTTTTTTTTTTGGCAATTACAAGCCTTGAAGGCCTTTTGCCGCTTTTACCACGTTCCCCTCGTGTCCCGATCGTCAGCATCCTCAATTGTTGTCGTTCCCAAGCTTTCCAGATCTTTGTTTACTCTGTCAAACCATCGCTGGCGGGGCCTTCCTCTTGGCCTCTTGCCGTTGGGTTTATTGATTAGTACTTTACGAATTAGCTTTTCCTTTGCCCTCCATACATGGCCAGCCCACTCTAGTCTTTTTGCTTTCAAACATGCTTGTATGTTTGGTTTATTGAAAATGCTATCGATGTCCTCATTTTTCCTTCTTTCATAACTTCCTGACTCCGGGATTAGTATGGGACCATATATCTTCCTTAATATTTTCCTCTCTAAAATCAGGAGTTTTCGTTCATCTCCTCTCGTTGTCGACCAAGTCTCACAGGCGTACACCGCAATAGGGCGTAGGTAGGTTATATACAGCTTCGTTTTAGTTTCTCTTGATATATAGTAACCTTGATGACAACACGCTCCTCATTGTGTGATATCCTCTGTTTGCCGAAGCAAGTCTCAGCTTAACTTCGTTGTGCATGCCATTTCTTTGGTTTATATTAACCCCAAAATATTTAAAATCTCCAACTTGTTCAAAAGAGCATTGTCCAACCCTGAGACTTTGCAAAACTGTCGGCTTCCTCGTAACAATCATAAATTTTGTTTTACTTTCATTAACTCGGAGTCTCATTTTTTCACTATTTTTTTTAACAAATTAAGAGTACTTGTAGTTAACTCAGCTCTAGATTCTCCAAGAATAACGATTGTTATCATTGAGAACATGTTGAAAATAATTTACAATAATCGTCTGTTCACATCTGAAATGTACATCGGATAAGTAGTGTGCAAGAATAAAAATTCACCAACAGCCACCAGTCGAAATCGTTTCAATCATCCTAAGACGTCACCTGTAATCGACCGAAACTAAATTAAAAATCGGGCTGATAAGTCAAGAAATCCTGCAGTCTGCAAGAGATGAACAAATTTTGATATTAATTATTTTCGAAATAACACGATTTTCGTATATACACATGTACAGGCGCGTACACAAACACATTTTTTTTTGAGGGGGGGGGGTTAAGGTTGTATAATTTCGTATTTATATATAAACAATTTTACATAATTTCAATTGAAAAATTATTTATTTCTAATATTATTTTCTTTTTTTTTTTTTGTAAAAAATTTTACTATGACAATGCGGCCAATATGCGTATTCACCGTATCAATTTTAAAATTATACATTTCAATAATAAGAATATTATAGTGATAAACTAATAAATAGTAATAAAAATGACATATTTTTTACCTAATATCTCTCTCGTCGATAGAAACCACTTGTATTTCGTTGAATATTTAACGCTTTTCCTGAAATTTCCGGGCGGGTTGTAATCCCTAAACCCCTTTCCCTTGTGTACGCGCCTGAATATATATATATATTATTATACGAGTATTTCAACAAAACATGTTAATCCATTTCGTTTTTATTCTTTATCCATTAGCGTGTACACAAACGTCCGTGCAGTCGTTTACAAATGCGTGCTGTAGTGTACATTAGTGTCTCGGTGTCATTTAGTCGTATATTGTTTAGACCGCCATAGGGGGTGTGTTGTGTCATGAGAACTCTCGCGGTCGTCAAGGCCGTGTGTGTCGAGCGTACGAGGCGTTCGCGTCAGAGAGGTTTATAGGTTATACGATGACATCACGTCCGCGGTAAGTCCGCGTTTTGAAAACCTCGAAACGAAAACGAGAGAAAAAAACACGTCCGTTTCGAAAACTTTATCGTAATATACACAGTGATCGCCGTGCGCGCCTCTATCGTAGTGGATATCGATTTCGATTTCGATTTCGGCCCGGAGATAACACGGAAGCGCGCCAGCATACATTATCGCGTACTATAATAATGTTTATAATCTGTTCCGTACGGGCGCACATGGTTTGCGCACATTTTACTAAAATTACAACTCATTTGCGCACATATTTTTTACAACTCGTTTGCGCACAGATTATTTCTAATGTAATCACCGGTTCTCAGAAATATTCACTGTGATTATGATGTACGTTTTTTATGACTGATAATACGTCTTGTACGCTGAGGATTAAATGTAGCAATATCGCCTTACATTTTTTATCGGTACATCAAAATGAAAAATTCCTACAAGTGCGGCACGTGATTTGCGAGGTCCCTAATACCGTATTGGGGGTATTCATTTATTTTTTTTTTTAAATTAAGTGCAAAATTATGCATTTTTAAAGCTTTTTAAAGCAGATTTTCATCATTACCACTGTTTAACGACTATAGATCACATATAAAGTTCCAAATATTATGCGTCACAGTTTTTTTTTCATTCATAGAGTGGTTTGTTTTTTCTTGTATATACTCGTAATTAATTCATATAAAATACCTGTTAGGATGTTTGAACAATCTTTATATAAAACAAAAAGTTTACGACTATTTCATGGTAAAATTTAATTTAATTTTGTATTTGACAATAATAAATGGTGTTTGGATTCATAATGTAAATTTTATCCCGGGGCCCCCCGATTTTTTATAGTTAATCGTAAATTAACTTCAGATTTCCGCTCGACTTTTTATTAACTGCGCGGCCCCAGGAAGCTCATGGCCCTGTGCGACCACACAGTTCGTACACCCCTAGCACCGCCACCGATTCCCACACCTTCATTTTCCGTTCTTCGAAAACTTAAATTTTTAACAGAAACACACATTTTACCGCGACGCGTATAGTATAAATTATTATATTTGTTATTTCGTAATCCATATTTCTGTCAACGCTGTACGAGCGAATTGTCGAAACTAAAATTAAAAACTAGTGTTTGCGATTTCAAAACAACAGTACCAGTTTATTGACGGGTCATAAAAATACGGATAAAGTTTATCGAAGGAATATTGCCGATTACAGACCTAACCGATTATGTGCGTCTAAAAACCAATTATCCATATACCTACCTAATAATATCACTGTTTGCACGTGTGTAGCTGTGTAGGTATATAATAATATTATGTACAAAATATAATCACGGCTATACCACCTATACCATAATATCATTGTACAAACGAGAGGTCCCTTCTACCATTTGTAATAATTATAGGGAACGGATTTATGTGTAAATGCATATTTTTATTAAAACAAGATGCCTAAGATTCGATAAGAAATGTTCATGATTTAAATCATTCCTATTAAAATGATGCTACTTTTATTTTACATATTTTTACATATTTTGGTATAATTACATGTTTTTACATATTTGGTAAATAAGTACATATTTTAGTAATTTTTGATTTTTTCATCGATTTTCGACGACCAAACATTATCTTATCATTATTATTCTGAACACTTTTCAAAAACACAAGAAATTACTTAAAAATTAGATCCAGAAACTTCTATCGCTATTGGTAAAGCTCAAAATATTATGCGGAATGAAAAATTATAAAACAATTTAATTTTCATCTCAGTGAATTTTAGTATTATTGCACATACAATTACAAAATTAGAAACAAAAAAGATGTCCTTAAATGATACTACGTAAATTGTTGAATGAGCGATTGAAAAATTAAAACTCGTAAGCGGATCAATAGGAGACGTTGTAAAAAAGAAAATTGATGCTGTTACAACAAAAAAATCCAGGCTATATTGATTTCAAAACAATCAATGATATATTGAGTGGTAGACGTCCTACTAAAAATTTGGAATAATCGCCTTGTGATATTATGCACTTCAATTATGCTCTAATTACATCGGTTGATGTGGAACGATCATTTAGCCGTTTTAAAAATATTTTGAGACCTAATAGGCGACATTTAACATTCGATAATTTAAAAGAAATTGTAACGATTCAATGCAACAAATCATTTGATAATTTAATAATTATAATTTTATTTTTTTTATTACATTTTTTCCCCCAATTTCTATGTTTTTAGCTCGTATTTTATGCTGAATTTAATAATTATAATTTTTTATTTTTTTTTTAATTAAATTTTTTCCCTCATATTTGGATGCTTTTAGTACATATTTTATAAATTATACTTCCATATATACATATTTCTGTATTTTTATTACATATAAATCCGTTCCCTAGTGATAACATGTTGTGCACAAACGAGTTACAGGTTTTAGCGAGGAAATTTTAAAATGCGCGCAAACTGCAGTAGTAACCGTTCCGTACACCGTCGGCGTACGCTTCGCTAGGGTGGAAACTTCTGACGGAGATTATAGTCGCGATCCGCCCGAACACGCACACACACACACACACACACTCACACACACACACACACACACACACACACACACACACACACACACACGAGTGTATATTCATACTCGTATTGTGTAGGCACGAGTATACATGCACAGTTAACCGTAATATTATAAACGTGTACGTATTGTGTACACAGTGTGTCGTAACGCGTTGTGTACGTACACTACCCTGCAGGAAACGACCGGGACGAACCGACCGGATAGGTTGACTAACGAAAACCCGGACGGCGATGGCGGTGGCGATCGAGAATCGTCAAGACGATAAGATAAAACAAATTACGCTCTCCCTAGTCGCGCTCGACCTATAACGGTGACGGGATTTTCTCTCGTCTAGCTCTATCCCATCGTTCTCTCTCTCTCTCTCTCTCTCTCTCTCTTGTCTCACATCAACCCTTTCTCTCCCCTCCGCCCTCTCGATCTCTTTGTGTTTCTCGCCCGGTAAACGCAGCGATTTCGCCCCGGGCGTTATTGTCGTCGTCTTCGAATCACTACTTAATGCGAATATTCAACGGTTCCTCTCGCGCTCGGCACACAGTGTCTGTCACCTCCCCCGTCTTTTGCGCGACTGTTTGTATACACACACACACACACACACACACACACACACACACACACACACACACACACACACACACACACACACACACACACAAATATAGTGTTTGTTGAGGCTTAGTTAGATTTTATCGTAACGATTGTTGTGTGTGGGTGTGTGTGTGTCCTACACCGCCGTAAAGACGTACCTATAAATATAGACGCACACACGCACACACAATCATAATGTACGTGTACACAAGCGTACAGTTTTCGATCCTTTCGAGAAGGATTGTGTGTGTGTATATATCGTAGACGCTGTTGGCACCGCGAATAACGACGCTCGAAACGACCCAGTAATAATATGTATTATACGACAATATCGTCTGTGCGATGTGCGTGAACGCGCGTACTACGTATTATTGGGCCGTCTTGCGGGAAACTTTACTACGGTCGGGCGGCGCGTGTGTTTATGCAGGGAATAACGCAGCGGTTCTCAAACTTTTTTGTTCGCGGAGCCCTTATGTTCCTAAAAAAAAAAAAATTAAGGAGCCCCAAAAATCAGAAATGTCTATTTGAGACGACAATAATTCATACAAAATGATGTCGAAAACAATATGATTTGCTTTTTATTTTGGTTTTTTTTCTGTAAAATATGAATTTACACAAATTATTTAATTGATTTAACAGTAAAAAAGAACATTCTCTTTTAGTAATTTAAAAAATTTGATATTTAGTGATTTTAATGTGATCCGTGTTTTTTTGGCTTTTTTTATTGACCAGTATTTTAATATTTACTATTTAGCCTGGATTCGCATGTCTGCTTCCGCATCCAATTTATTACGATATTTTGTTTTCGTTGATGCATACGATGAAAATCGGTTTCACACAGATATGTTGTTCCAAAAGGAAGAATGGGCTAATATAGCTTTTTTAGCCAGAGATTGATATTCGTTTGCAATACTGCTACTGCACCAAAAATCTGTTAATGATAATATTTTATCAAATAAAGTTTTTAAAGAATTAAAGATGAATCGGTGGGAGTTTCAATGAATTTTTCATATTCTGTTATAGAATGGATTTAATGAATACATATATGCCCAGGGTGGCCACGGAGCCCTTAGACTACTCTCGCGGAGCCCCAGGGCTCCGCGGAGCACAGTTTGAGAACCGCTGGAATAACGAAATGCGAATACGTATCGTGTGGTTTTCCACGCTTGTGTACAGCGGTTTTCATCGCGCCGCCGCCGCCGCCTTACGTTTTTATCGTATACCACCACGTAAGTTCACGTGGCGTATTTAAAGACGTGAATAATATATTTTATCGTCGCGCAGCCGGAGCCGGAGGTGATTTTTTTTTTTTATTTCGACCGAGTCGCGTCCTAAAAACGGGTTGGTTCAGGAAGAAGCGGGGCGGAAAATATCGAAAAGAGAAACGAAAAATTCGAACGACTCACAATGACTTCCGGCAGGTGCTCGTCGTGTATATATAAATATACATCGGAGTACGGCGACGGGTGGGTTAGGGGGTGTGCGGAAACCGCGGAAGAAGCCAAAACGCCGACCAATATTGATGAACGCCGAGCGCGTTGTTGCGTGACACCGGCGGAATCCGATCAATTTTATTGGTCGCTTTGATTGATGAACGGTTTCGTGTATAAGCTATATATACGAGCAAATCTCGAGTTTACCTCTTCACCGCAGCTCGTTCACCTCTTCCCAAGTTATATCGACCGGCCTAGGGTGGGTTTTTTTCTTCTCTGATTTTTTTTTTTTTTTTTTTTTATCTTTCGTCTGCAACGGGCAATTGATTTATTATGCGCGATGGACGGGGCTCCTGCACACACGCACAACTCCCCGCCGTTTTGTTACGATGACAAATACATTCGATAAATTACCATCTTCCCCGTTTTATAATCTATATACGTATATATATATAATTGTAGAGTGTTACGTGTGCCCTATTCCCACTCATCCCCTCCTGTCCCCTTCATCCACGAGCTATCAAACTGCAGAACACCTTTTCGCCGACTCTACGATCTACAAGAGATTTCGCATGGATGAATTATTCACAAAAAAAAAAAAGAAAAGAAAAAGACATTAAAATAAATAGCCATGCATATTATATTCTATCGTAACACGGTCTTCGTGCGCAGAGTGTACATTAACTATTGTATACATGAGATTCTTTTTTTTTTTTTTTTCATTTTTTTTTTGCGACTGTGAAAAACTCGCAATTAATTATTATTATTGATAAATCGTATCTATCACAAACGTGTAAAGACACGCACTATTACACACGAACACGCGAGATCGTAAATATTATACACGCCAGCCGTATCGGGGATGTAATATCGTAATGAGTAGAGTCCGGATTCGTATGCACTCAAAAAACCTAAAATAGTATGCATTTATGCATCGAAAAACGTTTAAATATGCACTTGATATGCTCTTATTTTTTAAAATTATATACAAAAATATACTCTTGCCCAAAATATATTCATTTATTTGCATAATTTTTTATGCACTTAATTATCTTTAATTTCTTTCATAAATAATAATTCAACTAAATTAGATAGGTAACTTAATTTTTTGATTGCAGACATCAACTTACAATATTGGTTGAGGAATAGTAAATATTTAAAAATATATTCAACAAATAAAACAAGTATTTTTATTAGGAATAGTAAAAGATAATAAATAAAATCGTATTAAATCCTCTTATACCATTTCTTTAGTAAATATTTTTGAATAAAAATACAAAATAAAGAAATTAAAAAAAAAAAAACACGGTTTTATAAACTTTAATACTCTAATAGGTACCAAATATGCTTGAATATGCAAACATTTTAAAATATGCCGTCATCCCTGAAATATGCATTTATATGCAAAATAAACTTTTTCTTACGCATTATTGCTGGGTTGCATGAAACTTAACAAAACCGATAACGCGTTATCGGTTCTGTAAAATTAAAAACCGTTCAGTAAAATTAATAATTTTTATCAAAAATAAAGTTATCGAACCAATAAGTAATAAGTTATTGGTCAGATTTTTGTTCTGTAAAATTTGTAGCATGGTTTATTTGTCTTGTTATCAGCAAAATATACAATAATTTTGTTATCACATAAAAACAAATGTGATTATGCATTTAAATTTTTGTTTTCATGATATTTAATTAATGTCTTCATATTTATCCATGCTTTTAACTTGGATCGAATTTATTTTAACAATAATGTCATCCAGGTTATTGGTTTTAACCACATAACTGTAAAATTTTACAATATTTTCATGCAACGCAATTTGTTCAATAACTTGAATTATGCAGAACCGATAACTTTATCCTGTCAACAGTTTACTGAACTGTTTTCATGCAACCCGGCATATCTGTTACACAAATCGTCCATATTTCTTATTGTCATCGAACTGCATACACTCATTACAAATATGAAAATCCATACAAATCCGGACTCTAGTGATGAGTATTGAAAATTTGATGGAAAAAAAAAACGAAAACGAAAATCTCCATAGGAAACTATCGCAAAACAACGGTCTCTCGCGCGGTACCCCGAAAGTTGTATAATACACGTATTGTGTACACGACGATTATACGCCATTAAGCATTGCGCTCCGTATAGTCCGCCGAAGTGCCGTTGTTGTGCAGAGCTGCAGGTTCCGCGTGGGGAGAGCGCTCTGACCGTTATCGTAAATCACGACTTTTTTCTCGAAAAAGCCCTAACCCCTTATCGTTTTTATGCTCTCACCCCTTTGGAACGGAAAAACGTTAAAAAAACATTAGCGTAAATTAATAACGAAAAAAATTCGCGTGCGCCACTGATGTGAACAAAACGTATATACGTATATACGTATACTACTCGCCGAGTGGGATATGCATTATAAAATATTCAACGTAATTTTTTGTCGAATTAGTTAAATTAATTAGGACACTCTGAACGTTCGGAATTAAAAAAAATTAATAAATGTTTTTTTTTTTTTTTTTTTTTAATCCACTTAATGGCAGTATAATAAATCGCGCAATATTTTCATTATTTCGTATAATAATGAAAAAACAAACATTAATTTTTTGTCGTTCGTTTCAACGCTATGTGTTTTTTTTTTTCACGCGCACGAATGTATTATTATAAATCGATTTCAAACGATATAACGTCTCGTTCAAAACACTCGAATTATTATTATTGTTCTGAATGTACGTATGACGGCGGACAACGTTGCACAGGGGCGGCGAATCGTGGACGCAAATGTGTTACGACTACTATTATGCCGACGCGGTCGGAGTTTCACAAGCACGATTTGTACGATTGTACGTTTTAACCGTTTCTCGGTTTTAATATTAAACATCGCGCCTTAAATTATGTATCGCTTAAATGCGTTTCTACTGTATAAACGTGCACCATTAATTTAACAACCGAATTGTTGATGAAATTGCAATATCTATCAGGCGTTTTTGTCGGTAGATTTCACTCGGTAATATATTTATATATATAAACCGTGTAATTAACCGTAATTTACCAAAAAAAAAAACAAAAAACAAAACAAAATTCATTTTTTCCGTCTAAATTATTCGTACGAAATCGTTATATAATAAAATAAAGTGTTTTTTTTTTCTTTTTAACTTTATTTTCAATTTAACCAAGGTATAAAAACGCACGTTTTTCACGTAGGTTTAATGAATGTTTTAAAATTCTTTGTCTAACGTTTGTTTTTTTTTTTATTTCGATTGTATAATTCCGAGAGTACTCCTACGTGTTTTGCCATACACGCACACACACACACACACACACTATGTAGGTATTAATTAGTATAAAATCTGAAAGAGTGATTCATTTTCAATGGTGTAATTTATTTTATGTGTATTTAAATGATTGATGATGAAAGCTTTGACATTGTTAGTGGGAAGGAAAAAAAAGGTAAAACGTCAATATAATTTAATTAAAGAATAATATACGCAGAGAGCTTGTTAAACGAGGACGATTTTTTAAATTTATTTTCTTATAACGAGTAGAATCGCGAATTTCAGTATGATTTTTTTTTATAATGTCGGCCAGACAGAGACGTTTTCTCAGAGAACGCGTACGATAATCGAAACGTCTTGTCGATTCGTAAAACACGTCTTCCAGCCTGTACAAACACGGGCCGCGTGTAAATTGAATTATTCTTCACGCGCCGCGTCGTCCGTCCGTTTATGTATGCGCGTCCGCGGTATGTGTCCAAACGGCGTTTGTCAATAGTATACAAATATATTATTATACGCACGACGTGACGACGGATAACTTCTTCAATTATTAGGTATACGTCTCTTGTCCGGGCCCCGCGTTTCGTTATTTGTGTCCTGAAATGCAAAATACGTTTTCTTTTAACCGTAGGCGCAAATATCGGGGGAGGGGGCTTAGCCCCCCCAAGACCGCATATAGCCCTCCTAAAATCTAATGAATACACTCCAATTTTTTCATCTCTATTTCTAAAATTGATGGTCAAATCATTGATCCTGAAAATCGATATAGATTACATTTTTAACAGCGGGACTAAATATTATTTTAACCTTGTTTGGTTTGAGTCACTGATAATGATAGAATATAATAATATGTCTATCTTTGTACATGGTTTGAGTAGTACCTATTCGTAATGTTGAAAAAGATGTTGTTGTTGACATTAAAGAAGTTTTAAACGATTTTTGTAAAACCGACAGAAGAATAATGTTATTATAAAGATATTGAGAATGAAAACATAATTTTACTTAATAAAAGATGTGTAAATGATTAAAACATAGAAAATTACATATGAATAAAATGTTCAATGTTTAAAAATATATAATATGTACTTATTTATGTCTAGTTTGAAGTTCTGAGCGGTAGCGAGTAAATTTTTTTTTTTTGGGGGGGATTTCGTTGTAACTAGAGTATATAGTTTGACCTGAACTCCAGCCCCCCCAAATATCAAACACTATTTGCGCCTATGCTTTTAACGCGTTTTCGTTCCCCTCTCGTCCTCTGCATTGCACACGAACGCGAAAACTTCTCGGAACCGACGAAACGACGGAAAACGATTTTCATTCGAGAAACGATAATGAGTTTCTCGCCGGACGAAAATAATAAACAGAATAAGAAAAAAAAAAAAAAGAAGCGAATTCGAAAATCGCGTTCGAAACGACATTACAATCAATTATTATCTAGCTCTCTCCTCTTCCTCGACACAGTCGAGACAAAGAGCGCAGACGCCCGTTATAGGTGGATAACAATAATTGTAAAATTACTTGTGCGTATCACCAACGATTACGGGCGAGACGTCGTTAACATCGCGCTTTGTAATTACCGGACCATTTAAATTAATATTTCAACGATAATAGCCCGTTAAATGTCGAACGGAATCGCATTTCACACTCGAAAGGCCCGCCGCCGCCGCCGCCGTATATTTGTTGCACGTACACGTCCGTCGTACACGCGTTCCGGTTCCGTCGTTTGCGTAAGCGTTGAAATCTACGAGAATTCACTGTGAATATCAAAATGTATTATTATACAGCCATACTAATCAATTTAGAATCGCCACGCGTCTTCGAAAACGAACGATAATGGTTGTTTTACGCACGGTAGATCATTATACACGATTTCCCGCGGTTTTACGTAAACTGCAACTAGTAGCTATAGTTTTTTTATTTTATTTTATTTTTTAATTAATAAAATAAGACATTCCTAGCCGTTGTAGGCTATCTATATCTATGGATAAAAGACAATATTAATTTGTAGCTATTTTAAAAGGATAATTATAAATATAAGTATGGACAGACGTATGCAATTTAAGCTAAATAAAACTAAATGAAATGAAATGATATTCTAAATATTACAATAATATGTGAATACAGTATGATTAGTGATTACAGATACTTGAGATGCTATATAAACGCAAAACTATTACAATAATAAATACAGATTAGACTTGAGGTTGATTTTGAATAATGAAGTCATGAGGGCGGCCGCGTTTTAGACGTTGCGTCGTTGGAGTGGTGGATGAATATGGAGATTGTAGTGAAGTGAGCCTGTTGAGCTCATTAGCTGTGGAATTTTTTCGATAGTGAGCGTATAAGGTCTTCGATTTTAACAATTTGGAGGTCTTTGTGAATATTATCATTTCGAATGAACCACGGAGCATTCGTGATAATTCTTAGGACTTTATTTTGAAATGTTTGGTTTTTTTTTTTAGGTGTGTAGCCGAACAGTTCCCCCATACTGGACAAGCATAAGTTATTAATGGCAGTAGAAGTAGCTATAGTACACGACGACGTGGCGTTCGACGTTTCCATAACAGTTCCAAATCTGCCACACAATATACGTAGTAAACGCGTATACATCAATATTTGCGTCGTCCCTTGTCGCTGCTGTATTCGTGCGCGTTACGACTTGTGCGCATTGCAGAGTTAACTCTGTTTCGGCTTGAAAATCATTGATCGAATCGGACGGGTAGAAGTATGTCGAAAAGAAGGATGCGATGAAACGAAAAAACGATTACGGCTTAAATTTATCAGCGCAGTTACTAAAACAAAAAATCACGAAAGTGTTTATGATATTATTAAAACAGGGGTCGCCAACCTTTTCCAACAAGTTAGCTACAATTCAAATATTTTGAAGTCTCTAGGGATCGACTTATATTTATTTAGATTTCAGGAATACTATTTGTGTTTTTACATATTGTATTCGAGATTAAGAAGGTGTTTGTATTAGGTCACGTTATATTATAGTATTATGTTAAGAGTATACGACACGTCGTAAGTGACTGACAAATGGTTCTCAAAACAAGAAAACGCGATCGGCCGATATTAGTCAAATTAACATTTACTACGATCGACCAATGGTCCTAAAATGATCGACTGGTCGATCGCGATCGACTGGTTGGCGACCCCTGATATAAATAACGTAAGAAATTATCGTTTCGCAACCCGTTTGGTCGGATAAATATTTTCAAATGATCTGAAATTTCAAAAATTTTGAATCGCAGGGTGGTACGTGTAAATGTAAATGTACATAGATACGTGTGGTTCTCGGTACCATATATATTATATACATATGCCGATTGATCGTGATGATTTCGCTCTATAGTGTTTGTTCGACTGAACGTCAACAGTGTTATAATAGTATAGACTCCTAAACAGTGGCCACGTAGTGTTACGGCGTACCGGACAAAGTGGCGCCCAACGCGGGGCTCGAACCCACGACCCCGAGATTATAAGATTCTCGCGGTCTACTTTTTAAACGATGATACATTGTTTGGTTATTGCTACATTGATCGCCTAATACTACACAGTAATGATGACAGCACGATAAAAATATATAGTGAGCCACGACGAATTTTTCGGGCCCGACCGTAGACTTTCGATTATTCGAGCGAATATCACCGCGATAAAACAAACGCCCTTGTATTCGTTGTATTGTTCGAAAAAAAAAAAAGATAAATAAATACCGCGGCCGTGCGTAAACGTAAATACAAAGGTGTACACGAGTGTGCGAAGCCCACGGGCGATCGGGCCGAACAAAAGAAAAACGAAAATAACGTGTTCACTCGCGCGAAGGAACGTGGTAAAAGTTGAATTAAAACGTTCGAGTTTTTGTGTACCGTCGGTACATCTTGTGTGATTCAGCTGTTAATAATAATATACTAATTGGCCCGTATACACAACAATAATAATTATTATAAGTCATAACGATATATTATTTTTCGTATTCGGTTTGTAAACGTCGGCCGTTATAAACGCGTTTTAATGGTCGTTCGTCATTTTCGTTATAGGTATAATATATACACATTATACATACATTTATTTTTATTTTTTTCTTTGGTTATTTATTTGTTTTTTGTTTTTTTTGTTTACTCATTTCGATATTTAGGTTAGCTATTACTCGATTGTCGTTATAACGGCCCAACAATCGAGAATGACGAGACTAATTTTTCACATTATCCACGGAGACGGCGACGGCTGCTCGCAGAGGAAATTTATAATTGTCGTGATTATTATTATTTATGATTATTAGGTATTTATTATTATTATCATCGTTATTAGCGTTTCTTATGTACGGCGGTGAATATTTCGACCGCGCGTCGTCGTCGTCGTCGTCGACATTATCGCCATCGCGGTGTGTAATATATTACGTCCGTGCCGCAACGAGCTACACCAATTAATATTGCATTATAATTTGGTCTCGGCGGGTTTTACCGACGTCGGAGAACCATATCGCCGTGAAAATTTTTCTTTACGCTTCTATTTTCTTTACTTTGTTAGCGGCACAACCGTTTTGGCCATTTGCACGCTTTTGGATCAAGCGTATTGCAACGAAAAAATACCCGGGACACTGCAGGAGAAACGACGTCCGTGAAAATTCCCCCTCCCGTTTAACGATATACTTATGAGATATCGTAATTATTTGAAAACTGCATAGATGTTTCGCGATTGATTTGCTGAAATTCGTTCAGTTTTCTTTATTGTTATGTCTCCGAGGGATAACGAGCAGGCCGCGTGAAACTTCACGGCCAACTGGGCTCAGCCAATAGAAAATAATACGTTTCCTGGAAAATACGTTAATTAAAAAAAAAAAATGACCAAACTAATTAAAACGAGCCTATTGCAAAATATCTGAGGATTTTTTAAGTTTCATAGAATCAAGTGGGAGCAGACGAGTCTCATCACCGTCTCGAAAAAACGTTTCTTGTGCGATTTTGCGAACCGCGGGTTGTTTCCACCTGCAAGTCCACGCGTGGAAAACTGCAAATTCCGTGCAAAGACGACTTCACGAGTGGGCCTGTCGAAGCAGTGGCGGCGCGATGTGTAATTATAAGTAATGAGGCACAATTTTTATATGGATATCTACCCACTCATAACTAACATACATTTTAAAGTTTACAATTTAAAAAAAAAAGAAAGAATAAAGTTCAATATAGGTAATTTAATATTTATAATAAATAAGTATGTTATAATTTATACCCACCCTGAAATCCCATGAGCCCTGGGACTCATCAAATTGCCTTCGCCCGCCACTGTGTCAAAGTATGTGAACACATCGAAATACAGTAAATACTCCTTGATGTCGAATCACAAAAAAAAAAAAAAAATCAACACTAAATTGCTTAAAATTATTTGAACACTGTAAAGACTCGAATACGCAATACTCGTAAAACTACAATATTTTATATCCTGCATGTACGTTCCATTTCATTGTATGATGTAATACGTACGTTCGACAGAAAAATTCGTCAGAAATATGTGTGTTTTTTGGCTTCTGTATCTCATACGAGATACGACGCGCTCGTATGACGTTTTCCGAACTCGACAACTCGCAGAAGTCTCAAAAACGTATTTTTCAAGCGTTCTTTTCGACGACGCTCTGTAACGATAAACACCGAATAGTTTAGTACATAATATAGAAAATATTTACGCGAATAAAACGCTTTCGGGCGTATAATGGCAGTCTCAATAGGGTTTCCGGCGACGAGAGAAAATTCGATATAGTTACGTTCCACGTAACGAGAATCTATACCGTGTGCGTTGTGCTGCAGAAACGGAGAGCGCGCGGTAAATCAGCGCGTCGTCGGCGACACGGGCGCAGGACATGGGAAATTCGACTCGTACACACCCCAATTACCGTGGCGATATATTACCCACCGCGCTCAGCACAGTACACATAATAAGCACTGCACACGTATACCCTGGAAGAAGTAGACAAAAAAAAAAAAAGAGAAAAAAAAAAGAGAAAAAGCCATTCAACGAGAAACCCAAGTAGGTACTCGCGAGGGCACGGGGCGGCGACGGCCGTTATCGCGTTACACACGTCGTCCGGTCTCTGACGTACACACGTACACACACACACACACACACACACACACACACACACACACACACACACACACACACACACACACACACACACACACACAAATATATTTACGCGTGTGCGTGTGTGTATCCGACTGTACTCGTATACGGTATATAGGCCGGCCCGGGCACTTTGTCATTGTTATGTATATAGATTGTGTGTGCGTGTGTGAGTGTGTGTGTATTATTTGTACGTAATATATACGTACGTGTGTACGAAGGGGGACAGGTTTTTTTTTCGGCCGCGTGGCATTTTCGGATTGTGCTGCGCGCGTTATGCACACGATGATATATTATGCAGCGTATATGTGTACGTATAAATGCCGTGTGCGTTGTGCACCGTACACTCAAAGGACGTCCGCCGCCCGGGGCCTTAAAGGAACGAAATCCGTTTTTAAATTTAATAATAACAATAATAACAATATACCGAGAGGCCGAGAGCGCGAAACGATGTTTTGGAAATTCGTCCGGCAGATGCATTACCGCACGAGAGAGGGCCGAGAAAGAGAGCTGTGCAGACTTTGGGTCGGTCCTATATAGTAATTATACATACGAGTACGGAGTACCGAGCAGGCATTTTTGTGTTTAATGTTTATACAATACGTGCACGCACACACGCACACACACACACACACACACACACACACACACACACACACACACACATTATGCGTCTGTGTGTTTACACTCGAGCGGAGAGCGTATGTACGTGTGCCGTGCACGTTAATTAAATATTATAATAAGTGTACGAGTACTGCGGCGGGAAAACGTGGTTTTCGCCCCTTTTCACAGGTCTCGAAAGTCTCCCGACTGTTTTGTGCTATGCGCGTGTGTTTTGCGACGGTAGGTACGACGGCGACGACGATATTGTTCGCATATAAGGATTAATTGTATGCGCACACGGTATACGTATGGGTATATACAATACATACGTGATACGCGTAAAATACGTCATAATAATTGAATACAATACGTGTTGTTAGTATTATACAATATGGGCGCTGTGAGAAACTGTCAGACGTCACGTTTGTCCTTTCTCGGAAATCGCTTTATACGAAAATCTCGGGATTTCGCACCGTGCTCTGTCTCGCGAGAGAACGGTACCGTTTCACGCGTGCGGACTGTGAGCTCCGAAGCCACTGCCGGTACGGCAGAATCCCTTCCACGCGTAAACGTTGAACGGATACGTATGACGTAATTAGCCATTGCTGTCGTTAAATAATCGGCCGTCGTCTCCGGACTGCGTATTATAGTCGACAGACAAGATAGGGAGTATAAGGTGAGGACACGCAGACCGAACGGTTTTTACGCCATGACGCGGTACCGGTCTTTCGTGAGACAGAGTATAGTATAATGTGTGTGTGTGTGTGTGTGTAAATATGATGATACGCTAGGCACAATTTTCGCAGACTTGTGGATTTATTAAACAGCCACTCCGCGTGGACGGGATGAAGGGGTTGTTAAGTTGTTGGATCGTAATTGTTTTCAATTTGAATCCACTACAGTGGGACGAGTGCTATATAATCGTGCTGCGAAGACAAAAATCGAAAAAAAGTGTACGTAATGGTAATTTATGATACGTATATAGACGGCTCGCGCGTCTCGAGCGGAACCAGCAATATAATTGCGCGTGTTATTTAGAAGATTTTAATCTGCAGACGTTTTGCTCTGCTGCCGCTCGCCCCTTCACGATCGCGTCGTCGTTACCGTTTTTTTTCCGATTTGCCCCTACTTGCGTTTCGATATTTCGAAGTCACCGTACGTTTCGTACCAGTAAAATCAATGACAATAACCGACCTTTACCACAGACTATACTGTTGCGATTGGGTATATACACGCCGTCGTCACGAGTGTACTGAGTAGGGTGACCATACGTCCTGTTTTTTACAGGATTGTTCTTTATTTTAGAGTTGTGTCCTGTTGTCCTGATGAACGTCTCTCGGGACTTTATTTGTCCTGTTTTTTTATTCAATCTCATAATATGTTTATATTTTATAGGTATAATATACACAAATTACCTCAAATCATTATATTTGACCAGTTTCATGGAAAAAGATGACAAATAAAAATGTGTGGATATGCGATCCAAAAAATGATCATCAATATGAATAAAAAAGTTTTCAACAAATCGAGTATAGGAATAAAGTTTTTGAGAACATTATAAAAAGTTTTAATTTATTAGGTACCTAACTACTATTTTTATTTATTTATTGATTATTTATTTTTTTTTTTTGTATTAATTAAAAATTATGTATTAGTTTTGTAACTGTTTTAAAAGGATAGAAGTAATATTAAATACACATTAGATAAAATATGGTCATCCTATTGTACTCTCTCGGAGATTAAAATCTGCTCCGCACAGGGAATATTCGCCGCGCACGCAGTGAACGCAAGTGTGTTGCACAATTTATGCGCCGCGCGTATACACGACACGTGAACAAGTCACTACAACTCCGGTGTCGGAAGTGTCTTACTTTTCTGCGCGTGTCATCGTCGTCGACATGTACGCAAAGTCGGTCTCGCCACTCTGAACCCGTCGATCGCGAACTCTTAAGATGTGATTCCTTTGGACGCGGCTGTAGATGCACGCGACTGATGACCTACTCACAACTTTTTTTTCAATATTGTACGTTTTGCATTTTTTTTTGTTTTCAATAATATTTAAAACATAGTTAAATTGATCATAACGACGATTTTATCATCTTCGAATTGAATGTCGTATTTTGAACTGAAAATTCAGTTTGCTCATTATTTTAAAAACGAAAATATTGAAGTACAAAAAAAGCCGGTAAGATGATAATGATGGTGGAAATTCGTCATTTGTCCTTTCAGTCCCCGGACAAGATAATGGTTATAGTGTATTTAATTTTAAAGAAATGGTGAATTTTTTTTTTTTTTTAATTAGCTGATTCGGAGAAAAGTTTCATTGTAACATCAACTGTTATTCTCAGAGTTCTATTTTCAACTCAAATTCAACAACTTGTATCGTAAATCTTGTCACGATTGTACAATCATGTTGTTAATATCATGTATGACAAAATTACAAGTTATAATACTCAGAATAGTGATAAAATTAGTAAATTTGGTATCTAATATAACTTATTATATTGTGAAACGACGCTGACTGCCAAATATTGCCGACTAGTGTTTTTGTTCGGGGGGTGACTCACCCCCTTAAGACCCCCTCTTCAGGACGGCCCTGGATATAACGAGATGCGTATATCGCAGCAGCGTTACTTAAATCACGCGTGCGTACACACACACACACACACAAACACACACATTAAATGTACCCTTTTACGATACGTCTCCTTTTTGCGTGTCACGTTTGCAATTCAACGCGCGTACACACTCGCATAATATAATATTTTTGAACGATACGGGTTTTATAACACGGTGTATGCGCACCCGATACCGGACTTCCAGACGATATAATGGAACTGCTGCGCGTGCCGTTCGAAGAATTCCCATTCGTTTTTTTCCCCGTCCACCATTACAATATCCTATTGTCCGAGTTTTATTCGACACGACGGCGAAATGACGCCCTGCCGCCGCCGCCGCCGCGCGTGCATTCAAAATAGAGTTTTGTGTGAAAAACGGTCAAACTTCTCCAAACCATGTCGTCTGTAAAGCTCAGAATCGGCTCCGCAGGTGGCTTAGCGCGGGGAAAAAATACAAACGTTACGCGAAATAAAAAAAAAAAAATACCGTCTTCCGCAGGAAGGTCGAGCGGTCACGGTATAAATAATACCTTCGTGTATATTACGTAGGTACGTTGAGTGATGTATATTCGGGTCCACGTTTGTGATTTATTACTATTATTATTATTATTTTTTTTTTTTTATATTTTCCGTTCGTTCTCGCACGCGGTGACGGCGTCCGACGCTCGAGATAACGACGGGAAATCCTGACTAGGCGGGCGGAGGGGAAAGGAAGATCGCAGCCGCCGCCTCCGCCGCGTGCGTTCGGCCGGAGAGACGTCTCACGAAACGGTGTGAAACACCACGTCGAGGAGGGCTAGGCGAGACGATCGAGGGTAGGTGATTTTCCATAGATTCATAGACGAGCCGGTCGGAAATGTAAAACACGAGAAAGAAAAAGACGAGCTCACGTTAACACATTCCAGGGGCGTCATTTGGGGGGGGGGCAGGAGTATGCATTTGCCCTACCCTAGATTTCAAAGTAACTTTGGGTTTTATGATTGTGCATTCAAAATAATATTATTATAATATATAAAATGTATACTTATTTAATTAATTTATAATGTTAAATAAGTTACATTTGGTGTAATAATGGTGTTTGATGAATATCTTAATTAGAAACTATTATTAATATTATAAAAACAAAAATATTCGTCTTTTTCAGCATAAAATCTATTTAAGGATATATCTATGTTAGTTTTAGGGAAGATAATTATGAATAATAAATATGTTAATACAAGTGAATGAAGTTTTATATAAAAAAAAAAATAAGTGTTGAGTTATAGTTAATTAATTTTACGAGCGAAGCGAGCGATTTTTTTGTATGTGGACTTGAAAATTTTATACTGATTAGGCCGGCCCTACCCTATCATATATTGAAATGATGCCCCTGACGCATTCATACACATACGTTTTATAAATCGTTTATTTCTCTCTTTTGACACACACACACACACACACGACAAGAACGCGGGTATATTTTTGAGTTTTGGCGACAACAAGAGGCCGCCGCGATCCACGGGTGTAATAATAACAATAATAATAATAATAAAAATGATATTCCGGCGCAGCGTGCACCGCATTGTACCTCTCGACACACGGCTCGGACGTAATGTAGGTACCTCTGTTCTGCAATTATGTACGGCCGGAGAAAATGTATAACAATAACGACGTGGCCGTTGCAACAATACAATGATAACGACAATAATAATAATAATAATAATAATAATAATAATTGATAATTCGGCATCGGCATCGGGTCGTTTCGTCCGTGCACGAGTGTGTGTCTCCTGCTGCAGCACTCGTACATTACACACACACACACACACACACACACACACACACACACACACACACACACACACACACACACACGAATTGTATTATAAGCCACCACTACCCGCCGCACCCTGGCTACGCGTTGCGTTGCACCGTGTCGGACCTAATGTAAAGCCATTACGGAACGGCATTGAACGTCGAAACGTGTTATTATCGTATCAAATTACTTTTTTGGGAAACCGTACGGATCCTGCCGCCGCCGCCGCCGCCGCAGCCGTTCGACCAATTAGGAACGTGTTAAATCAGAAAAACGTGCGGCCGCAAGGACCCGGGCGACTTGTACATATTATATATTGTATAATATCGTATATATATAATACGATACGCCGAAACGTGTTGTACGAGTTCGTAACGGCCCACGCCGGACGCGCCGTATGTCGTCCGTGGGACCCGTTCGGTCATCTCGGTTCCCGCCAAAAAGACAAAAGCGTCTCTCGTCCTATATAATGTGTACAATGTATATGAATAATATTATACCCCGACTACCCGTCGAAATCCGAACGTAAGACTGTAGCCGTGCATTGACGTTCGCTCATCTCCCCGAAAAACGTCGTCTTTTCGCCGCACGTTCCAGATTTAAAAACCCGAGAGATCGTTAAAATATTTTAATCACTAGTTTTCTTCGTCGTTTACCGTTTACGTACACGTCACGATAAACAATATTACGTTTTATCACAAACACGCGTGGGAGGAGGCCATTAATTATTATTATTATTATTTTTTTTTATTAATTTAATCCTTGGTGACATAGACCATTGGGTTTTTGTAAAGTCTGTTTTTACGTCACATAAAGTTACGAGTTGGAACCATTTAATTTATGCATTGATAACTTTTTTTGAATAATTTTGTACAATAAGTATATATGTATATTACTTTTGAAGAGACGATTAATTCGATTACACACGTACTTCTTGTATTCTTGATTGTTATTGAGTGATGTGAAAACACTTTCTGATAGTAAGGAATTTTTCCTATAATCTTCGGAGGTACTCCATTTGGTATATATACGTTCGATACTCAGTTTGCCTTCACATGATTGCCACGTACTACAGTAGTGTCGTTTCAGTTTTTGCTCGAGGGTGATAAAATTTTTCATCGATTCATCGTATGACTAAAAAAAACCGATCGTATTACTTCCTAGTTAATTTACGTTTACATTTTTATCGACTATGTTATATAATTTTTGTCATTAGACAAAAATACGTATATGACCTGCATTTCGTATGTTTATTTCTTTGCAATATTATAAAAATAAACGTATTTCTCAGTTTTGTTTTTTTTTTCAAAAACAGCTGAACGGCATCGACCGGCTCATCAGACTGCCGTACAAATCAAAGGGGGGCAAACACACACCTTGCCCCTCCTCAAATAACACCACCGGGCACATCGATGGTTTTTCTTTGTCCATAAGGTAGATGTGGGAGATTCGAGCATGGCCGACACGAAGCCTCCATTTTTCTGAGTACTTTGAAAGGACGTGACCTTAGTGAGACATTTCACTCATCACGCCAACATCGATTTTGGATGCTATCGGTGTTTGATCGTCGAGTGCAGGCAAGGTCGTCAATGATTTTTAACTTTAAATCGTACTGAACTTCACTGTATAGCAAAAAATATCTGTATTTTTTTTTTTTAACAACATTTTATATTATGCAATCTGTTACAAAAGTTGAACAATAAGCTTAATTGATGAAAGCCATATACAAAACGGACAGAATAGACGGAGGGAAGAGGCCTCCCATTGGAGGTACTTCAACGTGAATTTAATTTATGGTTTTAATCCTAAAATATTAATAATACTAACGATAGTACAAATACATAAATAGTTATACCTAAGAAGTAACAAGATCACAGTTGTAGTGATACATTTTTTATTTATTATTATTATCATTATTTTTTTCTTTTTTTGTCTAACATATATTATAAGTGCATCGCGTTTATTAATTCATTAATTCATTTTACGAGTACTTTCCGTCAATAGTCGTCTGGTAAGTGGACTCCGACGATTGGTCACGTCGGACCGCGACCGACAAGACACGGAGCAAGGAGATCGCGTTTTCGTCGTTTTTGAAAAGTCACGGCCGATCGGCGAATCGCGTCGAACGTATTCGGGTACAACTCGTGCTCAAACACAAGACGTACGCCATTATGCGAAAATAAGTATGACGGAGAGAATCTAGAATCGGTCGTGCTCTCGTCTGCGGTCGAGATTTCGACGTTATCGTCGTCGGCACCGCCGCGCCGCTCTCAAGCACGACTCTATTCGCCGCGTCGACGTCTCTACGGCCACGGGCTATACGTAATAGTGTCTCTCCTCCCCGTCCGAGTCTCGCGAACACAACAATCGAATCGCCGCGCCGTCGAGTTTTTATTTTTTTTATTTTTCTGCCTTTCGTTTAATTATTGCACGTCATTATCGTCTCGCGTATATGTCACGATGATTAGACGATAATACGAATAATGACTGCGGCGAGCAAACGCTCTCGCGCGGACGGTATTGTTTTTTGAAAATTATTGCACAACGTTTATAGAACGACGATATACACTGTACACGCCACTTATATTGTACTCGTAACACTCATACACTCCATAACAGATCGAGATACTTGTAAGTTAAATATATAGTTATGTATAGTCTTAGGGACTTATAGCTCTAAAAAATACACAAATATGCATGCAAATATGCATCTAAAATCATTAAAATATGCATTTAAAAAAAAAAATGACCTCTAAATCTTGATTAATTTCACTTTTAACCATAAAACTTTATTAGTTAAAAATTATGCCTAAAATTAATAAATAATAAACAATATTTAAGAATTATTAATCAAACATACAACGTTCATTATTGAATATGCAACAAATAAATTTGAAAAAATAGATATTCACCTTAGAATTTAGAAGAATTAAACATTTATAATTTAAATTAAAATTGTTTTGAATATAATAATAATTTTTAAAAAATTACAATATTTTGATATGGCAAAACTTTGCTACGTAAATTAAACAACTGTTTTTATAAAATAAAAAATGTTCTTTTTTATTTATTTTGAATTAATACATGATAAAACACTTTCTTATGTTTTCAAAAGTAAATCTCCGACAATTACTGAATTTTTGTAAATTGAAAAACTTCGTTCAACGTCTACAGAAGAAATTAGAGCATAATATTAAAGTATGCCAAATTATCATTCGTTATACTCGTATCTTCAGCAAACCTTTCAAATTTTAAATTTGTAAATAAAGAAAACGTAAAACACGTATTATTATTTACCGAGTTTATTTTTATTGAAATTACTAATTTTCATCAAAATCTTAAAAATATGCCAAATAAATGCAAAAATAGCAGAATATATCCCAATTTAAGAATTTCCTCAAAATATGCAAAAATATGCACAATCAAATTAAATATTTGAACATGTTATACTATGAAACGTATTTATATATTACTCTGCTATGTTTTACGATGTCCAGTAAATATATGCAAATACTATAAGTCCCTAAGCCTAGTTATGTATATGTATGAATACATTTATAAACGCCAGCCCATCTATGTGATTCGCTGACGTACATACGAATACGATATATTTATATATCTTATTCTTCTTCTTCTTCTTCTTCTTCTTCTGGCTTTATCTATTATAAACAAGAGTTTTCGCCGTCACCACAACTTCACACCACTTCTCTTGATCACGAATTATATTTCTCCGATCATTTATTCCTACCCTCTTAAAATCTTCCTCGACCACGTCCAACCATCTTTTCCTCGGACGCCCCCCTCGTGGTCTCTTACCCGTTTGTTTCCAAGACAGTGCTGTCTTTATTACAGTAGAACCTCGATCATCCGAACTAATTGGGACCGCGCCTAGTTCGGATACGCAAAAGTTCGGATATTGGAAATTAATTTTTTTTTTTTTTTAACAGTTAAATACTTTATATTTATTATTATTATTATTATTATTATTACTAATATTTTATCAGTACTACATACATTACATTATTAAAAATACATTACATGCATAGGAACGTATTATGTGCATTATATTTTTTTGACAAAATTATCGATTTTCATTTGACGGCGAGTTGCAACGCGCTTTTTTGCAACCAAGTCTCGCAAAAGGTTCATGACGAATTAATTGATAAACCCGTTACGTTTTGATTATCTACGAACGATTCACACACGTACGTTCATATATGTATGCACTAATTATAAACCAAAAGCAAAAGTTAAGATAAATTCGATGAACCGGCCGCGGATACGAGTGCTTCAACGAGTTTTAACGTTCGGGTAACAGAAGTTCAGAACGTTCGGAGGCTCTAATTGTGGTTCGGATAATGGAGGGTTCGTATGACGGAGGTTCGGATAATCGAGGTTCTACTGTATATTATCGTCTCTCCCACGCATAATGTGCCCCAATCACTAGATTTTCTGTTCTCTTATGTAATATTTAATTGGAGTTCTTACTGTTTCTTCAATAACTTCTTTGTTAAACTTTCTTCTCCACATACGGGTGTTTTCATATAATTTAGGTCACATAACATACGCCATATCTTGTTTTCGGAGGTAGTGCGTCTTCGTTCTGTTACGCTTTTAGTTATATATATATATATATATATGTATTCCTATATAAGCGACTATATTTTTTTAAAGACAGTACACCTTATTATATCTGTGTATACCGCCGACGACAATCGAAATTTTTATACTTATACATCATGACCGTTTGTTGTATTGTTCGGTTTTTGAATTTTTCTATTTTTTTTTTTCGTCACGATTGTTTTTTTGTTTTTTGTTTTTTTTTTATCGATAAACGAAAAACACTGAACGGTGCCATCCACCTAAGACGACGTCGATTCGTTTTTTCTATACCCTCGCGCATTTTTCCTTTTTATATAAATAAATATATTTATGTAAAATATATACACGTTCATGCGTGGATTTCATTGTTTTCGCACAGGAAAAAGCGTAAAAAAAAAAAATAAAAAATTAATTATTGTCCTATTGATCAATCCCACGTGCGTCGGCAATATTATTTTATACACATTCATCGTCTTACGCGACGCGACTCATTCATTTTTTTTTTCAATCGCGCTTTTTTGTTTTTTGTTTTTTTTTTTTTTGCGATTCCGGCTTATTATACATTTTGTTGTGCTTGCAGTGCTTATCAAGCTTTTTTTCGGATTATTGCGAAACACGTGATCGTCGCGTTATTCATTTACATCCGTTTGCGACGCTCGGTGCGGGTACCTACGACGACGTTTCGAAATAGGAAACTATAATACGGGAAAGAACAACAAAAAAAAAAAGAAAGAAAAACCGAAAAAAAACGGAATAAAAATAAATAAAAAAACAGCTCGGCACGCCGTGGTCGGAAAATTACACGCCATACCGCAAAGATATTCGGCGTGTTTAATTACGGTTATTGTTCGTGATCTGCGACGGTTGTGTTCAGTGCTGTAGTCCTTAACATGGCAGATGGTATACTGAGAGTTATAATATTATACGTTAACACCACCATTAGGTAGGAAATTGTATTTTTATATGAAACACAGAGATTTCAACAGCACTTATGTTATATTTTGATTGTCTATCGTTCAAAATATAATCTGTACATTGCCGTCCATCGCCCATAATGTATGAAATTATGTATATATTAATATAAATTATTTTTTATACGAATCTCGTATTTTAAAGATATATTTATTGTACCGTTTCTTTTTTAGATTTTCTAAAAAAAATATTTATAATTAAATATAAATGATATTAATCTTTATATTACTCGGTGATTTCAGCACAAAGGATAGTATACGACCTTAATCAGAAGATATACGGAGTTTATTAGAAATGACCAGAAGGTATACGGCGTATACCACCGTATACTGTCCACTACAGCCCTGGTTCTTATGAAGATTCAAATGGAAATCTGTAAAACGATACAATAACTAACATTGAAAAACACCCATTTATTTCGTTTTTTCGTCGGAAAAAAGTAAAAATGACCTAGTATGTAATGTCTGTTTGATTCAAATTTCAATATTTTTATTGAAGACAATCGTTCAAATCAAATGATGTTCAAATGAAGTTTCTAGTGAAAATCTGTAAAATGATACAATAACTAGACATTGAAAAACAAGCGATTTTTAATTTTTTTCGTCGAAAAAACTTTAATACTACCTAAAATGCAATGTCTGTTTAATTCAAATTAAGATAATTTTAATAAAGACTTTCATATAAATTGAGAGACATTAAATTAAAGTTTGTAATGAAAATCTGTAAAATGATACAATAACTAGACATTGAAAAACAAGCGATTTTTAATTTTTTTCGTCGAAAAAACTTTAATACTACCTAAAATGCAATGTCTGTTTAATTCAAATTTTGATAATTTTATTGAAGATGTTCAAATGAATTTAATGACATTGAATGGAAGTTTCTAGTGAAAATCTGTAAAATGATGCAATAACTAGACATTGAAAAACAAGCGATTTTCAAGTTTTTTCGTCGAAAAAACATTAAAACTACCTAAAATGCAATGTCTGTTTAGTTCAAATTCAGATAATTTTACTTAAGACGTTCATATGAATTGAATGACATTAAATTGAAGTTTCTAGTGAAAACCTGTTCAGTGATACAATAACTAGACATTGAAAGACATGCGAGTTTTAAGTTTTTTCGTCGAATTTAAAATAAACTCGATTTTTCTGAAAAATGTATTTATTTAACTTATTTTCGTATAAATTATCATTTTATTTTAAACTACGATTTATGTTGACTTATTTTTAATATTGAACATTCTGTTTTTACATACTTCATGTAGTTATGGTTAAAATAAAAATGATGAACTTCACGATATTTTGTACATAATATTATGTTAATAAATTTATCATTTGTACAGACATATTATTACGTATGGAATGCATGCACTATCATATTGTTATATGCGATCATAAAAACCAATTTTAATCGCAAAATAACATCGTTATATCCGGATAATCATCGTTATAACCGATATCGTTATACTCGAACAAAATTATAGCACACGAGATATCAAACCGACCAAATACACCGGCTAAAAATCGCGTACGAATATTATGTACCTTAACGCACACTGCACACACCCGCGCACACGTAGCAGCGCGGCGAGCGTGCATTGCAATAAAGTGCGGGAAACGGCGGCGCGTTAGGCACAGAGAGCGTTCGCCGCAGGAGGGACTGGCGGATATTGTGCATTACGACGTACGATGTAACGTATTTTACGCGTGTACCGAGCCGGTACAATAGCGTGTGAAGCTGCACACACCGTGTACACACGCCATTGTGTGCGCGTATACGCAAAACCGGCCCCCAGCGTACGCCCACGTGTTTATACGTATATATTTCTGTATAATAATACGCACACGAGTACGATTTAACGTGCGCGTTGCATAACGGGCTGTGGGCCCTGCGCTCGCAGATTTCCGAAAAATTTCCGCAGACACGGTCGACCGGGTCGTCGGTAGTAGAAGAACACGTTACCACATGTAAACACTGCAGGCCCGACGGGACGCTTTTTTTTCTTTTTTCTTTTTTTTTTTTTTTTTTTACGAAATCGCTCGTCTTCCGCCTAGAATGCATGATTGGACGCGTTCAAAAGTCGTCGAGTAAAAACGTTCATTGAACCGCTGAAACTATGATAAAAAGTGCCGTGAGAACCGAAATGCTGCTGCGCGTACTGCGCAAAAGAGTAAATTCAGCCCATCCTTATTATAGTGTACGACCTGAGTTTCCAAGAGCGAAAACGCTGTCTTCTCGTTTGTGTACAAATGTCGTGTATATGGTACATGGTGTATCATTCACAAATATGAAATACTGACTGTTATAATTGTATTGATAATGTGAAACACATGATGTGTTTTAGATTACAATTTGTAGTAGGTTAGGTTAGGTTAGGTTAGCCTAACCTAGTACCTAGGTATTAAATTAATTTATACAAACGGGCAAGATTAAAGCAATATTGATTAAAGAGTACATTCTAGATTATGGGGACGATGATATTATCTGTTTTTACTACAATAAATATCTCGTTATTTGACCGATAATATAGATAATTTTATGGTGTATGAAAATTGTATGGGCATCAGGGCATGTTATATTAATATTTGATTTATATGGCATGTGTACTATTGATTATAAATTTAAAATTATATTTAATAATTACAATATATAGGTACCTATAATCCGTGTTTATTTCAATTAGTCGAATTTCTTACAAAATGTACATAGAATTTGATGTATCACATTATTTTTTACTAACATTTTTATTGAAAACAGGGGAAAGTAGCTTCGGGGAATATTTCCGGGAATATTCCCCATTTTACTTTCCTTTCCGCGGGAACGTTCCTCTCGGCACATCCCTAGGTACACCTCGCCGCCGGTGTGGTCTCGGGAACAGAGAAACGGTGGGAAATCGCCTCGACGGCGGCCGACTGATTTTTTCCCGAATCCGGGATGTAAATAAAAAAAAAAAAAAATGTCAAGTGATTGATCGTGTTCGTATTTAGACGAACTGACGTCTTAAACGTCTCTTACCGATTAATTTGCACGGAATGAAAAACTTACCTTCGTCGTCGTCACTGTTTCGAAACACGGTATTTAGCTGTTGACTGATAATCGAGCACGATAAAACGAAAATCAATAGCGTGAAATAACGCAAGATGCTAATCACGTGTTCGAATGGAATTCATAAAAATGTCTTCTACGAAACGGCAATCGAGTAGACGATCACACGGTGTGTTTGAAAAGATATCCGTAGTCGTAGGAAATCGAAAGCGCGAGGTGGCGACACGGAGAGGATTTTCCTCCTCGAGACTCTGGAGTGTTATAAATTTAAATTTTTCGCTCGTCAATGACGATACGTATCATTTTGTATTTTTTTTTTTTTTTTACATCGAGATTTTCCCCTTTTCCTAGATAAATATCCGCAGGCGCCCGTATCGGCGGCACGGGAAATAGACCGGAATTTCTGTCTCCTTCCCGACGAGGCCTGCACTGCACGGCTATTATACATAATATATAATAATACATTCGCCGTGGGCACGCGAGTGTAAACTAGCCGCTCGCAGGGTCGACGCGCGCGCAAATACGTACGTCGTGTTATCGTGCACGCGTTTTCAATTACATTAATGGCGCGACGGGGCCGGGCGGAAAAACCGTTGGTCCGTGTTCCGGCGTACGCGGCGCGTATATGCCGGCGCGCCTGTATCATTCGGTATAACGACATCGTGAATAATCGATTTTTCAATCGGCCCGCAGCCGTTTTCAAACGGTTAAATACACACGCCTTTTGTCCGTGTGTGCGTGTGTGCGTGTGTGTGCGAACCGCGCGACGGCGGACGCGCGAGAGAGAGGGTTGAGTTTGAAAAATGTTTTATTAAAAACGTCGTATCGCGGCGTGCACTCGCGTCTTCTGCGTTGGCGATTTTTCAAACTAATGACTTTTTAAGAACGCCGCCGCGGGTTTCGTGAAAAATCGTAATCGAACCCGGGCGGCGGCGGCGGCGGCGGCGGAGTACGCGGCAGTGTCGGATTTCCCGACCGGCGTTTTTGTAGAACCGTTTTCCGTCGACGACGCCCCAGCGACGCAGTGGCGGATTTGAGGGGGGGACGTGGCGATAGCCCCCCCTAGCGATTTTTTTCGTTACCTGAACTATAGCGCCGTATGATATAATGAATACGAAATTCATAACTCATAGTTATAACTTATAACCGTAAAGTCAAACTTAATAAATAATAAAAAAAACGGTATCCTCTTGAATATCTTTTGAAATATTATTTATTATTTGATTATCAATTCGAACAAATATCGAATATAGCGCAACGAGAAGTCTAATAATAAGTATATTCTCTTTGCGTTTGCTGTGTAAAGTGGGGTAGATGTATAAAAATCGTAAAGCAATGATAAATCATTTTTCAATAAAAAATTATTCCGAGTGGAGAATCGGTTTTATGTGAAATTTTATTAAAACAGTCGATTTCGTTCGAATTCAAATCACAAAAAAAAATTTAAAAAAATACAGTACGTTTTCAATTATTACGTCCTTATTGTTGATTAAGAATCCATGATGCCGATTCGCCCCCGCCCCTTAAATAAGCTACAGATCCGCCACTGCCAGTGACGTCGTGCTCCCTCTCCCTCTCCCCCCCCATTTTCGTGGTGGTTTTCGAGTCGACGAGATTCGTTGAATCTATCGCGGCGTGACGTCGCGATTTTCACGGACGTTCCGAAAACGCGCGGGTAGACACACGGGCGTGAAATCAACCCCTCGCCGTGCGATTCCACAGCGACAGACTTTGAAAATTTGTCACGTCCGAACACACGTATGAACTGCACGTGGTGTCGGGCGCGTGAATAAAAAAAACCAGGTCACAAAGGGAACGACGCCATCCACGGCCGGACGGACGGCTCTGACTTGACACAGACGTCCGCCGAAACGGTTCGTAACGCCGTGACGGCTCCGTCGCCGGACGATTACGCGCTGTTTCACGGCGACGACGGCGACCGGACACGGTACGGTGAGTCGTGCAACGCGGCGTTTCGCATCGACTATGGCGGATCGCACGCGGGCGCGTTCGTCTTGTCGGGTTTCGACCGCGTTTTAAAAATAAACGACGGTCGTCCGACTGCACGCACACCCGACGGGCGTTTTGGACCTCACAACCATGAAGCCGGAGGCTGTGACGTTTTTATATTACCTATCCGTCTCGACGTGTGCGCCGCTGCCCGTTTTATACCTCCGAAACCCCGTCGGAAAATCATTCCGAATTTACCGCCGTGCCCGTCCGCGTCTAAATCGCACGATTCGTACTGTACGAAAAGTATTTTTAACATCGCCTTTGTGTCGTCTCGGCGTTGTCTTCGACTAGAGCGAATGAAAAGTAACGAAGATCATCAAAATATGTCACACGTCTAGGCGTGTCGTACGTTCGTACGCCGGTTGTAAAATATGTAAAACGCTCAAATTCCTATACCGTACTGCATCATCGAGTACTTAGAACTGTTTTCTATCCATATTTTATTCGTATTACCTACGCACACACACACTTCGTATTATAGAGATGTAAAATTTGCGTAAGTTTTTTTTTTTTTTTTTTGATAATTTACCGTGAAAAATTCATCGTAAATTCTGTAAATTTGGTAAATATTGATAATTTTTGTACGCTAAATTAGGTACTTACCTAGGAACTCATCGCTTCCTTTTCTTCATGAACTTATAATTATCGTAACACTTACTTTTATTATAAACTGGATATCAGGGGGTTCATGGTGTTATACATTTAACGTATGACTTAATATAAGTACCAAGTAGTGCAGCGGTTCTCAAACTTTTTTGTTCACGGAGCCCTTATTTTCCTAAAAAAAATTACGGAGCCCCAAAAATCAGAAATGTCTATTTTAGACAACAAAATTCATATAAAATTATGTCAATAATAAATGATTTGCTTTTTATTTATTTTTTCTGTAGAATACGAATATAAACAAATTATTTAATTAATTCAATAGAAAAAAAAATAACAAAATATTTTAGTAATTTATAAATTTTAATACTAATGAGATCCATGATGTTGGTTTTTTTACTGGCCAGTATTTTAAAATTTGGCTTGATAGACGAGAGTTGAATTGCATGTCTGCTCAGCATCTAATTTATTACGATATTTGGTTTTTGAATATAAGTATTAAAATTAAAAACGTTACTAAGAAATATAATAATAATTTAATTAGTACAGATATGCTCAGTGAGCTGCGGAGCCCCTAGACTACCCTCGCGGAACCCCAGGGCTCCGCGGAGCACAGTTTGAGAACCACTGAAGTAGTGTATTATACTATTATTGACTTTGTTTTGTATTTTAAATTATTTTATTACACTTTATGTGAGGCCCAGCAAAATCATGGGGCCCGATGCGACCGCACCGCTCCCTCCCCAATTAGGGCTGGCACTGCCATGTGTGTGTGTGTGTGTGTGTGTGTGTGTGTGTGTGTGTGTGTGTGTGTGTGTGTGTGAAGAAACGGTTTGAAAAATTCAGTAATGATTTTCACGCGAATGATTATATAAACGTGCGCAGCCGACTCGACGTCCGTCGGTGGCGTTTGAATGTAATATAAATAATTCACGTGCGCGCGCGTCTTTGTGCGTACATAATAATAATATATTGTTATCACGACGATTAACGATTGTCGCGCTCTCATGGACATTAGCGGGCGCGCGACCTGTTCACCGACTTTTCGCCAACGTTGCGCTTACCGCGACAAGACGACGGCAAGACGAATGATTTACTAACCGATCGCGCGCGGCACGCATTGTGTACGCGTGTACCCGCGTGCATATTATCGTATAATATCGTTACAACGTCCAAATACCAAAACGCCGCGGTATTTTAATGCGACGATAATAATAATAATAATAATAATAATAATAATAATAATAATAATGATAATAATAACGACGACTCCTTGTGGTACGCAAATTGAACCTCACGCCGTACGAGCTAGTGTTTCTTAGACGTTAATTACGCGATCTCGGGCTTGCGTATACGTCGCTGATGACCACGTGGTATACTCCGGTATGTAGTTTACGGTATACGCCTCGGGTCGTTCGCTATAAATCGTGTACGCGACGTAAGCGTTCGCATACGCGAGTCGAAATAAAGACCGTTCCGGCAGCGTATTGAGAATTTGGACGACGGGGGGGGGGAGGATTGACGAAACATAAAAATACACAGTACCTAGTGACGATCGTGTTGATATTATCATCTGGACGATGAGTATAGACGTTAAAAACTCAGTGTTCTTTATTGAATTTTTAGCACGACACCATCTGCTGGATTGTTCCGCTCGGATATTATTGTGTCTAATGCTTTGTTGACGATCGGAAAGAGTTCAGAGAAACTATTGACCGCATCGTATCGCTCACGGTAAGGTTAGGTTAGCTAATACAAGTTGTTCAATCTGTTCCTTGGTACATAACAAAATCCGACCTCCCCAAAGACCTAAACATTCAAACCCTAAATCAAATCTCTAAAACCAGATTTCAAAACGAATTCCAATCACACACTAACCCAATAATCAAAATATTATCATCTAAAACACTACCCGATAATCCCCGTCGAAGACTAAAAATAAAATGGTGTAGGGACCTTTTACACTAACAATCAATAACCAACGCACGTGTCGGGTGTTATCATCTAAACCATAATATTCGCCGTCAATTTTGTATTCTCTTCTTTTTTTATCAAATCTTATTATTGTACAAAAGTTGTATAGATTGTAGATGTTTTTTCTTAATAAAAAAAAAAAAGTTGTTTAATGCTGGACGAGATAGATCCTTCAAATTGTTGTAATAGAAAATTAAAATATTACGGTTAAAAAATTTAATGACTATTCGATTATTAGATTTTTATCTTCGAAAAATAAAATTTTTACCGAAAAAAACTTAAAGCTTCAATAACAAATTACGATAGTAAAATCTATCTTGATATCTTAAAGTACAAAACGTCATCATGATCTTAACACAATTATCTACTCCGTAAAGGGCTGCATATAATATAATTGGTTATAACATGTTATAATAATTATTGTCTGTTTTCGATTTATCAATACGTATAGAACGAAAAACGTTATCGTTAGTTTTTCTCTTCACGATTCAATACAAATCCACGTCATTCGAGTCGATCAACATGTAGGACACACACACACACACCCTCGACACTCGCACGCACACATGCATAGAATTGGCAAACGTTGCGGGGTCATAACGATTCGCTTCTTATTCGTTGGTTGTAAAATAATATTAAAAATGTATTACTCTCTGTCTCTTACACGCGCTTTGCTTAAAAGAGATTGATAATTATTATACAAAAATAATGTATGAATAACGTAACGTGTAAATCTATTGATTATTTTATGATAAGATATAATAGCGACGGTGATAACTAGGCTTTGGGACTTATAGCTCTGAAAAATACACAAATATGCATTCAAATATGCTTCTAAAGTCATTAAAATATGCATTAAAAATAAAAAATTACCTCTTAACCTTGGTTAATTTCATTTTTAACTATAAAATGTTATTAGTTAGAAGTTATGTCCAAAAATTAATAAATAATAATAATATTTAAGAATTATTAATCAAAAGTACAACTTTTATTATTGAATATGCAACCATTAAATTTGAAAAAATAAATATTCACTCACCTTAGAATTTAGAAAAATTAAACCAAGAATTAGACATTTATAATTTAAATTAAAATTGTTTTTAAAATAATAATAATAATATGAAAAAATTACAATATTTTTATATGGCATACATTTTCTACGTAAATTAAACAACTATTTTTATAAAAAAAAAAATGTTCATTTTTATTTATTTTGTAAAAATCACATAATTTATTCTGAATCATTTTGAGTTTCTTGAAAATTACTCTGTATTATTAAATACTTTCTTATGTTTTCAAAAGTAAATCTCCGACTATTACTGGATAACAAATATTAGTAAATTAACAAACTTCATTCAACATCTACAGAAGAAATTAGATCATAATAATTAAAGTATGCCAAATCATCATTCGTTTTATCATTGATTATAAATACTATTTATAATCAATGGTTTTATCTTCAGGCGAACCTTCCAAGTTTTCTACTTTACCACTTAATATTTTATCACTGATAACATTTGCAATATCATTGTGTTCGCGGTGTGTGTGTGTGTGTGTGTGTGTGTGTGTGTGTGTGTGTGTGTGTGTGTGTGTGTGTGTGTGTCTGCTCGGTCCGTACACATCGTGCGCCGTGGGACCGCGAACGCTCTTTTTTGCAGACGTCGCGGGCCCGACGGAACGGAACGTGACTGCGTAAAATCGTCGGACGGACGGACGTGAGTGCGTGCGGCGGCCGCGGGAAGCAGCCCCCCGAGGTTTCGGACTTGGCAAACAAAAGGAATCGTGATGGAGGCGACGGGTGGGCGGAGGTGGGCGTTCGCGCTGACCGGTGCGGAAAATACGCGAGGAATGCCGGCCGCGGGTTTCAGCGTCGGACGCGGGCGCCTCGTTAGCCGCGGGTCCACCGGTCCGTCGTGCGCTTTCACGTGCAAGTGCACAGAGGGGTAGTAGAAGGGGCGAACGATAGAAAAAAAAAAACAAAAAAACCAAAAACGAAACGACCGCGATATGTACACTCGAACCCGGTCCTCCACGACTCGATATATTACGTCATTAAAACGCGGCGACGTCTGAAGGACGGTTTAATATTATATTAATTTTTGTTTAAATCGTTTTTATTATACCTGTCCGCCGTGGTAAAAACTAGTGTGTGTGTACGATGTAATAATTTTCATATACCTATAAAAAATACTTGTGGTACGTATAAATATACATTATAACAGCGGTTCTCAAACTTTTTTGTGCTTGGAGCCCTTGTGTTCATAAAAAAAATCATGGAGCCCCAAAAATCAGAAATCTCTATTAGAGACATCAATAATTCATAAAAAATTATGTAAATTGTTAGCGATTTGCTTTTTTTTTTTTTTTTGTACCTTGTTGAATGTAGATTGTAAATAAGTAAACTAAACTATCCTACATGTCAAATGAACGAAAAACCCGACTTTTATCTCATCTCGTATTGACTATGACACGAAGCATGTGGATCTATAAACAGGGCAGGCGAGAGCTTTGGTGGGCCCCAGGGCTGATTATTTCCGGGCCCCGTCACTTTATATATACTTATTTTACTGAGATTTATATAGCTGTATAGCATTTAAATACAGTAGCGATACATAATATTCAAGTTGGATGAATTGTAAATAAAAAAAAAAAACAATATTTGGTATGTAAAATCTTTTATTAAAATTGAAGAAAATAATGAACTATTGAACAGTAATTAACGAATAATTAGGTTCAGTGAAAGTGTTCCATTTCTGGTCTTTTTCATGTCAAAATTTAGGAATTTACGACTATATTATAATATAATATATCTACCATATTATTAATAGCACACACTATATAAAAACCAACTACGCGATTATACCGATCGAACCAGCAGTGAACGCGCGTTTGTTTTGTTATCTATGTGTGTTCTGTGTTGCGTATTTTGTACAATATATGTTAGTAGGTATACAATATTATAGATAGTTGTTTAATTTTGAGCAAACGGACGATAATGGCCCGGGTCTACAGGGCCTGTGCGGCTATGCCTAAATACGCCTCTGACAACGGGCCCCCTCGGAGGTCCGGCCCCGGGGCTCTGGCCCCTAATGCCCCACCCTCTCGCCGGCCCTGTCTATAAACAGTTTAAGGTTTTAAACGTTTAAAATATAATACTTATTGATACGATCCAAATGATATTGGATATAAATATAAAAATGTAACTAAGAAATATACGTAATAATTTAATAACTTGAATTTAATGAACACAAAAAAGGCACAGGGAGCCACGGAGCCAATAGACTACTCTGGTGGAGCCCTATGGCTCCGCGGAGCACAGTTTGAGAACCGCTGTATTATATAATAATAATAAAATACAAGTACCGCGACGACGGAAAACGAGACGAGACCGAGTGCAATAATATAATAATTTCACACGACTCGCGACCTCGTGGCTCTCCTTTTCGTTACAGTTGTGCGCGTCACGATTACATGTATATAATATGTATTATAATATATACGTTAATTTAATATTATACGAAATATTATATTATTTAATGCGCGTGCACATAAACGTATATAAATGTCTTGGTAAGGCCGCCGCGCGCGTTAACAATGACGATAATTTATTTTTCCGCGGCCTTTATTCGTCCACTCGCGCGTTATTTCGTCCGGAAACGCGTTTGTTTTTTATTTTAATTTTTTTTTTTATGGATCACAAAGTCCGAGAGAGCGTCGGCCCGTCGGGACCGCCGTGCTTGGTTATACAATACCCGCGCGCACGCATTATAATACGAGCAGGACATTTGCATTATACGCCACCGCCGCCGCCGCCGCCGCGACGCAACCCCCAGGTCGGCACTTCAATTAGAAATGGTAATGCGTTTGTTATGCAAATGCAAAAGGTGGTTATTATTATTGTTACTGTTATTATTATTATTATTTTTTATTTTTTTCGCGACCTCTTCTTCTCATTCTCCGTCTTCTCCGTCCGTCCGTCCGTCCTCCTATCGCCACCGTCGTATCTCTCCCCCGTTTTCGCAACCCCACGTGGAAATTTTTTGAATTTTTTTTTTCTAAACCGATTGTTATACCTACTCCTCGCGTATATACTGCATAATAATTATCGTGTTTATAATACCGTGCGATGTCACGGACCCGGCGCCTTGGCGTGCCTTCGTACACGAGCAAATGAGCTCACACACACACACACACACACACACACACACACACACACACACACACACACACACACACACACACACACACACACACACACACACACACACACACACACACACACACACACACACACACACACACAATACAATAATTTGATATACGCGGTAGAGATTCGTAGGTGCGCATAATAATATATTATACGCTCGTATACAATTTATAATATAATTCCGAACAACAATAATATCGTAGCATTGTATTGATATTATAATGTATTCCGTACACACTCGGCACGACGATAATATAACAACGACGACGATAACGATCGGCGTGGTCTCGCGGTCAGTATATTTCCACTACGCCGCCGCCGTGTTCTGGTCGACGGAGGAACGTGTTTTTTTTTGTTTTGCTTCTCTTTTCTTCTTTTCGTTATTTTCCTTTTCTATTATTTACCCCCGCGCGCGTGGGGTTCTACACGTGAGAGCTCGGACTGTACGCGCATCTGTCGCGAGTCCCACACGCTTTGCCGGCGACGAGGGTCGATTCCCGAATAAAAAAAAAAAGAAGAAAAAAAAACAAAAAACACAAATAATAAATAAAAAAACGTTTTTTGCAAGACGTTATAAATACATGTATGTATATTTTTTTTGCTCTCACACGACTGTGATAATAGTAATAATAATGCACGTCGCCTCTCCCCCGGCGCGACACTTGCGGCGGCGTGCAAATTTCGCACGACAGTCGATTCGCCGCGGCTGTTCGTCGTCGTCGTCGTCGTCGTCGTCGTCGGAAACATCGTTTTTTATTTCTCATCGTCATCTTTTTTTTTTATTCTACTCTCCGTTTTCGTTCCACGACCGTGGATATTATACGCCCAGAAGATTTTCACGAGTCGGAATCCAATTCGACGTGAGTAGTCCGGATGACGCGCTATCGGAGTCGGTGGCTGTAGCCGCGGGAGAGGATATTATTATAACGTCCGACTCGACCGAAACCGAATTTTCACAGACGCGATTCGCGTGGTAGGTATTCACACACACACACGCTCGCGCGCGCATAAAAAAACGGACTCGAACGTACAACACGCATCTGTCTGTATAATATAATTACACGCGTATAGAACACGGTTCGATTTTAATTATCTATTTTATTAAGCACGTCGTATTTCAAGCGAACGACGCCGGCGATTTCGATCGGGTGCCCGTGTTTACGACGGATTATCATTAATTAAAATCCAGTTTACGACAGTCGAGAGCCATCTGCAGTTTACATTTGCTTAATGCGTGTGAGCCGCGTACGGTACGATAAATACATATATGTATACAAGAGAAAACATTATTTGCATACGCGGTTCGAACGATATATACGCGTAATAATCATTATCGTTTATGGTATTGGCGATAAAGAAATTTTTTTAATTCGTTTTGGGCGCGGACGCGCAGTCTAAACGAAAAGCGTCGTATTTTATTACGAGATTTGAATTAATTTGTCGCGTTATGTATATATATATATAATATGTATATACGAGTATCTACCGAGCGTTTATATTTCACGATGGGAACAGTTTTGAACTCGTAATATATACCGTCGTAATAGGTACCTATGGATATAAATCAACTTTGAGTGCATTCCACGTTCCCAGAAGTCGAATGAAAAAGCGATCGATATAAAATCGTTTTTTTTTTTGTTTTATAGAACAAATAATATATATATATATATTTCGTGATTTTTTAATTTTGCGTCCGTTATATACTATCGGGTTACGAATTTCGTGTGCACGCAAGTGGACAAACAACGATGACGACTATATATATATATTTACGTATATACTTAATAAAATCGCGAGTTTGTGAGTGCGTGTGTGCGCACGCTCGTGTAAATATATACACTCACGAACACACGCGCGTACGCTTTCACATTATATATATATATATGTATGTATAAAGTTTGTCGAAACCAATAAAGATTCAAACAATACGGTCATTTTGAACGTAACTGATATTTAGCCGTCGTGTGCCCTTTACAACCGAGGGTTATAATATAATACTTAAGGGTCATGTTTGTTCATGTGAAACGCATAAAGTCGGTCGACATATGGCGCGGGCCGGCCGTAGAAGCCCCTGAGTATACAATTCGTTAAGCTCCGAGCCGGTCGGCTGATTATAAGGATGGTTAAAAAGAGATTTGGTTTTTTCGTTTCATTAATTATAACGACCTTATTACAGCGCTAGGGTATTTGTATTTTACTTTTTTTTTTTTTTTGTTTTTCACCGAAACTCTGGCAACCGTACCGTATACGGATACACCATCACATGCACACCTACGTGCGTTACCTATATTCATACGAATAGACGAGACGACGAAACGAACAAATAAAAAAATAAAAACCGGAAAGAATACCATACAATTTGTATACTACACATATGTTGGTCGATTCATCATTTGTTTTTTTCTTACCCCCGGGTCACATAGTTTTCTGGTGTTCTATAGACTATAAAAGATAATGACAATAATACGATATAATATATATATATATGATAGGAGTCGTGAGGTCTGTAACTCCGGAACAAAGAATATGTGGGCAGTGTCTATAGAAACTTCTCAGCTAGAATGTCCAAAATTTATACGTGCATGTGTGTGCGCGCGCGTGTTCCAAAAGTTTCGCAATTCGATCACGCGTGTGCCGGTTGATTAGTAATTTAAACATTATAGTCGCGTCGCTGGGTCCAAAATTTTAAGAATGTCCCTGAAGCAAAGAGCTCTAGTGAGAGAGAGAGAGAGAGAGGGCGGCGACAACTCTCACGGTTCACAGGGAGTTTAACGACATTTTCGATTAATCTCGTCCGGTCGTTGTCGTCATTCACATAATACGCGCAAGCGCTTACGCACACACACACACGCACACACACACACACACACACACACACACACACACACACACACACACACACACACACACACACACACACACACACACACACACACAACAGCGTACGCGTATTAACGCACACGTAACGACGGCAAAGTTGAGCGCACACGATATTGAATCACTTGGGAATAGTTTCGAGAGGGAGGATACGGCGGACAAAAAATTGCTTGGTCAAGAAGAAACGCAGTACACTATTGGAACGGAATCGATAAGTTTTCATTATTTCAGCTTCACGTGCAAGCGCTGTTCGCAAAGTCGGAAAACTTACAGAACGTATAAAATACTTATATGGTATATAATATTATATGATATAATCGTAGCGACGAGAGCGTGAAACTGACGTTATTGACGATACCACCCCGTACCTAAAGTAAAATACGCCTATACGGCACACGAAGCGTTCGCAAGGGTTGATCCGAGGAGACAGCTGATCACCCCGTGAGATTTTTTTTCTCGAGAACACACGGATTTACAATATATTTTGTGATGTATTTTTTTATTTATAGATGTTTTTGTTGTACAAATATAACTGTAATAATCAGTATAATATAATATGATACTTTCCAAACAACCAGATTAATCGTGAACATATTTTATACAATTTAAAAATCCTTTATCAAAGTTACGTTTAAAGGTATTTTTTCATACGTTTATACTCGTGTGCATAAAGATGATTTTTTTTTTTATGGTATTATTACACGTTTTTACATAAATGTAGCTTTTTACGTTATTACACATTTTGTCGGTAGTATTTTGATATGTTATACCATGTTTGTGTACTACTAGAGGCATACATGGATTCTACGAATAAGTTTTCACATTTTCTTGAAGACGCAATTATTCAAAATTAGGTTTGTAAACCATTTGATTTTATTATGCCGTTGTTTGTGATTTTCAGTTTTTAGACTGAATTATATATTGATTATATTATTGTATTGAATGCCACGTCCGTTTAGTATTTAGCTCAAAACCAAAACGAAAAGCGTAATACTCGGTCAGTGCGCCAGTAAACATATCAAATATCGACAAATTCTACTATGGGTATACGATATACATAACATACGTGCGACTGTGCGTGTATGATATATGACTACTGTACCGTTTGTTAATGCATGTGTACGCCTAAGCTGATACCATTCATATAAGTACTCGCATACGTAACGTAATATGGACAAAATATGAGGTAGAGGAGGAACTGTCGTCGTCATCACGCGAGAGGACCCGACAGACTTCCCGTGCGTTGTAAACACACATACACATATAAAAATAATAATGATAATAAAAATAATAATAATATTAATAATAATATTAAGGAAAATAAAATAATAATAATATTAATAAAACTAAAATAATAATTAATAATAATAATAATAATAATAATAATAATTATTATAATAATGATTATTATAGTAATTATGCTCGACCGCTCTGTTTAAAACGATCGAAACGACGACCGATATATTTTCAGTATTTTCACATCGTGAATGCAACACTGCCTTAAGGTCTATTCACACCACTATGGAACGGACCGGGCTAGATTAAATGGGTAACGTAATAGCAACTATTATTATTATTAAATATTAAATGAAAGTTTCAAAAATGTAAGTCATTCGTGTCCTAACGTGTCAATCGTAAGCACCTTATTTCTCGTGCAGTTGTGTTGCAATTTTTACCAATTGTACTTTGAAAAAAAAAAACATCGAAAATGACTGATTTTTCTGATGAAGAACTGGCGATGATAGCATTACTTTTAGACGAAGAAGAGTCCGAAAAAATAAAAAAAGCAAACGAGAAACGTTTGGGTACTCATCCAGCTTGGCAGAAGCGTTCTGTCGAAGGCGAATTCGTCACGCTGTACAAAGAGCTCGTGGGTGACGAATTTGAATTTCATCAATACTTTAGAAAGAGTACCTACGTACGGTTTTGAAAAACTACCTAACCGAATGCCGATTCCCATACGATTTGCCGAAAAATCCGGACGGAAACCGGTTCAAGAGGAGTCGCAAAGAATATTTTTATCGCCCGTCCCCGGGCAGTTGCACCGTTCCGTTGTCGTTCCGGATAATGTGAACGCTTACATATTTTAAAAACATAGAAACAACATTTTGTCTCGGTTCTGTTGTAGTGTGAACAGACGTCCTTTTATCGTAAAAATATAATAAAATTTAATATTACGGAAGACATTCACCGAACCAATGACGCCGACGCCGGTGGATTTGGCGTAATAAAGCAAATATCGTGATGATAAGTATAAGTACAAGTGAATCATTTATTTGAGAAACGACGTAAGTCACAAAAAGGTGATTCGTAGAAAATAAGAGAAAACTGTTTTTACGCTACCAGTGATATATGGTACCAGCATGGGCGTATTTAGATAAGGGCCATGGGACCCATTGCCCAGAACGGCAATTTTTTTTCGATCAAGAGGGGCGGCAAATTTTTCTTGGTACATAGTAGATATTTGGTAGTAAATAACAATTGTTCAACATTTCTGTGATTGTGCAACTCTAAAAATAAAAAATAAGTTATCTGTTATTAATAGTCACTGATAATGGCTCATTATTTTTCCTACAATGTATTACATTTTATATATGTATATTATGTATTATTTTTAAATACACCTTCTGCAATCTGCAGTGCAGAGCATTCCTTTTCTACATTAAAAAGAATAAAAAAACTATTTACGGTCTACAATAGTACAGGACCGCTGTTCAGCTTTAGCTGTTCTATCAATTGAAGCTGATATGACCACTTCAATAGATTTACAAGATAATATAATATTGATGATTTCGCTACTTGCGAATCAAGAAAAAAAAAGTTTTAAAATGTTTTATATTTATTCCACTAGTGATGTTCTACTTATTGACTAAATAATGATTTTATGTTTGATATTTTTAATTTTTGACGTAAAGAATTATCATTAAAAAATAAATGGAAGTCTTTTTTAGAAAGCGGCAAAATTTGTGTTGCCCCCTAACCAAAGTTCCTAAATACGCCACTGGGTACCAGTGATTATTTACATTGGTGCCACCGTCTTAAAATTGAATATTTATTTTACAAATTTTCACACATGATCTGTCTATCATTTGATAACACATTCCACGCATTATCTCAATTTGTGATATTTTGTGACTTACGTCGTTTCTCAAATAAATGGTTCAAGTATTCTTCGATCAAACGTCAATCAACTCGTAGTATTATAAACTTACGATATCATAAACATTACGGTTATATTATGCTTCATGTTTTCAATACGACTCTATAAAAATTAATATAAACAAATTTATAAAAACTTCATCTATTATCCGTCATGGCGTGTGTGTGTGTGTGTGTGTGTACATTCACACCCAATACACTTGTACCACGGATATAAAACACGTCGGATAAACTTTCGTCGAAACGAACGTGAGTCATGACGCGAGGTGTGTCCGTGACAAGTTTCGTTTTAATTTCTCGACTGATTAATAGTGCGCTCAGCAATATCGGACGCGTATTGTCCCGACGAGTTTCCGCGTTAAAACATTTTACATATTATAAATATTAAACGTGCGCGTGTAACTCTATTATATTGCGCGATTGTGGTTTTATCGTCGCCGTCGTCGTCGGAATGAATAAAATATACGCGATAGTCGTACGTAATATTATTAAGCTTGCAGCACACGCGTGCACGCTGCGCGTGTGTGCATACGTTTATTTGCATTTCACATCATATACGCACCACGCGGATTAATAAATAGTCTATAGATCTGTTTCTAAATAATAATACCTATTACAATACACACACGCGCGCGCCCATGTATTATACTCGTATTTATTTTTTATCGACCTTTTGTCATTACGATCAAACGATAAAATACAAAAACAGTGACATTTTTTATCGTGACATGTACAATAGTATGTAGCTATGTAACCCATCATGTATGAATCGATGTTGCGTTATAGATACGGAAAATTACATTCGATGTGTACATTATTCGTCCTATTATAATTAACTAGGCATTCAGCAAACTGTGATCCGGAAAGAATAATTCAATAAATAACAACACATATAATAAACAGTGTGATCACGATAAGTGGAAACACTCAATAACTACGTGCAGGCTTCATATATTTCAATTCTGCTTTTTCGGCTAACTAATAAACATTATTATACACATTTTCAAATAATTAGACTATTTTTTTGACAGTTAACTTTGCGCATGCGCACAATAACCTTTTTTTTTAAATGGCATGATCCAGTTTTGATCAAAAATTATTTTTTGTTTGTTATTTTTTAATGAATTTTAGTGGTTGAACTTTTTTTTCTAAGTCAAAAAATGACCGAGTTATAGCAATTTTATTTTACGTTATTTGCACGGGTATAACAGGTTATAAAATACGTAGTTGATATTAATAAAAAGTTTGAACAATTTGTTAGATAAATAAAACTTTTATGAATACAACAAATTAATATTTGTAATTTTATTTTTATTATTCACGTATTTATTATTATCAACTACTAATTAGTTAGCCGAAAAAGCAGAATTGGAATATATGAAGCCTGCACATAGTTATTGAGTGTTTCCACTGATCGTGATCACACTGTATATAGCTATATTATAGCTGTACTCAAAATAAGAATGTGATGCAATTTTTCAATTTGTTGGACCTCCTCACCCTCTTTCTCTCCCTCCCTCTCTCTCTCTTTCTATCTTATCTATCATGGATTTCCTATGAGAGAGAGAGAGAGAGAGAGAGAGAGAGAGAGAGAGAGAGAGAGAGAGAGAGAGAGAGAGAGAGAGAGAGAGAGAGAGAGAAATAAAATGCATTTTCCACAAATGTATCTCTCTTCTGAGCAAACTGCACGTAGTAATACACAGTTGTGAAAAGACCGCGGTCGTGATTATGCATTATTGAGTGCTGTTATTATGTGGTACAACTCAACTGTTTTTCTTCTATTGCACATTGGCTGTAAATTGTATCTTCCGGAGGAAATTCGGGCAGATAGTATAATAATATGTTGGCGCGTATTACATAATAAATTGTTATAATTATTGAGGAATGACTACGGACAGTGGTCATGTCAAAACATATTATTTCATTCGACATGTTCGTCGGTAATTTCGTACGAACGAAACGGTTATTGATTTCAGTTCGTTGAGGAATTCGGTAGTTCGACTGATGACTGGTCATAAGTACGTCATTGACGTCGGCGTACGAACGTATTTTTGGTCTAGCCCAAACTTGAAGTAAACCATAGTTCATCAATTATTCTTATTACTCTATGGAGTAAACCACCGACATTTCGTATTATAAATATACGTAATTTACGATTGCCCGTGATATGAGATGGCATATGGATACTCGAATAATAATATTAAAACGAATAAACGTACGCCACTGTAAACTAGGGTGACCATATTAAAAAAATTTAAATACAGGACTAAAATAATTTTCACAGTTTTTTAAATAATAATAATCGTATTTTTTTATCACAATTTTTAATCATAATAAAAACACAATTTAATATGCCTAAAATAGTACCTAATATATATTTAATATTATTTCTATTCTTATAAAGCAATTACAAAACTAACTCATCATTTTTAATTAATACATAAAAAATAAATACAAAAAAAATAAGAGTTACTTAATGAATTACATAAAGTACATCGTACCTATGTAGTATAAACGTATTTGTAGGTTTATAAGATCGATTGATAAACAGGACAAAAAGTTTCCTGAGAGACGTTCGTCAGGACAACAGGACACATCTGTAAAATAAAGGACAAGCCTGTGAAAAACCGGACGTATGGTCACCCCCTACTGTACACCCATGTTATTTATAAACACCCATATAAATAAATATCGTTTCAAATGACGCGGAAAAACGCCGATAATGTTTTAATCGTCTGGCTAATAAATGATGATTACACGTCATAACAAAGTGGGAGTTACGTATTTCTTCGTCACAAAAGTAAAAAAAAAACAAAAACCGTATTTTCATCTAGGGACATAATATAGTCACAGTTTACGTGAAATCGAATTTTATCGTGGGATTTCCCGCGCGTAGGATCCGCGAATGGACCTCTCATCTATGCTAGATTTAAATATGTATATATTATACAAACATAATATCATATTGTATTTGATACCGGATTATCATTTTCATCGTACATGTGCTGCAATACGGCGGCGGGCCACTACGTTACAGACTGCAACGCGTCTTTGCACTTATTATATCCTCATAAATTTTAATATATTTATACGAGTGTACTGCAGCTGTTATGCGCGTACACACGATATATATATACGATTATATAACATATATATGTATAAAATGTATATTTTACATAAAACGCGCGGGCCCACGCGAGAGTTCAAATATTAAAATGACTAAGAGCTTTTGACTCCTTATCCCGACGAGTTTGAACCGAACCATAACCGAGTAATCTTTTGTAAGACGATTACACGGCGGTTTGCATGAATAATGTAATTATTATATTTACACACACACACGCGTTACGTACGCGCGTGCGCACGCACATACTACACACGCACAGAACGACGAGAGACTTAATTCGTCCGGCGTGGTTTTAAGACTATAACTCTGTTTGTACACACATACATACATAGGTGTATTTATGTTACGTAACGATGTATACGCATTTTACGTGGCGTATTCGGGATTTTAGCGAACTTGTATTGTTTTTCACGTAAATCAAACCACGTCTTGCGGTGGGGGAGGCGTCGTCCCTCGTACCTTCTTCGGGCATGATTCGGGGCAGGAGGGGACTAGGGGAACTCGGGTACCCGGGCCTAAAGTTTCCCCGCAATAATACGTCGCAATTGTATCGGTATATAAGAACGACTTTACGACTTAACAAGTAGCTGTTATTAGGTAACATAGCTTACAGCGTGTTATTGCGGGTATTTGAGTTTGTGAGATCGAAACGGTGCGATAAAAGTTTGTTTCGGAGCCTTGACCGCCTTCTCTCCGAAAACAGGTGTCTGAGCCCATTGGCCGACTGCACCCTCCACGAGCAGTTCCACGTTACTATATTTATTTTCATTGTGACCCAAGGGCGTATTTCTGGGGGGGGGGGCGACGGGGCGATCGCCCTCCCCCCCGGGCCTTTTCAATTTTTTTTTCATTTTTTTATATTATCTGTATTATATTATAATATTCATTAGAAAAAAAATCACGAAATTATTTAAAGTCGTAGATTATGATATAGGTGTGTATCGTATCGATTTTTAACGATAGATACTTTTAGATATACGTTATCTGATACTGAACGTTCGATAATTTTTTTTTTGTTAAACACGAAATAGTAATGATATTATTGTAGTACGGCACGAATACGTCTTTATATAGTTCTCGTAGTACATGGTAGTACATAGTCAAATGAGACAGGAAAGATTGACTGGTTTGGCACTGTTACATATACATCGCAGTATAGAACTAGATGCGTGCAAAGTAATAGACAGATTTTCAGAACACAAACGATTTAAAGAATTTGTTTTATAAAATAATAATTTTAATTAGTTCGTGTTTCAATTAAAAGGCTTTTTATTTAATTTTAATCCCAAATATTATAGTTCAATTATTTTTGTTTATTTTTTATTCCTCAACATCACAAGTCTAAAAGTCGCCCCCCCCTGAAAATAGGGCCAGGGACGCCCTTGTTGTGACCACTGTTAATTTTACGGTTCTCGAACGTACGTCGTTTGTACTGCAGTATACTTTTGATACGATTCCAAAAAGAACCTATCGGCGGAAAAAATAATCGTACCCTGGAACTCCAACCTTTGCGCACGCATCTCTTTAAGTCGATCGGCACACTGTCGGATCGCGTGTTAGACGCATACTACGTCTCGACCATTTCGAGACGTGGGTAAAAAAGCGTCGTGGCGATACGGGAACAACGCTACGACGTGATTTGTACCAAGGATGTTATCTCGTTATGCGTGAGATACTGCGAGATGATCGGATCGTTTTTAATACACTATATCCACATATACGGCTAGATCGAGCATCGTCGTCGGTGTTGTGCCATAGACAATTTTATCTAAACAAATTTATCTAGATGCTTCACATAGATAACAATTTTATATGATTACCTTATCTAGATAAAAACAAAAATTGTAATCTAATTTTCATCTAGTGGAAAATAATAGTTATCTATATAAATTTATCTAGATAATTTTTTTTTTTTTTTTTTAAACGTAGTCTTCACTCAATGTAATCGGTTCACGAAGATTAAAGCGATAAAATAAAATATAAATTTGGATATGAAATGCCCACCTATATTTATGAGACATAATCTATAAATATAAACATTTTTTTTTAGTCTTGGAATTCATCTGAAACAGTAAAGTATTATAACAGGATGGTCATTATTAGCTCGACCTGATACTAGGTGAAGTACGATTGGTTATTACATTTTAATTTTTACCGAATATTAAATTACTTTATTCTAAGTATAAGAAAAAAATACTTCGGAAAAGTTTGTATTTATTTCAACTTTGTGAAAAAATAAATATGTGTAGTATTAGTTAGGTATATATCATTTGTATCATTTTATATTTTTATACGAGGTGCTATTACAGTTTAATTAAAAATATGTAAATTGGAGACTCCAAAGTTTTTTTTTAAAGAAAAAAAGACAAGTGGCATTCGGGGACTGCCGCGATAAAGCTATTGCATATTAAATAAATAAGGAGTTGAGTAGTTCCGTGACGGCAGTTCCCCACGTGGTCACACCAAACGCATCGACAACTATGTGACAACGACCACGATAAATGACGTTAATTTATAACGAACAAAACGATGATATGATTGCATATATGATTGCATAATTAATGTAATACGGATAATAATTTTTAAATACTTCACCGTGACTCGACCAATTAATGGTCGATTTGAGCGCGTACATACTAAAAAAAGGGCTTTAAGTTCGCTTCTTTTCTCGTCTGTGTTAGAAAAACTAAAAGTAAAGCGAGTCCTCCGGGTCACGCTTAGTGATGGGAATAATCGAGAGAAAATAATCGAGTAACTCGATTGTTGGTATTTATCGAGTAACTCGATTATTAGGAAAAATAATCGAATGATAACAGTAATTACTAATTAGTAATTACTATTTATTAGTAGTTAGTAGTTACTAGTTACTAATAAAATACTAGTAATTACTAGTATTCTACTCATCAGTTAACCAAAAATATCTGATCTTACACTTGAATTCTTAGAACGTTAGAACACAAAAATTATTAATAAATTATTTACCTATCCATCATTATTCATTTCGAATTATTTAAACATTTTAAATAAATAATCAAATCATTATAGACATGAAATATTTCTATATTATAATACGTATTTAAGAGCCTTTTTAGTTCATTTATTTGATCATTTCATTCCATACTTCTAATGGAGAAATTTAATTTTTTAAATTAAAAGTTACCTAGTTAACAATATTACATAAACATAAGTAAATATCAGTACCGACAAGTCCAAGTTGAATATTGGTTGATTTTTAATCAATAATGTTTAATGTTTTGATTATTTTAATCGAGTGAATATCTCGACTATAATAATATTTCGATTATTTTAATCGAGTGAATATCTCGATTATAGTAATATCTCGATTACTAATTACTCGATTATCGAAATCATTCGATTATTCCCATCACTAGTCACGCTAGTGAAATAATCGCAAAGTGCACTTGATTTCACCGAATACAAAGAAATGAAGAAACGACGAAGGATACCATATAGTATATTATAAAGACTATACGTTTGTCCAAAGAGTACACAAGTGCTACGTTTGCCCATAGAGTATATAAAGACAGAGAGGGGGATTACGGGATTCCACGGGTAGTGGTCACGCTTTTTCGTTACGAAAAATTTTTTTTCAGTCACTACACCAGACCTGCGATAAAAGCTATGCAATAGCTTAAAAACATAAGGCTTTGTTTTGAATTTGTATTTTAATTATTTTATATTTAATATAAACATTTTATCTCATTTTCATCTAGATAAAAATAATTTTTATTTATCTATGTCTAGATAAAAATGAAACTTTTGTACTATATCTATCTTTATCTAGATAATATTATGATTTCATATATCTTATCCTTATCTAGACATTTTTTTTTTTTATCTGAGCACAACACTGGTCGTCGTCTTCGACGTCGTCGTCGTCGGAGGATTACGTTGACGAAAATAAACGATTCGGCGGACGTCGTAGTAACAACAAGTTTCTAAACGTAAATATATTCAAATCTATGCGTACGCCGTATACTCACGAACACAATATTCGTCGTCGTTTCGAGGCGAGCCCGCAAACTGTACTTAACTTTATAGTTTATACACGTCGTACGTATGTATAATACGTATATATTTATCCGAACGGGTTTCGTAACGTATTCGTAGATGTGTATAATATAAATCGTATATTTTAATCCGAAAATATTAGACGCTCGTCCGGAACGACGGCGTTGGCGAGTGTACAAATATAGGGCGTCGTCCATTATCGCACAAAGGCACAAAATAGGTACGCATGGGACAAAACCGCACACAATATTGTAAAACACTTGTGTAGGCCGTTACCGCACACGGGTTAACACCGGTTAACGATACAGACATATTATTATTGCAATAATTATCAGGCCGTTATTTATTGTATCATCTCGGATTTCCCGATTTCATCTACTGTTGTATCTATTGAATATAGTACTTGTTCCACTTATCACAATGAACGAATTTGCAGTTTGTTAACTTTTGACTCGCGGAGTTTCAAACCATTGCGTCGAAACGTCGTTACGTATATATTTTTTTTTCGTTAATATTATTCTTGTATATGTATATAGGTATGTATGTAATTTATGAAAAAAACTTGTCTAAATTTTGAACCAATATTTTAAAACATAATCATGTTTTGTTTGTATTGTATTATCACCAAAAAAATCTAAATTGATTTTTTTTTTTTTTTGTATTTTACTTCCCTACTATTTATGTAAATAATAAATAAAGATGAATTTTTTAATTTTGTGTTTCATTTTTGTGTGCGGTATTGGGTGAGGCATTTTTTGCGGAATCGGGTTGTGTTTGTGCGGTAATGGAAAGCGCCGAAAATATAACATGTGAGTGGTGTTGTAGCGTGTGCACAAACGTCATCCGACGCACACACGACGATTTCACTCGGACAATGTGCGTGCGGAATTCCTATGTATTTCGCACAAACGTCGTCGTGACCTGTGTGTGTGTGTGTGTGTGTGTGTGTGTGTGTGTGTGTGTGTGTGTGTGTGTGTGTGTGTGTGTGTGTGTGTGTGTGTGTGTGTGTGTGTGTGTGTGTGTGTGTGTGTGTGTGTGTGTGAGAGTGTAAAACATAACACGAGCCGGCAGATGGGTAAAAAAAAAAAAAAGAGTTAAAACGATAATCGACGTGATGCGACGTGGCTGTGTGTGCTGAGAAAATGCATATATACTCGTGTCGTACACTAAGTGTATTAATATATAATATACGAGTGTAAATTCCAAGGAACGTGTTTTTTCTAGACGGTATACTAAAAAAAAAAGTGTTTTTTCAAGAAATTTTCTTTTTCGCCGAAAGGCAAAATTTAAATACCGCGAAAAACGGCTTTAGGTGTGGTCTTGTAGTTTACGTAGGTATACACGGCGAACGGTTAATGTATGTAAATCGGAACTTTTTCCAAATACACCTATAAAACACGTACGTTTTCGTAGAGAAAATATTTTTTGAAATCTTTTTGGTTTTACTGAACGGCAATAACCAGTGCAGTGTCATAATAACCCGATTAGACATTTCCCAACAGACATCATAATATTATATTGTACTCTGCACCCGGGTCGAATGACACGATTTATATACAAGCATTTTATTATCACGTACGCTCGCGTGTAACTATCGCGCCGCCGATCTTTTATTACAGTAGATTCTTAATATGTCGAACGTCGCTATCTCGAATTTTTCGTTATCTCGAAATACATTGAATTCCCCGCGAAATGTTCACTTCATAGTGTTTTGCTCTCGATATCCTAGTTTTTAGTTATATTTTTCCAAAATTTCGAACGCGTACGTTAATATCTCATTGTGTATTGGAGGTAACCTAACCATGGATATATTATCTAGTTCAATCGTATCTATTGATACACTATTCTAAAATATTTCGTTCATCACTGTCTATATTATCAGTGATTCCCAACCTTTTTTATTATACGCCTCCTTTGTAGATTTTTGAAACTCTCGCCCCTCCCCTTATAACCTGAAAAATATACCACTTTTTTGTGTATAATCATCGATATACATTCTTATTTTCGAGCGAGCCGTTATCAACACTCGCGACGAATACGTATTACGACGACACTACGTGCACTGTGCAACTTCAAAATAAAACTAAAGCCTATTATAATAATTAATAACCTGTTCACTAGGCGTATTTATCGTACCAATTTACTCACGGATAGTGTGGTGGCGTGGTGACATAAAACGATTAAGTTGTGATCTTAAATAATTGTAATCTTTATCAATACTCAATAACCGGTCGTTATTAGTTTTTCATATTTTCCCTACATTTTAAAATAAAAATAATTTAATAAATAAAAACGGTGTTTTGTAATGATTGCTTACGCCTCTCCGGAAACGTTTACACGCCCCCCCCCCCCAGGTCGGGAAACTCTTGTCTATACAAACGCGTCAAGATCGAATACGGTTTGCACGGCCACCAGCGGCAGCTTCTGCGTACACACGTGACGGTAAAATTCACACAAGTCTGCCGCGTCCGTGAATTTCGTTCCGTATCGTGACCGTTAAAGAGCTAAAACAATAATTTGTTTCGACTCTGTGCACGCATGGGATGTTTTACGGCCGGAGCGGAAACGATTTCGATTGTCATTGAAGAAAATTACACACTCTGCCCACGGGGCACAACGGCCAAAAACAACGCGGAACGATGCGAATTCAATTTAAACGAGTAAAGAAAACAGATTTAGCGTTGTTTTATGATGATATCTCGAAATCACATTCGTTTTTTGGGGGTATTCGCATTGTTCGTGGGGTCTTTGAACAGTCGTCTATACGAGCGGTTCCCAACCTTTTTAGCCGACGGTGCCGTTTTGTTTGCGCAAATTTCGTTAGGTGCCCTTCTGTGAATATCACGAGAAACGTGATAAAAACAAACACTAGTTTTCATTCATGACTGATATAAATAATTTTGTTGAGCGTATTATCGACAAATTATAATTTTATTATAGCTAAAAGTAAAAAGAAAGAATACTGCTTTAAAAGTGAAAAACTAATGACTAATGAGATGTTTGAGGCTGCTTATTTTTGGAAATTTGGGCGATATCTGGAACCGCGGTGCACAGGTTGGGAGTCAGAGGTTTCTTAGAAGTTTGTCTCCTCAAATATATCTTATGTATTAAAACAATTTATGAAAACTAAAGTCAGTCTGGCCGTTCTGTCCGGCCAATTACCTTCATTCTTTTTTTTTTTTTATGAATGGTATTTAGACACAGATATGTCATCAATCATTGAAATTTACTCAACTCCCACCTTACTCGAGTTATACTCAAACGCCATTCTTCCCTGTACATTTCTCATGGGACACATTCACTCAAGCAATTCGAATTATCATAGCTCCTCTTCTTATGAATGGATATTGATCGTTTCACTCTCTGAACACTCAGTGGATCAAGATATATATATTTTTTTTGAGCTATTAACTTCTTAAATTCGTCGAGTTTGAGGAAAGTTATGTGTGCACAATCAACTTTACTTTCAATTTTTTCCAAATATATAATATATAATACATAGGGCTGGGATTTTAATGCCCTAAAAAACCCCGAAAATGTCCTTAAAAAAAAATGCTTTTATGACCTAAGAATTCTAAATAATGCCCTAAAAAAACCCGAAAAATGCCCTAAAAAAATGCTTTTATGATCTAAAAATGTTTTTTATTTTTAATAATTTTAGTATAAATTACAATAAAAAGTTTTAAAAATGCGTTATAAAAATCTATCACAAGTGTAAACTGTAAATACATAGTTTTAGTATAAATCTAAAAAAAAAGTTTTTTACGAATTACGAGTACCTACTTATAATCTGTTATATTTATTTAAAAACCATGTTGGTGTAAAAATCTTAAAATAAAATTTCAAATTCAGACACTTGGTTTCCAAAAACTCAAAAAATGCTCCGAAAACTCTAAAATGCCCTAAAAAATTAAGGAAATGACCTAAAAACTAAAACATGCCAAAAAATGCAAAATAAACTTTCTTAGTTTTATTCAAATGTACATAAAACAAATTTGTGACAAGACGAGCATTGCACAGTAAGCTTTGGAAAACAATGCTAAGTGCATCGAAATCCCAGCCCTAAATTAATATATTTTTATTATACAAATAAATTATGGGATTTTCCGCGACGGTTGTACTAGTATATTATATGAAAACCGAGCGCCATGATGATGTCTGAATGACACCGTCTGATGTTTTACGATCACTTCAAATCGTACGGTCTACGTCGGTAGCAGCATGAATAACTAGTACGGCGGAAATGATGTACTACAATACAAATAGCAAACGGTGTAAATTTGCACTTCCTGAAAACGCGTTTTTTTTTCATAAACAAAGCTATGCCCGGGCGTCAGTGAAAAAGTGCGTTCGAATCCACGCCCTAGTTAAACGTTATGCGTGCATTCAAATAAATACAGTCATTGTTCGATACACTTTCGGTATTCGATTAACGTAAAAAACGAAAAAAAAAAAATACAAATACAAATGAATAATCGATTTGTGACCGTACGCGGCGGCGGCGAATCCTACGATCGTAGCCCACGAAAAATCAGGCGAATATCGCAGCGTTCTCTCTATTATAATACATACCTACGCCCGGCCGACGAGTACCATACGATGTAAAACCATACGGTATTCGCGTGGTCCGCCAACAGCTTAAGGCGTATTCTCATGAGTCAACTTTTGTTGACCGATTATATTTGATCAACAAAAATTGAATATAAGTTGAATCACAACATGTTTCAATTTTATTTTCAACTCAGTTTAACACGTAATGCCGCGGTCGACACGGAGTCGACGCCACTGTCGAGCTCATTTAATCAAATATATCAATACAGTTGAAAATGGCGTCGAAAGCAGTTGTATGTGAAATAGTAAATACAATAAGTATTTTAGTAAAAGAAGAATTAAAAACGATTTTATTTATTTTACTAAAATGTGATTTTTTCTATACATATATGTATGCATTTTATCACTTACAAATTTCTCATTATATTCAACTGTTTTAAAATAAACTGTGTTTGAATTTTTCTTATTATCATTGTTTTAAAAATCATTTTATTTATCTTTTTTTTCTTTCTCTTATTATTATTATTAATCCACTGTATTTGGTACCAACTAATAAGTGCTCTTGCTGACGAGGTTTTCCTCGATGTAGAGTAATTTCTAGTAATATTTCACATATATGTATACTGTTTATATTTCTTTTACTAGAATAAAAAAATTATTATTATTATTTAAAAAAAAAAAATATGCTTAAAAATCGTAAAAAACGTCGTTTATGGGTGAGACAATGGATGTTGAGAAGAAATCTATTGGGAGCATCAAACAATTTACTTAATGAACTAGCATTAGAGGATAAAAATTATGTTCTCACGTGTCGAGACGGGTTTCAACTTGAAAGGAATTGGAAAACAACTCATTACTTGAACGATAAGTTCAAATTAAACTGAAAGTGTACGTATTCAGGTAAGTCGGAGCATGAAATCGACTACACACTACTCGGTGAAGTTTGAACTGAAGACCGAGTGTATAGACCGCTACTACGTACAACGTACGTTGGGCGGTCGTTCGCTCCAATCCGAAAAATCAAGCGCGACCTGTTCCGTTCATGCCACGTCCAGGACTGAACGAGCCTTCAGTTTTTGCATACATACGATAGGACTCGCCTGAACGACCAGACCGGTTCAGTCAAGTCTTAAGGGCCCTACACACGTTCAGTTTTTATTTCAAACTTGACTGAAGGAATATGCACTCAGGTAAGTCGGAGCTTGAGCTGGACTACACACTACTCGCATTTGTCGTCAGTTAAGCTTGATGACTTCTGTTGAAATCATGTCTACTGACGATTTATGTTTAGCTGCGACTGCTATTGCATGTTATTCAAAATTGATATGCGAACGAAAAAAGAAAAAAACGCTCAAAATGAGTCAAAAATTGGTTAGAAAAGCGAAGTACTTACTCTCACGTAAATTTATTAAATGAATTACGTACCGGATGACTGGCGAAATTATTTACGTATGGATGAGGACACATATATCGAACTTTTAAATTTGGTAACACCACTTATAAATCTTTTGTGGTAATGTTCGAGAGTCCATACTAAAATTATTATTAAAAATAGATTTTAATAGTTTATAAATGTATAATAAGTAAATATAACGATGTATATATAATTTGATACTTACTTATGATTTATTTGATTTGATGATAAGTAGGTACTAATATTGTAGGTAATAAAATAACTAATAAATATGTATAAAAATATAATGTTTAAATAAATTTGTATACGCGCGTGGCCGTGACCGTGGTTCGCGCCAGTTCAAAAAATCAAGAACATCCAGTTCAGTTCATGCCGCGCCCGAGACTGAACGAGCCTTCAGTTTTCACATACACACTTTAGGACTTGCCTGAACAGTCAGACCTGTTCAGTCAAGTTTGAAATAAAAACTGAACGTGTGTAGGCCGCTTTAATAAAGTTTGAATGGGTCAAATTTTTTTTGATCAACTAATCAGTTGATCAAGTTTATTTAAACAAAGGTTCTCAATACAGATTTTATTCGAATCTTGTCGATCAACTCGAATCGGTCAACTAAACTCGACTCACGATAACGCGCCTTAACTCATCGTCCGAATCGCCCGGGCGTCGTACAACGTCATTATTTGTATACAGGGTGACGCACGTACGGTTTATCGACGAAGCGACCGTCTCCGGACGACGAGGCTGGCGTTATCGGCCGCGAATCGCACAGTCATTACGCGGTCCCTGTAAAATGGCATAGATCGCCGCCGGGAGGACGCTGTTTGCGGATTCGGGCCCCGCAACAATAACCGATAATAACAAACCTTGTATACATACTGTACCTACGCCGGTGGCGCTTGCTCGCATTGTTGTCGGGCCGTCGTCGTCGCGAGACGCCGCCGTTTATTTTTAATGTTTTATACGCGTTTTCGACCTCGACGCGCTATACCGTCGCCTCTCTCTGCACCGCCGGAACAATGGTTTCGAGAACGGACGTGTACGATATAACGTAATAATGATTTTAATAACGAGAATAATATAATTATAATGGCGTTATGCGCGCCGAGTCCCGAGAAAAGATTTCCGAATGAAAACTGTTTTGACCCTGCGACGCAAAAGAGCGGTGAAAATCGCGCTTACCGACACACATTTGCAGTTTTGAATGCGCTCGTTCTTTTGTCCCGTTACACAACACGCACGCACACAGATTTTATTATATGAACGCCTATGTAATAATAATACGTGTCGAACTGTACGGTATTGTCTTATTGGAAATTTGATCGAGTCGGTTTCGCGTATATTTTTCAATCGCGTGTCTGAGAGATATTATAAAAATATTGCAACTTTGACACGTCTTGAAGATCGGTTTTAAAAAATCCTGTATTGGTTTATTGTTTTATTTTTTTTTCCACGCGATGATGACTTATTGTATTAACTTTGCGTACGAGTCCGATAAATACCAACGGTGACAATAATATGACACAACAACAACAACAACAATGGACTCATTACTGATAATATATTACGTTACCTACTGTATATTGTAATGATTAACGATACATATTAACATCGATGAAAAGTATTGGAAACATGCGCTGTGTGTAAAACGGTAGTTCGGTGTTGTGCTGTTGTACCAAAAAAACACACACACACACACCATTGGCGTAGCATGACCTAATAAACAGGGGGGACTTAAGTCTCGGATAATTTTTACCAAACTACATGTATAAATTTCAGTGTAGATAATAATTATATTTATTGGCTAGTTATTCCGATAGATAATATATTATTTAGGTACACAGATTTAATCTATAATGTTAAATCTAGTCTACGTTTATTTTTATTGAAAATATTCAAAACATGTTCTTCATTTATTTTGTAAGACAGGTCTCTTTCTATATGTAGTATAGAAAGGTTTGAAAACCGATCGTTCGTCGTTGCACTTCTAATCCATGATTTTATACGTTTCATCGCTGAAAAAGAACGTTCACAAGACGCCGAACTAATTGGTATTGTTAATGCGGCTTGCAATAACTTATGTCACACACACACATAAAACGAATATTTCACTTTTTGTCGTCGCCGGAATCGTATTGATTGAAAATGTGCGTGATTATTCGCAACCCACTCTCTCCGCGATTTCGATTTACCGCGAGCGACGGGGGTGGGGATCTATCGTATTTTCGTACTGAACGCATAATTATAATTCCTCCGACATCATTCCGGCCGAACGTTGTTTTAAATAATTCTCGCCGAACTCGTCTGTAGTAAAAAAAAAATACGTTATAAGCGTATACGACGATAATTATTTTGATTGCTAATGGCCTTGTCGTAATCGAAATTCAGCGTTCGGAATAGAAAGCATTCGCGAATTAACATTCATTGTATTTGTTTTATTATTGTTATTATTATTATTATTATTATTATTCGCGAGTCGTTAGAGCGCTAAATATTTATTTATTGAACGAGTGTGTTTATTCTGGACTGCGCACCCGTGACGGTTGAAAAAAAAATTATCACTACGTGAATTTTTAAATAAATATACACGCACTTGTGTGCGCCGTGTGTGTCCGTTTTTTTTTTTTTTTCATATTAAATTTAGACGAGTGCTTTTTACTAGAATGACCGCATATGCGAGTGCGGCCGACACGAAAACAGAGTTTGTTTTCACAACTATATGCAAAAAAAATAAATAAAATAAATAATAATAATAATGATTTCAGCGCCTCGGCGTTATTATTCTATCGAGTTTACACTTGACTGCATCACCGCCGACCGCATGTCGCACGTTGCGATTCTGTTGAAAAAAAAAACAAAATATCAAAAAGGAAGAGAAAACCGTTCGAAAACGATTTTGGAGAGTGTTTGCCACGGCCGGTACAGAAGATCATTGTAAAACGTTTCGGATTCGTTGGCGATCGCAAATATCTCACGTACCGGACACGTCGTGGTCGCCGTTTATTTACACGACCGTTATGCGTCATCACGACACAATATCTTAAATGATGTCTCAGGTTGTCCGGTTAAACCCTCGGTCGACGGGTGGTGAACTCTTATTTCGACACGATTTTCGGAATTGTTCTCAGGTGTCAGGATCGAAATATTTCAAAAATCAAGTGACGTTTCAAAGCATGGAAATTTTCGATAGAGATGAGAAATTCACGTAGAACTCGCGGTTTACTTCGAAACTTTTCAAACGAACGAAACGGGCACATTTATAAAAGGGTCGTTACACCTTTAGGGAAAATTATGAATAATTGACTTGATAATTTATAAAACGTTTGGACGTACATATATACGAGTGGTGGTTCGGACGTTCTTCAGCTCAACGGACAAAAACGAAAACAACGTCTGAGATACGAGTTATAAACCCAGGAAAACGATGCGTTCGCGTGAATCATTATTTTCTAACTCTTTGCAGATTTTAATTTGTTAAGAGCCTATCCACGTCGTCAAAGAGTCGCCGCGGAGATATCGTTTAAAAAATAAGCTATAAAAAAAATTCGTTATATACGTGGTGCAACACCTAGTAATATACACCTACGAGAATATTATAGTTCAAAATAAATACACATAAATTTAAAATAATAATTATTAATTATAAATAATTATTTTTTGTGGGTAAATTTCATCATCATAATTTGTTTTGTATTTTTTTTTTTTAATTTAGTTTTTAGTGTTAATGTTCCAATCCAAATGTCTCTGGTAAATAACAAAAGCTCCATACTACCTCTCCAACGACACTTTTCATAAAGACCTATCCATCCAAACAGTTCTAAACACAGCCAAAATCCTCTACAAACGTTTCTATCCCAGTATCCACAACCACAGAAATCCCTTAATATCTAAATAAATAAATAAATAAATATCTGAAATTTTCATCCACACTATCCTTGGGGACCCCAGAAGGCGACTAAAGCGAACGAGACCTATCGGTTGATTGACATCACCAAAAACACGTCCTGAAGTACCAACAATGGTTGGCTTCTTCCCTCAAGCCTACTGTCTCGATTATGTAAATATTTTAAACACCATTCATCACTTGTACTCGTTGTAAAAATATATTTATAGATTGTACAATTTTCAAATAAAAAAAAAATACATATACGATCGTATGTATTCGTATGCAATCGTTCTACGTAAACTCTCGGATAAATATAAAACGTTCATTTCAAAAACCCGCGTCACGAAATACAAAACAGACTTTCGATTTCACTCGTCAACTTCAAACGACCCTCAAAGTCTATGCGGTAAAACCCGATACACCCTGACCACAGTGTGTGCGTATACATCATCGCGCTAATCGCACGAAATTACGGTGTGGTGCGGCCGTTTTGCATTTTTATAGAGTTTTCAACACTGCCGTGTTTCATTTCGCGTGGTTTTCTTACGTATACCGGCGTTTGGGTAGTATACACACGAAACAGTGCTCGTTGTGTTTATGCGACCAGCTGAATTACCCGTTCCTGTCGGGTTTGAGTATATGTAAAAAAAAAAAAAATTAATAGCAACTTATAAGTAAGTTGATCGGACGATACGAGTTCTAACGTTATTCGTTCCAACATTTTAGAAACGGTTTAAATTGCTCAGTCGAGTGCACTTATTAAAAAGTGTTTATACGCGCCATAAATGTTAAAAAAAAAAACAAACAAGAAATGAAAAATAATCTAAGTTTTATAGCTTTATTAATTTTTATCGGTGAAAAAACTAGTAGATTTATTTTTCGTTGGCGTATATTCAAAATTCGAAATTTTAAAATTTTTCACTATTTTTCATTATTTTTAAATAATAATTATGTAATATTACAATTATTTTTAGACACGCTGTACTTGCCATGCCGTTTAGCGTCGTCTCGAATAACAAATTATTTAAGAATTTCAATTCCTCGTAATCGATAGCGATTTGATTCGATCCGTGTAATGTCGTAATTCAATGTACAAAGTATGTAATTATCGTGCGGCGTAAAAACGTATACAAGAGTAGGTATAATATTCATTCGTTCGGCCAAGGAATACTGGTGCGACGGTAACGACCATAGAATAACTCGCCATAGATACTGCAGCATGATATTATATTCACGTTCATGCGATATCTATGCACCTAAAGATATTCATTTATTTTATGGTCAACCTCTATGTCCATAATAATATCGATTATAATGATAAAAAAACTGAAATACCCACCGAGTCGTGATATTGTCGAACGATGTAACTATGTTGTTTCAACTCGTTAAAATGCAAATCACGGAAAACCAAGTGCGGATCCACGGTTGGAGGGGGTATAGGGCCGGGACACGTTCGATTCTAAAAATTGTTATTAATGTATTATAATAGATTTCAAACACTATTTTGTTCGCGGACCCTGTGCGGCACAGTGTGCGCGCGCGCGAGCGGAGAGGAGGAATCGCGACGCGGACATCACGGCGTCTACCCCCTTAGGGAGCCGCTAATCATCGGTGTGAAAAAACCAAACGGGCGTAAATAATATTATCGGACGACGTCGGACGTTGATAAAAATAAACAAAGCAAACGTGCCAAGGCCGAGCGTTTTTCGGAGTGTGGCTAAAAAAAAAAAAAATAAAATAAAATAACATTTCGACACGTTTTCCCAATAACAATAATAATAACGATAACAATAATAATAATAACAATAATAATAATAATAATAATAATCATAATAATAATAAAAATAAAAGGTAGCGGGGCGAAAAAAAAAGAAAAGAGAAACAATAACAAAAATAATACACCCGACCGTTTTGTAACGGACCGTAAAAATATAATCACGTGAAATGAAATTCGGTCGGAACGCGCGCGTTCGTATACACACGTATATTATTACTGTTTTCGATTTGCGCAACTACGCCGCGACAGTCGTTTTATGGCTGCTTTTGTTTGATTATTATATTTTATAAATTATTTCATATTATCGTATACTGTATACGGTTTCCGTTTAAACGTCAACACAGTAGCAGTACAAAACCCGAATGTAATTAAAATTAAAATTAAAATTATTATTATTATTATTATTATTATTATTATTATTACGATATCGGCGGCACGTCGCGCGCCGTTAGCCGGTTTCCCCGGGTCCGCCGCGACAATTATTACGTACCGTCTCCGTTTGCGTCTCCGCCGACGCCGCCGTTGCTCGCGTGCAAATCGACCGCGAAACGTTTATTGCGCGTTCTGTTATTGTCCGGGTTCCGTGTTCGCTCCGAGGTCCAATATTCATCGCGTCGCGTCACACCCGATCACACCGAAGCGGCCCGTTTCCGTTTTATCCTCGTCTCTTTGTCGGAATTTATTTCTATAGGAGGCGACCGGGGGAAAGGGGGTGTAAAAAAAAGGGAGAGATAGAGAGAGAGAGAGAGAGAGAGAGAGAGAGAGAGAGAGAGAGAGAGAGAGAGAGAGAGAGAGAGAGAGAGAGAGAGAGAAAGAGAGTATACTCGAACGGGTCGGGGGTTGAAAATCAAAGGAAACACGCCATTTATCGACGACGGGGGTGTGACCACAAGCCCGTGACGACGCTTTTATACAGTTATCGTAGGGTACCTATAACCTAGTTTTTGCTATGATTTTTGCGTTTTTTTTTTTTTTTACCTTAAATCTATTGCAGGGCGCCCACGGAAAAGAATTCAGGCGTTGGATAGCCTAATAATTTGTATATAATTAAAAAAACATACATGTAAATAATAATTGTTATGTGTATTTTCAAAAATAATATCACCGCGAAAGAATCGTAAAGGCATATTAAAAATACATTACATTATACATATTACACTTACTAATTGAATAAAAATTGCAATTTTTTTTTATCTTTTCCGTATTCATCAACAAATTTTTCTGCTAAATTGAGTTCTTCTAATTTTTTCCTATGTAAACTTAACAAACATAATCCAGATAAACGATTCTCACCTAAAGCAGAACCTAACCAAGTTACGACGTAACGTGCTGATGATGTCCTTTCAATACTACATGTTGTCGGTGGAATAGTCATAATATGAATAATGATTTATCTCTTTATAGTTGGATAGAATTCAAAATCTTTTGAAAAAAAAAGAAATATTTTCATTTTCATAAATTGATGATGATTCTTTCTTAATCTGCCAATAATCATTCCATGTCTGATCATATTAAGAAAAAAAAAACTACAGAAATATTATATTTTAGTACTAATATCAATAATTAATTGTAGACTATTTTACGGTGTAGAGATACTGAATTTGGATATAATTTTTTTAACTTGTACAGAACTTAGGGGGGATTTGTCCTCCCTTTGGCCCCCCATATGGGATTCCATAAATCTATTGCTCGATTTATCGTAAAAAAAAAAAAAAAAAACAAATAAAATAAAAGCCAATTTGATCTCGTGGCTATATGCGCGCAGTTGATTATATACCACGGTCGCGGTTACGTTCGTCCCGGACCTGTCGATCGCCGTTTCATTTCGGTCGTCCCCCCCTTTGGCTGTATATTGTTATCATTCATTTCGCAGTAAGCGCTTCGTTACATTTATGCCGTTACGTTTGACAGAGATTTTATTACATATATTATATACACGCCGCCGCCGTGATGGATCCGAGCGGTATATTATAATAATATGTACCACGACTCCGGGGAACGATAACTCTGCGCGTCGCTCATCTACACCGTTTTCCCCGTAAACGTCGAGAATTTATAGCGGCGACTGTCGTATCTCTCGCGTCGGCAAAGACGATCAAATCTTGTTTTTCATTCATATTATATACGACTCGTATTAATATTTGATAAAAAATCGAATTCTGCAGTAATCTGAGATAAACGAGTCGAATACAAAAAAAAAATAAAATAAAAAATCCGATTTTCTTATTATTAACACGGCACAAAGTATCGCTGCAAATCATAAAATCTCGTGGGACGCCCGGAATAGTCATATATGTGTACTCTGACGTCTGAAGTGCCAAAGAGATGAAAACCCACGCGAGAACCCTTCGATCCGCAAACTGCGAGAGACGTCGGTATAGCGGATCGTGATCGATATACTCGCGTTATGCACATTATATGTATATATATTTTTTTTTTTTCGGACGTTGGCAATCGTGTCAGCAATTTGATCTTTATTAATGGCTGTTCTGAATAAAGATATCGTAGGTGTATTGAACCGTTTTCTAAAGTTGTCCAGCCAAGAAATTTGAGGTCTTCCACTGCTCCCTCTTCCTACTATTTTACCCTGAATATTATTAATCGTAATAAATTATATTTTTCTGAATGTCGTATAACGTGTCCTAGATACTGAAGTTTTCGTGATTTTATTCTTGTTCACTATTTCAAGTTCTTTAATTGGCTCTTTCTAGTACATCGATATTTGTTATGTGATCGCAACAACTGATTTTTAATACTATGCGGTATATCCACGTCTCAAATGCTTGAATTCGATTGATCGAAACTTTCCGTCCAAGTGTCTACTCCATAAAGAAGTACGGTGAATACATATCGACGAATCATTCTAATTCGGAGATTCGTGCTTGGCTGATGGCTACGGAAAGTATTTTTCATTTTCACAAAAACCGCTCTGGCGTTTTCTATACGGCATCTTACTTCGTGAGAATGATCCCTGCAGTTATCTATTAATGTCTGTCCAAGATGCATTATTATTTGTACTTAATCTAAAGGGACATTTTTGAGTCTGGGCACATTTGCCGGATTTTGTTCTTTATCAATTACCATATATTCGGGTTTTCGGGCATTTAAATTTAGGCCTAAGTTTATTCAGTATCTTTTATAGGTCTTCTATGCTGTCAGCTATCAGTACAGTGTCATCTGCATATCTCAGGTTGTTAATAACCTTCCCATTTATGATAACACCTCCTTCCGTATCTTCCAATGCTTCTGACATAATTTCTTCTGAAGTAGAAAAGTATTGGTGAAAGGATATATATTTATTTTTATTTTATTTATTTTTATTGGTTATACGGGCATTGGCCCTTTTTACATTACAATATATATTTTACATTAGACTTTTTACAATAAGATTAAGTAACTTAAATCTAAACAATTTATATTAATATATATCTGATATAAATCTGATGAAAATAATAGCTTATGTTGAAAAAATATTTTACAAATTTATATATATATACACGGTGTAGAGACGTGCCTCCACCGCGTCCCAAAAAAAGAAATCTAAACTGCGATGGGGACGACCGACGACGACGTTTCACGTTGACTGTGAATTGTAATTTTTTATACCGAAAGACGGATACGAACGAATTCGTTAGGTTTTTATATTAATCTGAAACTATAAGTCGTCGCGCGATTCGATCAGCGACTGTGCAGGCCGGGGGCTATGGAGGTGCTGTAATAAAAACACTGCTACGACGGGTTCAATCGAGCGTAGGCGTAATAAAGCAGCTAATGGCTCGGCGGAATCGGCGGCGTATACCGGCGGGAATTTATTTCTGCATAATATATTATTGATACCTTTATACGTATACATAGTATGTACTATATTATATCGTGTATATAACATACGAGTACGTATTGATAGAAAATAATATGTGGGGTCCGACGATGGACGCAAAAGAAAGTGAAGCCGACGAGGTGCAGAGCGACTAGACCAGTGGTTTTCAACCGGTGTGCCGCGATAAATCTCTTAATAGTTTTACAATTTTGTATTTGCCCGCATTATTATCGATATTCGGTAAAAACCAAGGCTTTGCACCCGAATGGTTTTTTCGAGTTTTGGGTTTCGGGTTTTTGAATTTTAAATTGGGTTTTCAAACGGGTGTATAAAGATGTAGGATAATTCGGGTTTTGAGTCCCCACAAATAAATTCACGTTATTGACCCATTTTTAGATTTAAAGTGGAGGGAATAATTTTTTGGTTTTACAATGTTAATTTGTTTTTGAACACACTTTTTGTGGTAGTAGATTTGGTCCAAAAGATTTATCCAGTATCTCTATAGATTAGAAATCACCTTAAGTGATGGTAATTTAGAGAGGTAATTTTTCTAATTTCTCAATAGTTTTTCCAACAATGAAGAAAAATTCTGGTTTTTTTCAGGTTTCGGATTAATTCGGTTTCAAAGCCTTGGAAAAACTGATGAATACCAAACATAAAGGCTGAATAATTATTAATTGTAGATACATATTATGATAGTGTTCAATATAAGTATGCCCGTCGCAGCCGTCTCTATCGTTTTACGTCGCGTCGCAGAACGTTTAATTATCTTACATAGTGTATGTAATATGCTATTAAATGGATTGGTGTGCCGCGAAAATTTTTTATGAGATGAAGTGTGCCGAATTGTCAAAAAGGTTGAAAACCACTGGACTAGACGATTGATCTGACCTGACGATTGATCGATCGATTACGCGTAAACAATACAGGCACGTGATGTCACGCTGCATTCACGATACACGTATATTACGTCGCGCGTATACGCCGTCGTACGACGGGTTTGATAAATAGTGTTATAAATCGTTTTATAGATCGTTTGAAGCGCGCGTTTTCACGACGGCGCGCCGCGGCGTTTTCGTCTCGTTCGCACTCGGCACACGGTCCGCGTGACCAGACCCCGGCGAGATGACGATAAAACGTATTCTGTCCGAGATAAATCATTATATCATAAAAACGAGGACGTTCGTTGTGAATATAGATCTATCCTGCACGTATTTACACTGGTACGCGACGCGGCTGCACAATGTTGGTGCAGACGGCGGAGAAAATGTTTCGGAAAAAAACCAACCATCCCGTCGCGATGACCGCGGGTGAGACGATTGGGTAATGGTCCCGACGTTATCATGAATACCGAATCGCCGACAAAATATCGCCGGTAAAATATCGCGTGAACAAAATATCGCAACTAAAATATCGCGAAACCATTATGTCGCATGGAATAAATATCGCCAGCATGAAATATAGCAGTAATTTTAATTATAAATAAATAATATATTTTGACTTTTAAGCATATATAGATAATATTGTTATATTAATATAATATAGTGAAATTGATAAAAATGATAAAAATATGTATAATTTAATAAAATTGATATAAGTATTCAAAAAAAAAAAAATATGTATATTAATAAATTAATGGAAGTATATATTCAATGAAATACCTTGAAGATAATCTTCAAACTCTCCATTATGATAATCTGCTACTACTTTCTTTACTCGTTCAGCCCAACCAACTGTCTTGTTCTTTTTATTTGGCGTATTTGGATTTCCTACTATGCTTTGAGTTATTTTAATTTCCGTTATGTTTTGTTGACGTCTCGAACCATTTATAAATTTATAGATTAATCAATTCCGTTTAAAATTAAAATAAATAAACTCCAGCCACAGTGACAGTACAAAGTATCATTGAATAGAAATTATAAAATGATAAACCAGTATTATACTTGTCGAGTCTTGAATGCATTGCTAGCTAAAAGATACGATAAGATAAGATAGTCAAATGCAATATACAGATGCGATAATAACGTACAGATTATTATTACTATTTCTTTACGATATAATGGGTTCGCGATATTTTAGTTGCGATATTTTGGTCACGCGATATTTTACCGGCGATATTTCGTCGGGGTACCATGAATACCTACGTATTCACGACTGCGACGTTTTGTCGACGTCGGTGGATATTTACGACGAGTAAATACACACGCGTACTGCACACGGCCGGTATACGCGAGTTTCACCGTAATATACATATATGTGTGTGTGTGTGTGTATACGATGTACTTTGTACACACAATACATTTATGGCGTTTATTTGGACCCGTTGACCGCGCGTAATCCGATCGGGGAGCGACGACCGTCCTCGAAACCGTATGCGGCGCGACAGCGATGCGGGTGTACCGGAGCCGTACACAATAATAATAATAATAATAAGTGTACACAACGTCTATATGTGTGTGTGTGTGTGTGTGCGCTATTTCACTAAACACACACACACACAACCCGCCCTTTTTTTTGTTGTCGATAAGCTCCGTTATGGTTCGTGCGGGTCGTCGCCGTCGGGTACAAACGTTCATTAGCCGAACTGTGTATAGTGTGTACGTGTGACACTCACTACACCATTGTGTGAGTGTGTGTGGGAAATCGCTTAGACAATATATTACATCGACGTATACGCTGTACAAGAGCTGTTGTCTACGTGAGAGAGAAAGAGTGTGTGTGTGTACACGATGTGTAAGCAAATATTTTAGATTTGAGTGAAGCCTATAAGGTCTATTCGTTTTACAAAGATAATTTTTTTTGTCCGAAAGTACTTTTTCGAGTGGTAGACTTCATTTGAAAATTAACGTTCAGCCTTTCGATGGATCGGAAATGTTACCTAGTCGATTTTTTAAGTACGCATAATTATTCTTTATCCTTAAAAATGTCACCGATATTTGAGAAAATACATACCAAAAAAGTGGTAAACGAGGTAATCATTATTGACCCCACGTTATTTCTCCATAAATAATATTGTAGGTAGTTATAAACTTGAAGGTCTCAGCTAATATCTGCCATACCCTTATTCGTTCCTGACGAAAGTTATGAAAAAAATGTATGACTAAGGTTAAATGATTTAATTGTAAAAATTCGAAAATATTTTTATTCTTTTTCGAGTTGTAAAATGTTTAGTTACTGATTTTAAGTTTTGAAAATATAATACAACTTTACCCCTTTACTATTATGGATATTTTTTTATACAAAATGGTAATTAGGTTTCTTTTCCTTAAGCGTTTAGTTAGAATATTGTATTTGAATCAAATGTTTTAACTTAAAATGTGCACGAAGTCAACCGATAAATCACAAATTAATTAAATTAAATTAAACTAAAAAAAAAGGTTTTGAATCTTTCGCGGAAAAAATTTTCACTTGGATTTAAAACTCAAAATGTTTAAGATTTTGAATTTTTTTAAAAGTCTACTGATAATTCAACTATAAACTGTAAAACTATATGTAAACGGAGCGTTATTAATATTACACCGAAAATTTTGCTCAGAAACATTCTAGTAAAAAAAAAAAATAAATGAAAAAAAATACGTCGATTTTCAAAATTCAATACACCAACCAACGCATTATCTTGTCCGAGGGCTGAAAGAAAACAGCTGAGTACAAACTTCCACCACCATCAGTGTCTTACTGACTTTTTTATTTTATGTTTTCCCTCGTGTATACCTATTTATATCCATCTATCTGTACACGCGCGTAACATTGACAAGGTCTGAAACGCCCGGCGAGGAAATGAAAAAAAAAAAAAAAAAAAATCAAAATTAATTATTTCACTAAAAGCCCATTATATTTTTTCACCAGCCAAGTCGTCTCCCCCTTCGTCCTCCACCGCGACGGCGGCGGCCACGGCGCGTATAATATATTATCACTATTACCACGAACGGTGTGGCGTAAAATTGGTTTCCCGAGTTTCCGTTCGACCGTGAAAAACTATTTAAATTCACCGAACAACGATAATATTTATGTAACTAACGAAATAAATCATTATTATACCGCTGCCCCCGACCATACGTTCAACGCGTACCTTTATGTACGTATACAAATATATTACATTACGTATCTATCGGACACGTAAATTATACGATATTATTTTCGCAGAGGGTTTCTGCGCGCAGTGTTTTAACGACGAGCAGGTCGTGGGCAAGACGAAAACCGAGGCGGCAAAAAAAAAACAAAAAAAGACTCGAGCACGGTAGGTGGTACAGTTAGTACGTGTTCGATTTCGGAAAATCGATCGAATCCACGACGTACGGAAATAACGACGAAATTTTGATTTTCGTCGTCTTATCCGAACCGGTATGCCGACCTATGTTTTTTGGCTTTTCTTTTTGTACGTTACTGTTTTTCGCGTCGACGAGGAAACACACGTTTCTGCATAGTACTGTGAACGCTATCCTGGAAATGGCCGTTTCCGTGTTACGCGTAGAGATGGGAATTTTACCGTGAACAAATTTTCCGTAAATTTACCGGTAAATTTTACGTAAATTTACCCAATTTTTTCAATAGAGTATATTTTTTTTTACAAACTTACTACGAACTCAATAACGTGTTTATACCACAACTTACTTTTGTCCACACTCAACCTCAAGTATTATATTTAAATATGTATAAGTACGAATAGTATGATCAATAAATTATGCAAATTTGAAATTAATTGAATTAATGAAAAATTACAAAAATTAACTAATAATAAATTTAGATATATTATGTGCTTCTCTTTATTGGTTATTTCTTTACAGATACTGAAATACCCAAGTTAAATTAAATGTAAATTCAATACTTATATATTTTATAAACCTTTTTAAAGTGTGACTCGTAAAATTCATCGTCACTTGAAACATAATGTTCATCTGATAAGTTACCAGATTCAACTAGAACTTCTGTATCATAATTTTCATCTTCTGCGCCTTTACTAGCATCTCTATTTACAATATCATCAACGTGTTCTACACATTTATCTGTTGCCAATTTACTTACCGACTGAACATAGTTATTTTATACTGAATTGGTGGAATTTCGAGAACTGATATCCTCATAGAAATGTCACTAATGAAAATGTGCACATGAACAAATTTGAAATAAGTGGTCACTCGGTAAAAAAAAATATTTACCGGGTAAAAAAAATATCGGTAAAATTTACCGGGTAAATGTACCAAGCTCCCATCTCTAGTTACGCGTGAATAGAAATCCGTACACGACCGTATTGTATTACGATTACAATTCGCGCACGGTGTATGACTCACAAATGCATAGCCGTGCGAAACGTTTTTGAAATATTGCGGGGGAAAAAAAATGAAAACGAAAACGATATCACGCCTGGCGCGCTGCGGTCATTACACGACGGTTATATTATTATAATACAGTCGACTCTCGGTAAATCGAATTTTCTTTTGGGAGCCATAATAACCACTGTATCAACACTGTCACACTCACAGGATAAGCGATTAAACGAACAGTCGGCATAGAACTAAAACTGATACCAATTATCTATTTTATGGAGTTATCAAGATTTAAATTACAAATATGTAGTTAATTATAATAACGGTCGGGTTTTTCGAAAAATAAAAAAATAAAAAATTATTTGAAACTGATCTCTAAATTTGGATAAGACAATTCGAGATATCGAAAACTTGTCAAATTAATTTTCGAGTTGACAAGATTATTTAAAAACATTGAGTGTTATTGTTATTTGAAGGGGAATTTTAATTATTCGAGATATCGAAAACTTCGAGTTACCGAGAGCCGACTGTAATCAGACTGGTTTTTGTCACCAGCGCCTAAACGAGACGGTACACCCACCGACCGACCGTTTGCGTCCGATTCGAGAAAACTCGCCGCACAATACCGTATAGCGATATATCGTGAACGTGATAGATTGGACAGGAAAAATGATTACGCGCGATATTAAATCATGATTAATACGTAATATATTATTATTTTATGCGCGCGTGTAGGTATATGACAATAATGTAACGCGTCGAGAACCGCGTGTGGTATGAACCATTACTGTGCCTAACCACCAGGTCGTTTGACGTGCAGATAGTATAGCTATCAGCAGTGGCGTATATAGAAAATATTTTCGGTAGGGGCTACTATGAACAGAGTTAAATTATTTCTGCTGTCTAGAATGACTGAAAAGATACAGAAGATACAGTAGGTTTCTGTCTACATTCAATTTACAAAATGTCACAAAACGATTTGGAAAACGCGATAAAATTTGTTAATATATGTCAAAATAAAAAAAAGAATATAAAAAAAACAAAAATAATATTAGAGACAACGTCAACGTCAACACGGTTATATTTGCCGTCGGATGAAATTCTAAATAAACATAAAGCACCGTTAAAATATAAAAAAACGTTTAAAGTTAATTTCGAAGTATTTTGAGAGATTTCGGGGGGGGGCAGCAGTAGCCCACTAGCCCCCCGTATATATGCCACTGGTTATATTATATTATACTAAGCTATATATTATAGTCGTATATAATAAAGTGAAACGACACGACGTGATTGGATTCGCGGGAGGGGAGGTGAACAGGGTTGGACGGGTGGAAAAATAAAAGTAACGGTATTATTATTATTATTTATTTCTTTTTTTTTTCTTTACGATCGGAACGATACATCACTCCGCCGCGGTACACAACGAGGCTTATATTTTATTTTCGACTGCGGTTCCGACTTCCGCGGGCGCGCGCGGGCCTGCGGCGGCCCCGCCGTCCGAATCAACCCCCCCGCGGCGGCCGCCGTCATTTTTCACGTCGAGTCCTCGACGTTATCTCGCCGAAGCCTGCGTGGCGTTATTATTATTATTATTATTATTATTACCATTATTATTGTTGTGCGCCGCGCGTATATATTTGAATAATAATAATAATAATAATAACGAGTGGCGTGTACACACCCGCCGCGAGTGTAATGTAATTTCGAACCGGCGATCGTACCTGTACGTCAAGCTCACCGGCGTGGCGGCTGTCGACGGCACGGCGGTCGGGGGTGAGGTAGGAGGAAAAAACTCGTCGGCCGCGCCCGGACGACGACGGCTCGCGCCCGCCGCCGCACAGACGAACGGGCCGAATTCGTCAGGATTAGAGCCGTATGAAATATTGTGTGGCCTACGTCGATAATATTGTGAAATTATCGTGTTATTATTATTATTATTATAATATATAATAATTATACGGCCGTTGTGCTGTCACGGCACCAGAGTGGGCACGTGTACGACGTGAAAGGCGATAAACTTAATTTATATCGCACGCACACACACACACACACACAATGTCGTATTACCGCTTTCGGGCTGTTTGCGCTCTCCTGCGTTGTCGTACAGCTGCAAATTTTAATGGTGAATTATTTTTCCATCATATAGTTTGACCCGAGAAACATATTTTGACGTCGAGACCCTCATATTTTCTCGGTTTTAAACGTAAACACGATTCGTTTTAACGCGACACTATTATGAATATTTCAGTACCTTAATTAAATTTCCGCGTATTCACCACCTGGCAATAATATTACACTGAACGAATTATCGATCGTTTTATGAATTCGGTTGACTATAATGATTAGTGACAACTTTTACGCGTGAAACAACCGCACACACACACAAAATTAGGTTGTGAATTAATTATTTTGGGAACCACGATCGCGAGTTTTGAAAATTTTCGTTCGTGTCTTGCTTGATATAGCGATCTACAATCTAATAAGCACCTACGTCTTACATTATCATACAATTTGTCCGTGAAAATTTTAACCACAAATTTACGCGTCATCGTTCACTGTATCGATTCGAAAATATTTTAAGAATTAATTGCGTTTTTGTTTTTATAATAATTTTGAAAATCAGACTTCTAAGGAAAGTAATTGAACAACTTTTCGAGGAGGCGGGTAGATCACCCGATTTTCGATCGATTTTGATTGATATTTTGTAAATTGATTTTTACAATTCGCGAATCAGGATTTTTTATTTTATCAACTCATTTTCGTCAGCCTCTCGCGAATTCGTCCGATCGATCGCGTTGAATTTCTTTTGAAATAATTGACGCGAGAAAATATCGGAAGCCCACGGACCGCTTTAACGTACTACGAATTCGATACGATAAACGTGCGCTGTAAATATGATAATATATATCGCGGACATTATTGCAGTATACCTCTTTTCCGGTCTCACGGCGTACAATATGCTTACGGCCGATGTTGAAATTGAAAATTGAACGCGGCGTCCGCATCTGTTCGCCTGCGGCCTACTGCCTTTCGATATATTATATTGCATAACAGTGTACATCCGTTGGCCGTAGGGTCGATGTGAAAACGTACTTATGAAAACGTGAATACGTTCAGTTCATACGTGTTTATGCATCTGTGGCTTCGGTCTATTATCAAATCGTTTTTCGCGATTTTCGAAAACAAAAGATTCTGAAAACGGTTTTCTTCAAAATATTTATAGGAAATGTCAAAATGGTTTCACCAACCCTGATCTCCATGTTTATTGCCAACAAAGCTGAAGTGGATTAGCCCGGGCATCTCAGCTACCATTGGTATTAGAGTTTTGCTCTTTTAATTAAAGAAAACGCATATCAAATTTTATACATAGACTTTTTTCAACTCGATTTGATCTAAAAGTGACATTGGCCATTTTAAACTCGAGCCACTGATATATATATATATATTTATATATATATATATATATATATATATATATATATATATATATATATATATATATATATATATTATGTACTTTATAATTTATACAAAGTGATGTTTTTAAGCATACTCGCACCATATTTTCAACCCACTGTTTTTAGTCGATTTGTTTTTTAATTTTCTATGATCAGGCCAATAATTTAAGATGTGTACTTAATTGTTTTGAGTTAGAGGCAGTATTGGGGAATAGCATTGGCTCTTAAAAATAATCGATTCCCACTGTTTTTAACTCGATATGATTATATCCATGATATCACCTCAACAGTCGGTCTGATAATACAAATTTAACCAACCAAAGTTCTGAGAAAAGTATTTATTTTTTTTTTATATATATAAATTACATTTGAAGTTGTGGTTTCTGTCTAAGAAATCTAAATAACTTTTAAAAAAAAACACTTTGAAGAAAAATAATAAAAAAAATTATTGTTTTCGTGGAAAAAAAACGCCTAGTTTTTTACGACTCGTTTAAATTACACATGCGAATAACTCAAATATATGCGTTTCACAGTGTTAAAAGTCGAGCGAAACCGGGTTGAAAAAAAAAATCACCCCATACGCACAAAACGCGTAAAGACGATAAAATCAAATTGTTTTAAACGTAACAAGCGGCTCGATTACGGTAATTTGTTTACGTATTACCGCGGACACGATGAAATAATATGTATATCATGCCGTGTGCCACAGCGCGTATATATCTAGATCGTTTTTTTTTCACCCCTTTTGCGGCGACGACCACTCGGTCTCGAGAACTGTATCACACTTTAGAATATGCACGCGCACTTGAAAATGAAATTAAAAAAAAGCAAAAAAAAAAACACACACACACACACACACACACACACAGAACGCGTGCACAAGCTAATCCCGCGCGCCCCCGACTACCTAGTTGTAGGACACGGCGTGGCCTACATAACGTTTATTATCATTATTATTATTATTTTTTTTATTATTAAACGTGCATAAGCGCCTTATCCGAGTCGCGGGGCTTTTGTTTAGCCGACGCTCGCGTTATTATTTCAATACGTGTACACGCGGCGGACGTGCGTACGTATTATACGTATATACGTGCCCCGCGGAGGTGGTCGTGTGACGAGGGGGTAAAAACGCGCCTGTCCGTGTACACACACACACACACACACACACACACACACACACACACACACACACACACACACACACACACGCACGCACACACGACGTGGGTACGCGCACAGCAGGACCCGGGTCCGAGTGACCGTGAGTATACTTATATTTTTGCAGGGCGGAAAATGGTTTTCAGCGCCGAGTCCCGCAGCAGTCATCCATATAAACCAGGGGTCGGCAAGTGATTTCTACTGGAGTGAGTCTGGAAAACCAAAATAATTCGTTAACGGGGTCCGTAGAGAAAAAAATTAATTTTATTACATTTTTCAATAGTTATTACTAAAATGCTAAAATTATATGAAGCGTTAACATGCCTTGTGATGTTATATACCAAGGGCGGCCAAACGGTCGATCCCGATCGAGTTTTCAAGGCTCAAGGTGAGAATCCGTTAACTTTGTTCTCTACTTGTTTATAAAAAAAATTGTTTTACAAAATTAAGTCTTTTTTAATAATCAGGACGGAAATCGAAATAACGTACTTATTAAACTATCAAAGAAAGATATGTCGACGGTCCAGATCACTTTGGATTTGGACCGCGGTCCACCAGTTGCCGACCGTTGATATAAACCATGGCCATCATCAGCAGTAGATCACAGTATACGTTTTAAAAATGCACTTTTTTTTTTTTTTTTTAATTTCTCGCTATTACACGCTAATACAGTCTTATTGTTTTTGAAACGTTCGCGAGAATATTACTTATCGAGTAGAACGTCACGGAGGTCAATAAAGTCCTGTTCGTAAACGCGTATTGTTTTACGCTTCTAAGATTTGTATTTTTTAAACGGTTTGGTATTTTGTGTCGAATGGTATTTTGTTGAAGTCTGACGAATAATATGACGAGTGAATGACACACACACGCACACACTAGGTACGCGTAAATATTTTTCGACTTTAAAATGTCAACGTGAAAAAAAGTAAAATCGGAACAGTAGGGTTTATTCGGCATAAACAATCAACGACAGATGGTTTATTCGATTCGATCGATTCGCTTAAAATTTAATATCGGTTTAGAGTCTTTTTTGTTTTTTGTTTTTTTTTTTTTTTATGTTTCTTATTTTATTTAAATATTAGTCATCGTAATTATGACGTAAGTGTACTATTTATAAACCGATACGATATTATTTATCTGTATAAATAATAAAACTCCACTGACACACCTGCAGAGTAATAGAATCGACGTGTGCGGTTGTGATTGCCATTTATCGAGACAACCCGCACAATCATGCGCGCGCGAGTGTATTTAGCACACGGATCGTGACCGCCGATCGATCGATCATGAAAAAATCGGACCCCGTCCGCGTGCGCACAACATCGCGTCGTGGCCTTTGCGTCGTGCTCTCGGACGACGAAAAACGCACGCGTCGGCGTAAGTCGGCGCCGGCGGCGAGGCGTCAAACGTGTAAATATTGTCAGGCGCCAAACGACGTAGAGATGACTCTCGGTTTTTTCGTTTTTCGTGTTTTTTTTTTGTTCTTACCTACTTGAAATATTTCGTCATAAATCGCTTCATTACAATACTCACACACCTTCGCCACCTACGTCGTTACGACACGAGTCCGACGAAATACTATCGCGTTAGGTTATGATAATATTTTAAGCTATTATTGTAAATAATTTGAATCTAATATGTATGTTTTATTCGCGTATGTTTGAATAAAATGTTACTTCGTTTTTTTTTTTTTTTATTATGTACAATTACTTAAAAATTTACATCACTATCGTTTATTTAGTTTTACATGTATTTCGAATTTTACTTTGAATCTTAAAAATTTTACTTTATTTATTTATTTTTTATTAATAATTCATTATAGTATTATGTAATTTAAAAACTCTCTATCTCCAACACAAGCTATGTTTAAAGGAGATAGACAACCGAAAATGTTATCTTCAATAATAATTAATGTATATTCTTTCTTTTCGATCAATAAAAAAAAAGATATTTTTTTTTTCGAAACCCGATAACAATATTCATATAAAATAAATTTGAGAAAATAAGGTGCAACACGACACACGAGCGGTGATCATTATTATCGTGACACAGTGCTGCCAGCGCGGTGCGGGTCGACGTGAAAAAGTAAAAAAAAAAAGAAATTGTGCGCACGACATTCAAAACGATTGCAGGAGGTGAACAACACGTGATTACGCAAGTACGTGTTCGAATTTGGATCGAATGCGGTCGGCCGTCTCACAAAGCGATACGACGACAATAACGAATAACAGTCGTTACAAGTCGACAAACGTACAAGATACCAGGGGCGTATTTAGATAAAACAAATTTTGGGGGGGAGGCTGTGGTATTTTCTCCAACTGAAATTCCCCAATTCACCCTATTAAACCGAACTCAAAGGTATAATCGTTACGATCAAAATCGTCAGACACATTAAATGAATAACTTGTTCGTTGTTACTAATAATACTTTATAAAATTAAATTGAAATTTTACGATTTACATCTGATAGGACATAATAAGCAGAATTTCCGAAAAAATTCCTGGATTTCGGGGTGGGGCTGGCTCCCTGAAGCCCCCTCAGTCCCCCCATAAATACGCCCTTGCAACATACGATTACAACGGTGGAAACAAATGGTACGCGATTCACCGTGTACGGGTCTACTTTAGCTTTGTCATTACGCCGACTCGATTTTTTTTTTTTTTTTGTAAATAAATAATTAGTCTGTTGCGTGTACCGACCGTCGTGGCCCGTAGGCAGGTACGTACGCTCGTTAGCACCGTGGACACTGTGAATAAACAAAAATCATTCAACGAGTGTATGTTATTATGTACGTATTAATATACGGAAACATTCGAAAACGTGTTACGATCACTATGCGAATCACTCGTAATCAATATGATATTATGAACGTGATCGAATTTCCGTCGTGACTATTGATAAATCGCAAAATAGTAACGGTTGCATCCGAATCGACTACCGAAATCTAAGAATACATACAAATCGAGTCCCGGGAAAAATGACGTTCTATAACAGTCGAGTCCCACACAAAACGAAACTGACTAAAACAATCGAGCTCAGCCCTAACCATAACCGTTCAAATAAAAACAATATTTTTCTTTTCATTCATGTTTTTACCACAGTACAGTAAAAAACACAGCCTTAGGACTGTCTACATTTTCGTCTACATAAATGTAGGTATGATGAAAATGTAGTTTTTTTATTTTCTTCATATCCAATGACATTTTTTCTTTGAAAAATTATTTTTATGAATTAAAAATCATCATCATCATCATCAACAGCTTAACGGTCCATTGAGGACCTGCGCTGCCACTAGTAAGCCTCTCCATTTTTCTCTGTTCTAAGTCCAGTCCAACGTTGCATCCTCATCTATTAGTCTCATATCCTTTTCTGCTGTGTCTTTCCATCTTGTTCTTGGTCTTCCAAGTGGAGTTTTTTATTTATTTTTCGTATCAGAACATTCTTTAATAAATCTCCATCCGCTCTCCATACAAGTCCTAACCACTCTAGGCGTTTACATCTTATGTATGTGAGTATATTTGGTTTTTCATACAGGTTATACAGTTCTTCATTGTGTCTTTTTTCATATATTCCTAGGTTGTCGTTGTACACTGGTCCATATATATTTCTTAGTATTTTTCTTTCCCATATAGCAAGTGTTTTATTATTTATTTATTATTATTTGTATTAAAAATACATATAAATAATATAATTATATAAACTTAAAGTCATGAATTTAGCTTTTCTCCTTTAATGTATAGTACATTTATACATATTACGAAACAATCGGACCAATTATCACGGACAAATTCATCCTCTTCCTCAAGGACTCCGGACTGGATAAATTAATAAAAAAAAAAAAAAAAAAAAAAAAATGTGTATCCAAAATATTCCATCATAATTATACAAAGTAGCAATAAAACAATTATGTAGATTAGTTTAGATTAATTGAAAAAAAAAAAGTATTACATATTGTATTTGTTTTATTTTTTTCGCTCGACATACCCTCGAATCGTCCATCTTCATGTGCGTATATTTTAAAGCACTAATCATATTTTAGAATTTTACAGTAGTGTCAACACAGCAACAGAAATTAAATGTTAAAAAATATAACGTCGTATGCAATAAATAATATTATCTCGTTTTATCGTATTATTGTATTTTAGTTTGCAACAAGTATTATCTTATGAGTCGGTGATGGACTGGTAATAATAACATTAATCCCGGGATTCGATTCAGACGAATGATTTTAAAACTCGGGATTTAAATAGGACGATTTCAAAACAATGGTTTTATTTTTTTGTGGGGGGAGGATGGCTGAATTCGAAAGCACCGATAGCGATCCCGTACGAATGTCTATCGGACTCTATTCGGATTCGAATCAAAGGTCTCGAACTATACTCAGGACTCGGCGCGACAGTGCTCCTACGTACTCACGTGTCGAATACGATATGATTTGCGGATAACACGCGTTTTGACGAGTCCACGCACAAACGCGTATATACACCACACCACCGCACCGTCCTGTCAGTGTCGCTGCAATTAGTGTCAATCACGCGGGCCGAGCCCGTACGGACGGCCAAACGCGATTTATCTCGCCGTGTCCGGATCATAATTATTATTTTTCACGAGCGGATCCGCACGCCCGCGTGTACGGTACGGGCGCGGCTGATAAAAAAAAATTTTAAAAATATATAATATATTAAACGATTTTACCGAATTTATAATAATATTAGTGATATAAGCTCGGCGCGGGAAAAACTAAACCCTCCGGAGGGAGAGTACGGTCGCGGAAGGGGAATTACGTGCGGGGGATTAGGATAAAGCGGTCCGTTTATTTTTATTTATTTATCGTGATATCATGATTGTTTTTTTTTTTCGTCGTTCGTGAATAATTTATCGCGAACGATTATTTACCTCGCGTTTAACGCGAAATCAATCGATTTTAATCGATTGGTAATTAATATTCGCGGTCCGAATCCCGCGCCGCCGTCGGCAACAGATTTATGTCGCGGTACCTCTTTTCCGCGTCGTATCGATACATCCGATCTGATTGCGTTAAAGAAAAAAACAAAACAAAACAAATGTATAGCCTATAATCGTGTCGGCACATGGACATGCGGTATAATATGGTAGTGTACACGTTACGTCGTCGTCTCGATACCGCTAATCACGGAGCAATAATACAAAAAGTATTTTTCATTCGACAACATCAAATTCGAATTATTTTTCGACTTGAGAAATCCGTTTACAAGTAATAAGTTTTACGATTCGAACCGTAAAACGCGTGCGTCGGTTCGCTCAAAATCAAACAGCTATACTTACGCACGAACCAGTACGCGGCGTGTGGGTAGCGAAAAAATTCGCGCGTTCGAATTCTCGAATAGTTGACTCGAATGTGTTTCGTGAACAATTCTAGGAGAGGCGGAGCATCGGAAAGTGTGTCTACAGGCGGAAAATTCCAAAAATACGCCACTGGTCGGTGGTATGCAACATCGTACGGTCACCGCGTCGTGTATTACGGCCGTATGTGCGTAATAATATACGCGTGTATTGTACAGTGTGCACGTCATGTGCCGCACACCGTGTGTGCGTCCCACGCGATAAACGCGAAATTTATGTAATTTATGAGTTTAATTTATTTTCAAACAGTGCTAATTGCGACGAGACTCCGAGGGCGCTAATGACCCAGATCCCCTCCGGCCGTGTGCGGCTCGGCACGGCTGTCGCGCCGCCGACACGTGCAAATTCCGTCGGAACACCCGTCGTTAAAATTCTGTCCGTTACGTATACATAATATATATATATATATATATATATATATATATATTTATATATATATATATATATATATATATATATATATAACGGATTCGGTAAATTGCGTCCCTATAAGTACGGTCATGGTCATATACTATGTGAATTGCGGCCCGCGTACTTTTAAAACATACGTAAATTGCGTCCCGGGTACTTACGAAAAAAAATGAACTTTGCTTCCTTTCAGTCTCCTATTGACACAACCAGACACAGAACAAGAAACCACCGTGATGTTGAATTACTTGAATTGCACTTTACAGTTTATAATTTATAAATTATAATCGAAAAATTGTGTTTCAATCCGAATCCATATAAAAAGATAACTGATATATAAAACAACATTTTTATATTATATCTTTGGTTTCAATCGCAGAAAAATTATATTTCATGGAATATTATAAAATTTCATGGATTAATCAATCATATTTTCCCCTGTTCGCATTTGGATTCTAGACTTCGACTTTATTCGTTGAGTCGGCTATCTAGTTGTTTTATGTATCTGTGGTTGCTCTACAGTTTACAGTATTTTTTTTCAATCTCATAAAAATGGACGTTATGAAAAGTGAAAGGAATAAAACGTTGAAAATAGTCGATGGTTTCAAATTTCGTTTTCATAAATTTCTAAACAACGATATTCAACGTCGGTGTTGCACAGTTAAAAGGTGTAAGTATTTTTTGAAATTTGATGATAATAATATTTGTATAGATAGTTTTAAGTCTGTTATAGTTATAGTCCTAAGTCTGAAAAATGAGAAGGAAAATATTGGTTTTGTGGAAAAAAGGCTTAGTATTAATATGTAATTACTCGACGTAATTTAAATATTAATAAGAAATAGTTAGATAAGCATATGTACAAAAATATGCCTGAGTCGCAATTTACGTATGCATAAAATATACCCGGGCCGCAATTTACATAAAAAATTTGAAATGGGACGCAATTCACAGAGACCCATATATATAAATACGTGCACGCGTATTGGGTTTAAACGATTATTATTCTAATTATTATTATTATTATTATTATTATTATTATTGTTGTTGTTGTTATTGTTGTTAAAATCGTTAACTAACGTTACAGTTCGCATTTTATGCGTGTATGTAAGTACGTCATGTTTCACTCACCGAGAACCGGACGTGGGTGACTGCGGTGAGACACAACTTATAACTGTGTTAATAAACGTTACGAAAACGACAATGATTTATTTCGCACCACTAGCGGTAATACGCGTCGTACATTATAATACACGGTGATTAATATTTTTAAATATACATAAATAAGTTTTCGCGGATCTTTTCCGTTATACGTATACCACTATTTAAAATACTAGTTAAACCAAACATTTAAGTTAGTTTAACTTAACCTCAAACAAATTTGGTTGTTAACCTTAATAACATGATATTTATTTCAAAGATATTTAAAAAAAAAAAAATTATATAAACTGATATACCTCAAGCAATAATATTGCAAGTATATCATTATTTATTATTTAAATTTAACAATTTTAATTTAAATTCAATTCAAATTTGACAATTTAAAACAGGCTACTTCGATTTTGAAACAAGTAAAATAGGCATTAATATACTGTATCATAAACATTATCAAACTTTTATGATATTATGTTTAATCAAATAAAATGACCAACAAAATTATTCGTATAACTGTCTTTGAAATTTAGTCGAATCGTTTTTTATTCGAATAATCATAGTTGAAAACTATTCAAATACATGTATATTCGAATAATTGTAAAAAAATCGTTCGAATAGTTTTTTGTTCCGCCGAATCTGTGACAAACGGAACGCAGACGTCCCACGAACGGAATCGAATTTGAATTTTAAGCGAATTACTGGCTATACCAGATTAGCTTCGGTCGGCTAGAATCAAAATAATCGATAGTCGAATTCGTAGAAATACCGACGGGAAAAAAAATCACTTAATTCTCCACAGCCGCGTAACGTATATTTATAATATATATATATATATATATATATATATATATATATATATATATATGTATGTATACACGATGTAGGTAGGTATATGCCGGCGGTCGTAAAGAAAAGACGATAGGTCGACACAATCGGATTATCGCGCGGAACAAACAGCAGTCTCAAATAGACGAGTCGCGCTAAACAATAAACGTCGTCATTTCGTACGCGTACACTGTGCTCGAATGTATCTCATACGTATTGTTTGATATAAATCATTGTCCGTGGTCATTGAAATCCGTCGAATGGACGGGAAAAACGGAAATCTCTACGACAAAAGACAGTATATTATTATTCGCGTGTATATACGATGAAAAAACACGATTCTTTATATTTTTGTCGACGAGCCGTGCAGACAAGTATTATCATACATATATATTATATTGATACAACGACGATTATTCGGAACTGCTGGCTAATGTATACAGGGTGTGTCCGAAGGGTTTTCGTTTTATACGTTCCGAGTCCTCGAGATACGCCCCGTGTACGTGCTCGTACACATATACGTACACACAATAGTAAAACATGTCACTCGCATTAAAATCGGTTACGTTTAATGGCGTACGGGACCACACGAGTGGACGCGAGATATAATCTTAAATCTGGAGCTGCGTCGGGTTTATTTCTACACTTATTTTTAATACAGATAAATATGAAGAAAACGCTCTTTTGACCAACTCCGTACTAGTAAATGAAAATAGGAACTCAAATCGCCTTGTCAGAGAGTCGCTCACATTCGTTTCTAATATCTACCCGAAAATTAATGAGTTGTTTTCTCTTAAACTCACTTTTTAAACTTGTGTCACGTGAAAGTTCTATCGAGTTTTCTTTTTCTACGATTCATAAAGATGTAGCTTTCAAAAGGAATTCTTCGTTAAAAGGATTTGAAATCCAAGTGTTTTCTTTTTCAGGTTTGGAAAAGTATTTAGACTAACTTTTTTTTTTATATACTATGTAATCCGTATCTATAAGATGAGAAAAAAATTGTTATTTGTGGGACACAAGTTTTCATTTGCAATAAGAATAACGTACAGTGCATATTTCCGAAACGAATAGTTTTAAATAAACCAAATTCAATTTTTCCGCCATCGCTCAATTTTTTTTCGTGTACCTACTCTTGAGATCATCTCGAAAACTCCTAGAGGTACGCGTACCCCGGGTTGGGAACCACTGGTGTAGACGATCGAAAACTGAAATCATAAAATACAACGTAAAAACGTTTTAAGTTAAAACAATATATTCGTACGCGTGCCTACGCGTCATGAATATTATGATTTATGACAATCTTAAATATTATCGAAATATACGCGTTATTATTACGTCGCACACGATTATAGTGTTATCTTCCGCGTTATCACTATGATTTATGATGTAAATATTATTTAAACGGTCTGTCGACAACGACACGTTCGTGACGTGCGTGAAAATAACTATTAAACCTTTTTTTACAAGTCCCTATTGCGTCATCGGTTTTCGAGGGCTATGTACGAGACGCGTCGGAGCTCAGCCTCCTTCGTGGTACCGTGTACAAGAAACCGACGAGTAAAAAACACTCAAACGGCATTGACACGCGCCATTTGCACGCGGAAAGAACATTTACGTATACTTTTTCTCTGACTACGAGTTTTTCATCGGACATTCAAACACGCGATGTTTCGAATTCTACGCTGACCACCCACCGGTCGCGGCGAAGAGACGATAACGACGGCCGTCGAAATCCGATCGTCGGGAAAACACGTCTGAAATCGAGCGAATATTACGACAAACGAAACTTTTAGTATTTTCCGGAGGACGTAACGCGTAACCGCGTCTGGTTCGGCTTTCCGCGCTCGCGCACACGGTTTTCAAACGTCCTTTGGTCCGGTTATCGGAGTGTAAATTACGCTTGCGGGTCAAGTTGAAGCCACGGCCGCGTGTATATCCGAACACGGGCATTGTTATATTGTACGCGAGCGTTATGCACGCGTCTGCGATCCGACCGATTAAACACGGCGAACGATTCATATTCCCGTCGTCGTGACCGACATACACACACACACACACACACACACACACACACACACACACACACACACACACACACACACACACACACACACACACACACACGCACGCACACACACGCAGTATGCCGTTTGCGGGTTGATGAGGAAACGCGTTGTGCACACGCGACAGAAAACATTTCGGTCGGAATTCATTTACCTATTTACGAACCGTAAAAGGTGTGTAAATGGTGAACGGTTTTCGAAATTAATTCCCGTTGTACCCTTCGCACCGTACCGGGGATAGAATAAAATATACATTTTACGACGAATAATAACGTTGTGCGTGTACACAGCACACACACACACACACACACACACACACACACACACATACACACGTATACACACACGCGTGAACGATTGATCGATGTCCGGATATATACCTACTATCACTCGGAAAGAGAAAATAAATAGAGTGAGGGGGAGAAATACGAGAACCAGCGTTAAAAAGACGGCTTAGGGATAAACATCTCTCGCAAAGAGTAAAGAAAAAAAAAAAAAAACGATTTTCCATAACAATTAATACCGTTTAAGTTTTTATTATTACGATTTCAATTCTTTTGGGCGTTCGTCGTAGACAAAAACCAAAAAGACGACGATGACGACGACGACGAGGGGATTAAAAGAAACAATAACGAGAATAAAAAACGACAAAAGAGGAATTTCCGTTTTTTTTTTCATGCGAATTGTGCATTATTTATATTCATTATGCGCAATACTTGAAATAAACTTTTTTAAATATATATATAAACCATGTACATATAAATACGACTGTAACATACAAAATCCGTACGATTGGAACGAATGGAATGTCGGGGAGAAGTGGAGTAATTAAAAAATAAAACTTTTGGCCGGTCTGGCGATTTCCACGGCCGTGTTATAATTTTTACGCGAATATAATTGAAACAGATAATGTTCATTATGATTAATGAATTGGAGTGAGTTATGGTTCGGTGGAACGTTTTAAAGCAATGAAATTAAAACTACCGTACGATACGATAATATTCAAATAGGCTGCAGGGAGCACAAACGTAATATGCAAATATTTCTACGTAATTTAAAGTAATCGTTTTCCGTGTCGGACGCATATTAATGATAGTACCGCGCCGATGACGATAGTATCTCCTTTTTAATTTATTTACGTTTCGACTGCGTCGCGTTTATCGTTATTGTAATATTATACTTGTATTTTTTTCGTTCTGAATGTATATATGCATTTATATATAATATTTATATACGACGAAAAAGAAAGAAATGCTTTACGAGTAATTTCATCCGTGTTTTACAGAAATCCGATTGCAATCGAATTTTCTTACACTTAATGAGAAATTCCAAATGTATATTAAAAGATCCACTTCGACGTTCGAAAAGTGAGATACAAAGAGAGGGATCGAAGGAAGACGAAGCGCCATTTGTTTTTTTTTTTTTAATTTTTCTGTCGTATAAAATCGATTGGTATTTTATTATGTGCAGCGATTTTTTCACCTACAAATATTGTACGGATTAAACAATGAAAAAAGACATTTTGTGTTATCGACTATACCGTAATATAAATGTAATAACGATGCGGGACAATTTATTTTATTTATTTTTTTTTCGAAACGTAACGTTTGTGACGCCATTTTTATTTTAAGTCGGTTTCGTTTATTCTCATTACACGTGTATATAATTATATATGTATAGTATAGGTGATATGTATGAATATGCATACGTATAATTTGATCGTAATCAATGTTGACAACATCAGAGAAAATCAAGAATGGGTTTATTACGATGGTCAGGTAGGTGGTCGCAGGTCGGGGTAATTTTTTCGGGGAAAGTTATATCACCCATGTGTACAAAATCCGATATTTATTTATTTATTCGTTTAATCAAACGCTCACGGAGGGAAAAGCACAGTGCAAACATACATTTTTATCGACAATATAAGATACTACAAAGATTGTTTTATGATATCGTGTAGACTTGTGAATATATTGTGTACATGTGATACTCCCAATGTAATTTGGAATAAGAAAAAAAAACACTTAAAATACTTAATCTTATAAAGTACAGCCAGTGGCGCATTTTCAAATTTTTTCTAGGGGGGTGGGGTGGTCCAAAAAATATTTTTTATATTCTGAGTAACCCTCTTTACCGTTGTCGCTGAATTAATATATATGCATAATAATATATGTAGTAAATGAATATTCTCTTCCTCTATTCTTACGTAATAAGTCATTTATGACTTCTAAACGCAATTTTATAATATATTTAGTATTTGAGTCTGGAATCTTGTAAATATAATTATTATGTTATTATTTAGTGCATTTCATTTCAGACGTAAATTTAATTTTGTTTTTTCTGGGGGGGGGGGGTCTCGACCCCCCTATCCCCGTAAATATGCTACTGAGTACAGCTGATATAAAAAAGAAATTTCAAGTACATTGACGGTATCGTATGTGGGAGTTTTAATTTATTGACACGATATAGTTGCTTTAGAGATGACGGGCTTTTAACGTCGAATATATTTCTATAGTTATTAATTTGTCGCTTTTGCACGGGACACGATCGATGGGATTATTATGTCCACTCGATGGGTGGCGGGGTTTTAACGAGAAAGTTGGACGGAAGCGACACGGGTATCGGAGGACGTGAATCATTAAAAGTTCTAAAAGCTCTGGACGAGATGCAGTCCCGTTCAAAAGTCTTGAAACGAAACAAACCGTCGGCAACTCTGCGTCCAGGGTTGGACTAGGCCACCGGGACACCGGGATATCCTTCGGTAGACCACGATAAAAACGAGCATATCGAGGCTGCAGTTGGCTATTCGGGGCCGATAATAAGCGGTGTGAGGACCTTTTTAAACGTAAAATAATAATAATAATAATAATAATAATAATAATAATAAGAATACGAGTGGTAATATTCATACGGTTTGTGTTAATCGCACCTATAGCCAAAACTGTGGTTTGTGACGAGTACATATTATAAAATACCGAAGAAGCACGATTACGTCAAATATCGTAAGAAATAAATGTAAAAATGTATACTTTGTTAGTGTGTTATAAAAATCTCAAGCCATCAGGTGAATCGTTTTACGAGTTTTGACTAAATAAGTAAAACAGACTTCACAGCGTGGCACTTTCGCAGTTTTTTCGGTACTTTTCCCTAATTTTTGGAAAAAGTGTGGAGAATTTTGAAAAATAACTTCCTCGAAATACTTTCGGAATGTGATTTCGAAACTATAAAGTTGCCGCACAAAACTTTCGGACCAATATTTCCATACGAAAAGTCGTTCACAAAATACAAAAAAAAATAAACAAACGAATAAAAAATAACCATTATTATAAAGCCATACGCTTCTTCGCTTCAATCGGAATCTCTTCAGTTCTCACATCTTCTTAGCGCGGCCTAAGCTGATGGTCGGGGCTGGTTGAAAAATTATTTCTCGGCCCGTTTTTACGAGGTAGTCCTGCCCTGTCTGCGTCTATACGGTATCCAGACGGCCTGCGTCAACCAGACTGCTGTGTGAACGTTTTCAAAGGGAGCGCGTAAACGGAGAAGTGAAAAGACCAGCGTTATTTCGTCGTCGTTTGTCGAAGCCAACGTACGCTACAACTACTGCAGTAAACCGTCACTTTTTACACGCTTCTTACTAGAGCGCTGCGCACTCTCGCAGAGCCGGATTAAGGTTTAGAGTCGCCCTGGAGCAATATATATTTAATAGGAAATTTCTTATCAAGAAGTCGTTGAGAACTTAAAACAGTCGTAATATATAATATGTATTTCATGTAATATTGTATGAATAAGTTAAAAAATTCGAAAACAATACATTTGGTACCTTATATTATTACGTAAATAACTACTACAAGTTTAAAATCGTAATTATTTTATATTTTATGTGTACGTATAATAGGCGCAGGTATGTATATCTTAACAAAACCAAGACGATACAGAGCGTAGTTAACAACGCGGCACAGAAAATCGATTAGACAAAACTACAGAAGTCGTTTATTTATAACAGAATTATTTTACAAAATTGTATGTAAACTGTGATTTGTACCACACTATATTCATGGTTATACTAGTGCGTCCTTATAATATTGTAGATACATTGTTCAGTGCTATGGCTTATAATTTTATATTTTAAAAATAATAAAATATATTATTATAATGAAAATATGTAATTTTAGATTCTGAGTGAAGCGAAGGATCTTATGGTTTTACAATGATGTTTTTTTTTTCTGTAAACACTTTTTCGTATAAAAATCCTTGTCCAAAAGTTTCGTCCAGCAACTTTTTAGATTTGAATGTGAACTGAGATGGTACTTTAAAGAGGTCATTTTTACAAGATCTCCATAGTTTTTCCAGTAATCAAGAATAACGATCGAAAAACTGAGTAAAAACGGTAAAATCGGTAAAAATTCGCCGTAAACGAGATTTTCACTGTTGAGATTTTAGGTATTTAGTCATAAATCGAAAAGTATTGAAGCTAGAAACTTGAAAATTTTATCCAATATCAAATACATACTTTTTTATATTGGACAATATTTTCAGAACAATTATAGCACTTTTGACTTAAATATAGAACTTTTAATTTACCAAATTGTTTGAAAGTTTTTATGTAATATAATTTTAAATATTTGACAAAAAGTTCTGAAAATTTAATATGACCTTACTCATATACCTACCTAATTATCCTAACAAAAATTCAAAAATCGTGACTCAGGATTTTTTTTTATACACACTTTAATAAATTATTATAACTCACCAAAAATTATACAAATAACCGTAAAATACGTAAACAGTATTTAAATAATAATATATTATATTACACTGAAGCTTTGCTCAGAATCGTTTTATACTAAAAAAATGAGTCATCATTTCTTTAAAACTTAATACATTCATCACCAATATCTTGTCCGAGGACCGAAGGGACGAAGGACGAACTTGTACCACCATTATCTCACTTTTTAAATAGCCAATCGTATTCGTATATATATATTACTCGATTTAATCATGTACGAATTTGAATAACGAAACACATACACGATATTTAATATTTGTATTACAAAAGTTATACGCTGCTCCCAAAAAATTTGCCGCCCTGGAACAAAAGCTCCTTTTGCACCTATGTATCCGGCTCTGCACTCGCGTCGTTAATAAAGTTACGCTTTTATTCGCTCGTACACCCGTAGAAGTGGTATGTGCGCGGTCGTGCCACGCAGCGGGAAAACGCGTGTGAGCCGGCGATAATTATGATCGTTGTGATTTAACATGACCCGTACGGTGCGTTAAATTTAAGGACGTCTGGTTAAAACCGCGCGCGCCGAGTGAAACCACACTGCGGTTAATGTACAAATCACGAGCGTTTGTGCGTATATCATCCAAGCGTCTAGATCTCGTATATTATAATTTTAAATACACACACACACACACACACACACACACACACACACACACACACACACACACACACACACACACACACACACACACACACACACACGCACGCTTTTATACGATATTTTTACACTGCGGGCACATTTTCGTGTCTAAATACCCACACATATTAATATCTCTCTGTACGATATCGTCAACGAGTGTGATGCTTAGTATATACCGGGTGTTTCACGAAGATCTGACATGTTGAATAACTTTTGTTCTATTCAATATTTTTAATTTTTTTTTTTTTTTTTTTTTTAATGTATATTTATAGCCTAGCGCTACAATAAAATTACATTAAATTTTTTTTTTATTTTTAAAACTCAAATTTCAAAATTTAAAATTTTATTTTAGAGTTTGAAAAAAAAAAATCAAAACAGCCTTTTTGTAAACATGATTTTTAGAAAAATTTTGGTGTTTGAAATTCTCATAAAGGTTGATCCGTTAATTTTCTATGATTTTTTAAAGTTTACATTTTTTAAAGTGAAACACCCTGTATGTATATTGTATACGCTACTCCGAGATAGATCGGCCGCACGAGGTCGTGGTGGGTCGAACGAACGACGAGTAAGCCTCGAGAAAACCTGGCGGACACGGTCGTTTCGAAAACGTAAATCGGAACCGTGTACAAATCATGATCATAAACTGTCGGTATAAGCCGCTGCCACGACTCGAAGTATTTGTTTATTGTTGAATTTACGCCGAAGGCTCGAGTACAGTATACGTTTAAGTTTGTAAATAACACGAGACGGAGGTTAGCTAATTATTACTATTTAAGATACAATATTGGGCGGGTATTAAATATTAACGGCCAATAAGATGTGACGTACGAAAATACAGTACATTACTTAAAATTTAAATAATGTAATTTTAGGTCAGGTAGCGAAATACAAAATAAATCTAAATTAGATAAGTTGCCAAGTGATAGAAGTCTATCAATCGGGCTATTTTGTACATACAGTAAAACCTCGTTAAGACGCTCCCGCTTAATACGACAGCCCTTTTAACACGTGGATTTTTCCCGGTCCCAGGTACCTACTTGTACACTTTTAACATTGAAAAAATTTGTTGTTTATTGAATACACACATTTTTTCATCATACAGTTTAATAATACTCAATTCATCGTCACACACGAATAACAATTAACATAAAAATTATAAATCTGCGTGTGATGTCACGTGTACACTTCAACGTCCCACCATATAACTAACGTACGTACGTACTAACGAAATATAGCAAGAGTATAAACCATATATCAAGATTAATAATAATTAATATCAATTTCTCTGTCGATAAAAGGTTTGAGAAACCAGAAATGAGAGCGTTTTATGCGGGATTACATAATATGCGGTGGCGTATTAAGCGTGTTTTTTTCAGTGTTAAAAGTGTACAAGTACCTGGGACCGGGAAAAATTCGCGTGTTAAGCGGGATGGCGTATTAAGCGGGAGCGTCTTAACGAGGTTTTACTGTAGTTGGACATAGGTGGGTACTTACATTAAATGTTGGACATGAGCGAGTGTTATAAGACAGGATATAATAACCATAAACTAATTTGTATGAGAATAATATATCGGATAGTTGGCGACGAGTAGAGAGAGAGTCTAACTTTAAATTAGATTGAAGAGACATTATCAGAGGGTCATTAAGTGTATTAGATAGTTTTTTTTCATATCCAATAAATCTTATACATTTTCTTTGTACTCTTTCAAATTTTTCTTTTTGTGATATCTAAATAGGGTTCCATATTATTGAGATATTCCGTAGCATTGTTTGATTTATAAATTATTCGTTTTCTGTTCATGAAGCGTCGCTATATCGTGTAGTCGTACGGTTTTTTCACTGTTAAATGTATCGAAAATCCAGACCATCTCGATTTGATTCGAAAAGGTTGTTTAACGTGATTATTTCAAACTGGACGGCATCCATGTAATTATAATTAACTGCCACGTTTCGGTTTGTGACAGTAATGAATCGATCGCGTTTTGTTTTAAAGGCAACGATTTCGTAATTACGGCTAAATCGATTCTAGTCACACGACAATTATTATTAATCGTTAACGCGACTATAATGTCGGGCGATTATGATACGGCAAAACCACCCCATTTCCTTCGGTGGCTTATATAAAATATTCTGTATGAAATGCGCAACTGACACGAACCAAAAAAGGACTGTTTTCGTTTTTTTTTCAATATCTATTGTTGCATCGCCGTGACGTTACAAAATTCAGAGTCTGTTTGCAATCAAATTAAACGACACGCGATAAAAACAATAAGCTTCAGGCGACATTTGCGAATTTGCCGACTATTGAAACGAAAGCTTTATCACGAACCGTTTTGGAAACGGATTCGATTAAAAAAATTGAATTTTCTGAAAACTTAATTTTCGAATCGAGACGGTTTTAAAACGAGGGCCCTGCAACGTCCCTCTGGCCGTAAGGTGTTTTTCCACTCGCGTCCGGTGTCGGCTCGATCTTGGATGAACGTGTCTGGCACACGGCGCGGCGAGTGGGAAAACGTAATTATTATCTATACGACACATGAAGGGTACTGGGGAAAAACCAGAAAAGTCACTTTTTTTTCCAAAATGGCGATTTCGGTATCGAATTATTTGTATTGAGGAATTCTATCTTTCAAGAGGTCGAATCTGGGAAAAAAGCGGATAAGTCGAGAGGCTATGACCGCCGGAAGTTTTGGCACACAGAAAAAAAATCATTTCATACCGGAATAGAACCAGACAAGTGTTTCGTTAAATTTCGTATCTCTTCGTATCTCACTAGCCAAGCATCAGGATATCACGAGCTGAATGAAATTTCGTCACCCTGAAGCCGTGGAGTTTTTCAAAAAAGTTAAAACACCAGTAACACGCTGTGATGTAAGTTTTACACGACATCATTTCTGAAAAAAAAAATATATACATTTTCGAAAAGCCTGCATGCTTTATTTTTTTTCTGTTTCGGGTGCTTTACCTGTTTCTTTCCCGGGAATTATAAGACTAAGACTAAGGAGTTTAGCTGTTCTAAAAAAACAACTTATTCCATAGTCCCATATTTGTACCTCATTAACTAGAGGTATAATAATTTTAATTGTCAATATTACGTTGTCTGAACATTTTAATTGGTTTCACTTGAAGTGTCCGGTGTTGAGAGGTGAGAGACACAAATGAAATAACAAAAAAAAAGACACCTTGGAAATATGTGGAAAATATAACTTTTATTAAAACAATTAATAAAGTGACGACCTCCGTGTCGTATGGCTTGTTAAGCGAGACTTTCAGCTAACTACTGTCGCACCGCTGCCGCCGCGAGCCTTTGCCGATGGTTAGTGTCCGTGCGATGCGCGGACGTACAGGGAAGACGGTCGCGATCGCCGGATACCCGACCGCGACACACTATATTATGTATTTAATATTAAGCAATTTATTACAGTCGTTGAGCTGTAATAGTTTTATACTCGAGGCTTATAAAAAAAAAAAAAGCTGGTAAGTGAGATGATGGTGGTACAAGTTCGTCCTTCGTCCCTTCGGTCCTCGGACAAGATATTGGTGATGAATGTATTAAGTTTTAAAGAAATGATGACTCATTTCTTTAGTATAAAACGATTCTGAGCAAAGCTTCAGTGTAATATAATTTCTATCGTATACATTATTATCTTGAGTCACGATTATTGATATTTTTTCGGTATTAATAGTTTAGTATAAAGTAAAATTTTGTTAAAATTTCAGAACTTTCTAACAAATACTCAATATTTCATTAGAAATAAACTTAAAAGAAATCAGACAATATCGTAAAAAATCATATAATAATTTATTAAAGTGTGTATAAAAAAAAATCCTGAGTCACGATTTTTGAATTTTTGTTAGGATAATTAGGTTTTTGATAATTATAGCAACTTTTTGTAAAATATTTAAATTATATTACATAAAAACTTTCAAACAATTTGGTAAATTAAAAGTTCTATATTTAAGTCCAAAGTGCTATAATTGTTCTGAAAATGTTGTCCAATATAAAAAAGTGTGTATTTGATATTGGATAAAATTTTCAAGTTTCTAGCTTCAATACTTTTCGATTTATGACTAAATACCTAAAATCTGAACAGTGAAAATCTCGTTTACGGCGGATTTTTACCGATTTTACCGTTTTTACTCAGTTTTTCGATCGTTATTCTTGATTACTGAAAAAACTATGGTGATTTTGGAAAAATGACCTCTCTAAAGTACCATTTCAGTTCAATTTCAAATCTAAAAAGTTTCTGGACGAAACTTTTGGACAAGGATTTCTATACGAAAAAGTGATTACAGAAAAAAAAAAAATAATAATAATAATAATTATAAACATCATTGTAAAACCATAAGATCCTTCGCTTCACTCAGAATCTAAAATGATAATAATAATAAGAATAAAGACAATTTTTCTGTTATATTTTTAATTCGATCGTGTTTAATTATTTCAAACCTAATCAATTTTGTTGACTGCATACCAAAGTTCATTATGTTATCAACCCGAACTTTTCATATTGAAAAAAAAAACAAAAATTATTAAGTTTTGAAATTAAAAACACGCTTTTCTCGAAATGCAAAAAGAGTGACTTTACTGTTTTTTTCCCTGTGCCCTTCATATACGCACATGTGTGTACGTGAAAAAAAAACAAGCGGACCAGGTGCGCGTCGGATATTAAACGCTTATCGTTATTTTATAAATATATATATATATATATATACGTGTGATAATATCATATATAAACGTACGTGTGGCTGCGGTGTCACGGGTAACAGTAAAACATGAGCGGGCGGCGGCGCTATATTATATTATACGCGGGGAGGTTACGTCGACTTTGTGCGCCGCAGGTTACACTATGTACCTACACGTGTAATTTATGGAATATCACGCGGACGCGTACGTGTATAAGACTTACCTCTCTCCTGGGTCACCCTAAAAACTGTTGTGGACGTAACGGTAACACTGCGGCGAGAGCGTTTTCCCGTCGACCCTTTTCGGGGTCGCGCGCGCGGGTACCCTTTTTGAGCTCAGTGTCTCGAGTTTCGCCACGGAAATCCACCTTAAAGAATCTAAACGTCTCGTCCTAGCGTCCGTCGTCGGTAAGTGTTATTTTTCGAGCGATCCATATACGCGTTTATGACGAAAATTACGATAAAGATATAGGTGATCTTTAAACCGAGGACTTTTAAAAAATCATCAAATATGCGTTTAAAAATATGCACTTTTGCGTCGAAAAATTCAAAATATGCCCGGGAAAATATTAATTTTATTATTATTCTATATTATAAGTTTTAACTAGATTTATTTTGTTAAATTGATTCGGAATCTTTTTTTGAATGTTGGATCCCATTCTTCTTAATTATTATTCTGCACCTAATAAAGCAAAAAAGTTATTTTAAAATAACCGTTGAATCATTCTCAAATATTTACCTTATCTTAATTAGAATTGCACTGAATTATAAACAATTCCTTGATGTTTTCGAGTAGTAGAGAACGTACCACGTACCTACTATTCGTTAAATAAAAATACAAAAATAAACATAATAAATATTGACCATTATTATTATTTCAAAGTAAAATTTATCTCTATCGTCTTTATAAGTTTATAGCAAATCGTTGACCTCGATTCATGAAAAAAATTCACCAAAACGCTTGATTTTCGATAAACTTTCAAAATATGCTCTCTAACTAAAAGCTTAAAATATGCTCTTATAATCAAAAATATGCCTCTTAAACCAAAAAATGTCCAAATATGCAAAAATATGCACTAAAAACTTTGAGTATTTCATCATAAACGTTATGAAATGAATTTTGTACTTAACAACCATACGATAAAGTTAACCAAAAAAATATGCAAATTCATGAAACTCCTTGCTCATCACTGATGTTGATCGGTCGAACGTTATTTTCGATCTGAAGACGACGCGTAAGACGTTCACTCTTTTTCGAGCTTTTGCAAACCATTTAGCAAATAATGTCCAAGGGAGTGTCGTTTTAGTGATTTTCACAAAACGGCATTTACATAATATTTACCATGAGACTTCTACATGTTTTGTTGCCGTGCGGAAGCATCGCAACGGTCATTTACGCGAAGGCGATGATATCCTGCAGTCGGTACGCACATCTGCTCGATTTTCGTAATTTTCGTGAGCGGCGAAAAACCCATCAACAACTACATTACCATCATTTATACACAGATTTACCCGACGATAGTTTTATTCGGTCGTTCGCAGACGACATATTATATCAGAACCGAAAGTCGCTGTCCCGCCGAGATATTATTGACGTTTGTGTTTGTCTGCAAAAAGTCATAAAACGCGTCAACCCTAACGTCCGTCGGGAGAAACGTTACATATTGACTTGAAAATTACCAAGTTGCACGATTTCGTAAGTCAATTGATATCCCTATAAAATCGTTACTTAAATATTAAGGGTTTAACTATTCGATTATCGAAGTAGGGGCTGTTTTTACAATTGCGATGTTTTTACAATTTAAATGTGCGTTGAATACGATTCCAAAGTTGTTTTCAACGCAATTCGTTCTTTGTAATAATCGCGAAATCGTTACCAGTCGCCGCAAAATTTTCTTCGGAAGACACGTGGATCGTTAACGAAATCGCAAATGTTTATGAAAATCTTTGAACCACACCGGCGGTGTACGGCACGACTTCTTCGAATGACAAACGTGAAAACGATAATATTCGCTGCAGCTGTTTCCACGGTCTGTATCAGGCATGTCAAACACGCGGCCCTCGGCTCATTTTTATTGCGGCTCGCGGATACTAATTATGATGGAAAAATAAAAAATAAAATATTAATACCACGTGTCACAACTACATACTTATACTGTGTTCTGTTCTGATATTTCTTATTTACAATTTTGTGCCAGTCATCTAACAAAATAGATTACAAGCAAATACAGTTAGTTAAGTTAAACTCTGTGGCCAAAGGCAAAAACCAGGGGGGTTAGGGGCCCCCCAGTATGTATTAGTTTTTTAAATTATGAATTGTAATGCAAATTTGTTTATTGCAAATAAATGATGTGGTCAGGGAGGCAGCAATGGGAATCCATATTTCCCTCCAATGGAATATTACGATTCCAAAATGAAAAAAAAAAAGGTATACCTGGTTCTAATTGTCGATGACGAATGCACACACACACACACACACACACACACACACACACACACACACACACACACACACACACACACACACACACACACACACACACACACACGACGATCACCTCCCGTGTGTTCTCACTTCATATACGTGTGTATATCGTCCGCGCATTGTGTACGGCTATTATGTTATTAGGTGTGTGTGTGCCGGACCCCCGTAACGCGGCGGCACGGTGCACCCTCTTTTTCGGCGTTCCACTCCACCTGCCGCCGGGATACGCGCCGTGCTCGATGTTCGATATAATCGTTACCTTGCGTCATTGTGTCACCGTCGCCGTCGCCGTGGTTATTGTCGTCGGCGTCATTGTTGTCGTCGTGCCCGGTGTGCCCGCCGCGAACAGGTCCCCGATGAAGAGGGTTTCGCGGTTATCCCGTCAATCTCAAATTATATCATAAATAAATATGTATCAAAATTTCTATAAAATATTACGTTATACATATTACGTTATTTACAAATTAATGTTAAATTTAAAGTTTTATTATTTTTTTTATTTTTACATGAAATATACAATCTACACAATTAAGCACAATAAGTATATGTGATATTAGGGTACAAAACATTATGGGGTTACGCGAATAAGAAGCCACCCATCAGTAGCACTTAGCTTGTTTACTATATGATTATTTAGCTTGTTAGGAATGTTAGGATTGAGTTAGGTGATCCCTACACCATTTCCTTTTCAGCCTGCGACGGGGATTTCCAGGAAGTGATGGGATATGTAGATTTTCGATCAGAGGATTTTCGTGGTTTTTTAATTTATCATAAAAACGCTTATAGAAGATAGCAGCTTCTTCTTCCAAAATTTAAAGTTATATAACTAATAATTGTCTCAATAATTAATTATAAAAAAAAACATTACACCACTTACAATTTTTAATGTTATGAGCGATTCCCCTTAGAAACGATAAATTTGATCGATTTGCCCTGTCATTTATAATTATTGCACTAATACGTTTTTCTCGTTCAACGTATTCTTTGCGATTTGGAGTATGTGCCCTTCTACGAATTATATCTTCAGCTCTCCGTTCCGTTTGAATTTGCTCTTTTTATAATTTCTTCGATAACTGTATAAATACCAACGTGACATTTTCCAACAAGAGTTTCGAATCTTCGTCTGTGCCGACCTTCTACTCGATTTTGAGTTCTAGGAATTCCTAATTCCATTCGCTTAAATACAGACCAAAATTTTGGTGGAAATAGAGGAGCTGTGCGACTCACATTACCTCCTCTCAATTCTCCTTCGAATTCTACCATGCACATAATTGTTCTCAAACCACTGCATTATCTCAGAAGCTTCTTCGGGAATAGTGGATTTCAATTCATCGAATGCACTTGGTATTTCGGTAGGTGGAAGAAAAGCAAGAGCAATAATCTGACGTAGTTTCAAACTAAATTCTTCATCTTCTCCATATCTTTTACCAAGAGAATCTGCTTGAATTTGACGCCATACAATTTGCCCTTTATATTTTATTACGATGAAAACGTTTGTTCGTCGCTGCGTGTGTGTGTGGTATGCCGCACTTTATGCAGTACGAAATGTTTATTATTATTATTATTTTTTTTTTATTACAACTGTAGTAGAAACCATTCAGCTCGACAATCAAAGTTGTAAACAGAAATTTACAATTTCACGTACGAAATGTTGAACTACGAAATTAAAAAGATTGTGCGAAAAATTAATTTAGCGTTGAAATTTAATTCCGTCATTGTCTATTAAAAAAATCGTCCATCTTGGTTGAACTGTTAGTCGGCACATAAGATTCGTAATGATTTGAGCGTGATTCGAATTCCGTTCCGTGTAACTTGGGCCTGACTGATGAGTAGTATTATGAAATTTAACACCGACCGACAGTTATACAAATGAAAAAAAAATTAGATTACAATTAGACTGTAGAGTGACGTCAACGATCGAACACGTGTAGTCGACGTGTAGCGTATGTATTTATTATGTGTATAGATCTATGTACTGGGCGAATGTATACAAAGGGTACAGGGGAAAAACGGTAGTAGTCCATTTTTGTAAATTTTTCAGGAGAGCAAAAACAAAGTTTACAGACTTCTATGTGTCCAATAATTAAACAAAAAAAAAACGCGTTATGACTTATAATTTTAGTCAAAGTATTAACTTTGAGTAATAATTGAAATAAATAAAAAATTTGAATGTTTATTACAAAAAAAGATAAGTACATCAAAACAAAAAATATAGACTTAAATCTTTTTCCCCAGTAAATCCCGATTTATTATTGTCAAGGAAGAAAGCACTCAAATTAGGAGATAGGTACAAAAATATGAAAATAATTATTTCTTCCTAAAAAAAAAATTAATGGTACACATTATTTAAAATAAAATTTCTTCGCTTTAAATAAATAATTATAATTGCATAAATAATGCAATTTTTTTTTTAAATCTTCAGCTTCATCCAAATGAATGTTGTCGATATACTCTTCTTCACTGTCCTGAATGTCTTCTTTTGTCTTCAGATTTTCGTAGAATTTTCGAGATTTTTCTTTAAGTAAAAATTGTTTTAAATTAAGTACTTATTTTTTGATTATTTTTAATAATGAGTGCAACAGAAGGGGAAATAAAAACAAATATTTCGGAGATGGACTTCAACCTTTTTTCACCACAACAGCATGGACTACAATCTTTCTTCACCAGTACACATAATATTTCCCCTTTAGGAGACTGAAAGCTTTTTTCACTGAATCGATTTCAACACTCGATATCACTCCTATCATACTGTCAAATCAAACCATAAAATCAAAATAGCAAAAAATGGACTACTATCGTTTTTCCCCTGTACCCTTCATACGTATACAGAACGTTGTACAATACTTCGGCGGCAGTTATAACGTATCATGACGAACGACGACGACGTGCATTTTCGTTTTTCGTCGTTACCGATTATCGACGATGACGATATAATCTAATACCTTGATATCGTATTAAAACGGTCAGGCCGACAGGGTATTGTATCGTTTAGACTATGGAGTAAAATTAAATTAAAAATTACAAAAAAAAAAAAAAAAAAAATACAATAGTAATTAAAAAAACGCCCGCACGTCAAGTCTCCGCGGCGATTAGGCCGTCGCTGGCCGACAAGGGGCCGTCGTCGTTTTTATCACACCGGGGCGTAAAAACGTCACGGACATCCTTCCGGTGAGTTACACGCGCACATAAACCTCACACACGCGCCACACAATCCACCCCGTCACGGGACGCCTGCAAATATGACGGTGCATATTATTTACACACACACACACACACACACACACACACACACACACACACACACACACACACACACACACACACACACACGTCCAGTGAGAATCCTGCGGAAGTTTATATCGCTGCGGAAGAGGGAGCGCGTGGACTCGTGTGCGAAAAGACAGGGGGACCGAGCGATTAACGTTTTATATACGTATATATACAATATTTAAGTGATGTTTGCCTTTCCGACTATTACGTGCACGTCGTCGTCTTTTGAATTTCGAAAAAACACGACGTACCGATTTAAATATATGTATATAAATATACGCTGCCGGGAGGGCGGAGGGGGGGGAAATGATGCGTCTCGTAATTTCTCGCAGACTTTGCAGCGCGACGACGACGCAGAGACACGATATCATTGTGTCATATTATCATAAATTATATTGCTTTTTGCGTCGGTGCATTATAACGGTCCATGCGTAGTATAATATTATACAAACGTATATAATATTATTACATTACTATCGCCGTGTACGTTTACGACGATAGACTGAATGATAAGTTTTTTATTTTTTTTTTTCTCTCACGTAACTCGAAATGCGTCGTCAGTCATCGAGAATCGACTCGACCCTCTTTTCTCCAAGCAAAATCCATCGAATTCCTTACTTAAAAATCAATCAATTTTCTTTTTTTTTTTTATTATTTAAAAGAATATTTACAATCTGTATACGTTGATAATACAATAAGTAAATTTTACGAAGGGTTGTATTGACATGAAAGCTTGAAAGAAGGGAGTGTCGTCCAATGACACCACTTCAGAACTCATGACTCTTTATTTTGTTAATTATTTAATAGGTCTCTTGGCCAGTGACGTTTTAGGCGGCCTAATGGGTTGATTGGGTTTTTTACGGATTAGAGGTTGGAAATCAGAGGATTCGGGTTAACATAAAATGTCTTAAAATAATTTAATACCACATGCGGATTACGATCGATTTTGTGAAAACCGCGCTGAATAAATATGTAAATAAAAACGAATACGTATTAAAATATAATAAACTAAATTAAAACTTGATATAAATATTTTTATGACGACGACGTGGACGATGTTCAATGGTCGATGACGTGTGCGAACTCATCGCGCACAATATATTGCTTGGTAAAGTTCATTTGGTCGTTTGTGCGGTCATTCCGATCTCGTCTTCGACCACGTGTTTGTAATAAGAGTGCAGAAATAGTTACTGTTACGACGTGTATCATAAACGTTTATAGTTTTAACATAACATCGTGTGTGAAATGATTTTTACGCAGTGTATATATAAAAAAACAAAAAATAAAAATGCGCATATGTTTCATTCGTAATGTTTATTATCACATTAGTTCTTGATGGGAACACGCTTTTGAATAATTCATTAGTCGAGTCTTGTTCCCGACACGACGTCCCGTAATCACATCGACCCTGTAACAAACGTGTGTGAATGGCTCTGGCAAGAAGAAGAAAAAAAAAATCAATCGATAAGCTATGCCGATTTTCGCATTCGTCGGCCTAGAATTTCGTTTCTACCGATTACCCGTCGGACGGTCGTCGAACGCGCGCGCCGTTGACCTACAGACGATTTTGTTTTTTTTTCTTTTCGATTATGAATTAATTAATTGGTTTCCGCACTCGCGCGTCCGTCCGTCGCGACCGCAGTACATTATTATCGTGTTAAATGCAAATGTAATAATTATTATACGTATGCGTACGCGTACATCGAAATAATAATATGATAATCGACGTTCTTGATTATTCCGCGAGTTTGCTGCCGCGGACGTGATATGTGTGTGTGTGTGTGTGTGTGTGTGTGTGTGTGTGTGTGTGTGTGTGTGTGTGTGTGTGTGTGTGTGCGTGTGTGTATGTATGTCGCGCTGCAGGTGCTACAGCTGCGATCTCGATGTAACCATGTGCCACATCGTTCATATACACGTATATGTATATAATTTATTATAATTATATATACAGTGCTCGAATTGGAAAAATAAAAAAGGGGGACTCTAAGATTTAAAAAAAATTAGCTTCCCTTACAATGACTTTACACACCAAACTCGTGGGGGGCTCCTCCAGCAACCCATCTTCAAAATCGCATTCCATATTTTAAAAATTATAACAACTATAAGTATAACTATAAATTAAAAATATGAGTTAGTGTTCGATCGAGTAGGACAATAGGTATAATGATAAAATAAAATAAAACTGATGTATTTTATATTATCACTAAGACAAATCGCACTATAATAAAATGATTATGCTATAATATCATAAGATTGTTTTAGCCAGTCACCAAGCCGGTATCACACTGATAAAGAGATAAAAAACATCGGTCTCGATATCAACCAACAAAACAATTCATTAAATCAAAAATAAAATTTGAACATCTTGTTCATTACAAATTTACAAAATCACTATATTATTAAATAAAAAAAACCGTGAAAATAATAGGAAGGGGTGCGCTCAAATTATTAAAAAATCGAAGAGGAGCTCCGCCCCCCTGCTCCCCCAGGGTATATATATATACCAACTACGGCCCACAGGGTAGTCGAGATTTTCAGATAACGTTTTACGCCTCTGCTCGTCTGAAAACAGACGTAAGAACAACGTCCGGAGTAATGAGACCATTGTCGGTGGCAGATAATACTACGGTCGTAATTATTATTATTGTGCACAGTAATCTTATGTGTGTACACGTGTGTGCGAAACAATGGTTTTTCGAGTGTGACAAGTTCGTTTAAAACGCTGCGATAACAACTACAGTACGTTACGTTATCTACACGCTATTTCGGACTGTTCCGCGATGGCCACGCGTTTAAACGCGTTAATTGCTTTCACAAAAGTCGCGAAACGCCTTCGGAACGTATACCTTTTATCACACTACACGCGTCTGTAAAATATATAATATGTCGATTGTATATTATATTAAATAATAAATTATATATGTATACCAACGGGCCTGTGCGTTTTCGTGATGTCGCGCGCTGGTACGATATAATAATATCATATTACAGTATGTGTCACGAAAAAATAGCGATTTTCCGTCGAAAACGCTTGTAAACGTATCACGCCTTCGGGATACACCCATGTTTGTGCGCGAATACGTCAATCATTACGTGGTACATCCTGTATAATATAATAGCTGCGCGTCTTACTCGTGTACCCTCCAGCCTTCGATCTGCTCTACTTTTACGTGCTGCGGCGTCGAGTCGAACTATTATTATGATTCTGCAGTATGCTATATAGATCAGTGGTCGGCAACCTTTTTGAGCTGTCTGGCCACATTTACAAATTAAAAAGAGTTCGCGGGCCAGATAAAAGTAAAACATATTTTATTCTTAAATTATTTACAACGCAAAAAAATACAGTCTAAAACTTAAAAAAAGAATAAAATGTATAAAATAAAAATTACAGTTTTTAATATAATTATAATACAAAAATACGAATATAATGTACTGGTAAAATGCTTAATGTGATTTTTGTTGTTGGATATTATTGTAAATTAATTTTTAAATTTCCGCATCGAAATTACTTGTGCCCGCTCTGAAAACATGGTGGAAATGTTATCTTATCGGTAATTGTCGAGGTATCTTCTTCTTCTCCTTCTTATTAGGCTTAAAACAGACAATTTAGATCTAACGCCGCTTCTACAATACCTCTCCACAGAGCCGGATTAAGGGTCAAAGTCGCCCTGGAGCAATGTATATTTGATAGGAAATTTCTTATCAAGAAGTAGTTAAAAACTTAAAACAGTATAATATGTATTTCATGTAATATTGTATGAATAAGTTGAACCGTTTAAAAAAAAAAATATTCGGTACTTTATATTATTTAAATCGATTAGACAAAACTACAAAAGTCGTTTATTTATAACAGAATTGCACAAAATCGTTTGTAAACTGTGATCAATACCACTATATTCATGGTTATATCATGCCGCTGGTCCATCCTTATAATTTTGTAGATACATTATTCAGTGGTATAGCTTATAATTTTAAAAATAAGAAAATATATTATCATAATGAAAATATGTAATTTTTCAATAGCCAACCTCATACTACTCGATTTAACTATGTATACATTTGAATGACTAAACAAATACACGATATTTAATATTTATATTACAAAAATTACATGCCACCCCCAAAAATTTGCCGCCCTGGAGCAAAAGCTCCTTTTGCACCTATGTTAATCCGGCTCTGCCTCTCCATTGCATTCTATCTACTGTCAAATCGATGTTATATGTAAGGTCCACTCGTGTCAAATCTTCCTTCACGGTATCGAACCACCTTTGCCGTGGTCCCCCTATGGGTCTTTTTCCATTCGGATTTCCATCGAGCACTTTATAAGACATCCTTCTGCACGCCAACACGTGTCCGGCCTATCCTAGTCTTTTGCTACTAAGATGTTTGCAAATGTTCGGTTTATTATAAAGACTTTGTAAATCTTCATTTTTCCTGTTTATTATTCCTAATTTTTTCGGATTGTCAAGGTATACTTAACATTATAAAATACGACTGATATAAAATACCCGTACCAAAAACACGACGTTCAATCGTATTTGTTATTTACACAATATGACGTTCAATTAAATTTCTTCGTTCTAGAATTTAAAGCGGGCCGCCGGTTTCCGACCACTGATATAGATCATAGATTCACGACACTATTGTTATACTCAGTGACAGTGGCGAGGCATGGATATTTAGGTCGGGAAGACGTTAAACAAAATGTTACAGCCCCCCCTCACTAATTAATAACTTTATATGTTTGGATTATTAAAATATGATATGTTCAAATACTAAAAATAAAATAAAATATATATTTAAAAACATAACAACTTTTAAATTAACTGTAAAAAAATAATGTTTAGTAAATAAAATGAAATGTAGTATCTATACTTTACATGTAGATACCGCATTAACATGTGGACGTGTCACAAAATAATTTAAACAAAATAAATGTATGTTAGTTGATATGGATTTTTCAATTTTTTGTTTGTGAAAATAAGTCTATGACGTCGTCAATAAATGTCGGGTCGACGGCTAATTCGCTTAACATTTTTTTCTCAATAGCCATAGTACACAAATTTGAGAATCGATCATTATATTTCTTAAAAACGTTTTGATTCATTTGAATGTACTCATAAACTTCTTTCACTAGAAGCCGTCGTCGTAACAATAAATACGAACGGCGAGACACGTCTCATAGCGCGACGATAATCCCCACTCAATAATCTATTCCCCCCGCACACCGTGCCTCGAAAAACGAGACGCTGCAACGCGTTGTCTCCTAATATTATTTTTAAAATCTGTATTTGGATGTTTATAGAATTACACATTTCGCCACAACGGACGACAGCTCGCGTGCACGGTCCATAACTAATCCGTTTTAAGAATAGGTACTAATATGGTATGGCACAAAAGTAAAATTACGATAAATATTGAAGTAGGTATACGTTATTTTTCAATAAAAATAAATAAAATATAATAACGCGTTTTATCAATTAAAATATTATAATAAAACCAAAATATAATATGTCTGTATTAAAAGTGGGGTAGACGTACGTTGTCTCATTGTCTCCTACGACGCTTCGCCACTGTTCAGCGATAAGTTTGTAGACGAATTGAATCAGTCGTTTGAGAAACCCGACTTGTCCCACAACTCTAATTTTTGATAAAATGAAACAAACTTTTATTGTTCAACAATTTTTATTTTTGACGATTTTGATATTTCCTCTTTGTTGAGTCCAAAAGAATTGTTTTACTGAGAAAAATGAACTGTTATATTCCTATTTTCTCTAAAAATTATGTTTGTTTTTGGACAAGTCGTGTTTCTCGTGAATTTAGTTGGACAAGTCGGGTTTCTCCTTAATACAAAAATAATAATAATAAAATAAAAATCAATAAATTCAACTATTTTAATTATTGAGTCTTGAAAAATATTTTATTTTAAATATCATAAAAAAATATAAATAAAATTCAAATTTTATTATTAAGTTTCTTCACTGATCATATCTGGGCGTTCTTCGCAGGTGACCTTCCAAGAATATAGATATTTGTCCAAAATCTTTGAATATTTTTTTTCTCAGGCAAATACTGCATAATTTTTTTTAAATCTTCCATTTTCTTGATATTGATGGGTAGTTGACCAGAAGGATAACTATTCTTAATTTGGAATAGTTACATCTTTAGCCTTGGCACTTGTCACATTAAAAGTTGACATGTAACTAAACGTTTACAGTTGACATCAGTCATCAATCCTAATACTGATACATAACATCATAGTAACAATTAAGTATGTTTATCTTTTAAGGTTGGAAAAATAAACATAAAGTCGTGATAAAGTTAAATTTAGCATTAAAATCGGTTATGACAAGCACATTGTTGAAACATAATACATACGCGCGTACACAGTAGAGAGAAACCCGACATGTCCTGGAGACCTGGACTAGACGGGTTTCTCTTGATTCTGAAAACTTTGACGAAATGAAATAACTATTGTAAATTATGGATAAATCGGGGTTCTCTTGAAATATGTAGGTATATTTATGAAGAGTCAAAATCCACAATAAAACGTGATTCGATTTTTTTGGACAAGACGGGTTTCTCAAACGACTGATTCAATTTCAATCGTAATAATTGTGTGATCTGTACGCGAACAGTCGACCACATTCTCGAAAATCGCTCGACGGTAGCAACGGTAATTACGAAGACACGATTAAATAGCAGTTGACGATTAGCATTTTGACTTTAATTGGAATAACGTACATCAGCTGCGTGTGTGCGTTTTATTTATACACACGGTAAATAATATCGCCGTAAAAAATATATATACGTTTCACTGAGAGTTTAATTTTGTTAATGAAAACTTTATCGCTGTGTCAAAGTCAAAACGGAAATAATTGCACGTGGGCACGGTGCACGTTTCCCGCGTCTTCTATCGGCGGCGGCGGTACAGCGACACGGGGCCACGTGAATAATAATTGTTTTACGCGTAATGTGCACGGTCGTCGTTTTTTCGACGGCCGGTAGAGTGAAGAAATATACGAAATTTTCGTTGAAAATCCGGTAGTCGAGTGCGCCGGACCGTTCGTGGCGGCCGCGTACCAATTAAATATTAATAATTACGTAATATTGTACGTAAAGTCGGGACGCGTGACGCGCGGACGGCCGGTGTCGACGCGGTGTTATTGTTGTAATCATTATTATTGTTATCGTAATTATTGTTATTTAGAGGGAAAATGAATCGAAACGCGCTTTCCTGCGCGATTTCGTGCGGACACTACGAGGGACGCGAGAAAAAAAATTATAACGACGATAGTAATAATAATCATATATTATCGTTAATAAACGAAGTTTAAGTACATTTGATACGCGAGCTGTTTCAGCGTTTGGACGGAGACCAAGACTCGGCGTGCGTATGTGTACATACACACTGTGTACGATTATATATTTACACACGTCATGTGTGTGTGTGTGTGTGTGTGTGTGTGTGTGTGTGTGTGTGAAATGAAACCGCGCGTGTTTCAAGTGGTTTTGTTGTATAGTTTATCGTATAATAAATTAAAGCGTCGGCGTGACTAGACGCCTAGGAATGCCAAAAGTGTTTTCTAAAGTTGAATGGGTCGTTTTTGATTCCCGAAACCGCCTATGCGTATACATTTCACAAACACACACACACACACACACACACACACACACGTCGTTATAATACGTGCGCGTGTCTGACATGCGACGTGCGTGCATTGCGTCCCGTTCCCCTCACGCATGATTCGTGTTTTTCTTTTTCGTCGTCGAGTTATGGTCGTTTGGACGACAGTCAAAATACTTTCAACGGCCGTTTCGGTTTTCCTGTTCTCTGTACATGTATATATGAAGGATACTCGGGTACTTGGGTTTTTCGGTAAATATTGAATGTTTTTTTTTTTTTTTTTTTTTTAATGGTTTTTACGGTTTTATTTTAATTAATTTTTTTTTATATTCGTTTATGTGATTTTTTTAGGGTTTCATTCGTCGTTTCGGACATTCGATTATTTCGTTTTTATAATTCGACCAGAAGTTTTTTTTTTTTTTTTTTAGTTCCATTATATCATACATGGTCTTTGTTATTGTAGAAAACTAAATTGTTTAAAAATAAGCGAATATATACAGTAGTTGAAAACAGACGGAAAATGATTTGTTTCATGAAAACGTTGTTTCGTTTCAGCGTTTTAAATGCATCGTAATTAAATATTAAAACGTATGAACATTATACAATATGTTAAGTGTCAATTATTGAACCGTCGCGGAACTGCGTCCTATATAAATAACACACATACATACATTAAACGCGTGTACAAACGCGGTCGGGTCGCATAACGATAAGTCCTGCATCGTTAGCGGAGCAACTAAACACTGTGCGTGTAACCCGGTATTCGGCAGCGTGAGGGGTAGTTATCCAACGAAATCGGTTATCGCGTCGTGAACAAAAAACAAAAAACCTCAAAAAAACAAACAAACGAATAATCGGTTACGCGGATTAGGATTTGACACGATTACGATACTGTAATAATTATTCGTTTAATCGTTATCCAACAGTGTATTTTATTGTTGCGTGTATACGTGAGCGCCGTACCACGTGCGTACGATTCGACTTTCGGATCATTAGCGCCATTATCATCGCCATTAATCGAAACGGTTCGCTCGTGAACTTTCGGATATCAACGATATATTATGATCGTGCACGAGGTTGTTCGCAAAGCCGACGGACGATCGTCGATACACCGTCGTTTCGTGTGAACCCTCGTTATTACGATTCCAAAGCGGATCGACGGGTTTTTTTTTAAAAATAAAAAAATAAAACCTATAATACAGTAAGTCCTCGTTACAACGATCAATACCGATACAACGAAAAATCCCGTTATAACGAAAGTCATAGAAGTCCCCTACCGAAAAGCTATTAAAACAATGTTAAACGAATCTCAATGTAACGAAATGATTTATTTTAAAAAATCCCGATACAACGAACTATTTACACATGTCAAAATACATTTCCCGAAAATTATGAATCAAATATGCGCGACATCCCACACAACCTGAGTTGGAGCAAATTTGGATAACTGCGAGAAATAGAAAACGTCGCTTCCTCACGACGTGAATTCAGAAGATTATCTGTGCAGATGACAACGTTTCAACATGTTATGAACTGACTGAAGTGGACGTCATCCAATCCATTAAAGACGGTAAAGATGAGGCCACCGATGAATGTAGTGTAGATTAACAAGCTTTGATGGGATATGATGTGCGCAATGGCACTTCATCAGAAGCCTTATCAAGTTTGGAAGTAATGCGAACATTCATTACAGCTCAAAGTGATGTACCAGACTCCATATTTACAAACATTAACCAACTACAAAATTATTTACTTTCTATTAAAACAGCAAACCTTGTTCAAAAGAAAATGTTCGATTATCTGTAATAAAGTTTTTTTTTGTTCGCAAATTATTTACTTTTGAATTTACATTTTTACTATTCATTTGTATTTATTTATAGTTAATATTATAATAAAAACTAAATCGATATTTGAATTACGTAATGTTTTTAATTTTTTTTTTTTTATTCGTATTTTCAAAATTTCGTTACGACGAAATTTCCGTTATAACGAAAAAAAAATTCGGTCCCTTAGAGTTCGTTGTAACGGGAACTTACTGTATAATATATATGGCTGCTGTGATTGAAAACGTGACTTAAAGTCTAGAGACAGAGTTTGTGAGTGTGTGTGTGTGTGAGTGTGTGTGTGTGTGTGTGTGTGTGTGTGTGTGTGTGTGTGTGTGTGTGTGTTTAAAAAAAACGTTTTACGCGTTCCGAGACCGAATTTAGGTCGACGCAACCGTCGCGTCCGTGGTATATATATTCGAGCTAGTAAAAAAAAAAAAGAATAAAATCTGTCCCAATAATAGTCTGACGGCGAGCCTATATTAAAAAAAAAAAAAAACCGTTTGGACGGTGACGACGCCGCCGTTAGTTTATTATTACCGTCCGTAAAATCAGGGAACCAAAACGTAATATTTCGAAATTTCAAGTCGACAAACGAAAAAGCCGAACCTGCAAATTATTCAACGTATATTATGTACATTATATAGTACCTACGGGTCACGTGTGGTATACGTGACCTACGGGCTACGATTGACGCTGCTGCCGCGGCCGCCGTTTCTGACCCAGTGGCCAGTCGATACGGAGGTATATAATTAAAAACGTCGTCGTAATTATCTTTGATTATTATTACTCGGTGGCCGAGAAAGGGCGGCAGCTACAACAAAATGATGTTTATAAATAAAAAAAAAAGAATTAAAAAAAACGCTAATGCGATCCAGGCGCGTTTCAAATTAATAGTTAACAAAAAAAAAAAAAAGAAAAAAAAAGAGTATTAATAATAATAATAATTATCTATTCGTTATTTTGATTAATACGTTTTCCCGTGTCCTCGGGCTTTGTTCTATAATTTTTTTTGTTGTTGTTGTGTGTCTTCGTGTATCCGTATTCAATACGGTTATCACTCGTGGGTAAATTAAAAGTTATTACTAGGGAACGGACTTTAATGTCTTAAAAATTAAGAAAAACGTCCTTAAAAAATGCGACATAATGCCTTAAAAAAATGCTTTAATATAAAAAAAAATGCATTGAAAAAATGCACTAAAAACCATTAAAAATGTTATTAAATTCGATAAGAATAAAATTATGAAAAGTTTTTTGTACGTAGAATATTGTTAAAACTTATAAAAAATACATTATTTTATCGACACCAATTAGTTTTATATCGCGTATCGTAACGTTATCGAGATTTTTTGATGGGAATTACGTATAGCCGTTTAGGTAGATACAATCAGCCGGTCTTTGTAAAAATAACTGATTTACGAGACAAAACCAAACATTCAAAACAATTCACATTTAATGTGTAGATTGTAAATTTTCATAAATAAACGACATTAATAAAAATAAAAAAATAAATGTACTTTAAATAAATGTACATTTAAAAAAATTTTATAATTCCAAGCATCAAATATACATAAAAAATGACCTAAAAATGGAAAAATGCTCTGAAAATGTCAAAAAATGCTTTGAAAACTAAAATAGTTTTAAAAATGCTAAATCAAAGTTTCATTTAGAAAAATTCTCTGATGTATGAATCGAATTATACACTTAGAAAGCATTACCCTTATGCTACTCACTAAAAAATGTATTTTGCATCAAAGTCCGTTCCCTAGTTGTAACGCATGTACAAACAACAAAAGACAACAGGGTAATTCAGAGTTTTCGTCATAACTCATTAATTAGGCCATAGAAATTCCTCCCCCCCTACCCCGCTATACTGTCTCGATTGAAATTTAAAATTCCGATCTTCAACAAAATCCCAGTTGTCCTTAACCGTTCCGTGTTGTTTTATGCGACAGACACAATATTGCAGGTCGCATCACGTGTTATTTTGCAAATACGATGAAAATGGCCAACGATTCTTTCTAGATAAAAGGACGTGTATCTACGTATGAAATGTCTTCACTCGTTCAAACGTATAGACATTATCGCGTCACTTTAGCTCTTCCTGTTTGAATGATACAGGTATCCATGTTATTCGTACGAAAATAAACACAGTGTTTGGAACGTTCGCTTAAAAATTTAACTCGTTCACGTTCACGTTCATTTTATTTTAAATGAACATGTTCACGTTCATCGAAAAAATGAACGCTTTCATTTGGCCGTTCACTTAAACTTTTTTTATTTTACATTTACGAATTATCTACCCGAATTCTGTATAAATGTGACCATTACAAAATTAATTTTTAGCGGTGAAATTCAGTACGTATTAGGCACACGACCAAAGGGTGGAACCAAGTCCCCTTCAAAAAGTTATCCTCCAGTTTTTGAGTTAAAAAAAAAAAAAAAGTTCACCAGAATACTTGATTTGTTAGCCAACTCATAGGCGAGTACATAATCAAATGTATAATGCAATTTACTGTAAATTCGTGGAAACCACAAAATGTGTTATTGTTGTTTTTGTGCAGATGAAATTATAAAATATTGAAATTATAAAAGTTAAAATTGAAAATATTGTCATTGACTATACATATATAATCAATGGTTTTGTATAATAATTAATAATTATTATTTATAAATATTTGTGTAAGTCGGTTGATCAATTTGAACGCCCCAGAAATAGTTCAAATTCACTAAAAATATAAACGCGTTTCGCGTTCACGTTCGATGTGAAAAAAGTGACTAAAGTCCGCGTGTCGTTCACAAAATATGAACGTGAACGCGTGAACGACGTTCTTTTCAAACACATTTGAATAAACACACATGCGCACATATTCGTTGTCTGTTACCGATCGCGTCCGAAAGATCAACACGCGATTTCTCGACACTCGAAAATAATAATGTGACAGTCGTAAAATATTACACGACTCATCACGACGCATATTATGACGCGGCGTACGCGTAAAATTTCAAATTTAAAACGTGCGATAAATAAACACGTGTACAAAATAATGATTACGCACGGAGTCGATTCGAAACGTTTGTAATACACTATACGACGTATGATTCACAGTCCGGCGTGCATTCGTCGGACGTGTAATTTATTATGCGGATAATGTTGCCGCGAAATTTTCACGCGTAGACGCCGCCGGTACAGAGCCGCGACAATAGGCGACGCTCTGGGTATGCGTTGCATCACCCTTGGCCAGAGATTTATTTTAGGTAGATTGGGGGCCCCTCGTCAAAAGTCATGCTATAATATTGATAATAATTTATTATTTATAAATTGTATTCATAAAATAAAAAAAAATAAATATTTAACTTGGTTACGGTAGGTCATAGCCCATTTTGAAAATATCTAGCCCTCCCCCCCGGCTTTTGGCCCACATTGAATTTTTAGTTTGTCTACCTCGATAGTTTTAATATGAATTTTCGAGTACCGCAGTCATAACCAGGTGCGACCTGGAAAAAAATTGCCAGCGTCACCGCTGTATTATATATTATGCGTATGGGTTCTCGACGATAAGTCTTATACTCGTGGGTGCGATCGACAAAATCGGACTTTAAAAGTAGAACGCGATGGAATTAAGCCTCGATACCGGTATGTGTTTAATTTAATATAAATACTACGATAGTGCAATAATGACTATTTTTAATTTTATATTTATATTTTATATCATACATATTTATGTTCCACTATTTTTTCGCTTAAGCTATAATATAAGTTATAAACTCAAAACACCATTAAAATACCTTTTTTCGTCATTTTTCATCCCTCTTGAGGCACGTGAAAGAGTTAAGTAAACATGAACAAACTTGGCATACATTTTTTACTCATTGTAATGAAAGAAATGGGGAGGTAGCAAATTATAATTTTGAAAGCCAAAAAATAAGGACCACCCTAATATGTATATTGTATAAATTGTATAAGACGTGGGCACGAGTGTGCGTCGTGTGCGTGAACAGGATCGAGTGAACCGATTTCGCGCCCCACGTTATTGCGTCGTCTATAAGGTGAGTAAATATAAGTATATTTCTATATATATATATATATATAACGACACGTACACTTAGCGTGAACGTGACACTCGCACAAATAGACGTGAATGGAAAAAGAATTAAGTATACAAGTTTATAAGATAAATTGCAAATAAATATAATATTAATGTGTCAAATATCGATTTTATAAACATTGAAATAAACGAATGAGCAAAAAAATAAATAAATAAATAAATAAATAAATAAAAAAAAAATAGAAACATTAAATACGACTAGGTTTGATGATTTTAAAATCTAAAAACTCCGCTTTGTAAAAAATAACTGTCGAGACTTATTGTTTCCACAAAGTTTCCAAAAAAAAAAAAAAAAACCTAGGAAGCCTGTCTGTACGTAAAGCGCATTTTACATTATTCCATTTGTGTATAGCACGGGGCTGCGCTATGACAGCTTTCGTCGACTGTATTTTCTTGTTCGTCTAACGTGTAAATTTGAATGTTCGGATATGTATCCGCATCATAATATTAATGTGCGATGTTATATTAAAGTCTGTCCTTCGTCCCTTCGGTTTTCGGACCAGATAATAGTAATAATGAATTTTCATTGGATTCTTAAGAAACGATAAACAATTCTTGAGTTAAACGATTTCCCGAGTAAGGCTTTCAACACGTAATAGATATTATTATTATTATTAAGATACCGCTTATACCCTATTATATAGGTTTTTAAATCAAGTATTGAGTGGGTTTTTTGGAATTACAATCCTTACACAATTTTGAATTCACATTCTGGTAAACATTTTTATTTACCGAAGATTTAAAACATATTTTCCCATCTATACCACGAGTTTGATTAGTTTAGTGTTTGTTATTATTAGGATTATTTATAACTAGACATTTGATGGAAAAACAGTCGATTTGTCAGTATTTTAACTAAACGCTGGAAAAGCAAACTTCTAGCACATTTAACCGCTTTTGCTAAATTTTCTACAGTTTTTCCAGACGTTTGGAAAAACCACACCGAGAACAGAAAATAATAATTCACTCGTACGTTTTCTACGCATTGAATTCTTAAACTATACACGAGTAGAGTTGCTAGACGTGACTTTTTGACAATACTAGTATAATCCTATAAGAAAAAATGGCATAAAAAAAAAAAAAGAGAGACGGTGAAATCAATACATCGTTTTACTCAGTCTAAAAAAAAAAAAAAAAAAAAAATGTTAAGTACCCAATCATGTCCAGACGTTTGGAAAAACCACCGAGAACAGTAGACACGAGTAGAGTGGCTAGACGTGACTTTTTGACACTACTAGTACATATAATACTACTAGAAAAAAATGGCATAAAAAAAAAAAAAGAAAAAAAAATCACCGATATCACGGTGAAACCAAAACATCGTTTTACACAGAATCTAAAAAAAAAAAATATATAAAGTACCCGATCATGTCCCTGCGTATTGTCCACGCGCGTGCAACATTACCGTTGCCGTCGTTACGCGCAGTTATCGTATTAATATAAATCGTAACGTCGCATCCCCGGGTATTTCGACCGGCGCCGTCGTGATGGTCATCACGTCACTCGCACATCGTTATGATATAATATTATTACAGTGCTTACGCGCGTTCTCCGGAGACGTTTGTGATATAGGTACTAGCTGCGCGTCCGTCGAAAAGGCGGAACGGGCGACGACCAAAATAAATATTATAACACACACACACACACACACACACACACACACACACACACACACACACACACACATGAAGTTTATGTGTACAGAACTGCCTCTGACCTACATCATATGTGATAAACACACACACACACACATATTATAATATATATATCACTGTTATTATTATTCGCCGCGAGTAATGGGATGGTAAAGTGGCTCGGAAATGAAAAAAGGGACGCGCGAGTCCCTAGTTCCTTCGAGGCGTCACACTCGCCACTCGACGAGGTCATCGTCACACACACACACTCACACACACACACACACACACGCTGACGTAGTTCGACGAAGAAAAGATGGTAGAGACAAAACGATTTCGTATAATACAGGGTGCGGCATAACGGACTCCCACATTTCCGAGGTGAATTAAAAAAAAAAAAACTATACAAGACATGGAATTTTTTTTTTATTTATTAAAATTACATTAAATAAGGTTTTTTTTAAAGTTATTTTTTTAAAAATAATGTCGTCTAAATGATTGCCTTGACGAGCAACGCACATATGGAGCCGTTCTCGAAAGTTTTCCATCATTCTCGCCAGCATATCGAGTGGAATCGCGGAGATTTTTTTACGGATGGCCTCTTTTAGTTGTTCCATATGGTTCTAGGTCGATGTTTGAAAACTTCAGCTTTGAGGTATCCCCATAAGAAATAGTCACATGGACTCAAATCAGGGAGGCGAGGAGGCCATGTAATTTTGTTGACAGGTTGTTTAGGCCATTTTGTCACACATTCGGCATTTTTGGAAAACGCCTCGATAACGAAACCACGTCGTTCACCTGACCACGACATTGTGACGACTAAAAATCGTACTAATGACCTGACCGCCCAGTGAAACAAACCGCTTTTATCCGATCGGTTTAATTACGACGTGCTAATGATGTTTTGAAATAATGTAGTCCATTACGGATTATTTTCTAGAACGGCTCCAAATGTGCGTCGATTGAAAAGGCAATCATTTGGACGATATTATTTTAAAACAAACAACTTTTTTAAAAAAAAAAACCTTATTCAATGTAGTTTTAATAAATAAAATAAAAAATGTCCATATCTCGTACAGTTTTTTTTTTAAATTCACCTCGGAAATGTGGGAGTCCATTACGCCGCACCCTGTATTTACCGACTAGGATCGTTTAAGAAGTGTAATAATGCAATAGACGAGACGTCGTAATGATATATCATTATATCGTTTCGCGTTATGTAAACAGCACGAGCGCGCGCGAACGACGTATTTACGACGTCCGAAATGTACGTATCGCGGACATTGGCCGTTACAATGTACACACACATATATGTACCATGTGCGCGCTGGCCGCAGACGGACGTCCGTGCCAAGTCGGCGACCGTCTTTTCGAAATACTTTTTCGCCTCCTCTCGTCCGTTCTTGCCCGGCACTCGTTTACTCATAATACGATATACAATGCGCGTGTACGGTACACGTGTATTATACGGCGTGTACGATTACACGTCGTTTTGTCACTATTCATTCGCGTCGTCGTCGTCGTCGTCGTCGGGTTTCAAATGTACAATATATGTGCACACCATAGGCGTGCGCAGACTTTTTTCGCAGGTGATGCCAATATACTTCAAAATATAGGTGGAGACGGGGAGGGCTTAGCCCCCTCAAATTTTTTTAATTCATACTAAAATCCTCCCTGATATAATGACCCCCCCCCAAGAATAATAACCAAATTTTCATTAATATTAAGCCTTCCCCTCACATATTTTAACAAATCTTAGCCAATGTTTCAGAAATAACTCAATTTTTAACTCCCATAAAAAAAAAAAACAGAATTTAAAAAAAGTTTTATTCTCACAACTAAAAAGCTCACAAAACAATGTCAATATATACAAGTAAAAGTATAATTTATACTTTACATTTTATTTTACAAACCTAACGTCCTAACTTACAATTAAAAAATTACATGGTTCTGCAGACCGCATGGGATGCCAAGGCATACCCGGCATCCCCCCTGCGCACGCCTATGGTGCACACCATCACACCGGCTCTATGCAAATATAATGTGAATATGTGTGTGTATGTGTGTGTGTGTGTGTCATCACTCATCCGTGTGCTGCCAGTCGGCAATATTAATAACGATAATCGAACGATCGTCGCTAGTACTGGGACGGTAATGAGATTCGTCTGGGCCGAAACGAAGGCCACGACAACACGATAAATTATAATATATATTTTTAGTACCCGCGAAGAGAGGAGAAAAAAAATTGCGAGTTTACACGAAAAACGCATAAAATTTGACCTTTTCTTTTTTTTTTTTTTTTTAAATACAGTGGATGCCGCTTAATGTGGGCACCGGTTAATATGGGCATCCGCTTATTGTGGACAAACAGATCTGGTCCCAATACAAATGTATATTAAAAATGTTAAATCTAACCCCGTAATATGGGCAATTTTATTTTATCATAGTGTTAGAATATACACATATTATGTATTTAAAAACGACTATTTTAATCGGGTTTCGTCGTATCTTTGAGATTGTGTTTATTGAAAATAATAAAAATCATTATGCCATTTAAACCATACAGTGGCGTGCTCAGCATTTTTGAAAGGAGGGGGGTATTCATTTTATTCAAAAAATTTTCCATTTGTAAATACATTATATACATACAAGTTTAATATATTATTTTAATTATACAATACATTAATTAATTTTTAACTAAATGAGAATTTCTAGCTTTCTTGGTTTAACTATATCACATATTATATAACATTTAATTTATAGAGTAATTATTTCCATTTTTTTTCAATTTTATAATAATAAAAATAAAAAATGTTTTTTATTATAATTTTTTAACTAATTTCGGTTTTTATGGGCAACCGCTTATTATGGGCAAACAGGGCTGGTCCCATTGTGCCCACATTAAGCGGAATCCACTGTATCAATAATGTAAAAATACACCAGTCGAATGGACGTTCGTTTCGAGCGCATACATACGAGCATAGGTGCCATGTACATGGGTGCCCGGGGGCTCGAGCACCCACTGACATTATTATGGGGTGCTGGGCACCCATTAGAATAATGGAAATGTATGATGTGTATTTATATCTAAGTATCAACCATCTTAACCAACGACTATTGAACCAAAATTATAGATATAAGTTATAGATACTGAACAAATACATTCATGAATTCATCTAAAATTCGTCTAACACTTTTTATTTTGTAAACAATCGAACAAATTTAATACATTTTTTTTATTACTTATTATTGTTTAATAAATAAGTTATACATTTGGTTTATATTGTTTTTGTTATATATTTAATATATTTTACATGGAATTGCATTTTTCAGTGTACAACATGATATTTATTATTTAATATAAATAAATAAATATATATATATATATGTATAAATTTAAATATTTTAGTTAAGTTGTAAAATTATGACACTAATGGGTGCAATTTGAAGAGCCAGATAACCTAAAATTAACATTTTAGGGATTAAATTCTAACTAACCCTCTGAAAAGGCAATTTCTTAAATTGTACAGGGACATTGTATTCATCAGGGCACTAACCCCCTCCCCCAAACTATGTGTTTATGTCTATGATACCAAGGCACCCATACAGATTTTTAAAACCTGGCGCCTATGCAGTGATACGAGTATATACAATACGCGCGTATATACACGATGGTCGTTCGTCCAACGTCGTCGATGACGGAATTATATGATGATCGAACGTATATACAAATCTAGCCCCGGACACAATGATTGTTTTATATCGAAAAATAAGCCAAACAATATTCTTCGAGTCGACGTCCGTAACACAGAGCGTTCGTGATGAATTTTTTTTTTTTTTTGAACTTAAAAAAACATCAACAGCAAAGGTCATTAGTTTTTGTATTAAATACATAACGGTTGGTTCTTAGAACTAAAATTACAACATTTCTATGCGCTAATTATATGTAATTACTGTTAACAATAATAATACAGTTTCCCTTAACAGTAGGTTTAAATTTTAGTGTATAAGTCGGATTTTCTCAGGAAGACTAACAAAATTGATGTGTTTTCGATATTTGGTCCTAGATCTTCGTATATGTTGGGTGGAATGTTGTGTCTTTTGTGATCTTTGAGTATTGGCAGCACTTTGTTATTATGTGCTTTACTGTTAATGTGACCCCACAGACTGTATTCCATCGAGTGGTTCTTCATTGGTCATGAGGTGTTTGTGAGTCAGCCTTGTGTGACCTATTCGGAGACGACTGATTAAATTTTTTTCTTTTCTGCTGAGATTTGGATTTTGCCAGTTTAGAATTGTGTTTTTTATTTCGCCGAGTTTGGTCCGGTGTTTTGACAAGTGCGTTTGCCATTTTATTAGAAATTTGTTTTTTAATATGAGTTTTGATGTCATCATATATTACGATACCCAGAAACTGTGCATTATGGTTGTTTGTTTGTGCTGCTTCCTTTGCTGCTTGGTCCGCCGTTTCGTTCCCAATCATATGTATGTGACCTGGTACCCAAATGAAAGTGAAATTTATTTCCCTGAGCTTTAGTGCATTGTTTTTTTCTTGTATGTTCTTAGCAATGTCTGTTGGGTTTGTTGTATTTTCTAAGCTTCGTAGTGTGCTCAATGAATCCGTGAGTATCAGATTATCTGTTAACTTTTTATCTTGTTTTTGTATGTATTCTATTGTTTTGAGAACAGCTCTTGCTTTGGCAGAAAAAATGGAACATTCGTTTGGTAATCTATATTTGATTGTTGTATCGGGGTGTGCGATTGCAATCAGGGACGTATTAAAGGTCTATATAGGGGGGGGGGAAATAATTAAGCGCCCCAAATTTCTGTATCTGTATTTATATTGGGAGACCATGGTGTGAAGTTTTAAGGGTTTACTTTGATCGTAGAGCTCAGTTGGATTTTATCTTCATTGGCAGATGAACGTACTATACATACGTATATTCGAAAAGTATTGTAAATCAAAATTCTGGCTATTCGTCAATAGACGCGCCGAGAGTCGTCCCCAAACATCACTTTACGCGACGTCACGCGTATCGTGCGTACCTGCCGAAACGTCGTCATTGTTGTATTCATATCGGCGGCCGGGCGGCGGACGCGAAATGCAAATAACAACGAGATACTGAAAAAACACCCGGGTTTGTGCCGAAATTCCGAAAGACTGTTCGGCCGAACCGCACGCGCGCGCGTAGAATTTCGCACGTAACGATATTATGTTTTACGAGTGATACGTGTGCGAGAAGTTAGTCGTATAAATACAAATTGCCATATAACATATGTGTTGGCGACAACGAATTCGTGACTGATTGTCCCGTCCGACCGCGTCTACTATTGTTATTCGCTCACAATACGTATATATTGCGCACGTCGTACATTGTCGTAATTGTACCTGTACGATATACACACACACACACACACACACACACACACACACACACACACACACACACACACACACACACACACACACACACACACACACACACACACACACACACACACACACACACTCTCTGCACATAATGCGTAGATATATGTATATACGTGTCCTACAGGTGCTGCAGTTTGATATACGAGATAGTTTGCGAGATGATGAAAACAAACCGCTTATTAAAAAAACAAGAAAATAATTAAAAAGAAAAAAAAATCTCCGGAGCGCATTATTGTGAGCTATGGCTTTTCAAGGGGAAACACTCGGTGTTTCACAACGGCGCGTGCAAAAATCGTTGTCGTATTCCGTGCGTCTAAGAAGCACGTATATATGTGTATTATGTATAGTATTATACGTGAAGAACGTCTCTGTGCACGTGTAAGACGGTGCTGCCGAGTGTACGCCAGTATTGAACGTAAAATATTCGTATAAATAATATTACGTTGTTTGTATACGTATATATTTATACTCCGAAGGCTGCACCGCACTCGACCCTATCCGGTCGGTGTTGTCGTTTGATAATTTGTTTGCTCGTTTGCCGTTTTTGCCGCTCCGGACCTGCAGATCAGCGTCGATACGACGGCGTGCAGAAATGTCACATTTTGGGTTTTAGCTGATCGTGTTTTTTTTTCTTCCGACTATCATTCGAATACCGCGCACCGGAGGACGCGTAAAAAGACGAAACGAGTTTACCGCGTATAAACGTCTGTAGACCGCAGACGTTCGGCAGCCGAGTTGAAATAACAAATATTCGACTAGAACGGCTGCAACTGCACTTGAGACGGAATGCAGTTAAGCCTGCTGCAGCACAGTGCGTGTGTGTGTGTGTGTGTGTGTGTGTGTGTGTGTGTGTGTGTGTGTGTGTGTGTGTGTGTGTGTGTGTGTGTGTGTGTATGTGTGTGAGTGCGAGTGTACTTAAAACGAAACTGCAACGAGTAATTTATATGTTTTTTTTTTTAGAATGATATAGGTATGTGTTTTGAGTTTATACAAATGCACACTCATACACATACACATTACACACACACACACACACACACACACACACACACACACACACACACACACACACACACACACACACACACACACACACACACACACACACACATACTCACAAACACCCGCGCTTGCCACGATAAACCGCGCGTGAAGACGATTTATGTACGAAGATTATCACGAGACGGGAGAAAGTATTTATAAAATATATATACAGGTATTTGCGACTTTATACGGACATCGGTACACTGGGTCGAGACATCGCTAAAGTCGTGTTAATCGCATCCCAAAAGTATTATTTTACGAATAAATTTGTATTTATATAAAATATATATATTTGTGTGTGTGTGTGTGTGTGTGAGTCAGACGTCAGTTTGTGTTTGCTGCAGATATATCGTTCTGAATCGAAGCGTATCGTTTTTTTTTTATCTTTATTACGCATTGTTGTTAAATAGATACCACTGCAGATTAAAATCGTACCTACGCACAAGGCGTTTTCGCAAAATATCGAAGATAATATAAGTACACCGCCGCACATTCGCGTGGTATCGCGAGCGTGATATGCAGATAAAATAATTGTTTGTGCGCACAGCAGTGCTCTCCGCGCGCGTTGGCATTTTTTTTTTTTTATTTATGTGGAAAATTTACAATCCGTATTTTTAAACACAATAAGTAAAATAGAGAACAGATATATACATATGCATAAAGATAAACAACACATGGACACATGATGAAGGAAAACCATCCAGTGATGGAACCCTCTGATATATTTTTTTTTTTTTTTATTTGCTTAGATAATTAATTTAATTTAATTGGTCATGGCACCAGCGCCTTTTGAGGCGGCGTGGAGTGTTATCGGGAAGAATACGCGATGAAAGGGGTGGGACACTAGAGGGTTGGGATGGTGTTGCAGTTTGGGGTGAAATCTATTGTAATATGTTTTGGCTAGTTGTTCGACTGTCGCAATTTTTAAATCTTTGTGAAGTGTTGCATATTTTGTTGCATACCAGGGTGCCGAGGCTGCGCGTTCGCTAAAACAACAATATGCGAACGTCGCTGCGCGCACGACTTTAAAGAGTCAATTATAATTATAATTATTATTATTATTACTGTACCTCTGAAGGGTGGTACAGTGACGTGGTTGGCTATTAAAATCGAGACGGACTCGAACCTACCTGCACTTGCGGATTTTGACGAACACGTGCCTCGAGACGAATATCGTTTCCGTTTTCCAAAGTTTGTTTTTTTTGTTTTTTGTTTTTTTTTTTTTACGTTTAATTTTATTGAACGCTATAAAAAACCGGGCGATCGCCGAATAATATCGTCGGAAAAAAAAATCAACCCGAACTAATAGCCCTCCCGGCTTATCGTTGGCCATTAGCGCCGAATAATAATATTATGCACAATATATTATGTAAAGTACGTACGTATAAGGTAAACGTGAACCACATATGCGTGTCGTACGAGTTAGAGATTCCGGTTTATACGATCCAAAAGCATAATTAATGTGTTTGAACACAATGTTGTTGTGTCCGTTGCGTTCGATAGTCCACGAGCCGCGGCGCGCCTTGATAATAATTTCTACACTGTTGACGTGTGCGTCGTTAATAACGGGGACCGGTGCCGTAGCAGATCGATCGCGCGATTTCGATCGTTGCCGCACTGCCGTTTCGGCGATTGACAACGGTATAGAGTACTGAATAAAGTTATAGAAAATGGCACGAAAAGACGAGGCCACCCGCAGGAAATTTTCTCTGGGATGGTGGGGGGAGGGGTGATGAAAAAAAATACCATTACCATAAATTCTGTTTTTTATATCCCATTGTAAAAAAAAATTTGATTTCAATTTAATATCTATACTAACGGTTTTTTCTCCTTATCAGTGCCAAGACTTTGCTAAATAAATTATGTAAATACCCCCTTAATATCAAATTATTATTCACATCATATTAAACTAGGATCTAAATTGTAACTTGGAATTATCAGTAAAACATTTAAAGATTAAATAATGTATTGTCTTAAGGAGAGGCAGGGAGAATGCATCCCCCTGCGGGTGGCCTTGTGGGCAGACGTTGTTGGCCGAGTATAAGGGGTCACGTGTTTACATTTTTCTAAAATACAACCGTCACGAGACGAATGCGCGGTGGTCCACAGTCTTCCGACTCCGTTGAAACAATACGTTATCCTTAAGGGGATTCGATACGAATTGTTTTTAAGGAGATGAATATAGGCAATTTTAAGGCGATTTCGTAAGTGCGTGCGTGCGTGTCGTGAATTTGTGTGTGTAGTAAACGATGACTAGTGTGAGTGCGCCCCTTGAAAAACTAACAAGAATAAATTAATAACAAATAAAATTGTGTTTCCTACAAAACATAGAAAAGAGTCAAAGAATTCAGATGTGTTTTTTAAATTAAAATTGGATGACCAAAACTAGGTGAATTTTAATCCAGCTTATTGGTCTAAAAGCGTTAAAATTGTATGCTGCTACAATCCCCTTAATCATTATATTTTCATTGACATCATGCCTTGGGATTTGGTATTACAGTATTGTGGGACTGGAAGCGAACTTTCATCACGGGCTCGTGTCTAAGCCAGGGGTCGGCAACCTTTTTTGACGGAAGAGCCAAAAGTTACAATAGACAAAATTTTCCAGATTTTAAAGAGCCATTAAAATTGTTTGTAATTTTTTAAAATATAATTTATTTTTTAATTTTAAGAGACATAGTAATAATAAAATGATTTCATAAAAATATAAAATTTATTATAATAATAGAGACGGCGTATGACTAATTAGTTGTAGATAGCATCGCGATTATCGGTTTTAACGGCATGTACTATATATAGTCTATAACAAACATTTTACAACGATAAACTGTGCTCCACGTAGGCAATATCAAATTATTTTATAGATATTAAATATTGTTTTTGAACATAAAATATTAATTTTTATGTGTAGCTGGAGAGCCGCGACTTTAGACCGAAAGTGCCACATGTGGCTCGCGAGCCGCAGGTTACCGACCACTGGTCTAAGCGGTTTCACGATTTGTTCACGTTACGCACGTGTATTCATGTGGATACGATTCGTATGGATATAATCGCACGCGCATGCATATAACGTCACCTATTTGGCTAATGTTTGAAAATCGATATGGTTGAATCTCATACACAACCTAAGCCGATCGATATGTTGATTCGATGAGAATTAGGTACGAAAAAATGATCTGAATTCATCGTGAAATCAACTTTTGATCGATTTTTCTGCTTTCGTAACTTTTTATTCTTAAGATGTTCTAATAAACTGACTTTTGATTGATTTCAAGAGCCCAATATTAATTCTTTGACTCTACTCAATGAAATTTGGGAAAATACATAAAAAAACATCGAGAAAGTCGATTTCACGACTGATACAAATCTGTTTTCAGAATCTTATCGGATCACTATAGATCCATCGTTGGTACGTTGGAATGAAAATCCGTCATATTGCCTCGTCACGTTTGCGCGACAGAGATATATATAAAAGGTCTCTTCAAAACCTATCTGAAATCGTATATTGATTAATTCGAAAAGTGGTAACTATCTTTAAATGTATGAGAAAAAGTCCCGGGTCAGTCGACACCGAATACCGTGCGCGCCCAGTTTACGGCCACGTATATCACACCGGCTCGTCAATGGATTTCGCGCAGACGATCGAAATAGATACGCGTGCAGCTCAGCGCGTGTTATTAACGGACTCGCGTTCAATTATTTCACTAATTAACGATGGTTAACGAGCCGAAGGAGTTCTCAAAGTACGGTGTGTCGCTGAACGCGCGTGTTTCATTTCCCGAGAGAAACAACTACAAACTCGAATCGCGTGACAGTCTAGACGAGCGTACTTAAAGAAAATAAAAATTAAAAAAAAAAAGTTCACATCGGACCACGCGCGTATAATATACGTGTTTGTACGCGTGTGCGGTATCTGGCACAGTACGAGTTCAGTGTGCAGTTACTGGTGAAGTTCGATTTGTTTCTTCTTCTTCTTCCTCTTCTTCTTCTTTGGCTTTTTACAGGCCTTTAAGGCCCATTGCCGCAACAACATATTGTCTCAAATCCTCTCTATCTTGAGCCGTTTCTTCAGCGTTCCTTACTCCCAGCATTTTCAGGTCTTATTTTATTCTGTCTGTCCACCTTTGTCTAGGTTGTCCTCCGGGTCTCTTTGCGGTCGGTTTCCATGCAGTTATATGTCCAATTTAGTCTTTTTGATCTCCATACATGTCCGGCCCAGCCTATTCGGGCGCTTTTCAAGATCCCAACAATATTTGGTTCGTTATGTAATTGCGATTTGTTTTTGGAAAAAAAAAATAATAATAATAATAATAATTGGCGTGCGTGTGTGCCGAGCGGGTACCTGACGTCGAAAATAATGTGGTAACGGACACGAGGCAGAAACTCGCGCGTATTCACACACACCATCGCGTATTATGATAATAACGTATGATTATAATTGGTGTGTGGTGCTGAGCTGTCCGAGAAAAACGGGCGAGGGACCCATTACGCGCGTTCGACGAGTCTTTCACGAAGCGACAAACGCTGTAAATCGAGCGTTTGTGAATTTGCATAGAAATATGTTTCGAAATTAATTCATATTGTAATTATATGCAAATGTTATCGTCTATACGACGACGACGACGACGACGACGTAATAGACAACAAACATAATAATCGTTTGATCGTTATCTGCAAACGTAGACGCGAAAAAAAAAGATAAAAAAAAATAAAATAAAAACCAAGATTGGCCGAAATCGCTTTCTCGCGAAACGTTAATGATAATTGCAAGGGCGTCCATGACCCTATTTTCAGGGGGGGGGGCGACTTTTAGACTTGTAATGTTGAGGAATAAAAGATAAACAAAAATAATTTAACTACAATATTTAGGATTAAAAATAAATAAAAATTCTTTTAAATGAAGCACAAACCAATTAAAGTTGTTATTTTATAAAACAAATTCTTTGGATCGTTTGTGTTCCAGCAAATCTATCTATTATTTTGCACGCATCTAGTGTACTACGTGAACTGTGAAGACGTATTCGTGTACTACAATTATATCATTCTATTTCGTGTTTAACAAAAAGAAAAAAATTATCGAACGTTCAGTATCAGATAACGTGTATCTAAAATAGGGATGGGTTCTCGAACTCTTCGAACTCTCGAACACCTCGAACCTTTAAAAAATTCGAACAGTTCGGAGTTCGAGAAAAAGTAAGTTCGAATTCGAATTCGAACATCTCGAATAGTTCGAGTTTAGTATGTTCGAATTTTCGAACAGTTTAATCAGCAAATTTTTTTATGAAAATGTATTGTTTTTTTTTTAAAGATTTATCAAGTTAAAGTTAATGAGTCCTAATGTACTTGTTAGTTGTAACTAAGTCAAACATTCATAACTGTATATTATATTTTCTGTATACATTTTTCGCATGGTAATTACTTGTCAAAAAGGTTGGACCAGCAATTTTTTGAAATCAGATTTTTATTGTATAATAATACGACTATTATTGTTATTATTGTTAAAAGTTCAAATGTTTTAATATTTTAAAGTTCGAAAAGTTCGAAAGTTCGAAAAAAGTTCGAATAAAATTCAGATTCGAGTTCGAGCTCGAGTTCGAACAGTTAAAAAAAAAATGGTAGTTCGAGTTCGAGTTCGAAAAAATTAATGTTCAACCCATCCCTAATCTAAAAGTATCTATCGTTATAAAATCGATACGATACGAGCTGGGTAAAGTCCGAGCGCTTCTTTCAATATATTACACACCTATATCATAATCTATGACTTTAAATAATTTCGTAATTTTAATCTAATGATTATTATAATACAATACAGATAATGTAAAAAAAGTAAAAAACAAAAATTGAAAAGGTCCAGAGGGGGGCGATCACCTCATCGCCCCCCCCCCAGAAATACGCCCTTGGATAATTGTTCGTAATTATAAACTTTGTTGTTTCGTAATTATTACATTCAGAATAATAATTATTCGATCGACGAAAACGTTTTGCCGCGGTCATATACATATTCGTCGTCCGGTCGACGGACGTCCCGCGGGCCGAAACGCGTCCCGCGGGCCGAAAAGGGAAAAAAGTACGGCGCGCGGTGTTCGGACAACGACGGTGATAATGATGACGATAAAAAAATAATAACGACGACGACGACGATAATCGTTACTCGAAGAGCCGCCGCAGCGCCGTAAGTTGTAATAATTATGTACCAATACGTCGTACGGTCGAGCTACCGTTCGTCATGAGCGCACACGCACGCACATAAGTCATAAAAACAATAATAATATGTTACGGCCCGTGTGGGAAAAATTAACGACTCAACAATACGGCGCACACGAGCAACGCTGACGGTAATAATAATAATAATAGTAATAATAATAATAATAATAATAATAAGTCACTGTCTGCGTATACCAGCGGTTCACAACTCAACACGGATCTTTTATGAAAAATATCAATGAAATCCCAACATGATATAATATATAACTTACGTATATGTATCAAAACCTATATGAAAAGATAACTTAAAGAATTGAGCGAAAAAATTTTATAAATCTAAATCGATCTCACGAAATTGAGTTGTTGCAGGTGTTAAATGTAGTTGGGTAGTTAAGGTGTCGAGTTTAATTATAATACAATAGTTATTATACTTAATACATTTTTCAAAAGACAAAAACAATTTTTTTTTCACGTGCATCTAATATAAATTTTCTACTTATTATTAATACGTTATTACTTTATTAGTCATAAACTCTTGTTCTTAAAAAAAAAAAAGAAAAACAGTTTTTATTTTTGCTCCAATAATGAAAACGTTAAAAACTGTATTTAACGTTTCAGTTTTCGTGAGTTGCTTTTTTTTCGAAAATTAACTCTTTCATCCCGAAGGAAATGTACAACGCGTCATGTATATATTTGAGCCACTCGACGTGTATACAGTCATCACAAATCAAAACAAAATAAATAAATAAAATAAGTTAGTTTAAATGTAATCCAAGTAAACCGATTTGGTTTCGAATCTAAAATTATAAAATATAACCGGTCGTTAAATCCCGCAGCGTAAAACTCGGAACGTTATTGTCGAATACACGCCACATTTAAATAACGAATCTGAATCGATTCCGCGAATTTGAATTGTCGCAGGCGTTGAATTTAATTTAATCTGTTATAGATTTGTTTATTCTTTGATTTTTTTTTTTTTTTTTTGCTTTAAATCAGACGACGACGGGCGAATGAAATCTTCGACAACCATAATCACCAGATGTGAACCTCACTGACTTGAGATGACGGTTCGTGGACCACCACCGGTTTGGAAACATCGGTGTGCGCTAATACGCACCCTTCGAACTCAGTGGCGTATTTAGGGATTTCCCGCCTGTAGACACTTTCCGATGCACCGCCTCTCCCTCCCCTCCGCTTCTCATAACATTTTTCACAAAACACATTCGAATCCACAGTTTGAGAATTCGAACCCGCGTTGAACGCGCGCATTTTTTTCGTTACCCACACGCGTACTGGTTCGTGCCGTAACGCGTGTGCGTATAGTATATAAGTAGCTGTTTGGTTTTGAGTCCGAATCATAAAACTTATGATTTCCAAACGAATATTTCTAGTCGAAAAATAATTCAAATTTGATGTGATACCTACTGTAAAAAAAAAAATTTTGAAATTTGCCGCCCTTCAAATGTCGCCGCTCTAGGCCCGGTGTGGCTGGGATTATTTACCGCGTGACATTTTACTCCCCCCCCCCCGGTAAATTTTCACTTGTGAAATTTTACCGGGGTTTATAAATACATTGGGGTAAAATTCCACTAGTGAATTTTTACCCCCGGTAAAAAATCACTAGTGGATATTTACCGGGGGTAAAATTTCACTTGCGAATATTTACTGGGAGGTACAATTTCACTAGTGAAAATTTACCGGGGGGGTAAAATTTCACGGGGGTAAATAATCCCGGTTACGCCGGGCCTAAATACGCCTCTGACCTGATGAATGTGCGTGCGTTGTTCGTGTTCTCGTAGTTCGACGGTATGCGCCCGCGGAGCTCAACGTACTCCGTGCGACTACCACCGGCCAAGGCGCGCCTTGAACGCGTGCGTACATATTATCACATTTTTCATATTTTCTATCGGCGTGCACGTCGTATCCGAGCGACTTTGCTCTCGAGTACGGGAGAAATAATTTTCCGTCCGCGTACAGTCACGCGTACGTACAAGCAATTTATTTCTGTCGTCCGCTTGTTTGTGTTTCCGAATCCCACGTCGTTGTGAGCGTATGTGTGCGTGCGCGTGTATGTATATGTATATGTGTATGTGTCAGTGTGTGTGTGTGTCAGTGTGTCAATGTGTACGAATCAATAACGACGACGACGGATGGGTTCGAAAAACGCGTTTACCACTGTCGGCGCCCCGTCACTTGAAATAATAATATCCTCTTTCCTCCCTGGCGAGACTCTACGTTGTTATTGTACCTTGCACACGAAAACGGTACGCACATTTACTATGTTAAATGATACGGTTTTCGAAAAAATCAAACCCAAAGTCGATTTCGCACCGACAGACGACCGATTGGGCGGTTTGCGTTTGGGCGAATTATTGCCTTTTTACCCGTACAATAAAAGTAACGTGTTTGGGCTAGTTAACCGAGTTTCTTATAATGTGTTTGGGCGAGACAATATATTTTTTTTTTATTCCTGAATTTCGTGGTCGGGATTATCGTTATTATTAAACAAGTGATTGATGCGCAGTGAGGACGGTGCGACACAATACAAAAGATAAAATTTTAAAGATTATAAGATAAACATATTATTCTATAGGGAATTGTATATCAACCTAGATATGGCTCAGTCTTATTGCAGGTCGGCAGTATATTATACCATATTTTCAAATATCAGTTCACTTTGGACATTGAAAACTTTTGTATAACTTTTATTATAGTGTAAAATATGGATCTTAAAATCGGTTATATTTTCGATACAAAAAGAAATAAACGTTGCATTTCAATTGAAAATTATACTTTTAGTGAATCTAACCACTTGAAAAAATGGTCTTTTCGTTTTCGGCGTACTAACAAAAAACGTGCTGAGAGTGTTTTAGTGAATTCTACCATCGATAAAATACCAGCTTTTTACCAAATAATAATAATACACATAATCACGAATCAACTACTGATCATAATTATTTAGCCGTTCAGTGTGTGTGTTAGAACTGCCGTCAAAAGGAAAGCCGAAGAAGACTTACATGCAAGACCAAATAAGATAATACCTACGTAAAGAAATTCAAGACACTAATCTCGTTTTTTAAAGAACTCGTCCCAAGTCTGCCAAAATGAGAGGGAAAATGGATTGATAAAATACAGCATCCAAGGGTATTAAAAATAAATAATAAAAAAATGGTCACCCAAACACATTATGCTAAATTGCCCAAACACTTTGGAATTTTTAAAAATTCGCCCAAACGCATGACGGTCGACCGATGATAACAAATTGACAATAACAAAACAATATTAATACTCCTATAATATTATGATCACGTTCGTTTTGCCCACGCCGCGGTCCTGCCAGTATTTCGTAGATATAACAATCAAATTTATGATTCGAATCATTGAAACTGGATTTTTCAAAGTCCTCTGTTAATTAAAAAGTAATATATATTTATTGATTACTACGGGATAAGTTAGGATCAAGATAAAAACTTCAGATTAGCGGTACTTGTGTTTGAAAAAATGAATAAAATATAAACATATTCATAATACATGGACTCGCCTCGCCATAAAAGTCACGTACGTACGTCTATGCCTATAATAATTTTCTTTAAATGTTAAACGCGTGTAAAATATATATATATATATATATGCATGTATATGACCTACACGCGATGGTCCCTTGCTTACACATTATAATATCTGAATATTATATTATTATGGCCGACGTTTTCGGAAACATAAAATTGTTATTATCATCATCAGAATCACCGACACCACCATAATCATAATCGGCGTCGTCGTCGACTCGCCGTGAAATTATAAAAGGACGTATATTATTTGCAGTAGACTTTCTTCACTACACACACGCGCCGGTATACAGTGTGATCACGATAAGTGGAAACACTCGATAACTATGTGCAAGCTTCATATATTTCAATTCTGATTTTTCGGCTAAATAATCAACATTATTATACACATTTTAAAATAATTAGACTATTTTTTTGACTGTTAACTTTGCGCATGCGCACAATAACTTTTTTTGTTTTAATGGCATGATCCATTTTTTACGTTATTTGCACGGGTATAACAGATTATAAAATACCCGTATGACATTATTTATACATTATAATTATAATTCAATTACTGAGATAAGTTTAATAAAGATAAACCCAATAGGTAAACAGGTATTTCATAAATTGGATTAGTTATTTTTATTTGTATTATTATTAACTAAGTATTTTATAATCTGTTATACCCGTGCAAATAACGTAAAATCAAATTGTTATAACTCGGTCATTTGTTGACTTAGAATAGAAATTCAACCACTAAAATTCATTAAAAAATACCAAAAAAAAAAATAATTTGTGGTCAAAAATGGATCATGCTATTTAAAAAAAAAAAGTTATTGTAAGCATGCGCAAAGTTAACTGTCAAAAAAATAGTCTAATTATTTGAAAATGGGTGCAACAATGTTTATTAGTTAGCCGAAAAAGCAGAATTGAAATTATAATATGAAGCCTGCACATAGTTATTGAGTGTTTCCACTTATCGTGATCACACCGTATATACATATATATGATAATTATATGCGACGCGTCTTCCGACCTGCAAACACCGCTCGTCCGCCGCTATTAATATTAAACCGGACGTAAATACATAATTTATGTTCGCCGAATATTTGCTTCGCACACACGCGCACACATAAATGCGAGATTATACGCGCATCTCACTGATTATAATATTATATTCCGTACGACGAAAACGCGGATACCCCCGTCTGTTACGGATCGCGCCGCATTAGGTTAAGCGTGAATATTGCAATTTTATTTATTCCTAAATAGTTGTTATCTCGTAGGTATAAACGATTTATGTATACGCGTATACGAATAATGTTTAATATATGCGTTATTTTACACTCTCTTGTCGTTTTTACGATTAAACGACGTGTTTTTTTTTTCGTTTCAGTATAAACGTGTCGCGTTAGAGATTTGCTTTTTCTCTGGCGATAATATTATTGTATATAAACGATTTATTTTATGGATACGTCTCTCGATAGAGCTAATTGTATATATATATATACGTGTATGCCCTTTAATAACAGTCGACTAGACGAGGTTGTATAGTTTTTTTTTTTTTATTTTTATGTTGCCGTTTTCCTTGTGAAATGTATATATATATATATATATATTATACACAGTGGTTATTTTATTTTATTTTTATTTTTAGTGAAAATCTTTTTTTAGATTACTGGGCTTCACTGGTGTAGCTCGTGTGGATGCCTATAGTTATCTATATATATTATATTAAACATGTTTTTATTTTCTACATAAATGTTTAAAATTAAAAAGTAAATATAATGATAAAAGCAAAAATAAATTAATATTATGAATAAGAATTAGAGAATAAATTAATGTAATTAAAATAATAGTACATAAATTAAATTGAAATCATAAATAACACATATAAACAGCGTCATATTCATACATTAATCAGTGTGGAACTTGCTAAACAGTGGTACTTGCATTTTTATTAAATAGAGCATTGAGTTGTATAAATATGGATCCCAATAAAATCGTAAATCTTTTGACAGACGGTTTTTTTCGTCAATTATGGGAGTTGAAAGAATATTAAAGCTTAAAGAATATTTATAGCATTAAGTATTAACTTTATGGTTCAAAAGGTATAATGGCTGAGTCGTGTTTATATACAAATATTTCTTTGAAAATACAAATTTTAAATACTGAAAACATTAGGTAAACTCTTTAAATAACGTCGCGGTTTGATGTCTTTAGTCTTTTTTCGTAATTATTACCGTCAGAACGTTTTGACAAGATCGTAGCTGAATAAGAACATTATAAAATATCGGCTTCACCTCAACCTATTATACCGTATATGATTGAGATTCAACAAGTGATAAGTAAAATAATCTTATATCATTAATGAGTGGAATGTCACGTAATTGCTTTGTAGTGTAATTGTCTTTTTCAGTTTATTACAGTTATTTACAGACCGAAGAAATTTGGTTATTATATTTTTTATTATTTTTATTTCGACGCGATATCGTGTTTTCGTCAGATTCGACAAACATACAGCTGCTTCTAAAGTCGTACCCACAAGCGGGCTTCTACGAATAATAAAACGGAAATTCTCCGTGTACGTCGTGTATATATGTGCTTAATAATATACTCGAATAGGATACATAAGATTTTCGAAAAACACCGTCTGTTTGTTTTCTCACCGTACAAACATACGCGCGCGCACACATACGCACACACACACACACACACACACACACACACACACACACACACACACACACACACACACACACACACACACACACACACACACACACACACACATCACCATCACCACCAAACTTACATACACACACCAGCTGATCGCGTACACGGCTGCGTGGGCGTGTGGTGCAGGATTCTCTTCCCGTCGTGTTTATTTAAGAAGAATAATACGCGACGCAGGAACGGCGTTGCTTATCCATGATGCATGTGTGTTTTGTGTGGGGAGGTAGGGCGAAGCGCGCAATCGAGAGACGGAAGAAAATAGAAAAGAACCTTTTTCGTCATCTTTGATGTCAATAGAACTCGAGAAGGGGAGACGAAATCCCGACGAGATCGATTCATACATACATGTGTAAAGAAAGCATCCTGTTTTCCCGCAAGACGTAAGACTGCTATTTCACGAAGTACCATGCGTGTGTATGTTTTTTTTTATATATTTATAAAGGCTAAGCGCTTTTTTTTTCCTTCGCGAAAAAACTGCCATCTATACACTGCAGGACGTATTGGCAGCGGAAAACCCGTATTTTTCTAGAAAAGATCGAAATAATAATCAGAAAAATGTCACGTCAATTTAATTGACTGCATCTCGTCGGGCGGGAGAAGAAAAAAACGAAATAACGGCAAATAAATAAAAGTCGACAACTACAGCGGCGCCGGCAATCAATCGACTCCGGTCGATAGCGGTTCACGAGACACGCTCACTCGTCGTTTTCGGATTGTTTGTTTCTTCCTATTCTCTCTCCACCCCCCTCCGTTTCTACCGAAAAACTCGATTTTATATTATTATCACTACTCTTATATTATATACAATATACGCAGCACTGCAGCAGACGTAGCTCGAAATCTTTAACGTATAAACTGTACACACATAAAACACAATAGAATACACACGTTTAATAATATTATGGTAAATATTGTATTAATAAAGTGGACGTTTCTCTCTTTCTCTCTCTATCTCGAGAGAGAGAGAGAGAGAGAGAGAGAGAGAGAGAGAGAGAGAGAGAGAGAAAGAGAGCGCAAACACAATATAATATATTACATTACATTATATCGTATATATATGTATAGACAGACACGAGCCCGCGAGCTGAACGATGAATCTGTAACATCCCGTATTATTATTTTTAATATTATTATTATGGCCCGGAACTTGATGATCTGAAAATATATAAAAAAATACACGAAAAAAAATGCATAACATGACATAAAAATGTTTAAAAAATGTCACGAAAAAATTATATTAAAATATATATTTTACTGTAAAAATTGATGAATAGGTATAGTTTTGAAACAAAAATTAAAATATAAAAATTATTATATTTTATTATTGAAATTTGTTTTTATTTAACTAAATAAAACTATATATTAAAAAATACTACTAAAAATACGATCTATTTGATGATTTTATTTTAGGCATTTTTAATTTACGTTTAAAATTGGTAAAAATTACACAACACAGAGATTTACACGGTACACCATATACTCGTACCTACAGTAGACACTACCCAACTAACAATGCTGTCCAACTCAAATTAAATGAGAAACGAAGACACGCAATTTTATCAAACACGGGTTTGTGTCGATTGCGATAACCGATTTTAAGCACATGGGTGTCCCGGCCCTAAAACAGTATCTGTCTACAGTTTATTAAATAATCGTAGATCGTGACAACAATAAAAAAACGATAATAAACGTTGATAATCGACGAGCTAATGGAAACTGCATGTGTTACAATAAAATGTAACTTTCAACAAGAAAAATGCAAATATATGTAAAAAAAAAGTTAAAAAACGAATAAAGTTCACCAAAAATACTAAAAAAATGATGACCGTAAAGCATAAAAATCCTTAAAAATGCAAAAAATGCAATTCACGAATTTTACCATTAAATCCTATACTTCGTGAATCAAATTTCTGTATAGACGAGCATTAGATGTGAGCATTAGAAAAAAATATGCAAACGCATCAAGTTCCGGGCCCTAATTATTATTAAAACTATTCGAACGATTTATATTATTTTTCCAAAGACCGTGTGTTCGGCAAACGGTTCCACACAGCAGCGTAAACGTATTTTTATACGACCACACATATATACACACACACACACACACACACACACACACACACACACACACACACACACACACACACACACACACACACACACACACACATACGCGCAGACGCTCGCTCGCCAGCCGAAAAGCTATACACAATAAAACGTTATACGCGTAAAAAATATATATATATATCACATAGCGCGCGAATCGTAGTTGTATAACACGGTTAGCTGCTGTTATTAAGTACGACCGTGCACATTATACGCTCTCGATTCGAGGAAAACACGTAATAATAATAATAACAATAACAACAACGATATTATTTCGTGCCACATAAAAACCGACGAAAGAAATATCCCATTTGCCGCACGCAGCGTTCCATACACCACCGCCGCCGCCGGGCGTTTATATTGTTTTATATTATATTAACTGCAGCTCGTCCGGGACTTTTCATTCCGTGTGTTTTACGGGCGTTTTGTTTTATTTGTTTTATTTTTTTTCTTCTTATATTTCCTAGTCGAATTTATGTCCCGTGCGACTTGGAAAAAAATACACACACACACACACACACACACACACACACACACACACACACACACACACACACACACACACACACATACGCGTTCGTGTGTGTGCGTACATACCGCGAGTAATGGTCTCTCCGGTCTATAAATCTTTTTCGTGGCCGGTGCGTTCACGTCGTGCGTATATGCATAATGATAATATGACGTGGTTAGCTATCGTATAGTCTATGATCAAAGACGAGAAAGAGTTGTGACGCGGCCAAAACCGTACGGCAACCGTTTGGCTAATTATTCAGCCGCCGGCCTTGTTGTTGGTGTCGTGTCGTTGACGTAGAAAAAAAAAATTAAAAAAAAAAAAAAAATTTCGTCCGTTATCGACGTCCGTCACTATTACAGTTGTCCCGGTGTAATTTGTATTCCACGAAATTTGACCGGAGTAAAAATGTTGGCGACCTGTAACGACCGAGTCGCGTCGTCCCGTAGAAAATAATTAATTCGTATTTTTTATTTATTTTATTTTATTTTTTTTTTGTAGTTAAATTACGTCCGACGAACGTACAAACACAACGGCGTTGCACAATAACACGCGCGCCGGTACGTTTGAAATTTGTTTTCACGAGTGATTTCGACGGACGCGGTGTTTCGTTATTTCTGGAAATCGTCTTCTCAAGGTTTCTCGTCGCTATTCATTTGCATTTTAATTTTCATTTTTATTCATTTTCTTTTCAATCGCAAAATTTTAACGCGAAACCGCGAAACTACGCGTCAAATTAGACGGCACGGAGTGACTGTCGATCGGAAATGCGGCAATTTTTAATTACGAATAGTTTACTTGATTGTTTCTTCTCCTGATCGACAAGTTTTGTAAGCATATCACGTCGTGTTTTCCCGATTTATTTCTTAAAAATACCTGGGAAAAAATTAATAAACGATCACTCGATCACGTACGTTATTCCTGTAAACGAATCCGAACCGTTCGTGCACGCACTCGAGTGTACAAAACGCGTGCGAGAAGTGTTTTATTATTTTTATGATTATATATTAAAAAAATTTATGAAAACTTAAGTCAGCCCGATTACCTTCATTATTTATTCTTTTTTTTTTTTAATGAAAGTTATTTAGACACCGATATTTCATCAATCATTGAAATTTACTCGACTCCCACCTTACTCAAGTTATAGGTACTCAAACGCCATTCTTCTCTGTACATTTCTTATTGGACACATTCACTCAGGCAATTTGAATTCTCATAGCTCATCTTCTTATGAATGGATCTTGATCGTTTTACTCTCAGAACACTCAGTAGATCAAGATCTTTTTTTTTTTTGAGCTATTAACTGCTTAAATTCGTTGAGTTTGAGGGGATTTATGTGTGCACAATCAAGTTTGCTTTCAATTTTTTTCAAATACTGCATTCTCATCGGCTCTTACCTAGTGATATAACAACAAACAACACTGTATTCTGATTGGCTCTCAGATTGTATGTTGCTTTATCTCGAGGAAGAACATTGAGAAATGTAAAGGTAGGAATTAAACCAAAGGCCGACGCACAGCTAATATGGTCTGGAAGAAAGTACTGTAAAATGATTTTATGTAATAAATACACCCTCTCATCCACGGTCTGTCCCAATGCTGCGGAACATATATTTTAATAAACACTCTCTGTTATTTCGATATGTCTTTTAATTTTCGATATTACACTCGTTTATTGATTTGTTAAAATGTGTGTATGTATTGATTCGATTTTATCTATACGTTTTACTATACAAATAAATGATATATCGCGAATTTTCGCAACGGGTATACTAGTTATTTCTAATTAGGGATGGGCACTTTCCCGGGAATAATAAATTAGGAGGATTTCCGAGGAATGTTTCCGGGAATGTTCCCGAAATGGGAAAAGTATAGGGAAAGTTAGACATACTTACATAGCTGATAATAAATTTATTTATAAACAGTAGTTAAAATGTTAAAAATAATTATATAATGGGTAATTAGGTATTAGGATTTGCATTAATAATTTTATGTAAAAAATTTGTATTTATTATACGATTATGTATGTATATATTCTTTTTTAATCTTCCTCATCATCATTTTCATCTGAAAATCCCAATCTGGAATCTGAGTCACGAAAAGAAAATTCCTTTTCTACTGAAGTTTCTGATGCATCACTAAATGGCTCTATAACTTGTGGTTTTTCATAAACATCATAATCAATCTCTTCTTCATTGTTTTTCAATATTTTCCAATTATGTGAAATAAATGTTAATTTTGTTACACGTTCAGTCATAAGCCTGTTTCTAGATTTGTTGTGTATTCTAGAAAAGGTACTAAATGAGCGCTCTGTGGCAGCTGAAGAAACGGGCATCGTTAATATAATCTCAGATACAGTAGAAAGTTCACTATTTATACTTTTCCACCATGTTCAAGTTTTTCTACGGTTTTCCAAATAAATTAAACTATATATATATGCATAAAAACACTCTTAAAACTTATAACCGCATACAAATATGAAATACTGACTGTTATAATTGTATTGATAATGTGAAACACATGATGTATTTTAGATTACAATTTGTAGTACCTAGGTATTAAATTAATTTATACTAGTAATACTAGTTGTAACCTATTAAAGTTATTACCTGGCAAACGGACAAGATTAAAGCAGTATTGATTAAAGAGTACCTACATTCTAGATTATGGGGACGATGATATTATCTGTTTTTACTACAGTAAATATCTCGTTATTTGACCGATAATATAGATAATTTTATGGTGTACGAAAATTGTATGGGCATGTTATATTATCACATGATTTATATGGCATGTGTACTATTGATTATAAATTTAAAATTATATTTAATAATTACAATATATAGGTACCTATAATCCATGTTTATTTCAATTATATAGTCGAATTCCTTACAAAATGTACATACAATTTGATGTATCACATTATTTTTTACTAACATTTTTATCGGAAACAGGGGAAAGTAGCTTCGGGGAATATTTCCGGGAATATTCCCCATTTAACTTTTCTTTCCGCGGGAACGTTCCTCTCGGCACATCCCTATTTGTAATAGACGTGTACGCGTGTATTGTTTTTGTGAGTTCTGTTTTCGTTTCTCGCTCATAACGGCGCGTGACGATTAATAAATTGCTCTCGTGTTTAAATTCTTCGTTTTCGCTTTAGCTTTTATTCTCACGTCGCGAAACGCCGCCGTGCAACGCACATACGCCGTAACGCTAACAACTTTGCAATATTATAATGCGGTATTCGAAACGGTTCGGATAGAGACGACTCCGCGCGACGGCGGCCTGCGCGCGTAATTAAATTTTGTGCCCCGAGTCGCCGCGACACTCGTACGACGCGACGCTACGGATCGGCTAGGTGTGTGCCTAAGCCAAGGATCAGAGTGACAATCTTAATATTCTGTTACGTCCATTGTCTGAAAACAAAGAATGTTTCATTAAACCGAACGAACCACTGTGCCGGCACGATAAGGAGATTATAATAATGATAATACTGTCGCGAGACACGCGAACAGCGAGTCAGTGCTTCCTTTGCTGAAATTTTGATACGCGGTGCTTTGCAAAGTTTGCCGAACGAACGAGCGGGAGTATTAGGGTCACTTGCCCGCCCCATATTCACCTCGCTCACCCGAGCCACTACAACGACCACCATTTTGCAGCGTATTATTCTCTCTCATTCTCTATTCCTTTATATCTCTATTTTTCGGTATACTCATAGACTATATACAACTAAACGGGCTCCGAAACCAAAAGAATTAACACCAAAAATACATGAAAAACGCAAGGAAATATTTTTTTAGACGCATTTTTCAGAAGCAACGTTTCCTTTTTGAATATTTTTAAAACAATAGAATTCGCCATGTGTCTCTTCAGCTCTCGCCGAGCTTATTTTTTCAATGACGGGACGGTCTATTTGGAGTGCTGAAAGAGGAAGATTGTCGTTAACAGTTCTAAACGAGCTGCTTGATATTAAAGCGAATTCTGATTTGTCGTGTTCACAGATTCATGATAAAATTAAAATTGACAAAATATGTTTTCCGAAGAAAATTAACGTATCTGAAAAATATGAAAAGAAAAAAGACGATGATGAATGTTGCGAACCACGACCCAGCACGAACTGTATAATGAACTGGAATAATGAACATTTTATAACATATTTAACCTAATAATTACTCTTATGTAGACATTTTATTCATAGATCTAAATAAAATTGTATCGACGAAAGAAAAATATTGTTTATCTTTAATTTTACCCCCCCCCCTCCCTGAAACGGAACTGATGTTCGGATTTGGTCTAAAAACATTACGGTAATCCAACCTATAGTCGATACGATATTATACGCACAATACGAGTACGTTTATAGTTCTCAGCAGTTTTGTCGAGTCGAACGGCATCGATTGTAATCCGACGAAACAGAATCGATACTCTGTATATATATATATTATATATACACACGAGTCCAATTGATAGTATAACGAAGCAAAAGAAAAAAAGAAAAAAGAAAACGAATAAATTTGTTCTTTTATATTGCGTTTCGTCGTTTTCACTCGTCTCTCGTATTATATACGTGTACGCGACGGAATGATACAAGACCGATGGGCTATAAAAAGAAAAAGAAAAATAAATACGAGACGTCGAAAGATATAAATATAAAAAAAATATATATATATCTTAGTGTAATATATAATACTGAAAGAGCTCACGTTACCCCGCCGAGGCCGAGCGGTTTCATCTCGGGGTCATATTTTCCCATTATTTCTTATTTTTCTACCCCTCCCCTCCACCCGTTCGGTATGATTGGGGAGTCGTAAGAAACGCCGCTTTTACAACAAGAACGTTCGTGGATCCAGAAAAAACACGATACGATGTACGTATCTATATATAATAATATTACGTATAGGTACGTCGTGTACACGGCACAAACGTGCCACGCGTCGTCTGTCTCGGCTGTCGGATAAAAGAAAATTCGAATCTCCGCGTCGCGTACCCGTACTTTGGCAACGTATTCAACTGCAGTCGCGTCACGTTATCGTTGGCGCGTGAACGTCACCCGATCGGGTTACCCAACCCTCTCGGTACGCGCCCCTGTCGCGGTACCGCGGTCGAACCGTAGCGGGAGCGTAAAAGCAAAAAAAAAAAAAAAATAAATAAATAAATAAAACACGACGGTAAAAGATTTGTTACGATTTTTACCTGCGGCCCGGTGACCGGTGATCCGCCCGCAAGAAGTCGTCGTCGGTCGCGTACCTCTTTCGTGTGAGACGCGTACGTATTGCCCACTCGCGTATCGCACCAGTACATCAATTCTGTAACTCGATAAGACCTGTTATCGACAAATTTCGGTTCGTTAAGGTATCGAAACGAATACTATCGAAAAGTTATCAATAGAGTGATTCTGTAACTGATATTTAACGAATATTATTGTTAAGATATTGAAATACTATCGAAAATATATTATGATACCGTATCGGGCGGTTTGGAATGGCCGTTGAGCGTTATCGAATCATATAATACGTTATTATTTATCATTATCACACAATTTGATTTCACAATTATTCGTCTTCGTGTTTAAAATGTTTTTTTTTTTTTTTTTTTTTTTTAATTTGTTTATATAAGTGAATAGCTATTTTTTAATATTAATATAATAATACGGCTTTACATTATCTCGGTTGGGATATGTTAGTATTAGAGGAAAGGGTTAGGACATTGGAAAGAAGAGTAGAAAGAAAAGTACTCAGAGATGCTCAAAATCCATACGATTTACCTTTAAATGAATTTCTGAACACATTTCGAGTTATTCCAGAACTTGCTATGAACTTAACCAACGACATTCGGGAATCAATTCCACGGGAACGTATAGTTAGGTTAGGTTAGGTTAGGTTATACGAGTATTACAGTATTATATTACGAAGTATTATAAATTAGAATAATTTACTTTCAATTACAGTAATAACATAATATCACAGATCACTTGAATTATTTGTGATAATATGCCGACGAAATTATTGTCGGCAATAAAAACATATGTTTAAAAACGCACGGTTTTCATTGTTTACATTTTATAATCTCCCGGTGTGTCAACAGTGTATATAATTACTTCATATCGAAAATTCGATAACTCAATATGTAACTTTTTTTGTCGGTAAAGCGTTTTACAGAATCGCAACTTTGATATCAGTTTTCGATACATGATGGGATACTCATTAACGAATTCTCATCGATATTATTCGATACGTTGTTACAGAATCGATCTACAGAGCGCTTTCGTCAGCCGAATGCAGTTCCGTGAGGCGGGAGCAGTAATAAAAACAAATTCGTCCGCTCAAAATCAAATTTTACCAAGCGTCGCGTACTTAAAACGTCATATTCGTTTAGAACACTAACGGGGCGGCGTGGCATCTCACGGCGGCGGCGGCGGCGCGAACGTTCAGCTAGAAACTGACATTAATCGTCGGCGAATGTTCTCAGGACGCGCTAATAAAAGTGCGCCGCGTGTACATTTTAATTAAACTACGTGAATAATAATTATCGTCATACCGACCAATGGATTTCGTATGTTACCGTCGGTATACACGTTTTTATAGTTAATAACTATAGGCTTAGGGACTTATAGTTAGTTGCATATTTTTACTGGACGTCGTAAAACACAGCAGAGTAATATAATATAAATACGTTTCATACTATAACATGTTTAAACATTTTATTTGATTGTGCATATTTTTGAATATTTCGAGGAAATTCTTAAAATGGGATATATTTTGCTATTTTTGCATTTATTTGGCATATTTTTTATATTTTAATGAATATTGGTAATTAAACGTTTAAACTTCTTGTAATTGATTAGAATTATGATAATTACTAAAATATTTTGTTTATGTTTGTTGTTATAATGTTGTTTATTTTAAAGTATAAGTAAAGGTATAAAAATATTGTGTTATATTTTAAAGTTTATAATTTTTTTTTAAATCTGTTCAATTGTTTTTAAGAGAAAAAAAAGTATAATATTGTATTTATTTTAATTATGATGGTAAAAATAAAGTTTGTTATTTTAAAAATTTAAGTAAAATATTAATTTGATTGATCTTAAGTTTTAGGAAAATATGTAATGACTATAAATTAATCATAATATAATAATATATTATAAGAGTATAATACATTTTACATGGTTAATTATAAAATTTTCATGTGAAAAATTGTCACTTGGTCACTTTTTACTCTGAAGTTAAGTTGGTAATTTACAAATAATTAATTTAAATAATAATTATCTAGTACAATTTTTGTACCATATTGGTAAGTATAATATTTTGGTTTTATTGATATCAAGTTTGTTAATTTTTGATAAGTTTTGAATTTTTTAACCGATGTGTTAATTAATTCAAACTAGATATTCTCAAAACTACAAAAAAACACTTAGTCACTTTTAGCATGATGGCGACGATTTCAATAAAAATAAACGATGTATGAAAACAAGTTTATTACGTTCGTATAATTACTATTATCATTTTAATAACTGTTTAAACGGTAAGAAAAAAAACCAAATAGACGATGTTTGATCGATGTATCGATGTATATTGGTCCCGTTCGGTTTATTGTGACTTTTCCGTATGTTCGTGAGGTAGACACCGCGGAGGACACGCGATAATATTATATTTTCCATTAGCGTTAGACGATCGTTACGCGAGTCGAAAATGACCGTGTCTTATTACACGGCGGCGCTTTCGACTATAACAGTCAAACGGAAATAATTATCGGCAAACAATTTTAATTAAAATCTAATACCCATGTTTACCCGATGGTATGCGATTACGTTGAAATTAATTTAATTCGCGAGCGCGATATGTATATATTTTTATACTCTTTTTTTTTTCATCAGTTTCTTTTTTGACTGCCTAAAGGACTTATTATAGTAATATACGTTTATGTAGCTTTGAAATTTCCTCAGTGCGAGCTCTAGCGCGCACGTATCAAATTCGTTAAATACAAACACGCACACACACACACACACACACACACACACACACACACACACGCACACACACACACACACACACACACACACACACACACACACACACACACACACACACACACACACACACACACACACACACACACACACACACACACACACACACGCGCACGCACACACGCGCATACACACACACACACACACACACACACACACACACACACATTAAACTCTGGCGTAGTGTACGTGAATCGCCGTGATCGCCAGGCAATAAACGCCAAGATCCGTGCACAGTGATAAATTACGCTGCGGGTCGTATATTAAAATACGCGTACACAGCCGCACAGCGGTTTAACGACGGAATACCCATATAAATATATATACGTATATGTATTAAATTGTAAACATTGTGTTAAGGTTTTTATTTCTCCCGCGTGACCTCTCGTCGGCCGGAGAGGTATCGCGTTCTGCGCACACGGTATATACCAGTCCCTATTATTCCTGACGTTTCGTATCCCGCACACTTTTTTTTAATCTGATGGATAACCGAAATCCTCAGACCTCGAGTCACGGTGAGTCACGATTCCGTGGATTTCCCTTCACCAGACAATCGTTTTTATAGCGACGAACGTGAAACGTTTTACAAAGTCTCGATGATTTTTTTGTTTTTTAGTTTTTCATTATCGATTTTTAATTTCGTCCGACCAAACCAAGTGAGTGTACGTGATATTCTTCATTCGACAAACAGGCTAAAAATGTGAGTTGTGACTTTCCGTTACCGTTCATATAGTATACGCTCGACGACACGTCGCGATGTGTCGTGGGGATTTTATCCTGTCCGCTCGTCTCGTTTGCAAATTACGTTTTCGTATAATTGACGCTTGACCGGCCCCCGAATGGGGTAGTTATATGCATATAACCATTGTGCAGCGTGGGGTGGCTAATTTTCAGTCACGTTCATAATAACTATATACGTATCGAGGAAACGCGGAGAGGGGGGGGGAGAAAAAGTATAGCCCGGCGAGTTATGCGCGTCGACGAACACACTGCGACCGGGTAGGGGGTGTAGGGAAATTGAAGGAGGGATGTGGGACGGGAGAAACGACGTGGCGCGTGATATTATTCTACATCGAATTTAATTAGTGGAATCAAATTATGATTTATAACAATAATTTAAGCTAGTCGTTCGTTATTAATAAAATTATTGTTGTTTTTTTCTCCGTCTCCCTAATATTATCGTATTTTATGCACAAACGATTTCCAAACCGCGGAAATTCAGACATATAGGTTGTAACCTAACCTAACCTAACCACTGGTCATACAGAATAAAATCGCGAGCCACGATTTGGCCACCGTCGCGGCGATATACGATACGGCCGGAGCGTGACCCGCGCGATAACTCGACGGTAATACGTAATAATATTTATGCGAACGATTTTTTTTTGGTTTTTTTGTTTTTTTTTTCTCTCCGACGACGCCGCGCGCTAATCGTCCGAGCCCCGCACCCGATCGCAGTCCGATCGCGTTAGCCGTGCGATATCGTTTTGTCGTCGTAAACACACGCGACGTGCACGCGCACTGCGCCCCGCCACCCCGCCGACGACGGTTTTCATCCCCGGCGCCCGTCGTCCGCGCGTCCGTGAACCACTCGAGGGTGTGTTGACGACAGCCGGCGGCCACTCCGCTTCGGTTCGTTATTAATATCGTCGCTATTGTTATTATAATAATAATAATTATTATTATTATTATTATTATTATTATTACCATCGTCGTCGTTATAATTGTTATTTATTATTCGTAGAGTGCTCTCACGAACGTTATCCGGGCGCGTACGAGAACATCACGCATCTCCCGTCCGTATACAAAAAACAGGATTTACAGATTCTGAACGCAGCGGAGGATCTATCGGATTTACGTCGATTTGCATTCCTTTTTTCACGCGATCGTAATTTTCCCACGTTATTTTTTCAATGTACTTTTTGGACAAAAAGCACGTCGTCGAGTAGTTCTATAAACATAAAATCGCACGTTTCATTGTACTTTTATGAGAGTGATTTTTTTCTCTTTTATAAAAAAGTTTTTCCGATAAATTTTAGTTTTCAGTCGTGACTCCGGTAAAAGTGTTGTTTTTGAAAACCGCCGCTCGCCGTACGTCAACAACACGCTTATGTGTAAACTTCAGACAGTTTTCAAAAAAAGTTGACCATAATTTTTGGTTCAATACAAAACATTGTAAAGCATCATTGGTTTTTCCCGAACGTGTTTTCTCGAAATAGATATGATATGATTATCTCAAGTTACCGTGTGAGATCATGCATGGTATTTTTCTATATTTTATCTTTATTTTAACGTACATCGCTTATTCAGTCATATTTTGTAATACCTATGGTGCACAGAGGCGGATCTAGGATTTTTTTTTTGTGGTGGATGCTATTTCGTTAACAATAATAATCCTAAATTACTTTTTATGTACAATTTGGGGGGGAGGTACAAATTTGGTACTTAAACATAACTAAGCAATATAAATCGTATAAACATTTTAACAAATTGTATTATTTTTCAATAATTAGGTACATAAAAATACAATGTAATATAATATAATTTGAACCTTTTACAATTATATTGACCAGTCCTCTAATTGCATTGTTCTTTTCATTTTTCTAGTAAATTGATTGACAACCAAGTCAATATCTATATGTTTATCTTTATGAATATTCAATAGAGCTAAACCGTTTAGTCTAGACTCAGTCATTGTAGAGCGCATATAATTTTTTAATCTCCTTGGGGTAGAAAACGTCCTTTCAGCAGTTGCTGTGGATACTGGAAGCATAGCAAATACGTAATTGTAATAGGATTTTGATGTTTGGAAGACCTTCTTCACAGTATCGGGAGTGAAGTAACAACAGTATGAGGGATATTTGTTTCTATACTATTTCGTTTATTTTTCCGAAGATTTATTTCTGCTTTTAATACAAAATTGCGCGTTCTGGTAGCTCTAACCGAAAATTCGCCACTCGACAAATGATTAGTAATTTTTAGTAAAAATATGCGGAACGGTGGGCGCTTCAGCTCCCAAGCACCCCCACCCCCCACTCCTGAATCCACCACTGATGATGCACAATTATTCTAAAATAGTATACAGCAGTCGAAACAAAAATGATCGAAAATGTTTTCAAAGTGAGGAAAAAGGGTCAAAGTCTAACAAAAGTCGAACGGATCCCAGCGAGTGTTTTGTTTTTTCGCAGGACTCGCCTCGCGCGACGGCAAAATCGAGTCGAGTTGTGTCAACGACTGTTGAGCCGCGACTGTTATGGTATTCGTTTTGATTCCTGCAATTTCGTTCGCATTTTCGCCCCGCGAGTCAAATGGTTCGTATCGAAACGTTTTCTGATTTTTATCCCTCGCGTCCCGAACATAACGGGTGCGGTCGTGATAACGTCCGACCTACTCGGGTCGGCTATAAATAAATATTTTATCGCAACGTCGGGACGCACGTCACACGGTCGTATATGCGCGGCGGTAACGTCATTTACGCGACGAAAAGTTTCTCGCTCCTTTTTTTATTCTTTCGATCCCGCGGGAATCGTTTGTGGCGCGCACGACGTACGAGACACGCCGCCGTCGCGGTCCCGGCGCGCGCCATAAACCGTCGCGTCGTTATAGAGAGGATATTAAAATAATAATAGTAATAATAATGATGATAATAATAATAATAACGACGTGTAAAACAACGGGCGCCGGACGCGCTAAAAACGACGACGACGACGACGACGAGGGTCATCGCCCGAGGGGTCGGCGGCGGCTCGTATTGTCTCGCGCGTTGACCGCGGGGACACAGTCGACCAGAGCGGTAAAAAGCGGTCCGCGCGAACGGCACGACGACGACGTATAATATTATAATATCACAATACATCATACACGAACAATAATACGATTCTCCGGCCGCCCGCGTTCGGATAAAGTGTAATAATATATCGCCGTGGGTCGTTAAAAAAATAATAAAAATAATAAACTGATAAAAAAAACCGCGAACGTCGTCGTTTTCGCGCGCGCGCCCGTCGATTGCTGGCGTTCCCCGTCCCGTCGGCCATTGTTACGTCTCTAATCTCTATCGAACCCTCTTCGAAATCCTCGTATTTTCTACCATCGAGTCGAAAAACGATTGCGTTTTATTAAACTTTACCCTAGATTACCGTACATTTACGAGTGTTTTCCGATAAAACTTTCGTGTTTCTAGCCGTATATGTATTAAGTTTGGGAAATAACGACTTTTTTAGGACTGAAATCGATCTCATAATGCGATCTCGTTTTACCGTTTTTACTCATAATTTCCCGGTAATTTTCACCCAAATATTGTACAAAAAATAGAGGAAAAAAAAACGTTTTTACAAAGTACACAAAAAAACTCACTTACTTATTTTATTTTATTTAAATAATACGTATTGTTAATATTGTTCTGTATAAAATAACACTTTTATCTCTTAAGAATATTTTTTTTGTATTCTTAAATTTAAGTTTTTAGTTCTTTTCGGTTTTGTTCTATTTAATTCGAACAACCATTATATTTATATTTCGTTCTTAATTATTATATTTAGCAGTACACAGCAGCTCCTATCTGCAACACAAGCCGCTAAGTTTACAGGAGATAGATTGATCAATAATTTAACTAACTGTGTCAGTTGTGAAGCTAATGATGATTCGTTTAAAAATAACAAAAATTATTGCGGTACGCGACATGTATTATTCGTACGAAGGTTACTATTCGAAAAAGCACTTCCAGATAAAAAAAAAAAAAACCGAATATATAAACACCGGTCATGTATGTAAAATCGATGGACTTTCTTCGCTTCGTTTAGAATCTTAAAGTTCTTGGAGAGGGGTCATATTCCATAACGTGCCCTAACTAAACCAGCGGTTTGTAACGCTTTTTGACGTCGAACTTGCTGAGGGCGCGACGGTGGCGTTTGTCGTTTTATACCGTAAGATTCACATAACAGGACGTCACGTCGACCGTATCGAGTGCATTTTCGAGTGGGGGATATTCGTAAAAGATAAAGACGTCCTCGAGTCCAGTGTATACCGTGTATAGCACGCAAGTGCAGCTATTATCAGATAATATTCGATTGTCACAGAATCGTAACGCGGTACAAGGACGAAACGCTTGCTTCGAGGTCACATCACCGGCGGCGGCGGCGGCGGCGAGGATGATCTGTCTTTGCCGACGACGTTTCGGTCCAGCGGTTTTCACTGCGCGTCCGACGAGCCGATTACGAGATACTAGACAAAAAAAAAAAAAAAACGACACCGACATTATAAGTACGGAATCACTGCAGTCGAAAAGGCCATTTCGAATAGTCCGTGTACTCGAATTTCCTTTTTAGATTCTGAGTGAAGCGAAGGATCTTATGGTTTTACAATGATGTTTTTTTTTCTGTAAACACTTTTTCGTATAAAAATCCTTGTCCAAAAGTTTCGTCCAGAAACTTTTTAGATTCGAAAGTGAACTGAGATGGTACTTTAAAGAGGTCATTTTTACAAAATCTCCATAGTTTTTCCAGTAATCAAGAATAACGATCGAAAAACTGAGTAAAAACGGTAAAATCGGTAAAAATCCGCCGTAAACGAGATTTTCACTGTTCAGATTTTAGGTATTTAGTCATAAATCGAAAAGTATTGAAGCTAGAAAATTGAAAATTTTATCCAATATCAAATACATACTTTCTTGTATTGGACAACATTTTCAGAACAATTATAGCACTTTTGACTTAAATATAGAACTTTGAATTTACCAAATTGTTTGAACGTTTTTATGTAATATAATTTTGAATATTTGACAAAAAGTTCTGAAAATTTAATATGACCTTACTCATATACTTACCTAATTATCCTAACAAAAGTTCAAAAATCGTTAGTCAGGATTTATTTTTATACACACTTTAATAAATTATTATACGATTTTTTTCGATATCGTCTGATTTCTTTTAAGTTTATTTCTAATGAGTTATAATTGTTATAACAATTGAAGTTTAAATGAGTTATATCTAATTGAATATTTTATGAGGGTTTAATTACAAAAAAACTCACCAAAAATTATACAAATAACCGTAAAATACGTAAATAGTATTTAAATAATAATATATTATATTACACTGAAACTTTGCTCAGAATCGTTTTATACTAAAGAAATGAGTCATCATTTCTTTAAAACTTGATACATTCATCACCAATATCTTGTCCGAGGACCGAAGGGACGAAGGACGAACTTGTACCACCGTCATCTCACTTACCAGCTTTTTTCTCTCTCTTTTCTTCCACCCTCTTTCACGGTCTCGTCGCATGGTATATCGGCCTAGTAGTAATTACGCCCCGTCAGTCAGACGTTATTTTCAATTTATTTATATATACGTGCGCTTACATGCGATCCGTCGTCGGTACACAACAGCCCTCGGAGGACGCCCCCCCTCCCCCTCCCCCTCGGGCAGGCTTTATGATTATTATTATTTTTTTTTTCTACCGTATGAAATTTCCGGGTGTGCGTACGACGTGCGTCGAGAAAAGTTATTATTAACGCCGGCGTCGTGTGCGAATCACACCACCCGCCCGCACCCCGTGGTGCGTAGGGGGAAGCGTCGGAACACACTTCGCTTGATGTGATATTAAATTATACGGCCGCACGGTGTGTGCGTGTGTGAGCACGCGCACGTGTGAGCAAATCGTTTGCGAGCCGTGTAGTTTAAGTACAGTGTTGTGTATACGGCATAAACGGTTATTGAAACGTTCCGGTCGGATAATTCCACGATCCATTTCGAAAGCCATTCTCGGACTGCGCGCCGATATTACCGTTATTGTATAGTTGTCGCAGCTCAATCGATTCGACTGTGACGTGACGTACGCGATATTGTCGGTTAGGACTTTTGACGACGACATCGTGCCGTGTTGCATAATCGTTTGACACACGTAAAGACGCAGTGATCTTCGATTCTCAGTATCGGTACGTCGATGTCGCCATCTTACATATACTCTGTACCCGAAAACTTTCGTGTCGACACGGCGGCATGGTTGTAATACGATATAAAACCGTGAGTTTCACGGATAATTTTTACAACTTTTGTGCGTCTGTATAGACTAGAATTCGGCACGGCGCCGCAGTGTGTGATAATGTTTGAGAAAATTTGAAAAACATAGAAGCCTCTTCCACCTTTCGACTCTAAATCAGTGGCGTAATTACGGGGGTGCACTTTCACCCCCTTGAAAAATGTAGCAGTTTAGGTTAATTAAAACATTTATGCTTAAATGTAACAAAATGTTTCAAATGTAATTTGAAAGTATTTTCAATTTTATTTAAATAAATACTTTTTACATTCCTAATTTATACTATGTTTTGTTTTTAATTGTGCCTATCCTAATGAAAAATTCAAAAATTCTAGGTTTTGATAATATAATTTAGTAATATTATTCATAAAAGATAATAATAGCAGATAATTGCTATTATACAACATTGTAAATCATCAATTGTCATAGTTAGGTATATTATAATTTTAATTTTAATTTACAAAGATATGATTTTGCATCTGCTGAAACTGATTTTTAACCAAATAAAAGTATACTATAAAGTGCAGTTTTATTGTTTCGGTATTTTTTACAAAAAAGGTTACATTTTTTACTATAAAAATATTAATGATTATATTGTAAAATAATATTATAATTTAAATATATATAACCAGTATTCGTGTAGAGTTTAAAATATGACGATTAAACAGATTGTGCGTGAACAATTTTCATATTTGGATGTGATCAAATTTAAAATGGTTCACAATACGCGAGCAAAGCAAACTGCTTTGAAAACGACCCGATTCGACTTTTTGATTTTTGAATCTATGAAAGTTTTGCACCTGCTGTAATTTTAGGGAATTACGCCAACGTTCTAAATGATCGAGGTGTTGTTTTATACTTGGAGAATAAGTCGACGACCGAATATTACGCGTGACCTCGGTGTAGGTATAATAAAAATAGACGAAGCCGAAAAAATTACAAGTAACCCATTACAAGTCGAAACACCATAATCGTCGTATTTTCCGTTCGTAAAGCACGACGTCACAATGAATGCTACACATAATTCATGATCGTCTCGTTTCTTGGGCAGATTTGCCGATCTGTTTCGAAATCGCGTTTGAGAAATATAAAATATTGAATTCGACTCGTATTATACAACGGAATTTAACCGATGTCGGCTGTGTCGGTACGAATAATTTTCAACTGAAAACAAAACGATTTTCGCGTTGTAAGTGTCACGTAATATAACAATGATACACAGGTACGTCGTTTATAGCGTCGTGGCCGAAATCCGGGGAAAAAGCGAGTTGAGTCCCGAGATATTTGATCCCTCAAAAAAAAAAAAAAACACAAATTGGGCCAGCGGTAATATTTTATATTATTTTAATAGGACATTAAGACGTATAATACCGGACAGTTGTCGCCGAATAAAATATTGTAACTTGCCATTATACCAGCAAGTGTCAACGCTAGAAGCGTCCACTGTCCATCTAATAAAATATAAAATAAAATGAGTGTAGTGTTTTGTAGTGTTATTAATATTTGCATAAAAATTAAATTACCTGTGATGGATTTCACGACAAGCGAAAAAGGTAAAAAGATTATCATTGAAGACGGATTCAAATTTCGCTTCCACGAAACGTTGCAGAATGATGTACAACGTTCGAAGTATTATCTTAATAAGTGTAAGTCTTTTTTCAAATTGTCGTTCACTTTAGACGTAATAGAGAAATGTAACGAACCAAAATACTAGTTCAATTTATGACTTGAAAAAACATCAAATTTTTTTTTTTTACTGAGTTATGTTAATTTTGTTTTCCTATCTCAACTTAAGTTTAAATTTATTTTAGATCATCATTTTCATTAACTTGCCCACCTTTGCATAAAATATACCGGGACCCTACTCGTGCTGTTTTTGAAGTCGGGGACCCAACTCGAGTTTTTCCGAAATCCGATAGGTCCCGTCGACACACGATTTCGGAGTGACCGTCTACGATACAACAGCCGCAGTTGTATCCGCAATCTCGCAGGCACCAAAACCGACGTGACGGAATCAATAGATACACACCCGACAGACTCATCCGAAATCACTACCGGCCGTCGTACGATATAATGACGATGGCTCCAAGGCAACGGGGCCCAAACGACATTTTATGAAGTTTTCAGGAGAGCGAAAAAACCGGTTTTAATGTTATTTTACGTTTCAAACTCCAATTAATTTTTTCATATTGATTTTTAAGATTTTCAAGTCGCTCGTGATATAATATAATTTTCTTTTGAAAAAAATGTCATCAGATTCTTGTCGGCGATAAACTGACAAGACGTATTAATTACTATCACTTATTTCGGAGTTTAAAATATTTTCACGTCAATTTCACCTAATTGCAATAACGTCGTCTAGTAAAAATATATACAAATAATAATTGTCGCTTAGCCCGTAAGTGCCGCTTGGTCTCTTTTGCCGGGTCTCTGTAAATTGCGTTCCGGGTATATTTTATACATACGTAAATTGCGGCCCGGGTATATTTTATATAAACGTAAATTGCGGCCCGGGTATATTTTTGTACATATGTCTATCTAACTATTTCTTATTAATATGTAAATTACGTCTAAGCCTTTTTTCCACAAAACCAATATTTTCCTTCTCATTTTTCAGACTTAGGACTATAACTATAACAGACTTAAAACTATCTATACAAATATTATTATCATCAAATTTCAAAAAATACTTACACGTTGTGACTGTGCAACACCAACGTTGAATATCATTGTTTAGAAATTTATGAAAACGAAATTTGAAACCATCGACTATTTTCAACGTTTTATTCCTTTCACTTTTCATAAAGTCCATTTTTATTAGATTGAAAAAAAATACTGTAAACTGTAGAGCAACCACAGATATATAAAACAACTAGATAGCCGACTCAACGAATAAAATGGATGTCTAGAATCCGTATGCGAACAGGGCAAAATATGATTGATTAATCCATGACATTTTATATTATTCCATGAAATATAATTTTTCTGTGATTGAAACCAAAGAATGTTGTTTTATATATCAGTTATCTTTTTATATGGATTCGGATTGAAACACAATTTTTCGATTATAATTTATAAACTATAAAGTGCAATTCAAGTAATTCAACATCATGGTGGTTTCTTGTTCTGTGTCTGGTTGTGTCAATAGGAGACTGAAAGGAAGCAAAGTTCTTTTTTTTTTCGTAAGTTCCCGGGACGCAATTTACGTATGTTTTTAAAATACTCGGGCCGCAATTTACGTATGTTTTAAAAGTACGCGGGCCGCAATTCACATAGTATATGACCATGACCGTACTTATAGGGACGCAATTTACCGACTCAGCTTTTGCCTCGGAGCCATCGAATTAATATAAACATACTAGCTCGGAGTGGTCACCGGAAATCGCGTGTGCGCCGTGATCGTTTATTAGCGCGTCTTCTCGTCCGCGCGTATTGAAGTCGACGGCATAATAATAATTGATATATACGAGTAATAAGGTATAACCGCACCGACTTCTGGTGCGCCGGCGTAGCGATTTTTCTTTTTTTTTTTTTTTGTAATACCTGTACAGCAGCAGAGTCTATATAAAGTACGTATATTATATACTTCCAATTAAATAAATCAATAAACGTATATATATATGCGATCAAATAATAATAATTATTGTCGTCGCATTACATATCGTACTGAATTCGAAATCAAAACTCGTACGATGGCACGTCTTCTCACCCCTCCCCCCTCCCCTCCCAGGCCTCGTCCGCGTGTACCGAAAGAGAATACCGATTCCGTTTTAGAATCTTAATGAGACACTCCGATTAGGGACACGTATAATTGTACCGGACGGCGAACATCTTCCGTCGCGAAGTCGTCCTCTCTCATCTTGACCATTTCTGCGGCGACGACGGCCGCCGTCACGGCTGCGGTTACGAAACGTCGCGTTTTATGGACACGGATCGCCGCCGACCGCATATTGTATACCGGGAACACACTTTTCCGTCCGCAATTATATCATGTCCACGCCATAATATGTATTCGTCGACCGATTTTTTTCCCCCCTCTGCCCCTGCGCTCGACGAGACGGACGGCCGGCCGGTATTCGTACCCACACGCTCACACACTCCTAATCGCCGTCAATCGGGTCGTGCGACGTATAATAACGCACGTGCGTGTACGATCGACGACAGTAACCACGTTAACGGTTGATAAGTTATTATCCGAACGACGATCGTCGGGACATCGTACACGCTGCTCGTCCGTCGTCGGCCACGAATCGCGGATTCTACACACGCGTCCGACGACGACGACGGATTAAGAAGGGTATAGTGTTAGGAACGGATAACAAAAAAATTATCCGGATAAAGATAAAGACAATATGACTACGTTTTATCTAAGGGTCTTGCAACACGGTGCGTTTTAGCGGGTCCGGATAAAACGCGTCCTGTCGACCGGCATATCATTTTATCGCTAAGTCCGAATCGGTTCCGAAACGTCTGAATTGGTTCCCGAGTTCTTACGGAAGGTACATCCGAATTGGTTCCCGAGTTTTTACGGAGGGTACATCCGAATTGGTTCCCGATTTCTTACGGGAGTAATTTCAATTTTCCTTCCCATTTCATACAGACTTTTAGGACTGTCTACATTTAGTAGGTATGGTTTAAAATTGTTTTTTTCTAGTAAGTATTGCAAAAATTTCATTTTTTTGAAATTTGTCTATTCTTATGCTGACTCCTGCTAACTTTTTTTGAAATCCAAAATTAAAACCATCTAACACCACAAGTTTTTTTATTTTTTTTCACTGTACATAAATTTCATATTAAAAAAAGTATAGGTATAACACGTAACGTACAGGAAACGACTAACAAGTAACAACTAGATATTTAACCATGCCACTCAAATCGTCAATATCAATTCTTTTTTATTTATATAAATATATATATAAATAGGAGAAATTATTAGATAAACTGTATGATCGGGAGAATCCATAGTCATAATCCATATCGAAGGTATTTTACGAAAATAGAATGCATAAAATCTCGGGAACCAATTCGGATGTATGCTACATAAAATCTCGGGAACCAATTCGGATGCCAATATTTAGGTATGGGAACCAATTCGGATGCAGCCAATTTTATGTCCTGTCGACATTTTTAATGTAACTCGAAAAAAAAAGAATAATAAACGACACTTGGTCTCCACGAGACCTCTCGTGGATTTATCGAAAAAGTCTTATTTTGTTTTTTCATTATAGCCTTTTTTGTTTTTTTTTTTCGTTTTTTTTTTTGTTTTTGCACGACTGACACTTGATCCATAATCGTCATTGACGTATAATATGTCATAATGAGCGTGGAGTGGTCGACGTGCGCGACGACGGCACCGCTGGAAAATCATACGCGAAACAAGTCGCTCGTCATCGTTTCGACGGGATGAGCGACGTACCTACTCATTTTTCTTCGTGAAATCCGTATTATTTTTATTCGATTAAGACATCGCGGCACCGACGGCTTTCAAGTTTTATGTCGACGCGGCGCGTTTTCTCGGGCACGGTTAATAAAAAGTCGTATCCGAAACGTCGTGAATAATACCGTTCATACGTCATGTCCGTAATCCGACGAGAAAAAAATGCGAGTGTAAAGTTTAAATTTTATTCTCGCCGTCTTGTTAATTTGATATAAAACGTCACTCGGCAGTGCCTTTCGTCCGAACGCCCACGTGAACGTGTAACTGGCACTTGCCGTCGTCGTCGTCGTCGTCGGTATTTTTCTCTGTTTTTTTTTTTTTTTTTTTTTTTTTTTGTTTTTTTGTTTTTTGTTTTTTTATTAATACATCACGTTTTATTCGCGGTAAACATGGCCGCGATTCCGGACGCGCTCGCGTCAGCTGTTGTCGACAGTGCACACGTGGACGTGTTTGAAGAGAAACAAAAAAAAAAAAAAAAAGTGAAAAAAAGCTAATCGCACGCATTTCTGGAAACCGTTTCGTCAGCTGCTCGCCGACCGCAACAGATCGTTATTATTGTGTATTTTGAGTTTTTTCTTTCGTACGATTTTATCGCGATAATGTACCGTCGTTGCCGTCGTCGTCTAGGTGCCGCGACATTAGAAATACAATATCGTTTGTATCACGTCGGTACGTTGTTTTACCGTAGAAAAAGCTTTATGTCCGAGTTCAAAAGGAGTGTGGTCCGTTGTTTTATCAGGGCCCGCGTGTCGATGTTTGCGAAAAAACCTTTGATAATATCGCGATAAATTCGTCTATCGATGATCGAATTCACACGTCATCATCTCATTAGAAATCGATTAAAGATCACTTTTGACGTGTTGTATGTTTAAAACATACACGCTATGTATAAATATAAATTTTAGAAAATATGGGTTCCGCACTAAATAGGAATTTTATTTTACCAAATTATTCAAAACGAGTTTTCTGACATAGAATCCGAGTTTTAAAACGATCGGGTACACCGATTTTTATTCATAAACATTTCGAGTGGAAAATCGGTGTCGAAACAGTCGATGCCTACTAATATTTTGTCGAATGTTTGTCGAAAAAAAAATTCGGAGTAACGATTATAAGCAATTTAGCTTTCAGTGCCGACAACACCGTCATGGCCTACGTAATATACATAGTTGTACATTTCGGACCTTCTGTACCGTGCGTCATATTAAAATACAAATCCCATGCGTGTGTACAATGACACCAGTGGCACCCATAGGGGGTAAAGGGGTGACAACCGACCCTCCCCTAAATGTCTTCCTTCGTGGGAATCGTATTCGACCAAGTTTTACTTATTTTTTTTGTGTCAAATTCGTATACTACGCTGTATGGTAATAAAACACGTAACGACAGCGTTGCAGCAGCTGCTGTTGTGCGCATAATGAACTGCAGACGATATCATTGGTACCGGCAGTTGGTAGACATAATTGATTACAACGACGTGATTGTACGTAAGATAAAGTATTGGTTTCGGTTGAAATTTGAATTTATAGACGTAAACGCATGATTATTTAACGTAAAGTGTATATTCGGAGTATGGTGCGTACTCGGATATTATACCTACTAATTATATAACACTAATGTGCGAGTGTTAAAAAAAATGAAAAAAAAAAAATAATAAGCTGGTAAGTGAGATGATGGTGGTACAAGTTCGTCCTTCATCCCTTCGGTCCTCGGACAAGATATTGGTGATGAATGTATTAAGTTTTAAAGAAATTATGACTCATTTCTTTAGTATAAAACGATTCTGAGCAAAGCTTCAGTGTAATATAATTTCTATCGAATACATTATTATCTTGAGTCACGATTATTGATATTTTTTCGGTATTGATAGTTTAGTATATAAGAGTAAACTTGTATTAAAATTTCAGAAATATTCTAACAAATACTCGATATTTCATTAGAAATAAACTTAAAAGAAAACAGACAATATCGTAAAAAATCGTATAATAATTTATTAAAGTGTGTATAAAAAAAAATCTTGAGTCACGATTTTTGAATTTTTGTTAGGATAATTAGGTATGTATATGAGTAAGATCATATTAAATTTTCAGAACTTTTTGTCAAATATTTAAAATTATATTACATAAAAACTTTCAAAAAAATTGGTAAATTAAAAGTTCTATATTTAAGTCAAAAGTGCTATAATTGTTCTGAACATGTTGTCCGATATAAAAAAGTATGTCTTTGATATTGGATAAAATTTTCAAGTTTCTAGCTTCAACACTTTTCGATTTATGACTAAATACCTAAAATCTGAACAGTGAAAATCTCGTTTACGGAGGATTTTTACCGATTTTACCGTTTTTACTCAGTTTTTCGATCGTTATTCTTGATTACTGGAAAAACTATGGAGATGTTGGAAAAATGACCTCTCTAAAGTACCATCTTAATTCAATTTCAAATCTAAAAAGTTGCTGAACGAAACTTTTGGACAAGGATTTCTATACGAAAAATTGTTAACAGAAAAAAAATAAATTAAACATCATTGTAAAACCATAAGATCCTTCGCTTCACTCAGAATCTAAAAGAGAGAGACGGTGATGACATTTTTAAACTTTTTTTCACGAAAATCCAAAAATATTGATGAAACTAACGAACGGCCTTCGGTTTCATACAACGCAAGTATACCGAACATTTCGAGTTTTGATCGAACGCATCAGCTTTTAAGAGGCGGTGTTTTTCTACAAACGGTATTGATTGATTGTATTTCATTGAATCGAGTGGGGGCAATGTTTGACACGAGTAACGTATTTCGATAATTCATTTTCCCGTACGTTCGATTCATTTTCAAACATAAATGCACACGCAAACGTCTTTTACGAAATACCGTAGTTATTTTTTCGGGCGTCATTGACCAACACACGAAATATTCACTCGCGCGCGCGCGCGCGCGTGTGTGCGTGTGTAATAAGCACATACGCCGTAAACGACTATTACGTCTACTATATTCGTATGAAAGTATGATAATATATGCGCATGAAACCCTGCAGCAATATCTCACGTCGCGGCCTACATCGATCGTCGGACAAATTTACGAGACAAAATCATACGTTGTTATAAACGCAACCGGTTTTCGCCTGGAATCGTATCGTGCGAATTATTAACCACGAACGGTCGCTCATTTCGATTGTCGGCGGTGATGTATGCCACCGAATAATAGTGAAAAATCCGGACACGCCCGACGCGTCACGTGCGTGCTGCCCGTAGTACTTGAGAACGTTTTTCAAGAGTCACGATAGATCGCCTCTCTGAAGTGAAAAAATCGATCAAAATGTCCGATCGGCCGGGAGAAGCGCGAACGTGACTTTTCGATCAATTAAGTCCTCTGTTACCCGCGAAAAGAGATTATGCACGGTTAGTTCAATCTGTGTGGCATTTTAGTTGTCAATATATAGAAAACTAACTATTTTTCGTTCATGTAGTCAATATATACATCGTATGTAGATCTCTCTGTGGTCTTAACATAATAATTTTGTTAACACGTTTACAAATACAGTAGAACCTCATTAATCCGGACTTATAATTAAGACTCTAGGTTGTCCGAATTAATGAAAGTCCGGATTAAACAAAATAACTAAAAATCGTAAATTATAAATTTATAAAAATTGTATTGCATATTTTATCAAACCGTTTAATATTAAACCTAAAAAATAGTATCTTCATAATTGTATCATAATATTGTATAATCAGTAGGTACATACATATAGTATTATGGCACACTTCATATATCCTTCTTGTACTTGACATGCTTACTGGTAATAAAAACTGGTATAAAAACTGCTAATTAATATTGATTAACTCACGAAGATGCCTCAGATGCTCATAATACGCAGATACATTTTCATAGATGTTATCTTGAACGTATTTAATGACTATCATTATTATTATAAAAACTAATGTATAGACGATCTTTTAATTTCACCAAATATTGGCTTGGGGTTTACTTTATCGTCTGCTTCATCCTTATCATATTCATCCGTTTCAGAGCTTTCTGCAGCGGTCACACTTTCGAAAATCTCCTCGTCTGTTAAAAAATATGATAACCTAGATCATATTCGTCGGCTTCTAGCCACAACTCAATGTGTCTTCCAGTGTAGATGAATTTTCACCTCCTCGGTGGAAAATGTTGTGAAAATCCTCTGTTTCTAATAATTCTGCCGTATCCGGTTCAACCTCTTCATTTATTCCAAAAGTTTTTTCCACGAGTTAATCAGAGTCGAAGTCTCCTTCGTATCTTTGACAGTAGATGCGGAATCGTTTTTAAATTTAAATTTATCAGAGCTCGTTTTCGTGTTTATTTTAATCTACGACGAAAATTAGCTAAAAAGGTTTATTTGCGTATTATAAACGGCCGTCCGGATTAAACGGAGTCCGGATCAATGTGGTCCGGAATAACGAGGTTCTACTGTATCTGTGAATGTATTTTAAATGGTATTGCTATTTTTTTTTTTTTTTTTTAGAAAAAATCTGGGTAGGCGCGGGCTTACCTACTATAGCTACGCTCCTGTTCGAAAATCGCGTTCGTCTCGAGCACGTGCCGACGCGTCGGCGGCGTGTTGTTGCGCGGGCGAAACCGCGGCGCGGATATTGTTGTTATTAATGGTACATAATGATACATTACGAAAACACGTAATATACGTCGGTTTTGAAACGGGGGGGAAAAAAAACCAAAATAAAAAAACCTCGGATCCGAGTAACCCGACGACGATTTCGTGCGATCGATATAAATCACCGTGCTCGCGTATTTATCATAACAGGTACGGGACGTTACCGCGCCGCCACCGTCGACGAGAAACGGCACAGATAACATTATTTACATAATATTATACTCGACCGGCCGCGTGTGTGTGTTTGGTCGTTATATTATTCGTCAGAGGTTTTCTACCGCAGCGAACACGCCGGTGCACACGAATTATTATCATTTCTTATTCGTCTATTACGAATTATTACGGCGTGTACACGTATATTATCTATATAATATATACAGGGTGTTTCACGAAGATCTGACTTGTTGAATAACTTTTGTTCTATTCAATATGTTTAACTTTTTTTTTTCTTTTTTTTTTTAAATGAATACTATAGCCTAGCGCTACAATAAAATTGCATTAAATTTTTTATTTTATTTTTAAAACTAAAATACAAAATAGCCATTTTGTTAAACATGATTTTTAGAAAAATTTTGATGTTTGAAATTCTTATAAAGGCTGATCCGTTAATTTTCTATGATTTTTTTAAAGTTTACGAAAAATCGAATTAAAATGCTTAATAGTTCAATTACGACTGATAATGACTGATAAACGATACATATTATTACATTTTACGTAAACTTTAAAAAATCATAGAAAATTAACGGATTAACCTTTATATAAGAATTTCAAACACCAAAATTTTTCTAAAAATCATGTTTACAAAATGGCTATTTTGATTTTTTTTTTCAAACTCTAAAATTAAATTTTAAATTTCGAAATTTGAGTTTTAAAAATAAAAAAAAAATCATCATGAAATTTTATTGTAGCGCTAGGCTATAAATATTCATTAAAAAAAAAAAAAAAAAAAAAAATTAAAAATATTGAATACCACAAAAGTTATTCGACATGTCAGATATTCGTGAAACACCCTATATATATATATATATACTTATATTATTACATACGATACAGTCACACGGGCCGTAATCCCGTACGACGACGACGCGCCGGATCAATTTGAATAAACGAGCGTAAATTACAGTTCGGCGAAAATTAAACACGTCGTGTGTTGTGTTCGTATTATACACACACTGCTGGTATACATGAAAGAAACCCGGGCGCCTGCCCACTTAGGTTCATTAGTGAAATCTAAGAGCGTATACATATACATATATACATGAATTTTTTTTTTTAATTTACCATTCGACAGCTGCCGTAAATAACGCGGCGTATATACGTAGTACTTATTATATTATTCGTATAAATGTCGAAACAAACTTTGGGTGTAATTTCCACGCGTATCTATACATCGCAATAATTAAAAACGAGTTTTTTGTTTTTCTTCTTTCTCCTCAAACCCGAGTGTTTTAATTATGCTACGGGTGTATATACATTTAAAACACGGCCCAAATGAATACACACACACACACACACACACACACACACACACACACACACACACACACACACACACACACACATACACACTTACTCAAACGAGCGGAAATAAACTAGAATACATTAATATGTCGTTTATGATAATTAGCCATTTACTCGGTACTATTACGGTCGTTTGTTGCGCACACAGCGTTCGCCGAGTGTTTAACCCTTTTATTGCGTAAATTTCCACGAAAAATTAAAAAACCTGCGAATAATACAGTATATATAGTATTATATTATAATATGCAGTGTTTTCGAGTGATTTTGCTCGCACGGAAATAGCTAGCTCATGATGCGCATACGAGACGTGTGTTTAATAATTATTATAATTATTATTATTATTATTCTGTTTTTATATCGACTCTTTGTGTTTCAGTTCCTGACTTGGCTCCGACTCGGAACGGCAGAGGTGTGAGGTCGTTTTGCACGTGGAGGTCTTCGAGAATAAACGTACACCACCAACGTCGAGCCCCTCTCGTCGTCTCTCGTGGCCGCAATTATGTCGTTTGACGTACATAAACAATTATCATTTTTCGCATTGTTTACAACGCGTACGGTTTACTGACTCGTACACGAAACCGACTATATACTACGGCGGCGTGTATGCGCAGTGTCCACAGACGATAGCGAAACAGTTTTGTTGACTTTTAGGGACACACTGGCGTATTTATATGTTTGTGTTTTGTAAATATATAATATATAATATATTACAGTGTGTGATGTATACAATATTTTTCAAGTATAATGTTTTTCCGTGCACGTAAAATTCATAAAAATTAAATTTCTTTCGAAAAAAAAAGTATCGAAACGACACGAATAAAATTGAATAAAAAAAATTGAAAACCCGGCCTGATCAATTTTTCGTATTCAACTCATAAACAGTCAACGTATAAACAATTTTTCATCAAATGTTATCACGCATTTAAGCACTGATAAATTTAACGCTATTAATTGTATTGTTAGTGCTTTTGCTGATTACTTCTCGAGTGTTTATGAAAATTTCGATTTCGTCAATGGCCATTTTAAATCGCTAAATTCGCATATACACATATTCCTTTTTCACTCCACTCTTGTTCCATTGATTTAATAATTAAAGTACTTGAATCAATTAGCCCTTTGAGTTTAAACTCCGGTCTAGGTCTAGATTTTGTACCAAACGTATTCCGGGGAAACTGTACATTTGTTATTTCCTCGTTTTATTATATTTATTTAATTTATCACTCTCCGCCGGTGTTTTCTCCGATACTCGGAAAACTAATTTCATTCGGCTAATCCCGAGTCTTCTTCTGATCTCTCCGATATTTCAAATTACTGGCCAATTACCTTACTTTCTTTTATTGCCAAAGTATTTGAGTCGATATTTGCAAATTAAGTTTTATCTGATATGAATAATTTAATTATAGAAGATCGGCACGGTTTTAGACGAAATAAAAATACGATAATCAAATAGATAATAAAATAGATAATTAACTTCTTACATTTTGTATCTGATGCTCTTTATCGTGTTTTAAACGCGGATGACGTGTATACCAACTACGCTAAAGATTTTGTTAAAGTCAATCATCAAATATCGTTTATAAAATTGATTATATCTTTTTTTTTTTGAAGATCGTCAGCAAATCGTAGCTTCCAAAAATAATTGGTCGATTTCAATACGTGTTATACCGGGAGTTACTCAAAAGTCTCATTTAGAAACGATATTATTTCTGATTTTCATTGATGTCGTTCATTTTCAAAATCGCGCTAAATCAATGTTTGCTGATGATCTCGAATTATTCCGTTTCGGTTTACGATCAAGATGAAAACTGTTTTACTACAATCTGATTTGAATACTCTGTATGAACGGTGTATAGATATAATTATTTCACTCTTTATATCAGTGAATGCCAGATGATTTTTTTTTTTCAAGAGCTCGTGAGTAATCTCGACATTTGATTTGAAAAATGTCAACGGTTAAACACTACATCGTTCTGTGGCGCCTATTAGAATATACCTCGGTATACTTTTCGATCCTAAACTAAAACTCGACGGCCGTATCGACAACGTTGTTAACAGATCAAATAAAAGCCTGGGTTTTACTGGGAAGAAATTGTATCGCATTTAATGATACATTGCTTTTATAATTCCACGCATTGTTGTTCTGTGCTTGCCGTCTAGTGCCGTGTGGTGCTTGCGTCTGTGAATATGGCTCGAAAACGTGGTCTCTCCATGTACACATCTGTTCGTGAATATAAAATTGAGAAAAATCCAAGAAAATTTCTAACGTTTCCTTTCGTTCGAATGTTCCATTTCCATAGTGAGAGAACCTCGTTCCTCGTACATCCCACTTTTAACGTTTCTATCCGTCGAAACCGTTGAACGACGTCGTTTACGATCGGATTCATACGCTTTGCGTATAAGCTCTTCACGGGAAATATCGACTGTCGTGTTTTGTTAAGTCGTTAACCTCTTTCCACAACACCGACCGGAATGAAAACACATTTTATTCGAACACAGAAATAACTCACTACGCTAGAAATGCTCCCACAACATAATTACAAAAAACCGTCATATTAAATGAATTGAAAACAAATCTGTTCGAATCACCAAACCCGTTTAAAAACTATTTCGTGATTCCACGTGTGTTAATACATACGCTAAGCGTAATCGTTTATAACGCACATTATTTTCTTTATCTATTTTCTCTGTAAATCACTGTTTTATTATCAATAAACGATTGCTCCTGTAATCTATGTGATTGATCCTTGATCCTTTAGACTTAATCAAATAAATAAATAATAATAATATGCAGTGTTTACGAGCGCTTTTGCTCGTACGGAAATCGCTCCTAATTTGAATACGAGATGAATGTTTTATTCTTTTTTTTTTTTCAATTTTGACCTTCTGCGTTTTGGTTTCCGGCATCGTTCCGGCCCGGAGTCACAGAGGAGTATTCATTTTTTTTTTTTTTTTTAACTTTTTTCCATATTCGTAAAATCGATTCCAAAAACATTTCGACCGCGTACAAATATAGCTAAGCAAATATCTTATGGCAAGAACGTACTGCCATTATGCAAATGACAGAAACAAAATATTCGTCCGACGAAAACGTATAAATATATATGTAAAAAAAAAAAAAAAATAGTCTTTACTGTACACCGATCAATATGCACGCGTCGTAAACAGTTTTCGTACGCCGCGTGACGGTCAATCGATTCGAGTAAAATATTGCATCTCTCGGCGAATCGCGTTCTAAACCGTCAATAAAATCACGATAATAAACACACTCGGTTTCTACTTTCGTACGAAAAAACGTGTACAAACTTTCGTAAAGCTGTAATTATTTTTCATTTATCTCGACGTGTTAGCGCGCATTTAAATCGTATACACTGCAAATAAAATTGTTTCTTCTCGAAGTCGGCGTTTTACATAAATTAACGTATACTCGTAACAACTGCATAATGCGCGCGTTACATGATGTGTTTACGACTCGACTCTAATTGATTATATTACGGTCATAACGTAATAATATAATTATCGATTGATACACACTCGTTTATTATCACCAGGGCTCGGAACTTTATGCAATTGCATGTTTTTCAGGAAGCTGCATATTCAAAATCTGATTTGATGCGAATTCGTTTCATGGTCCATACAATTGAATTACAAAAGTTTATGTCGCATATTTTCGCATATAATTTAACTAAATTTATATGATTTCGCGTGTTAAAAGATTTTAAGCCTATTAACGCATATTTTATTTTGATAATTTATTATTAATAGATTTAATTTATGTTGTACCTAGTATTAATTTCAGTTTTGTTTTCACTGGCCCAGTGTATTTAATTTTAAAATTTTCAAGAATAAAAATACATTTATCGCTCCGTATCGTTAAATAAGTTGGATCCCGTAATCTTAATGACCGGCCGTTTGTTGGACGGTCGATAACTGCTGGTATTTCAATATTTTAGTTGGAAAAATACACGAGACATTTGTACATTTTTAAAAATCAAATGAATAAATATTAAAATAATTTTTTTTTTTTCATAATCATACTTTTAGATATACATATTTATGATAATAATAGTCAAGGAAAAATTATAACAAAAAACATTATTTTGTACCTGATTGAAGAATATGTTTTTTTTTTTTCATAATTTTACTTTTATATGAATATTTACAATAAAAATACTTGCATATTATACCGCATATTTGAATTTTTTTTTTTAATGCATACGTATGCACATATTTTATAGTTTTTTAGTGCATAAAGTTCCGAGCCCTGAATTTATCACCTTGGAACGGGTCGTATCATTGTACGTGACGTATATAATATAAATGTAGGTACCCATATTAATATAATACGTGAATGTGACATTTCGAATCAAATATTGGGTTCGTGCGAGTTTTACGACGATGGGAAAACATCGTATAATTAATACAATATTTACGCACGATTGTAATGTATATCACGCCGCAATATTGAATTACAACCGATTAAGTTTGGAAAATATTATCGCCATAAAAACTGGTCGTTTGAATAGGTACGTCAAATACGCGACGACGGGGCGACCGTACAAACCGCGCTGCAACTCGAATCCGTAATGAATAATTCATCGAATACCGTTACACGTTCGCCGAAAGAGACGAGAAACGATTCGAGCAAAGTAAATAGTACGTAGTTAGAAAAACAAAAACAAACACAAAATAAAAAAAAAATAAAAAAACGTGAGCGAGGTATTTTTTCTTTACTATACGTATGACGTCCTCTCTTAAAACGTTCACAAACGGTGGAAGTTATATATTCACGAGACACATACATACACCGGTTCGCACGAGAATTTCATTTGAAAACGAGTTAAAGCGGAAAAAAGAAAATTATGAAATTAAAAAAAATAAAAGAAATCTGTTATATCATTACGTGACTACGTGTTTGATGCGAGGAATAATGTCGTCGTCGTCGTCGTCGACTTTGACGCATTATGAATTTGCATTTATAGTTTGCATTATAATCCCAGCGGATATATCGTATCACCTACGTCTGCACGTACACGTATGTTTATACCGAGCTCGCGTGTGCGTATACGTAAAATACACACGTCGTCGGCAGTATATCATCACACTGTAAGTTCTCCGGAAGAATAAAAAATGCATCAGCCGAGTCCTGAGAGATATTATACGGCGAAGCTCCGAAGATTTTTTAGGTTTATGCGGTAATTGATAGTATAATATAGTGTTCTATAGGGTTTTTTTCGTATCTCGTTATTTATTCGTTCGTTTTTTTTATTTATTATTATTATTATTATTATTATAATACGCTGTGACGAATTCCACACGGGTATTAATATGCGTGTGTGTGTACGTCATGCTCAACTATACACACGTGATATCATACATGTATTTGTTTAACGCGCGCACACACGTGTCTTGTGAGCCGTGGCTGTCGGAAATTCTCATGAAACTCGGCCAAAAAATTACTGCACGTGATACGGCACATAGTCGCTGCAACAAACAAAAATGATTCGCGATTAATCACACTTGTTAAACACGACTTCCATTCTCGAAATATTCGCCGTATACCAACACGCCAACCCTCGTGTAATTAAACGATAAATGTGTGCGAGTAATTTATTCTCTCTCTCTCTCTCTCTCTCTCTCTCTCTCTCTCTCTCTCTCTCTCTCTCTCTCGGACGATTAATTATCAATGGGATAAAAATAAAAAACCGTCAAATTTCCTTCCCACACGTTTTACTATTACTGTCGTCGTCGTTGTGTTACGTTACGCGAAATCGCCACCACGGCGGAGATCGTTAAAAACGATTGGCGCGATCACGTCGATGGAGAACAAAACACACTGTTATAGCGGTCCACGCCACGATTGCGTCGGTTTATTTATTTTTCTTGATCGAATTATTGTAATGTGTTCTGGAGACGTTCGACTTGCCATTATGCTAACACCATCTCTTTATACAATCTATCCGTGAGTCGTTCAGACACACATAAATGATAAATATATCCATCGGCCGACTTAGCGCAAAATTAATTCGCCCGAACCCGAAGGCGGAATAATAATAATAATAATAATAAAACGATTTTATGCGAATTGACTTATCACGAGTCGACGAAACAATATAAGGATCAGATTATTAATAATTCATCGTCTATATGTATTCATACATATTACATAATGATATTATAATACGTCGACCTCAGCTTCGGTTAGTTTTTATTTAGAATCGAAATTCGGTCGCGTCATTGAATAATAACACGGGGTGTTTATAATAATAATAATAATAATGATAAAAGCATTCGATAATAACACGACGACGACGGTGTCGTAAAAAGATATATTATATTATTATTATCGTGGTGCACAATGACATCACGCGAAACGACAATATCCCGTGACAATGATTACAATATATCAGTAGACATGTATATACAGTACGTCATATTATATACGTGTACACACGACTTCCATTATTGAATTATTAATTTCAATAAGTCAGTCGTTTTCTTTGCCACGACGAGGCCTAGCCCCTGAACACGATGCGTGTAAAAATCATTACCTATAATACATTACGGACCGTGTGCGTAGTAATAAATATGTTTATATGTGCGTGTGTGTGTGTGTGTGTGTGTGTGTGTGTGTGTTTTATACTTACAATGGACTGTGTGACTGTGTGAAATACCGTACGGTCGTGTAGATACGCGTACGCGCGTGTCCGGTTTAATGATGGTTTTCGTCAGAGTTATTCGAACGGCTCCGCGGACGTGTATTTTATTATCATACGCGCGCTGGATCTGAAATATCTTACAGTGTACACGCCGAACGATATGCCATTATAGGGATCGATCGTTTGTTGTCGTCCGTCTCTGAAAATAATACGTGTGCAATTTGCATACGTATCCACGTCTAGGGTTGGGCAAAAAAAGAAAAATATCGATTGTATCAATATCGAATATATCATTGATTGTGATATATTGTATCATAAATATCATGAGAAATTATCGATATTTTGATATATCAACATTTTATAAATATCATTATTAATATTATTGATATACGATATTTTCAACTTCAAACAGTTGCAAAAAGTGCTTCTAAATTCTACTAACAAAATAATTATTACTCTTCATACTATAATTAAGAATAAGTAAAAATATTTCTACTATTTAATATGTATACAATTTACATAATATGGCAGTCTTTTAAATAATCATCATTTACACTTAAATATTAAAAGACACACAATACGTCATGATGTGTGTATATTACGATAAATATAAAAAAAATTCATACATCCCAAAATTGACTTTCTAAAGAAAAAAGGAAAACTAATTTTTCTAAGCGACGATTATTTAGCCTTGATCGATTGTCTGTAATAATGTTGCTAGCTTTTGAAAACAATCTTTCAGAGGGCACAGAAGTTGCTACAACAGTTAAATATTTGAGAGCAATTTTTGTCAAAATAGGAAAGGGACTTTTAAGCCAAAACTCAATTGGAGATTGGATTTGCGATCAATTATAGGTTGTTGGAGGTATAATTTTTTTTCACAGTTTACCTCATTACCTATTTTTAAATTTATTTATTTATTTATTTATTTTTTTTTTTTTTGATATATCTCGCTTTGATAACCGATATATCGATACTACCGATTATTTAAAATATCAAAAACGATCAATATATCAAACAGTAAATATCGATAAAATCAAATATCGATATATTTTGCCCAACCCTAATCCACGTGCACTTCTGAGTATAAATCCGGAATAACAACGTGTGCGGTATTTCGCACGACGTATTTAACGCAAACTATAATATACGTATACGTGTATATCATAATATATTATATATGATAATATGAAAAATTTAATTGGTTAAAACCACCGACTACATTGCAAATATTCCAAAAAATATACTCGTATGTGTACAAATAAAGTCTTCGTATAAAAAATATTGTTGCGCAATAACAAACCAGTTAGGTCAATATTATTCTACTAATTTATTTGTCTTCAACTGACTCTTATTTATAGTAATGGTAGACCAAACATAAATATCGAATTACGAACAAAAAGGTATTGTTATGACTACTAAAATCAGTCAACATAAATTATTTTGTAAATTTTTCCAAACGTATTGTCGTCACAGCCACAACCAAAAACTTTAGTTACGGCAGCAATATTCTGGTTAATCTTGCTACGTTTTTTTGTCAGTGTATATAATATATTATACCACGTTTAACGTAATAAGTATACAGCTATAACAGGGTGTTTCCCGAAGTTGTATGACGAAGCGGTTTTACACTGTATAGTGCGTCGATTTAAGTTCTTCGTCGTATTATTCATACGTATAATTCGAAACAATATATCAATTTTTTTTTTATTAAGTATAAGGCATCGATATCACAGATCATTAGCCTGCTAAGATTTTCATAGAGTTAGTGTTGTACATTTTTTTTTTTTTTAAGTGAAAAATTATATAATTTTAATGGTGTATATTATAATATAGTTAATATTAGGTGTTTAGAGTAATATTTTAGTACATTTACATGACGTATATAATAATATATAAATATGTATGTTTCCTTATTTTAATTGATTATTTACAGTTCATTTACAAGTTTGATGGCATTGAAAAAACTAAAAATATTATCCGTATTTGTTTCCTCGAATGCTTCTCCCATGTTGGTAGGGTGGATAAAACAATATTATAACTACGATTTTTATGAAAGTGTTTTTTTTTTTTTTTTTTATTATTCTGAACGAAGCAAAGGGTCTATTTTCGTTTTCATAATATTCATTTTCAAGTATTTATTTGGCTTTCTTGTTTATTATTCTTATATTTTTAATTAAATGGCGACCTTTTTTTTTTAAACACAATATTATGAAAGAAAACACTTATTTTCATGTACGAACTGTTAGTATTGTACCAATAATTTATGACGAACTATGAGCGTTCAAAGTTTATTTGCTCACGATTATCCTCGGACGTTTTCTATGTAATGCAGATTCTAATATTGAAGCAAAGGATTTTTCGGACGATATTTATATTCTCTGGATACACTATTTTGGCTTCCGAGACTATTAGTGCAAGTGGGTTAGTAAGTAGGGTTAGGTTAGGGTTAACGCGTTAATTTTAATTTTAATTTTAACGCGGTTAACGGTCTATTTCTGCCGCGGCAGAATAGACTTCGTCCAACAGTGACGTTCTATCCCTCTACACAGATTAAAAACGTCATCTGTAGATGTTTTATACGTGTACGAACGACACCCTTATACAGACACGACAAAAGTGCAACTTTGATCGCTTTTGGGCTGATCATAGGACGATGAAAATGTAGAATGCTCCGGACGTTTTGATGTCGTCGTATTTCTTTTTTAGATTCTGTGTGAAGCGAAGGATCTTATGGTTTTAAAATGATGTTTATTTTTTTTTTCTGTAAACACTTTTTCGTATAGAAATCATTTTCCGAAAGTTTCGTCCAGCAACTTTATAGATTCGAAATTAAACTGAGATGGTACTTTAAAGAGGTCATTTTTCCGAAATCTCCATAGTTTTTCCAGTAATCAAGAATAAAGATCAAAAAACTGAGTAAAAACGGTAAGATCGGTAAAAATCCGCCGTAAACGAGATTTTCACTGTTCAGATTTTAGGTATTTAGTCATAAATCGAAAAGTATTGAAGATATAAACTTGAAAATTTTATCCAATATCAAATACATACTTTTTTATATTGGACAACATTTTCAGAACAATTATAGCACTTTTGACTTAAATATAGAATTTTTAATTTAACAAATTGTTTGAAAGTTTTTATGTAATATAATTTTAAATATTTGCCAAAAAGTTCTGAAAATTTAATATGACCTTACTCATATACCTACCTAATTATCCTAACAAAAATTCAAAAATCGTTCACCAATATCTTGTCCAAGGACCGAAGGGACGAAGGACGAACTTGTACCACCATCATCTCACTTACCAGCTTTTTATGGTTTTGTTATTCATGGTATAAAATTGACTCGTATAGTCAATAAAAATCTTCGGACGACCTTAGAGATAATTAAATAATAATATTATTGTTGTCGTGCATTATAGTTTCGTTCGGCTAAGCGTCTCATTATACAACAATAATATAATATATACTCGTAAATATATTGTTATTGTGAACATTACAATGGCGTGAATTAAATTGATGCCGCGCCCGAGTTTTTTTCATTCGTCGTCGTCGTCGTCGTCTTCATACTCGTATAATGTAATATCGTAGCGTGTACAATACAGTGCATGTACGCGTATAAATTATAAATAGTACATCGGCCATAAGGCCATTATGCGTAATATAGCGTACATTATTATAATACACGACATATACGTATGTATAATATTATATTTTTATCACCGCCGAGGCGGCGCGACGTGCGCGTCGTTACGACGTCAATGGATCGAAAAACACGTTATAACAAGAGACGCACGACAATTGAATATTTTTACTGTGATCGTCGTCGTCGTTATTGTCGAGAACGGATAGCGTCGACCTGCAGTCCCCCGCGCGTCAAAAGACGGAAGACGTGTCGTTTTTCACGGACGAACTCGGTCGGAAACCGTGCAGTACGGCCGACGGTTGATTTTTATTTTATTTTATTTCATTTTTTGTTTTTCGTCGTTGTTGTTGTGACCCGGCCCCCTTGGGGTTTTGCCCCTCCTTTACGTCGTACACCGTGAGCGTATAATAAATAGGGACCCGCCGAAACGAATCAAATTCGTATGTGCCGCATCATACATAAAACCTCTCGAAATGGTTTTCGTTCGCGAGCCGCCGCCGCCGTTCGAGTAATTTATTTTTTGACGTCTGCGTCTCTCCGCCAATCTTCGACACAAAAGGCCGTCGAGCAGCGTCTGAAACAAAAAAAAAAAAAAAACAAAAAAACAAAAAACAAAATATGAAAAAAAATAAAAAACACAAAGTTTCAAAACCGTGTGTAACTGACGTTGTCTTTGAATTTTAATCCGATGACGTTGTGTCGTATAAGAACAGTCGTAACTCTGCCGCGGTAAACAGCGTATAGGTATGTGTGTATGACATGTGTGTTGTCAGGTCGTTACATCGTCGTCGGTTTCTATAGTATTTATTTTCTTCGTCTGGAAAACCACAGCTCGTCGTCCTGCTTTAGATAACGTCACGCACGGTGGAAAAATTGCGAAAAAACGGACAGGGAGATTCGAATCCTTCGACTTTCTCGGCCCTTCCGTATCCTCCCTCTCAGATCACTCGACGTGAATACGATATAAAGCGTTTTGCATAAGCACTCCGCGTATACGCCCGACAAAAGCTCCGTGCGGTCGTCCGGTCAAGTCTAAGCTGCGGATTTCAACGAGCGGGAAAGCTTTCAAGGAGCTCGACGTAGGCAATAAATGTCACGTAATGCGCGCGTGTGAGCGGATTTTGTAAATGTGTGTGTGTGTGTGTGTGGGTAAATAGCAAACGGTCTTGTGCGCGAACGATCGCTTTCCGTTTTCGAATCGCCCGTCACTATAGTCGCTATTGATTACGCCTGTATTAATTCCGATCGGTATAACGACGCGATAAGCGTTTAAATAAATTAATAAATAACCAATAAAAGTTTATTGCAACAGCATCACTTTACACGGTTAGATAGACAATATAGATAACAAAGTTGCAACTCATCCTGTGAGCAATAAGCTTGAGTGCAGATGAGTTGAGTTCAATTATAAGGTATAACAATAGTGCCAAATATAAACAACAAAGAATAAAAAATAGTTACAATTAATTATTCCAAAATTACAAAAACAATAAATCTAAGATAGAACACTAATTGAGTGATGTTTATATTGATTAAAATGAATCACAGAAAAAACGTTTATATTATATACTCGTAATAATGAAACACCTAATAGTGCTTTGATTACCAAAAGTAGTTTTATTATGAGGAATATTTAGGTAGTTATTATTTTTTAGTCTTGTGTGGTAGTCATGCAATGGTTGATAATGCTTAATAAAGTTTTAAATTTTATACACATATAATAAAGTATGACATCCTAAAAGATTTAACATTAAGAATTTTATTTATTCAATTAAAAAATCTTGGTTTATTTAAAATGACTTTTATTCAAGAATTTACAGTTGTTTGCAAAACCGATTCTCATCGTCGTCTCTCGAAATTGACTTTTGCATTATTATTTATTTTTTTATTTTTTTAATTCTTGTTCAAAACGAAAACATCTGTCGTCGGATTTTCGTCAAGCGATATACGTCGGTTTCGAAACGAAATTCTTAGATGAACTCTGTCGACAACCTGAAAACATCACAATCCGATTCGATACGGCACTCGGACACGTTTATTCAAACCCGCGGTATCTAGACACCTGGTCACGTCATACGCCGTATACAGATTATTATTACTACCGTACGCACTGCGGCGGCGCTTTGGAATGAACACGTCGTCGTAGGTCTATTCTCAGCCCAATGAACACCGCGGTCGATGGTTTTTGTGAGATCCATGAGGTTTCGTGTTGACGGACATCGTCTCCTGCATACGAGTAGAATCCGATCGACCCAAAAGTTCTCGAACAGCTGTACGTTCGTCGCACGTCCATAACCAGGCCGAATTTTCAGGGGGGGCAAACACAATTTATGAGGGGGGAGAATTAGAGAAAAATCAATATTAATTGTGATTTTGAATTTATTAATACTGCTGCAATTTTTATCATAGGTATACTTTAAATTAAAATACAAATAAGAATTGAAACAAAGTGAACATGATAATTACATTTTGAATATTTTATGAGAATTTACCAGTTTTTCAAATTAAAACAGCTGTGATTTTCTACCGTTTTGCATGTTGAAATCCGTTGATAATACATCCAAATTTTTTGATTTTCAGTCCGTTTGGACTCTATCGCCAATAAACCTAAATCGGATCGCCGTTTATGTTTCATCGATTATTGTCTTTGAGAATTTTCAAGTCGGGTTAAACAGCACAATGTTGTTTGACAAATTGCTGAGCTACACGCAAATACTTCTGCTTTCATATGTGGCTTTAAATGCGTCACGTTGGAGATAAAGCTCAAATACAATGTCTTTATACCTAAAGACCTAACTACCTAAAAGTCATTACCTCATAAAAAAATTTTTTTTTGGGGGGGGAGCAACGATAAGGTCAAGGGGGGAAATTATCCCCCAACCCCGTGGCTACGGGCCTGGTTCGACTTCCCGCGTGGAGACAATATCTCTCCGCCCACCCATGATCACTCTCGTCTACTACGCCGTTTTTCTCACGCGTGTGTCGGTTTTACGCCGACACGCTGACACATCTTCGTTTCACCGCGGTCCACGGAGATTTGAGAATTAACGTCCGCAAACGAGCGACCACCGTCACACGGTTATGGTCTTCATTTCGGATCGTCGCGCCGCCGCCGCCGTCACGATCTCACGCGGTTGCGCGTGTTCTCGAGAAGTACGTCTCTGACGGGTGCGGATTCTTCTAGTACGGCACGAAAAACGATTTAAACGTTATTTATAACAGTTGACGACGGTAAACCGTGATGGTTTGGAGCAGGGATCACCGACTGTCCGGACCGTAGACGCATTTATAATACGTTGACCCTAAAAATTCATAAAATCAGACATAAGATTTATATTTTTATGAATGAAAATAAATATTATATATTTCTCATTCTCGTTCGTGTGACAGGTTTAAAAAAGATTTGCGATTCGAGCGATGATTGTTGTAACGATTTCAAAGAATTACCAAAAAAAAAAAAAAAACTAGTGTTTGAAAATTTGTAGAAATAGTAACTTTAAGTGTTTTGGACAGTGAAAAGTTTAGTCAAAACGGAACTCTATAGAAATCAGTTGACGACCTCTGGTTTAGAAAATCGTTAAAAAAAAAAATAGGGGGACGGGTAAGACGTTTTCATCAACTCACGCGTATACAGTATCCCACGTATTTTAGCCGCGTCCAAGTTAGTGCCGAACGATATAGATTTTGCGTTTATCTAACACGATAATAACGTCGTAATCGTTTTCGGAGTTATCGGGACGGAACCTGAAAACATTTCTCATTAAAACGAACAGGCAACGGGCAATTATTATGTTTTGTTATTTTACAGCAAACATTAGCGCACACCCACAACCCACAAGCATTAACACGCACGTGCGTGACACACACACACACACACACACACACACACACACACACACACACGCGTGAGTAATTTTTAACGTTAACTGTACACCTGTCACCTATCGTAACGACTGACTGGGACTGGAAAAACGCTAATCGGTAATTTGGTTTACGCTAATAGACCCATATGACGTGGTAGTAATATTATTTGTGTTTTATTTATTACATTCTTATTAATTCTTACGGGCTGTTTAGAGAGACATCGACTCCTAAAAGTAAAACTTTTAGTTTTAAACTCGAGAAACATTTTTCACCGAAATATTCGAAAAATATATTTCTGTCTATGCCCCAAGTTTCGCAAAGATTGGATAGACCAATTATTTTATTTTATAAAAATATAAGATAATTGGGAGTTTGCCAAACATGTGGATATACAACTTCAATCAAACACATTATCACCGAACGCAGAGACACGCAAGAAGCCCGACAAAAACTCAACATACCCGAACACCTTCATGACGCACTGGGCAACAACAAGGATTCGATTACAAATATATTATTTTTTTTTTTAAATAAATCAACCTGTACAATTCAATGTAAATAACTATATAATATGTTGTATAAGCCAATGGTCATGTTATCGAGGCTTTAACCCTAATAAAAAAAAAAATATATATAGATAATTGGACTTGGATGTAAAATCGATCGATCCGTCAACATTTTACAATAAAACGGTCCAGCGAAAATCTATAATCGGATCAAACATAATCGATTGCGCAACACCACCGCTGACGCCGACACTTCAATATATTATAGCAAAGTCGTTTCGGAATTTTTTTCTCTCTCCCGTCAACAATGTTTTTTATGAGACGACTTGCTTTTTTCCTTAACGATTCCGCAACGGTCCCGTCGTCGCATTTATTTTACGCACATTTTTACATGAAGTGTCCATAAATTGCGCAGAAACACAACACTTTCCGTTGTCGTCGGGTCGAATACATATTTTTGCCCTAAGCACTTTTCACATTTCTGAATAATCCGTTTCTACCGACTATACACTCGTTACATAACACTAGCTGAAATGATAAGCTTCGTCTCGCCCGCGGTGTGTATAAATATACGCGGCTCGTCTGTGTAAATATAAAAACGGGCGATCTGTAGTGTGTAATCTAGAACGTATAATCCGTCGTAGAAAAATGTGGGAAAACGAATGAGATTCCATTATTTTAATCGGTGTAAATTGATGACGAACACAAAACATTAGATTTTTGAACGCACAACATTTTAGACTATTCCGTTCGCTATACACGCTCGAACTAAATTAAAATGATTTAAAGTTATGTCAACGTAATTACACGACACGTTCAGTGGTACTAGAACCAGACCCGCGGCCCGATGTTTCGATTAGGCCGACGGAGGTATTCTTAGTGGCCCGTCAAAAACATTTTTTAAATAAAATAAATTCAATCATCACAGACGCTCCATGGTTTGTCAGCAATCAGTCTCTAAACAAAGACCTAAAAATACAAACTATTCCTGAAGTAGCCTCTCAGTACTACCAAAAAATAACATACAGCCAAAATTAATCATCCAAATCCTCTGATCTCCGATCTCCGATCTTTATCAAACCCGATCAACCCAATACGCGTCACCGGCCAAGATACCTATTAAATAATTAAGAAAATAATCAGTCATGAGTTCTGAAGTGTTGTCACTGGACACTCCCTTCTTTCGAGATTTTATGTCAATACCACCTTCATAAAATTTACTTATTGTACTATCAATGTATACAGATTGTAAATATTCTTTTAAATAATAAAAAAAAATAAAATAAAATTCGACGATCCTCGTTGTATTTTCTATCATTTCCCAATGGAAATTTTGCAATTTAACATCAAAACTGACTTGTGCCGTATCAAAAGCAAACTGATCAGATTAAATAACTAAACATTTTTATACTTCGATCTAAGTAGACCCGAGTCAATACTCGTTCATATAATAAATAAAAGACACGGAAAATAAACCCAATATGATTATCTGTGATACAGGAAAAGTTATTGTTTTGTATTTTGATATTTTTGGTGGTTCACCGAAGAAAAATGTTTTGTGATCACTGTGATGCAAAAATCTTCCTGTGTCTTTTAAAACAGACTTCGATTACTTTTATTCTTACGATTGACATATCAAATTTGTTCACATGCATTTCAATGCGAATTAATAACTGTCATTTTTTTTTATCCGTGGTTGCCAAAGTAAATCAAACAATTATTTTGAAACCGAAAATTCCAAAAAACTGTGGTTTGTGGTTGGTAGGGGGACGATTGAAGAATTCACATAACTTTAAACCTTATCCGAACAACGTGGACCATTTTGGGAAAAACCGCATAAGAATCGGTGCAGTATTTTTGAGTCTATTAAAAGGGGTACTTATTTTTTGACTTTGATAATTTGTTGATAGTACCTCCTCAAATTGTTATGTATACCTAATGAATAATATTCAAACAATTTGGACTTGATTGATCAATTTCTTCTCGTGCTTCAAATGGGTTGAAAATTGAAAAAGGGGCATTTTTTTATTGTATTTTAATAAATATTAAAAGTGTGAATAGGTGTGTGTGTGTGTGTGTGTGTGTGTGTGTGTGTGTGTGTGTTTGGTTGGTCCATTAATATACTATGAGTGTAAATAAAATGAAGGTATTCAATTACAATCGTTTTGTGCGTATTTCAAGTCACGTTTTTGAGAAACTGTAATGTTTCATAGACATCATATTGCACGTAGTTTTTGGCACGTGAAAAAAGAAACGGTTGAAATAAAAACAATAAAAAACAAAAACACTCGTCTGTTCAAACCGACGAAACTTTTTAATTAGTCAACGCGTCCACGTGACGCGGACAAACGAGACGAATTAATTTTTGCAATCCAGGCGGCGTTTTCGTTTCAACTCCAAGAAAATAATACAAATAATACAAATAATACAAATAATAATTTCACTATGATATACGTTGTTGTATCGACGCGAACGAATCGAACGAATTATGTATTATGACCGTGTGAATTATGTATTATGACACGCAATGCAGCGAGTACGAAAAAAAAAACGTTTCGACGGTAATATCATACGTTTATTGTTTATATTCGAGTGGTTCGCGAACCGTCCGGGTGACGTTGAAATTTTCACTGGCAAACAAAAAAAAACTACCCCGTCCGAACGACAAACGCGGCGGCGGCGTAACATTAACAATAATAATAATAATTATTATTTATCAAAATTCTTTCTGAATTTCACTTCAATCATTAATCCATTTATATCCCTTCTTTCCACTGTCTTAAACAAAATTAATTTGCCCTAATCACATCAGCACCACATCATACTCATACATCATTTCATTTTTCATTTCGTACATTACTAAACAGCTATGTGTATCCAGTGGTGCCCAACTAATTTAGTTTAGTAACTAACCTCTACACAGTTCGAAACCTAAGACATTTGGGGCGAAGCCCCCCACCCCTCCTAGTCCATACCGATTTTTTAAACTACAAAATATGAAGCAGAAGGGTTATGTTCTTTTATTATTTCCTGAAATCCATTGTAGGTACCTCTCATTGATGAAGCTGCACCATCGTACGGTTGGCCAATTGGATATTTTTTCCAATCTATATCTATTTCTTCATATATATATATATCATTGAACATTGTAAACAAATGTTGGCCAGTAGTTGATAAGGTTTCTCGGACAGCTATTAGTCTTTCACAGACATCACCGGTGTTTTTATTTATGTACCGAAACACTATTGACGACTGCTCTTTTAGAGAAATATCAAAATATGTAGTGTCTACAGACACGGCGAAATATTTGGCATTGATAAGCTTATGTGTGATTGAATTTCGTATTCCTTCTTATCTTAATTATAAAATTATGCTATTTGCACACTTAAAAACTACCAATGCTTGGGGGTACCCACCCCCTAAATTAGGTGTGGCAGCCGCCACACCTTACATATAGGTTCGGCGCCACTGTTTGTATCTATTTTCATTTTGTAATAATATTCTTATAATTAGAGTCCGGATTTTTATGCACTCAAAAACCCTAAAATAGTATGCATTTATGCATCTAAAAACTTTTAAATATGCACTTGATATGCTCTTATTTTTTTTAATTATATGCAAAAATATGCTTTTGCCCAAAATATATGCATTTATTTGCATAATTTTTTACGCATTTAATTATGTTTTTGTTGTTTTTTTAATTTCTTTCATAAATAATAATTCAACTAAATTAGATAGGTAACTTAATTTTTTGATTGCAGACATCTACTTAAAATATTGGTTGAGGAATAGTAAATATTTAAAAATGTATTCAACAAATAAAACAAATACTTTAATTAGGAATAGTAAAAAATAATAGATAAAATCATATTAAATCTTCTTATACTATTTCTTTAGTTAATATTTTTGAATAAAAATACAATATAAAGAAATTTAAAAAAAAACATGGCTTTGTAAACTTAAATACTTTAATAGGTACCAAACATGCTTGAATATGCAAACATTTAAAAACATGCCGTCATCCCTGAAATATGCATTTATATGCAAAATAAATTGTTTTCTATGCATTATCTGTTACACAAATCGTCCAAATTTCTTACTGTCATCGAACAGCATACACTCATTACAAATATGTAAATGCATACAAATCCGGACTCTACTTTTCACCATTTCATATTTAACTCACTATCTAATAATATTTTAAGCTAATTGCCTTTTGTCATCATATATTGTACAATCCATCGGTACTATTGTATCGTATCTTAATTCGTAACCTTTGCATCCTATATTATTAAATAATTGTTGAACTGTAATAGTTATCAGCTGAAAGTTCTAAATAAAAAATTATTATTACTCTTCCGGTGTGCGGAACTCGTTTCGACGGGTGGGGAGGTAAACGATTTGTCGACCGAGAAATCGTACGCGTCACACGACGGTGGTCGTCGTAATCGATCGATTCCGGGTGGTTGTTTTCGCGGTCGTTTTATTATTATTATTATTATCGTTGTTATTCTTTCGTTTTTTCGCCCTGCCACATGTGTGAACTGCCGCGAAACGAATGCGTGTTCTCGACTACGTCGTCGCCGACGAACGGGCACTCGACAACAACCGCCACGCGGTGACCCCAGCCCCCGGAGACCCCGCCGTCGCAGTCGCCGTACTCGACGGCACGTCATAGGAAATGTTTAGATAACGTTTGACAGGATTACGGAGCGGATTCCGGCGGCCGTTGCGTCGCGCCCGGAGACCACACGCGTGTATAATAATAATAATAATAATAAAAATAATAATAATAATATTAATAATAATAATACGAGGAACGGCCTCACCCGTGCGCGTGTGTGTTTTCTGTTTTTAGTCAGTCTGTGCGTGGTGTGCGCGCAATGTGTTTCGTGTATTCAGACAACTGTCACGCCGCCGTCGCCGAACGACTGCTATTCGTCGCACACCCTTTTCGCGGGACAGACACAATAAAGCGACTGAAATATTAAACGCACGCGCGTACACAGGGTGTACGACGATTAGAATAACGTTACGCGTGCGTTTACGATTCAAACGTATAGAGTCATCGCGTGCACAGGCGCACGAAGAGGGGGGCAAAATGGGGCATTGCCCCACCCCGTGGAATTTTAAAAACCGAACACGAGCCGTCAACATAAGGCAATATTTTAAATTGGAATTTATCACACGAGAAATTTAAAAAATAATGAATTTTATCATTAATTTTTACCCGAGTCGACTTATGTTATTAAAACTTTTTTCTAGTCATCCGTTTGTGAACAGGATAATAATTAGTATTATTATTGAATCTATTTTATACGACTAGAAATATTACATTATATGCGATTTTTGAGTTTTGGATTTAAATGCCATTCAAAAAATGAATTAATGACCCAAAAACTACAAAAAAATTTATAAAATGTAAACAATTTTCAAAAATTAATAACACGACTATTGATTTAATTTTTAATTTCCAAACGAGTATGGCTTATAAATAAATTCGAGTACTGTTTTATTTTTAAACCTGACGATCTAATGTTCGTATAGTGTGAAATCATAAGAATACAAATAAATTATGTTTAGAAAATATCGTCGGTATTTCAATCTTAAGTCAAGTCGTTTTTTTTTTTTTTTTTTTTAATGTTACTAAAATACGTTAAAAGTTTTGAAAACGCATCATTAAGTTTACCAAAAACGCATAAAAATATCCCAAAACAATATCCTGATAGCAATTCGTCTACTCGAAACAGTCGGAAACTGCACATTTTGCACAACTCGCACATCTCGTAAAGTACCTTGCAATCGGATCGAGCATAATATTAAAAACAAATGCATTGAAATATTGAGAATCACCTGCCATAAATTATTTATAGTTAACATCACGTTTCCGAGTAATGTACTCGTATTGATTTTCGCCCTCTCCTGGAAAGAATTTCGCTGGCGCCTATGATCGCGTATTTTGCGCGCGCCCGAATCGCCAGGGACTCGAAGAATCCGAAATAACGATTGACGTTTGCCCCGGTTTAGGTGTGTACACCGTGATTGGTGCTCGTTAAACGTATAATATACGGATTTTGACGGCCGAGAACGGGCACGGGGGTGGTGGCGGGGTCGGGGAGGGCGAGCGTTCGAGGCCCGTCGAATTCCATTACGGCGACGAGCACACGACGAGTGGCGTTTTTTTTTCACGCCACCGATTCAGTACGATTCGTTTACGTTTCGTTTGCACTCGGCGCGTATGAGAGAACGCGCGTTCTGACTTTTACTTTTATCCAAGACACTTCTTATTATATGTTTAGTCGTCCGTAAAAACAATATCCTCCGCCGTCAAAAACGATTATTCCAAACTAAGTTTTATTCTCGATCCGTCCGTATAAACTATAATAATAATAATATGTCATATTTGTATTTCGGTTTCGTCGTCGCACGCATACATAAATATTAAAGAATTATTATTATGATAATAATGATAAAAACGATTTTTTCGTTCGACTTTTTCCGAGTATTTGGGCGGTATTAATTTTAAAACGGTCTGCGTCGACACGAGCTCGACAACTGATTACTTGACATTATTAAATAATTATTAAATTTTACTCTCTGCCGAAAAGTGCTAGAACGTTATTACAACGAATACTTGGAATTTACACCGAGCGTGCGTAAAATTTGTTCGAGGAGTTTTTTTTTATATTTCCATTATTATATTAATATTTCGATTGAGTTTACGAGTGCTCGCCCTGACGCAATAAATAAATAAATCGCTTATTGGTCTACTGAAAGTTGTGCTTTGGCGAATTAATTCGACGTGAAGGAGTTACCGATGGGCTGCGGGGAAATATTTTCGAGCACAGACCGTAAACGTTCCCACATGCGTTTCGATAAACATACATCACGCGGCCGCGCTTGTACGCCCCGCGAATGGTTCCATAAGCGTTTCGTATATTTTCGATAAATATAGCAAACAGTTTGCTTATATATTGTATGTATACGTAAGCGTTTACAAAACATTAGTCGTACAATCGTTGTGGTCTTTCTGCATGAATAGACATGAGAATACGACAAAAAGAAAACCGTATACCTACCGATAATAGCCATACACCAACGGACCGAAAACCATTAAGTGTATATACGAACAGGGACCACTTCACGGCGGCGGCGGTGTGTGTGTGTGTGTGTGTGTGTGTGTGTGTGTGTGTGTGTGTGTGTGTGTGTGTGTGTGTGTGTGTGTGTGTGTGTGTGTGTGTGTGTGTGTGTGTGTGTGTGTGCGTGTAAGCCGCAGTATACCTATGCATTGATATTTCGATGTACACATATATTTATTTATTTATTTTGCATATGACATCGGCTATAATATCCTAACTTACACTTTAAAGCAACAGAAAAAAAAACATTAAATAAAAAAAATAAATAAAAATAAAGCAAATGGAGTTTTGAATAGATATATAATTAAATAAGTGGTAGATATAAATATAAATGTGAATAAGTATAAGTATGTTAACAACAAATAAACAAGTAACAAAATAAAACAACAACGTAACAAGGTAACTACGGTTATATGTAATGTTTAAAGGGATGAAAATTTTCCCTATGAAATATTACTCCGGTTATTATAAATAGGTGTCTTCACAAACGTATCTCCAGGTTATTTATCCATGTTACTGCAACCTCTTCAGCTTTGTGTAGTCTTGCTATACCCTCGTTGAACTTAGTATTAGGACACTCTTCAATAAATTATAATATGTCGTATGGTTTGTTCTGCTCCGCACGAACACGAGGGAGAATCGGACATACCCCATTTGTACAGGAGACTTTTACTTCGACCCTGATTAGTCCTAGCTCTGTTTAAAGCTGTCCACATGTGTCGGGGCAGATTGAATCCCGGAACTCTCATCAATGGGTCCGCAATTGATGTTGGGTTTTGCACTCCTGAATCTTTCCAGCGATCTTTCCATACCTCGGATATTGATTCTGTCAGGAATTTCAGGTCCCAGATAGGGTGTCTTGACTTCAATCTTTTTTGGGGATGTGAGACGATATCATTATACAGCGGTAGTTCAGGGTTGTTCATTACTTTTGTTACTTCCTGGTAAAACTTCATTAGGCTCCTCAATTCTGGAGGTATCATATTCGACAGCACCGGCAACCATTGAGTTTGGGTCGTTTCCACAGTACACACACACATCTATAATGATATATGGTAGTGGTCAAGCTGGATTGGTATCTATTGTCAAGCACTTTGTCAAGTATTCAGTTCACAAGTAAAAGTGAAAAAAAATCGTTGAGAATTTTAAATAGACTATAATTATTTAGAAAAATTCTTTTTGATTTCAAGTATTACGTAAGTGTAGTACACTTATGAGTTATGACCTTCTATCGTTATTTTTTCTTTGTTATGCGACTGTATATGATAACATAAAATATTAAATATTTACATATTATTATGTTATATACTATGTAGATATTTAATAATCATAACGCGCGAAAAAGCGCTCATTCGTTTCGGCCAGTGGTTCCGAACCTGGGGGTAAATACCCCTCAAAGGGTAAAACATGATTTTCTTACGGGTAAAAACTTTTTTACTCTTAATACCTGTTGTAATTAAACCTGAATGAACCGTGTGTACAACTATCGCAATGATAATATTATTGTTATGATATAATATTGCTGTTGATAGTATTGGGTATTACCTTATGTCTTAATGATAATTGTACGACCTCATTACTCAAAATATTTTTGGGGGAGGGTCAATGATAAATATCTAACCTGATTTATGGGTGATAGTATTTAAAAGGGTGGTAACAGCTGGTTTACGCGTTAATATCGATTTGTACGCTGACGAAAAGACCATCGACGAGTGGGTAATGCGATCGAGTGTGGTGACGCGTCTTCGGTCAACACAAAGCGTGATGTGCAGTGTTGTCTTTTGAGCGGTTATTCAGGGCGTATCACGAAAACGTTGACGTGTTTTAAAGTAATAATTGCAGAGCGGAATCGTCACGTATACTCGCCGCACGTCACTCGGTCGACTACGGATATATAATACCGTGCGCGGTTTAAGAGGACGTTTTGTGTGATTTATCGAATTTATTCCGAGCGCCGCGGAGACGAGAAAAAAAAATAGCGAATGGCCAATAAGAGGGCCCAATCTTAAATTGCCGTAATACGTTTTGTTCGTATCGCGCGGAGTAGAACATAAATAAAACATCCGTCGTGTCGTTATTCGTAGGTATACGGGAAAAATAAGCAGATTATAAATAAATGCATGAGAGCCAGTGTCTATACGTCTCGTGACGAATATAATATGAAATAAATAAAAAAAAAAAAAAAAGATAGAATGACGTTAGTATGTCAAACGAGTGAATAATGAACGTGCGCGACGGCGAAAATGTCGTCGAATCGTTTCGGAAAAAAAAAAAAAATCCGTTTCGTCGTAATCGTCTGCCACGCGCGCGGCGCACCTTGGCGAGAGGCTGTATCTTCCGTCGCGAGACCGCACCGCCGAATAAAGAGTAGTGTCACGCTGCAGTGTTCACGCTGCAGGACCAAACGCTTAGGTTGTCTACACTTTGCATCACTATTCAACATTAAAATACAAGGCTATTAAGAATTATTGTGTTACGTCTCGTTTTTCCTTTGATCCTCGATACCTGGTTATTTTGTGGGCTTTCGGAGTCAAATTAATCAAAGACTTTGATCGAATATGCATTACTCAATATGCGTACATACGAGTACGTGCTCAAATAAAATAAACGAGCGATTTTTTTCATTCATTATCGCATGATTCATATCGCAAAATTATATTTAGTACGATAAAAATTTTTTGATTTTAGGTGTCAGTAGTTTGATGTTATTTTCAGACGACGCCAATATCACGGTTGAAAAACCGTATAAAACAATATTGGTGAATTATATTTATTTTGGCGATTGTTTTTCGGAACGTCAGTAGCCGATGATCTACTCTCGCCGTCGCGTCAGCTGCGTTACGGATTGCACTTGCAAAACAAACGTATTTTTCACATGGTTTCTTTACGTCGTACGACCGTCTCCCCTGTTACGAGGGGTCTCAAACAGGGGCGTCATTTCAATTTATGATAGGGTAGGGCATAATAATGACCGGCCCAATCAGTGTAAAATTTTAATTTTTAAGTACCTACACAAAAAAAACCGCTCGCTTCGCTCGCAACATTAATCAACTATAATTCAACACCTATTTTTTTTGTTGACATAAATTATAAACCAAAACTTCATTCACTTTTGTTAATAATTTAACATATATATTATTCATAATTATCTTCCCCCAAACAAACATATAAATATTTTTAAATATATTTTATGCTGAAAAAGACAAATATTTTTTTTTTATAACATTAACCATAGTTTCTAAATAAGATATTCATATAATATTATATTAAATTTGTCAATGTTCAATAATTTTGAATTATGTGTTCTAATGTCCCATGTGCCGGTCCATATGAAAGAAGCAGCCGGCCCAAAGTTACTTTGAAATCTAGGATAGGGCAAATGCATACTCCTGCCCCAAATGACGCCCCTGGTCTCAAACGCAGTATACGAACAAAACGCGCAGTTATTAATTCAAATACGTGAATCGTGAATGTGATATGATTAGTTATTTAGAATACTGCTCGAAATAACTGCATGAGTATATGTACGTATACGACTCTTTTTTCGGTGCTTAACGATGTCACGAGTTACTAACCGTACTATAGGAGTACGCGGAACCGTCGCTAGAGTACTGCGTTAGCAGCCGTTCGTTGCTTTAGGGCTGCAAAATATTTTAAAGCGATTGAGATTATTAAATTTTCAAAAGAGACGGCAATAATATTACTGTTTTGCGTCTTTATTGTTTTCGTATAAAGTTCACTACTATAACGTGTAAAGTGTATTATATAGTTGTATTATACAGGTAGGTTGTAGACAATCGACTCTTGGCTGTTATTGACGTTAACACGCGTTGGTTGATTTCAATATTATTGTCACGTTACTATTTAATTCAAAGCCCCTAATATCTGAAATTTCCATCCACACTATCCCCGGGGACCCCAGAAGGCGACTATAGCGAACGTGATGTCGAGACCTGTTGGTTGATAAACATCACCAAAAACACGTCCTGAATTACCAACAATGGTTGGCTACTTCCCTCGAGTCTACTGTCTCGATTATGTAAATATTGTAAAAAAAAAAAAAAAAAAAACTAAAAACTATTTAATTTAGTATTTTTGTATTTTTGGCGGAAAATCTTTTTTAAGGGTGAAAAATATCGTACGATTGGCCTGGGAGCACGGACTTGTAGCTCATACATTTATATACAAAGTCGAACGTTTTCAGGTCTCTGCAGACATATCATTACCGTCGTACGACGCGAGTACTTGTGCGCGAATCTCGCATCCGCGTTTCGGTGTCGAAACAATACGCGACAACGTATTATACGAATAGGCGTTCTCATGAGGTATTTTGTACTAGAAATATTTAAAATTAGAGATTTATTATTTTTGACTAGAGATATTTTGTCGGAGTTATTTTGACCGGAGATATTTTTGTGGAGATATTTTGACCGGTCACCATACTGAGCAGTGGTTAGCTGTCAGTCGTCACTGGATGACTTTATAGACGGATAAATTGTGAGGCGAACGTTGCAAATCACTCGGTACAATCAATCGTTGAGAATATAGCATTATATCTACTTAAATCATTGTCTATAGTTAAGGTCGATTAGCTACTATTGATTTATACGTTTATAATTATTGAATACACGGAAAAGTTATTCTGTTATCACATCAATAACGTCTACACGTTTATATTTTTTATCCACGAATATTGCGTGTTATAGTATTAATCCTAAAAGTAATATCATCGAAATGATGTGTGTGATTTGTCATAAAAACGGACTTTTAAGACGACAAAGACAACGGTTATGAATTGAAACCCGAAACTGCATATCAATATCAATTATTTCAGGGGTAGTTGGGCGGAACAAATTGTACTGTGCCCCGAATAAAAAATGTTTGCGCCGCCACTATGTATGTATAGGTGTGATGTTATGTAAAGGGAAAATAAATTGTATTCGACGAAGACTTCACGTCTGGACTGGAATAATAAGAAATATTATTACACAGTATTTCAACACAGTTTCGTGTAGTCATTCGATGAAAACATTTGAGATCGACATGATGGCTCACGAATTATTTAAGTTGGATTTAAGTTCGGAATCTGATTCTGATGAGGAATCGGATGAACTGGTTTTATATTCTTTGATTAAACGAAAAAAGTCGCGAAATAGTGATTTAATGAAAAAAAGAAAGAGTCACGGAGAATTTGTTTCGACAAAGGAATTATACCTAATCTATGATAATAAAATAAATATATTTTAATCTAATAAATTATTCTTACCATTTTCAAATTTAAATTCATTAGCAATATTTTATATTGTTTTTCAATTTTGCCTTCGTGTAGTCAGGATGGCTAGTGTCAAATAAGACACTGTTTTGTCGAACTGCTTCAATCAGTTTTTCTTCCATAATTTATTAAAGCTGCTTAATAAAAAAAATTTGAATTCAAATTTTTCAAAGTCGAAGTTGAAAAACTGCGCTACACATTCGCAGCAAACTGCGTCATAAACACTGTGCGACGTAGGAGCAGTACTGCGCTGCCCTACCCTGCTACTTAATTTACGCTCGTCTGTTCAAACCAGTAGATCACAAAAACTGTGCTGCGCTGCGCCGCGTCGCCTACGTCTCAATTTGCGCCCGGCCTAAACGCGTTCGTACTAGTGTTGGGAAAAATCCGGATTTACCGAAGTTCGAAAATCCGGATTTATGAAATTCGAAATCCGTAATCCGGATTCGGATAAAAATCCGGATTTCGGAATTCAAATTCGGATTTTACCCGAAATCCGGATTTTACCCGAAATCCGGATTTCGGATTTTGAAACATTGAATTAATATTTTAAATAATTTTAGATTCTGAGTGGAACGATGAATGTTTTTTATTTAAAATAGAAAATGTTCGTTTTTTATATTAGAATTTATAACGAACAATTTTTATTTTCTGCTTTAGAATACAGAAATCCTCAGTGGGAAAATCCGAAATCCGGATTTTACAACTTAAAATCCAAAATCCGAAATCCGGATTTTTCGAATTTTCGGAGAATCTGGATTTAATTCACACCACTAGTTCGTACACGTGAATCTGCGCGAACCGTCATTGCACCACCGCGTCCAGACGTGAAGTCGTCGTCGAATAAAATTTATTTTCCCTTTACATGACATCACGCCTACATACACAGTGGCGGCGCAAACATTTTTTATTTGCAGGGCACAGTAAAATTTGTTCCGCCCAACTACCCCTGAAATAATAATTTATATTGAAACGCAGTTTCGGGTTTTAATTCATAACCGTTGTCTTTGTCTTAAAAGTCCGTTTTTATGACAAATCACACTCATCATTTCGATATTACTTTTAGGATTAATACTATAACACGCAATATTCGTGGATAAAAAACATAAACGTGTAGACGTTATTGATGCGATAACAGAATAACTTTTCCGTGTACTCAATAATTATAAACGCATAAATCAATAGTAGCTAATCGACCTTGACTATAGACAATGATTTAAGTAGATAATAATATAATGCTATATTCTCAACGATTGATTGTCACGAGTGATTTGCAACGTTCGCCTCACAATTTATCCGTCCAAAGTCATCCGGTGACGACTGACAGCTAACTACTGCTCAGTATGATGACCGGTCAAAATATCTCCGGTCAAAATAACTCCGACAAAATATCTCTAGTCAAAAATAAATCTCTAATTTAAAATATTTCTAGTACAAAATAGCTCATATTAAAACTATCTCTAATGGAAATATCTTTCATGAATAATATTTAAAAATATGTTAAATTAATCATAACAATATGTAATTTTTAAAATAATACAAATACAAAATAACTTAAAATTTAAGATTATTGGCGATTCCCCTTAAATATTTTATAAATGTGATCTCGTTATTTTTATCATCAACCATTCCCTGTATTACATTATCGTATCGGTGGAGTCGTTACGTCGACTGCAAAGTCGTTTATCGTGGTTTGCAATTGCTAGCACGCTTGAAAAATAAATCGGATAATACAAATTAGTAAATGTGTCGGTATAATATTGTGATTAGTAGTTATTATCCTGGAAATATTTTAAATCGGAGATATTTTGTACTGGAGATATTTTAAATCAGAGATATTTTATGTCGGAGATATTTTCGAGGAGATATTTTGCCCTGGAACCACTCAGTATTATTCAGTATTATTTCAACACCCTATTGTTTTGTTATACGCGTCCTCGAGCTCGGTTTTTTCGTTTTTCTGTATATATATAAACCTAAAAAACGTTTTTTTGAGGTTGTTCTATAGTGGTTTACCGATTTATAAAAAAAAAAAACAACCTTCGGACACGACAAATGACCATCCCATACGAATTCAATGTAATATACAGTATTTAATTAGATAGACGATATTTTATTTTATTATATTAAACCGTTTACGATCTAAATTTATAAACGATTGTTTTTATCTTGTTCAAAAACATTGTCTAATATAGGATATAAATCACTCGTGATTTTGTTATACATGGTTAATATGTCCGGTGATATATATGTATACTGATGGTCTGAGAAACGATAGTCTTTTAAACAACACACACACACACACACACACACACATATATATATATATATATATATACATTGAACACGGCGTGTTGTGATTATAATCCTTGTTGCCGTATATTTCATGTCGTGGTTTATAACATTGCAAAATGTTCTGTTGTTATTATCTATTATACCTATCGACAACGTACAGAACAAAAAAACAAAAACACTAACAACAAGGCGACTCGTAATAAATTATATTTTATACAAACAGTATATATATAGAAACGATTTAGCAGAAGGGACACGCGAAATTTGAATTTTGTCCACGAGCAACAAGTGGTAGGTACGCGTAGATATATAATATGCAAGTACCCCTACGATATAATATCACGTGTATTGTTGTCTTTGAACTCGTTATACAGCGGATTTAAACTATTATCCTTCCACGAACTCGTGATTCGCCGTTCGTTGAAATGCGAACGCGTGAATCTTCGGGTTTTCGATCCAACGGTCGTAAAATACAACTAAAAAGATACGGTGAATTCTGCGCAGTGTTACGTTTACACACGTTTTATTGGCCGTCTCGACTCGTGCACAGGCACGACGACGACCACGACGACCACGACGTGCTCTCTTTCTCTCCTTTGTACACGCACACGCGTGACGCGTACACGTACATTCGCATTTTTCCGGGCCCGCGATTTCGGTACCGATTTTTCAGACGTCAAAAGGACGTGCGTGAAAACGCGAGTGTAACATTACAGGCGTATCGTGTTCGCAAAAATAGTTTCGGCACACAATGACGTCGATATTGTCGTGGTGACGACGAAAAATCCCGTACTTTTACGATTGCATTTATTTATTTATTTAAATTTTTTTAAATAGGTACGCGTTCGAAGTCCGGTCCGACAATACGGTGTCGTTTTACAGGGTTTCAAAACGCGCGTAGGACGAATTGCAATAATATAATATAATTTATAATAAAATACAGTGATCGGATTTGGAAAAAAAGTAGAAGGGGGTCTCAGCGGATATTTGATGAACGAGCTTTCCACACAAAACTAACAGTCACATTACCGTGGGGGGCAACCCCCCCTTCAGCCACCCATAATCCCAAAAAAATTTATTGATTAGGTACACAAAAATATTTTAAAAGAAAAAAACACTTGTTTATTATTATTATTTTTTTTTTTTAAGACATTAAAATATGTTTCATTATTCATTAATTATTCTATAAAAAAAAAAAAACTTCAACTAAAAATTTTAAATAAGGCCATAAATGTTCATATGATTTATCTTCATTTTAAAAAGGTCGTTTAGGACAGTTAACTTCATCTTCTATTATCTATGAACGTTGTTTTCACAAGCCCACGAACCATGGTCTTAATAATTATTATACTTTGGTAATTGGAGATAAGACGAGTTATGACATCATCCGATGACAATATAATTTATATTACGATTTCAAAAGATTTAATTCATAAAATGTATCTATGGAATATTCACAGACATAATATGCTTATGTTTATGTGGGCATAATACAATTTCTTAGCAATTTAACAATCATTTTTTTGTTTTTTTTTTTTTTTTATTGTCGATTCAAATGTATACACATATTACGACTATAGAGTATAGGTTATAGGTTTATTTTGCATCAGAAAACTTGATCATTTACAAATTATCTACGGTAAATGATGCGTTCCCAGCGTTCCGTTTCAAACAAACAGAAGGGGTACGCTAAAAAAAATCAAAAAGATGGGGGACTCCGTCCTCCCACGCCCCCACCCCGAATCGAGCACCGACAATATATCAATATTATATTTTATTCGAAAAACGCGATACTCCGCGCGAGTCGCAATACACGCCGTAATATTGTCCGTCAGACAATACGACGCACGTACAATACGACTCGTCACACACGACACGGCGGGCGTAGCCGGCCGGGGAGGGACGGCGGTGGTACGCGTTATTCCGTCGATCATTATCGACCGGATCGATATTCGTGTCGTCGTCGTGCGTACACGCCGTGTGTTTATCACCGACCCTGCAGTTGTGCGTCGCATAATATATTTAATATACGGGCGCGTCTATTAAAAAAAAAAAAATAGAAAAAAAACCAATACACACACACACACACACACACACACACACACACACACACACACACACATATACACGCATAACATAAATAAATATACACGAAACGTTCAGACGTATTTATGCGGGACGGCGTAAAAATATCCAACGTCCGCGTTTCCTCCGTTGCGAAATCGTCCGACGATCGTGCACACAGGTGTGTGTGTGTGGTCTCTCTTCCCGGCCCGCACAGTAGGTAGGTTACATCTACGGTATGTGTGTGTGTGTGTGTGTGTGTGTGTGTGTGTGTGTGTGTGTGTGTGTGTGTGTACATGTACGTGTACGTGTGCGTTTGGCTCTGAAAACAATTTTTTTTTTTTTACCGTGAAAACGTCAAAGACAACGCGCGCACACGAGAGCGCGGCGGATGATTGATATCCGTTGTTGTACAAACTCTATAAATAACGACATTCGCTTTTGGTCCTGTTCCTGTATTACGAGACCGCGCGCGCTCGCTCGGCACACCGTTCACAATACCGCGATATGGCGGTCGGACACTACCCGTATAACAATATACGTCTGTATGAGCGTGCGTTTGTTTGTGTGTGTGTATTTTGTCGTCCATTATGGCCCTATGATTATACCGGTACGTCTAATTAAAATCGATCGCCGGCTGCGTTTCGTACTTTGGTACGTGGAAAGCCTACGGATGTGTTATTAAATCGTTACTCGCAGTGCCGGCGTTAGGTATTGCGGGGCCCTGGACATAGGTAATAGCCTTTATGTTCTCAGAGAGGGGTGAAATTTTAGCTTTTTTTTAAATCAGGATTTCAAAAAAAATACTGTTTTTCGTCGATTTTAAACACTTTAATAATATTAGGTTATTCTTATTCTTTTTTTTAACACAAAATTATTTACAAATAATAAAATAATAACTAATTAGGTACATACAACAACAATATATAAATTTTTAATTGAAGTAAGAACATATTAATTTTATATTTAATTTTTCTTAAATAGCCTTCTTTGTTACTTTTTAAGTTATTTTCTTCATCATTATTATCACCCCCAAGCCCGTATTTATAAAAAAAAAATGTATATTGTTAACAAAAAATGCATGTTATGATATTGTCATAATATGGACTATAATATGAGCCATAGAGCTTACGACGATGTATATATCATAGACCTTTTACTTTGAGTAAAAAGTCTATGGTATATATCGACGATGTACCTGCTGGATGCTATCTATTTTACGAAGAACCAATAAGGCTATAAATAAACTATATTGATATAAAATTTACTATGATACTATAATATTATTATTTTATTATGTTCAAAACATGAATGTTGAATTGCGTAGCACACATTTCTGTACGGACTACGGGAATACTAAGAAGTAAGAATATTATTACCTTTACCAGTTAGTGCTGCCTCTGCTGAAAGGAGTTTCTCCACACTTCAGAGACTGAAAACCTGGCTTCGCTCAAGGATGAGTGAAGATAGGCTATCAGCATTATGCCTACTGTTTATAATAAAATTAATATTCTAGATCAAATAGATTATATTATTGATATTTTCGCCAATTTAAAAAATAGACGTCTTGAATTTGTCTTGTAAAAATTGTTGTTTTCTATTTGTTATAAGATTTTGTGAAATTATAGCTTCCCCCCCCTAACCTAGGCTCTGGAGCCGCCCCTGGTCTGTTGTGACAATAAATAAACTATACTATACGTAACTAAAATGTAATATTATTTTCTAAAACTGTATAATCTCAAAATTAAAAATGCTAATAAATATTTTACTAATTAAATTTATACTTAAAAGTTAAAACAGACTAATTTTTTTTTTAAATAAACTTTTGAAATAATTGCACACCATCTACTTTGAACACCACGAGCCGCCACTGACATTTTGTATACCTACTTGTGTAAACGGAGACAACACATTCGAGTGCGATTCCTCCTGAAGAAACCTCGCTCAGCACAGAATTAGTGGCGTAGCGTGAGTTTCAGTTAAACCTTTGAGTGGAAAATCGTAGGCTAATAAATTCATAAGGCCTGGTTATTTTATTAATTTACATTTATTTTAACAACTACATTAAATCATCAATTAAAAATAAATTAATTCATCAAAATGTTTGAATAAAATAATAAATTGTTTAATATCTAAGTACGCGACCGCGGCAGGCAGAAAATGCAATACATGACGGTAAACAATAAATATTAAAACTAAATACTAATCCTGATTCCTGATACACTGTAGATACTCTCGCAGTACCTATATTTAATACGGCTATACTCTAAACAGTCTAAACTGAAGTGTAATAAAAATTTCATAAAATAAAAACTTATTCTTGTGATATGCAGAAATTTTTGAAAAAATATAGGAACTGCACAAAGCGGACTGCGGTCAATTAATACTCTGAATTCTGATACTCAAACTCAATTTATGTCCAACTGAATTTATGTCAGATAATTAAATAAATATTTTAAGAATATAGCTTTGTCCCCTTCTATAATACGGCGATACGGGCATACAATACGCGGAAAGCCTTTCCAAATATAGAACAAAGAAAACAATAACCATAGATATAATAAATATTTATATTATTATTTATAGTAGGTAGGAATTCTACTTGACGGGTATCGTCAAAATATTACGCTTTCGTTGTATCGATAACGATTTACTCTGTAGTTTGTACTATGGCTAAATTATTTAGATATTGTTTTCCAAATAACTGGTGATAGGCATAATATAGATTTATAATTGGTTGATATAAAATGTCAATGTGTCTCACGGTATTCGTATTAAGATGATAATTAAAAATCACGGGGCCTTTTAACAAGCGCGGGGCCCTTTAACAAGCGCGGGGCCCTGGACAAATGTCCCATTTGTCCTCCCCTAGCGCCGGCACTGGTTACTCGTCGTCCTTTTCCCCGTGTCCGTGGATCGAGTCTTCGCGGTCGATTTATCAGCTGATAACACTTTTACAACGTCCAGAGCGGACGATGCGGCCGGACGGGCGTCTAAACAGAGATCCGCGTGGTAAATAATTAATGACGAAACAATGTGATTAAAACATACATAGTATACGAAGTCATTATTTATATTTCATATTGATTCAGAATTATTTTGGTTATACTGAGCTATCAACACTATTCAAAACAAAATCATTTTCAAGAAGATCAAACACAACATTGTACAACGTTTTAATTAGACCTAAAGCTTATACGTGGGTGAGACGTGGGAAACCACGAAAATGGACGAGATGAAATTGGGTGTTTTAGAAAAAAAAATACTTTTATTTTTAAATTTTTGGACCAAAAAGAATGAAGAAAGTGAATTTGACATTGGGACAAATGAAGAGTTGAGAGAATTATTTGGAGCAGCCGATATTATAGGAATTACGAAGAGTAGCAGAATAAGATGGGCCGGTCGTGTTTGGAGATCTGAAGGAGTACTGGGGAGCATAACAAAATGGAGACCGAATTCAAAACGGCCACGAGGAAGACCCAGACAACGGTGGGCTGATAGAGTCAAGGACGACCTCAGGATGATCGGAGTGGAAAATGCGGAGGAAGTGTCCAGAGACAGGGAACAGTGGAAAGAAGTTGTTGTTGCGGCAATGGACCTAAATGGTCTGTAAGACGCCTTAGAATAAGAAGGAAGATTCATTCAGAATAATGAACGTTTTTCTTCATACGATTTTCCCGGGAAAGTCATAGACGTTTTTATAAATTTTAATTTATTCAGAACTGCGGTGCAGAACTTTTCAAAATTATTTACACCACATTAGTATTTTAATGGGAATCTTAAGTGACTGTTTATCAAGGGGTAGTATTTATACAATTTCATAGTTTTTTATCCAACGTGTTTGTGTGTGTGTGATCATTATTGTGTATATACATATATCTGGAATTCCAGAACACTCGCATCAGCATGAACATGTCGCGTATTCGGCTACTGTTTGAAATACAACGTGAAATCTTATTTATAACGTACCGATCTATTAATTAATGCGATACGAATTTTAAAAACAGATTGAATAAGCTGTTGTGAAGTCTTGTTGTCGTGAAGTCTTTTGAAATCGAATACTTCCGCATAATCGATTTTTTTTTTTTTTTTACTTAACATTTCCAAATATTAACGTTTGTTTATACTTATATAAGTGTCTTATGCGTTCAGAGTCACTGTACGAGATGTAAGCGAGGCTCAATTAAAAAAGCGACAAAATCGATCAAAATGAGACTTTGCAGACAATTTCATCCCGTTTTCAGAATCGTTATCGCATCATTCGCTCGACCGATAGCGCGGAATGAAAATATTGCCGTGTTGCACGTGCGACAGAGAGAAACGGGAAATCACCGATTCCGATCCTCTCGAAAAGAAAAAAAAATTAAATTTTTTAAGAAAAAATCATAATTTATTACGACTCGATTCGTTTTTTTTAATTTTATCCACACGAGCGGACACGGATAAAAGAACGTTCACATCACACAGCCTTTAGTAATTCTTGCGAGGACACATCACACGTATTATGTCACAGTAATCTCTGTGCACACCGAGTCCGACGATCGGCGGCCGTACAGCGTCGCAAATCTGCACTCGGACTAAAACTCTCCCGGGCAAAAACGTAATAATAATAATACCCCGTCATATATTTATTTATAATCTCTCTCTTTTTTGTATCCTCTTTTTCTTTCTCAATGCGCGTCCTAATCCGCCTAGTTTCCGAGCTCCAATACCGGAACAGTGAGCAGATAGAAAAGTAAAGTTATTATTTATTTTTTCCACTCCCTCCCCCCCACGGTATACGGATTACGACGACGTACTTTATTGTACGGCAGGGCAGGTAGTGGTAATATATGTGCCCGCCGGTCGTCGTCGATGCGACGGGACCATCGATCACGCGTCGATATCAGATAAGTTTTTAGAAAAGAAGCGGACAAACGATTCCGTAAAATATACCTACGACGTGTTATCGACGGTCGCCCGTACGACAGACATACCGTCGCCAAACGATACGTTGTTTTTTTTACGTGCGTTTTTCCGAAATTCGTTTTTATTTTTATTCTTCCACGCGCCTACGTCGATCACTCTGCGATTCCTGGAAAAATGTATAAGTCCTGAAGGTTCTGTTGCTGAACGAGGCCTCTTCCTCGTAATAATCAAGTCAAATCATGTATATATTTATGTATTGTCATCGAATTTGCTTATTGCACATAATTTGCGAGAGATTGTAAATGTTTTATTTTTATACAATAAAAAAAAAAACAAAAAATCCGTAAAATGCTCCGAACGCGTTATTACGTGGCTAGTATTCAAAACGATTGGTTTATAACTGCACACAGAATTATATTGAAATTATATTATAATAGTTGAATAATGGGGTTTATTGGGAAAAAAAAAAAACAGTCGGTATCGTTAGTTCAAACAAAATTACGAACAACAATGATTAACACAATTATATTACGTACGTACGCGTATAGAAAGTAAATAAATATAATATAAATTATATATATATATATATAAATTATATATATATATATATGTATGTATAGATATACGTATAAAAAATGCATAACTTTTTTCAACAGTCGTAACGAAATACAATTACATTGTCTGAAATTAATTTAAAGTCACTCGGAAAACTTTTCGAAAACCACCCTCCGAATTAGAATGAAATATTTTAACGCAAAGAAAAAAAAAGTTTATTTTATTTCAGAGTCATCATTTAATAATAGAAGAAAAAAATACACAGAAAAACATTTTGAAATTAAAACACAACCCACTTTAATAAATGCTATCAAATATATATGTATATAGTTTCGTATTTCGTTTGATTGATATTATATTTTCAATGCCGTAAACAATTGTATCCCATAAATAATGCACTCGTTAATAACGCCGATGGAGTGTTTTTGGTATTAATTAAATTACGATCTGTTATATCTAACGATAGCGCGTTTGCACTCTCATACATCACGTCATCACATTAACACACAAATCGTTATAAAGTACAAAATAATCACTCGAGTTATTCAAATGAAATCATTTTGGGAACGAAAATAATACTGATCGAAGTATAATATGATTGTTGGACTGGTTGTTTTAAAATAAAAAAATCGATTTAAAGTTGTTCGTTTTCAATATGGCATAGTATCGTTTCCACGTGTAATAGTCGTGTATAATATCGGTAAATCGTAGTTTAATTCTATGAAATTTCGTGAAACGTGTCTTCTGAGTCGGTTGACACATTTACTTACGTTGTCAGACTATATGATCGTTATAACGTGTTTTAATGTTTTTCGTGTAGCTTTGGGAAGTTGCGACTTATAGTGTTAGTAAAGTAATAATAAATATTAAATTTGAAACAACGCACTTAACGTGTTATGTAAATTTTAATAGAACTTTTCGACACATTAAGTCCCGGTTTTATTGTAAATGTTTTTTTTCCACCTACACAAATACGATATACATATTACATATATATCCAGTGACACTGAAAAACTTTGTCTACCCCAAATCCCCTCAAATCGAAAACCTCATTTTGAAATAAAAACACTAAGGCTCAATACGAAAAAATGTCGACCTGTTTTTATACTTCTTAACTCGTTTTTGGAATCGGGTCATCTTGTTACGTTGTTGCGAACAAGCGTGAAAGTAAAGCGCATTATCGATTAAAATAATGAATAAAACGACAAGTCGCCAAATTATCGGCCGCGACGGCTGGCTTTTTATAAGACTTTAATATCACATCGCGTCGAAAGCGCTTTTAAGCGAACGGAAACCACGAAAACTTGCTCTGAACCGTCTGCTGCCAACGTCTGATTTTCAATGACGGCTAAATTTCTTTTCCGCCAAACTCAACAACTCGAGGTAACACTCAGTTTTCTTTTTCTTTTTTTTTTCTCCACGAAATAAAACATGACTCGCGTTATTGCAAAATACACTCGACGCGGCAGAATAAATCCAATCGACTGCAAATTTTATGTTTTCTGACCGACGACGGTTTAATATCCTACTGCACCTTACGACGTAAAACTGCGTTTGTATATACGGTCACACGTCATGATATTATTTTTTTCCGGTTGTAATGACGCTCGTGTCGATATCGCCGCACTGCGTCTGTGCGGTGACGTTTACGTGTTTTATACCGACGCGTTAAAATGGTTTGGCATTGAAAATGATAGGCGTGGTTAGAAAATTGGTCGTGAGACATCATATTATCATGATCATCCCGGTTCTAGTGACAGGACAAAAAAAAAATAAAAACAATTGTAAAAAAATAATTCAATAATAAAAGGACAAATATTATTCGAAATTTTCCAAAAATATTAAATTCCGTAAAAATGTTTATTTTGTTTTCAAAACGACCTTTGCACACGGATCATTGTGAAAAAAAGACGCATTCGAAAATATTGATTTTCTTCGGAGAGATATTAATCTAAGCAAGCTAGATTACGCTTCCGACCACTGTGCGACGTACACGTCGTATGAATTCCGACGAGTGCGTTTCAAATCGAACGCACGTCGTAAACGCTCGCGACGGGAAGGGACAACAAAACGAACCGTGCGACACACGTTCGGACCGGACGGGACGAGAATCCGAGTCGAAATTACGTACGATTATAAAATCGATTTTCCGCACGGTGAAATGTATTTTGCGCAGTATTATAATAACGATTCCGGTGAACTCGCGTGTAAATCGCGTTGAGTTTATACGATTCGACTGGTTTAAACGTTCAGACAAAGCTGCGTATTTAATTTGCGTTCGGTAATTCCATTGGCTGCCGCATCGTGCTAAAGTCGGCAGTCGGAATTTTGAGCGCTGAACAAAAAAAGACAAAAAAAAAAAAACAAAAAAACAAAAAAAAAAACTCGCCTTTATAAAATAATCAAACCGGAAAGGATGAAACGAACGGTATATATTTTGTACACAAAATAATTAACAAGTTTCTGTATTTTAGAGAATTCGCATTTTAAATTAATTAAAAATTAAGAGTCTCGTTTTCCCGCTCCAACAACGATATTAAATTTGAGTCATCTAATGAACTTTAAGCACGTCGGTACATTTAAATATTCAGAGGAATGACGAACGTATTATGACGCAAAACATATTATATTTTATACTAAATTTACTTTAGTAAAAATATGGAAACAGTTAATTAAAATGAAATGAAATGAAAAAAAAAAAAAAAAAGAAACATCCGTAAACAGCATAATGGGATATCGTTATTTACCGTAGATGTACTTATTTAATTATTAACTCGTGACGGCGTGTGAGTCAATTATAAACAATTACAACTATATAAGAGGAAACGAACGAAACAATAAATTTTCTATTCGACTTATCGGTCAGTGGTCTTCTAGATACGGTTTAATACGTTCATATACTCGTTTACTATATATGTTTTCCAATGTATTGAGTTAGGTATACTTTAACCGAGTGTTTAAGTTACTTATTGAACACTCTAAATGGGAAATAATTGAAAATCCTATTGAAGCCATGAGACCACCTTAATTAGTCAGTGCCTGCACGGTCGTAGAGCGAGCTGAGTTAAACATGGCTACGACATCAATGGAATGTTGATTATGAAATAATAACAATAATGATAATAATGATAATTGCGATGATTGATAGCACAAATTTGTAATTTTGATATTTCTCAAGTTATGACATAATATAATTTCAGTAAAATACTAAACTGTATAAACTGTTGATCGAAAATGATCCGGTGACCGTATACATTATTTTTTCGAATACCGACCGCCGAATCGATTTGGACGTTTTCTTATTGTTTAAAAAAATAAAAATAAAAATCCGTATAACATTTTGAATTCACCATTTAAAGTCGATTATGTTATAACGACTTGTTTTTCATATTTTATTGAACTGTTACGTAAAACACATTACAGCTCATTATCATGACTTTAAATAATTCGTTTTAACATTGTTCAAATTACATAATTTTAGGGGCGCGTGGTGCCATTAGTCCGCTGCAGCTAATTGCACTTATCACGAAGAACTGCTGTAAACAAATCGGCTTGCTTCCACTGCCGCAAAGGTCATAAACGTGACTTTAACTTTATTGCGCTCGTGTTATTTTCTTCAAATGCCTTTGTGGCAAAAGTGTTTTCTACATTGATTATACCGAAAACGAAAATAAACTCTTAATTATTATAATGTTTCATTAAAATTTTATTATAGTCATTAATATTCATGACCTAGAGACATTTAAAAAAGTAGGAGTTTTTTTCTAATTATTAATATTTCTTTTCAGTCGCTTTCAATTTTAATTGTGGAGGAAAAAAAATCGAAAATTCCCCATAGATGCCGATTAACGTATATTATGTTAATCTGTACGGTATTTAAACCAAATCAGCTTGGTTAGTGCAGGCTAATCAAAAACTGCGCTACAGGTGTAGAATAAAATATGTAATTCAGTATAAAATATTATGTAATTCAATCGGTTCTCGTGTAAATCACGTATACCAGACCGTTTACCTAGTTTATGGTTCAACGATCGTATATAGATAATCTCATCAATATCACGAAATTAATTTCGTAGTTTTTCACGGTTATTTGTATCTGTCGGAACCGGAAGTCGTTATCTCGTCGTTCACGCATTTTCACGATTACGGTCGAACCGAGAAGCCTTCGCGACGATTTTCAAAAATGATTCCTACGAAAAGCCTCTGTGATATTTTTTGCTGGCTTAGGTTAACGGCCTCGAAACGGCGATACAGATAATACACAAGGTTAGAACTTCCCATGGGGGTAGACATGAACGTAATCATAAAGTGATCGATTAGAGGTATCGCAAATCGCTTATAACATTACGTAGGTCACAGAGGTACATTAACTTTATTTTCGGGGGCTGATCCCCTTTACAAACTAGCCACGCCTTCTATGATTTATACAATAGATTCAAAAATTAAGTACAAAACATGTTCGATTTGATATAATAGTTACTGTCGCGTACGATTCTAATAGACAAGTACACACTTATTGATAAATATTTCGTATTCTACTATCTACATGTTTGTGTTGAATAATATGTACGTTGGTATTAAATCACGATCAACAACTTTTATTTTTAGAACACGTCATCCCACCAAAACGTAATGACACATCCAATTGTGTTGTTTAAAATAATAGAATTTTTTAAGAACGGAAAACCGACAGTACAGCCACCCGCAAATATTTTCTGAGAGGTAAAAGTACCTTCGGATACCCCTCAGTGAAGCCCCTATGGAGGTAAGGTAATTTCAAAGAGTTACTGTGCATATGTTACGTCCTGTAAACGACGGTTGTAAAACCCCGGTCCGAGGATCACACGTTATTCGTTCATTGTGGATTCCAAAACGCGTGTTCGAAACAGATTTGACGAGACGACGGCGGTGGCGGCGATGCGAATCAAAAATAACGTCAAACCAAAATTCAGTGGCTGCTCACTTGCTCTGGATTCACTTCGACACCCGCGCCGCCGTTCGTGTATAGCCTCGACGTTGCACTCGTATAATTCAGTACACGCGGTAACCACCACACCGCGAGTCATCGATGTTATTAAACAGTCGAGACGTGTGTCCGCGTGACGTATTCGTTCCCATCTCATAACGCGGACGACTTGGCATCATATCATCGTATTTAACATGCACGTGGGGCATTTTTTTTCCCCCGTCACTGGTGTCTTTTGCTATTCGTTTTAATATTATTCCGATATCGATTTGTCGTGTGCGTCTAAGCTTTATACGCGTGCGTGCGCTCACAAACGCGCACGTAAAACGTATGTGTTCGGAGAAAGAAGCAAATCGAATTTCTCGGGTCACCGGCGGCGATGGGGCACACGGCCGTCGCGGCGTTCCGCAAAGAAAAACGTTCCGTAAAGTCTGGCCGTGTCGTGTGCACTAGTGCGCTCACAAACACTGCACATACACACACACACACACACACACACACACACACACACACACACACACACACACACACACACACACACACACACACACACACTCGTGGGGATCTTTGCTGCGGCCACGTGTGCGATTTAGACATATTTGCATAATTTATACACGCGATAAAGACGCACGCTCGTAAATATGTATATGTATATACATTGCAGCATGCGCCAATATGCCTGCATTGACGCGAACACGCGTATAATAATAATACTCATTTGAACGTAAACTATTCGATTGTGCGCGTAGAGCATGATCAAAAATGGGGGGGGGGGAGTATACTTTTTCCCTCTTAAAAAAAAAAAAAAACAATGACACGCGTTACGTGGGTATACATTCGGTACACCGATTTTCGGTGGTGTAATCGACATATTTTTTTGAAAATAATTTTAAATTTGAAGCTCAGGTATTGCGAATAGTTTTCGATTTGATTGTTTTCTCGAGTGATCTCGTCCGTATTTTACTTTTGTTGAAAGATCATCTCTAAAATATTCAACCAACCGTTTGATTTATATATAATATTAAATTTAATATACCTGTCTAGCTTATCGCAGTTATCGCAATAATTATGAATATACCTATTATATGAAGTATTTGTTCTGAGCGACAAACATTTTTCATTCGTGTTTATAGGGGTGGGTTTTACCAACCGTGTTTACTACGCACCGTGTATTCCTAACAATTAGAAAAATACTGCCTGCAGACTAATCCATCTGGTAGACCATAAATATATTTGATTTTATTTTAAATATAATATTTTAGTAAACGGAACATTACATTACATTACCGATTATTATATTAGAATAAATTGTATGATTATAATAAAAAAAAAAAAAAACTAACTAAATCTATTAAAGAATTACTTATTTTCGCTCAAATAACCAATTTGAAAGTAAAAACAAAAAAAAAAAAATAGATACGTAAATAAAATTGATCCATAAAGTTTTTTAACGAACGTTTTAGAAAACTTTTACTACCGGCAAACAGCACTTAACTCAGAACACGAGAAAACACTGGGGAGGATCCACATGTCTCCACGCCTCTTGATTATGTCACCAACAATAAATAATATATGCGTTTCACAATTTCACATCCGATAGACCTTTTTTGAAAACGTGCAGCCCTCGCCGAACGATACGCGTATGTGTTGCGATCGCGCTTTGGAACGGGAACGTCGGAAGTGACGCGAGCTGATATATATTTCACGTAGTAATTATTTAGCTTCGTTGCAATCAACGACACGTCGTATTGCTCCCGGGGGAGACCGTAATGTTTACACACACACACACACACACACACACACACACACACACACACACACACACACACACACACACACACACACACACACACACACACACACACACACACACACACCTACGTATAAACGCGCTTAAGCGTATACGCACACGTATTATTATACACATCGTACACGTTATTATTGTTATACTATACACGTGGACTGTGCCGACGACGGAGAGAGCACGCCGTTCTACACAGGAGTTTTCCCGACGACATCCGGACGGCCGTCTTCGTGTGTGTGCACTGCACACGGGATAGGCAATCGAGCAGCATCCGTATTACGCGCCGTCGCCGTCGTGTGCGAACAATTTCGAATACGAACGAAAAATCAAAATTAAAATCGTTCGACGGATTGAATCCGGTTGAAAGCCGGAAAACGTTTCAGGGATTCTTCTTATTGAAATCTAAGCCGCCACAGGCTATACACGTATAACACCGAAACACGCATAGAAAACTGCACGCTATAGTCTAGGCCCTAGATATATAATAGACTCTATGGTGACCATATCAAACAAAATAAAAAAACAGGACTAAAATAATTTTCATAGTTTTTCAAATAATTTTTATCAAATTTTTGATCACAATAATTATTAATCTATTAAAAAATGTAACGTGATATACCTAAAATAGTACATAATAGTCATTTAATATTAATTCTATTCTTATAAATCAGCTATAAAAGTAATACATCATTTTTGATAAATACATAAAAAAATTATAATAATAAATAAAAATAGTAGTTACCTACTTAATTAATTTAAACTTTTTATAATGTTCTGAAAAATTCCTATACTTTATTATACTTTATTCTTTATTCCTATACTCAAATTGCTTAAACATTTTTTTATTCATAATGATGACAATTATTCGGATCACATGCCTATGTATTTTAATTTGTCATCTTTTTCCTAAAAACTTATCAAATCTAATAATTTTGGGTGTTTTGTATATACTGGACCTATGTAATACAAACATATTCGTAGCTTTATAAGAGTGACTAAAAAACGTCCTGAATGACATTCGTCAGGACAACAGGACACAACTCTAAAATAAAGGACGATCCTGTGAAAAACAGAACGTCTGGTCACTCTACGCTATACCTACTATGCTATTCGTCTTCGTTTCGCTGGGCTTGTGTCGGGCGTGACGCACGTAGTTATCTCTTTATACCGCGAAAAACGCGTGTGTGGTCGTCGGGGTGCGAAAACAGAGAACAAAGTTATAACAGATTCTCACCTTGATCCTTGAGGACGTATTTCGTATTAGATGTTCTACAAGAGTTCCCGATTTCGAGTAACTAGCCATAGTCAAGAAATTCGATTTATCCCGTAACATAACAAGGCATGTTCACTCTAAAAATAATTCAAACATTTTAGTAAAAATCATCGAATAATGTAATAAAATGAATTATTTTTTCTACGGACCCCGTTTACGTATTATTTTAATTTTCCGGACTCCAATAGAAATCACTTGCTGACCACTGGTGTATACGATCGTGCGAACGGGTGTAGTGCGTATAACGAATAACGACGGCCACGAGAATCCGACACGCGATCACGCGTGTCGCGCCGAGTTTCGTTAAAATCTTCATTTGCCCGGAGGGCGCGTGCGTGCGTGTATGCGCTATTATTTCTCCTCGGTGTGACATTCTCTCCTCGCGACGTTTAATATTAATGAGCGAAATCCGCGATCGCTGTTCCGTCCGCCAACTCGGCGATAATCGCGTGCGCGAGACGCATTCCATTAATTGTTTACAGTAGACGAACCCGCGCGAACTCACGAGTGCATTCGTTTTTTCATTTATGAATCGAACACAAAAGTTGAGAAATGCTTTTGTAAAAACGCCTGTAAAGTTTGAATCGGTTCGGCCGCCAGGCGCCAAACTTGCACGGACTACTTGCGCGTTGCAGTAAAATCTTTTCTGTAATATTATCATTATAATATAATTATTATAAAACCTTATCTTAGCTATTATCGCTTCGAAAAACAAGAGCTCTGGCAGCTAAAAAAGCTCGTGATATGTTAAAACAACAAAAATTAACCGATTTGTACAATATTATATAACCTAAATAAGTGATAAAAAAAATTTTAATTCATGTTGCCGCTAATGGGCGACTTCCCCCTCCCGCCATTCTAAATAAACCATCAAATTTACTTATTATATAACTTGTAAATACAGATTGTAAATATGAATTGTTTTTCAAATAAAAAAAAATAATAATAATAAATTAAATAATAATAATAATGTACCGATAAGTAATAGTACCTAATTATATCATGTCATAATTATTAAAAAAAAAAATAAATACATAATATATAATATGTAATATGTTTAAAAAACTGTTACTCGCTTAACTGTCTTTTCGATTATCCGTCAAAGCTCTGGTCCGAGACTGACGGTCAATCGAGGTTCTACTGTATATTACAATACATATTTTTTTTTACGACGACCACGACCACGGACGGTTCTACCCGTAAACGATTTGGGCCGTTAGTCACGATGTATCGTCATCTGCGCACCGTATCTAATAATATCGAATAATTGGTTTCCTCTACGTCTTTTGCTGCTCTGATGGCGTGCGTGCGGTGGTGCACAAATTAATGTTATAATATTAACATAATTAATTAATCACGTACGTGTACACTTGTATATTACGACGATCGCGAGTGAAATCCTCGCGGTTTTTCGACGATCATAATAATCAATCGATCGTGCGACGACGTCGTGATATTGCCCTACGTGTATTATTATTATTATTATAATTATTAAAGTAGAACCTCGATTATCCAAACGTTTAAACGAAAAAAGTGCTTCAACGAGTTGAAGCACTCGTATCCGCGGCCGGTTTATCGAATACTATATCATAACTTTTACTTTTGGTTTATTACTAATACATACATATTACATACATATAATATTATTATGAATGTACGTGTGTGAATCGTTAGTAAATAATCAAAACGTAACTGGCTCATCAATTAATTCGTTTTAAACGTTTGCGAGACTTGGCTGCAAAAAAACTCGCATTGCAGCTCGACGTCAAATGAAAATCGATCATTTTGTCAAAAAAATATAATAAACATCATAATATATTCCTATATGTATGTAATGTTGTATTTTTAATAATTTAATGTATATAGTACTGATAAAAATATTTGTAATAATAATAATAATAAATATAAATATAAAGTATTTAAATGTGAAAAAAAAAAAGTTTTTAATTTCCAATATCCGCGAACTTTTGCGTATCCGAACTAGGGGGTCTATTCTTGAAATCATTCGGATCGGATCCGTATACGAAAACCGTAGTTTCCACACGGATTTTCACATGATCCAAAAAATTCGTATTCTTGAAATTTTTCCGTGTACGGATGGGTTCGGTTATGTGGAAAAGTTCCGATCGATTCATCCGAACGGGGATATGGCATTCGGAAACGTATTTCCGTATACAAATAAACACATTATCATGTTACTATCCTATTTTTGTCGTTAATTAAACCACATTAATTAATATAATACGATTACTATAACTGCGTATTAACTATAAAAATAATTGATCATTTTTTTTCATTAATTATGTACAGCAAATTAAAATATAGGAAAGTAACAAAATAATTGATAAAACAAATCAATAACCGTGGTTTTTGACAATATTTTAGCTGATGTTAATAAATAATAAATTTTTTATCCGAATAATATTGTACATACCTACAGTGGCGTATTTTCAAATTTTTCTGGGGGGGGTCCTCAGTTTATACATTTATTAATATAAACTATGATATCTTGTAATAGTTACGTTCTTATGAAGTTTTCGGAGGAAGTTGAACAAAATATATAATAGTATAGTCTTATGTGTAATATTATATATATATATATATATATATATATATATACATATATATATATATATACATAATATATTTTAATGAGAGGTTCTGGGGGGGGTCCAGGGGGTCTATTTTGTACGCTATACGAATATTGTTCGTGCATACGATCGTTCGTGTGCAATTTTTTCGTATACGAACGGAATTTGGTATTTTATAAGGCCATACGAAATTTAGGTGTACGAATCGTTGATCATACGGATATTTTTCGAATACGAATAATATTCGTACGTATGACGTCATTATATGATGACGTATTTCCGTATTTTATTTTCGTATACGATCAGCGTGTGGATAAATTATAAAATACGTATATTGAATAGCCGTCCGTCTAAAAATGAAATGATTACGGCAGTACTCCTTACCGTAGTATTAGTATATTTATCTTAAACAGCATCATAGATATTTAATTTGGTCATAATAAAATTTTTTTTTTTGTACATTTACTATATACCTAGTTTAAATTAAATAACTGTATGTCTTCATTGTATTGTTCATACTTAAATGTATAAAATTTCCCGGTCCTAATATTAATAATGTAATCTTGTATTACCATATAAAAGGTAAACACATATAAAATGGTTTTAATTAATAGTTGTAATAAATCACGTTGAGCTCCATATTATCGATATATACATATTTTATATACTCGTATATATATATTTCTTTTAATTATAAATGAGTTGTTAATTATTGTTTCAATAATTATATCCAAAAATAATATATATTTATATAACGGCAATTAAATACTGATAGTCATTTATTATCGGACACAAGAGATACCCCTTATAGTTAAAACAAAACAATTGTAAAGCGCGGCTAATGATATATTAGTAGTTATTTTCTGTATGCCTGTACATAGTCGCGGTGTATTAGCATGTTATGTGATTATTTACCAGCTAGTGCAAGTGTTATTTAGGTTGTTAGCTTGTTATTGTTCCAAAATCAAAAATTTCCTATCATCTCAAAGTTGGACAGCAAATCGAGGATCGTTATCCATTTTAATGCGCTCGGCCGAACCGAACGGATGCGACACGAGCTTTATTCTTAAATATTTTGTAAACGTTGAAAATTAAAACATTTAAAATTTACAATTAAAAATTTAAATAGTCTTTTTACAATAATAATAAATCTATAATAACAAAATTTTCAGTTTACAACAATATTATTCAACGTTGGATAAAGTTTTAATTTTTAATATTTATACAATCACGGGCTTTCACATGCTCGCTACCATCCGATGCAAATATACGAAAACCATTCGTGTATATGAACAATTACACCGTACGAATATAGTTACAAAATACCTTCGCACGAACGTTTTTTTCGTATGATGATGTACAAAATACCATTTTTGTGACACATACGAACATTGTTCGTACGTACGGAATTCAATCGTATGTACGGTGAGTTTCCGTATTCGAAAGTAGTTACAAAATACAGAATGAGCAATTCATACGAAAAATGTCAAATTTTCGTATACGAACAATATTCGTATGGCGTACAAAATAGACCCCCACTACCCCTGGACCCCCCCCGTAAATACGCCACTGCATACCTACATATCTTGTAATGTATATAAAGTTTAAAGTTTCAACATTAAACATTGAGACAGATATTTAATATATTACCACAAGTCAAATCGGATAATTAATTGTATCGTAGTTAAAAATATTGTTGCTAAACCAAAAATTACCGAGGGAAAGTACGTAGGCAATAAAAGTCTTGCGATAAAATATATACCGTCATCAATTAAAATCACCGAACTCTACACAGAGAGTTGTCGAGTGTAGAGTTAAAAAGCGCTAAAATAAACAATGAGATTGTATATTTTAGCAGTGTTACCAACCTAATTCGTATAAACCATTCGGACAAATTTCCGTGTGTGTGGAAAGTTTTTCGTATACGGATAGTTTTATTTCAAGAAAACTATTTTTCGTCCGTACACGGAAATCTATCGTGTGGATTGTTCGTATACGGATCCGATCCGAATGATTTCAAGAATAGACCCCTAGGTGCGGGCCCAATTAGTTCGGATAATCGAGGTTCAACAGTATTATTATTATTATTATGATAGTGACGTTTCGACTCTGTGCAAATAATAACACGTAACACCACAACGTGGCCAATTACCGTTTCGCACCGCGGTCGTTTCGAAACGTACGTGTCGCGTGCGGACTATTTGCAGTGATCTAGATTGTCACCGTCACGCATCCTAGGTCGACGAGAACTCTTGATACGTGCTTTTTTTTTTTCACTGTCGTGTTTCAAAGGCTATCGGAACGTTGGCATGGTCCGTAGGTATGCGATCTTAAAACGGCGCCAAAACTATTTTCGATCAGGACGCGACGGTTTTAAAATACTACCTGTATAAGGTGAACGTTTAGTCGCGGCGCAAAAAAAAAAATGAAATGTTCGGATGCACGCGGATTCCGAGTGGTTTTTTTCGTTTTTATTTTTTATTTATTTTTTTTATTTTTCCCTTGACGTAAACGACTCCGGCAGCGGGCGGCCCCGTCCGTCGACACGAACATCGGCTGTAGAGCGCCGGATCGAGATGATTCATCGATCACGATTCATCGATTGTTTGCACCGGCAACGCTCATAAACGTATATTATACAATACATATATATATAACTCTTACGATCCGACAGACTCGAGATCACGCTGAAATATATCGTCGACTGTCAAAAGAAACGATCCGACCGAGAATTACGTTTTACCCGTTTCCACATCGTTGTCGGTTTCAAACGATAAAACATCGAAAATGGTTCGCGTATAATATATTATATATTATTATTATATACTTTACGCGCGTAGAGAAGTATATTATGATATTTGTGTGTATACACTGCGGGGTGTGTATATAACTTAAACGCTATATCATTCCGTGTTATGTGTATGTATTTATTTAGGGGAAATAATCGACCCGTCGAAAATAACGCCAGGCCTTTACGCTAAACCGATAACGGTTGCCGGCTGATATACGAGTAGTTGGATAAATATGATATAGGCACGGCATAATATGATATACGCATATTATTAATATTATAACATAACGTTGAAAACGCGATAAATCAAGATCGCCGTGAAATAAAATCGCAAAACTTCGACCATTACTGCAGCCGTGTACACACGATATAATATTATTATAGCGGCAAAATGGTGTTTCGTTTCGTAAACACGAATATTATTATAAAACGGAATTTATATTTTTAAATTTTTTTTTTTTTGACAAAACTAATCGTTATCGAGCTCTCGATGCGGTGTAGCACGAGTGTACGTGTAATAAATGTTATGCTCACAGTTTTTGTGCAATGAAATCGACGCCCGTTATTTTGTTTTCATCGAAATGTCGGCAATGTCAAAATCAGAATCGAAATATTATTTCGTATTCGATCAGATGTCGCACGCTGTGAAAACAAGACGCAGACGCGTTTAACACATTCCACGCAGTAACGTACACTCTGCACATAGCTGCACATGTAAAAAAAGCTGGTAAGTGAGATGATGGTGGTACAAGTTCGTCCTTTCGGTCCTCGGACAAGATATTGGTGATGGATGTATTAAGTTTTAAAGAAATGATGACTCATTTCTTTAGTATAAAACGATTCTGAGCAAAGCTTCAGTGTAATATAATATATTATTATTTAAATACTGTTTACGTATTTTACGGTTATTTGTATAATTTTTGGTGAGTTATAATAATTTATTAAAGTGTGTATAAAAAAAAATCCTGACCACGATTTTTGAATTTTTGTTGGGATAATTAGGTAGGTATATCAGTAAGGTCATATTAAATTTTCAGAACTTTTTGTCAAATATTTAAAATTATATTACATAAAAACTTTCAAACAATTTGGTAAATTAAAAGTTCTATATTTAAGTCAAAAGTGCTATAATTGTTCTGAAAATGTTGTCCAAAATGAAAAAGTATGTAAAAAAATCATTATTTTAACTCAATTTAGAGTTAAATGTAGGTATACATTTATACTTAAAAACAAAGATTTTCTATCAGAATATTTTATTTAAATTAATTAACCTTTCCTTTATATTTATCATATTTACATCAAATTCAAGAAAATTGTATGAATGAAACAAATAATGACTTCTTTGTTTTAAGTATTTATAATTCATTGATTTAATGACGGCATCTTTAAATTGATGATGATAATTAATTGAGTATGGTTTTAACTTAAAAAAAAATCCTTATTTTAACTCATTTCAGCATTAATTCTATGTAAAATGCTATGCTTAATAATAATGATTTCATTTCATTAAACCATGGAACATTATTTTTCTGAGTGTAGTCACCATAGAAAATCTATTGCCTCGACGTTCTGGCGATCTCGACGTCCCTGTCAAAATCGCCAGTGGATATTGCGCGTTTAATATCGCGGAAACACACGCGAATCGCTTTAAGGACCTTAAACGACACTGTATCTTCGTTTTTATCTTATCTCTGCAACCCTTGAGTCTCGTCTTGTTTCCAACGTTCCATAAAATGTAAGTAATTCTATGTTCCATCACGATCTACCGATACCAACAGTATTTGCCCACACGTGTATACGAAATTCCGCCGTGACACCCAAAATCACATTAGGTATCTCTCTTACATCCAAACTCTCGGCTATTACTCTTTCTACTATTTTTTCTTGTCATCCCGTCAGAAAATAGGCTCTACTCAAAAGCTTAAGTCAATACAAAAAATAAAAATAAAGGTTAATAATTCAATTCAACATTCACACTATAAGTCTCTCTTGAAGTAGTGTCACTGGACCCCTCCCCCTTCTATCGTGTCGTTCAGTCAAGTAAATAATTATAAAATGTTTTACTTACATGTGTACATATAAAAGGACTTGTCCTGGGTGATTCATCATCGCCTAGCCGGAACCGCTGAAGCTTTGAGTATGAAATTTGGACAGTAGTTTTGTTTTGTGATGTAGACACCCACCAAGAAAGAATTTTTCGAAATTTAAGCATTAAAAAGGTTAAAAGGGTATAAAAAGGTGAAAATTAAAAAAATTACCTAGCCGGAACCGCTGACTCTATGAGTATGAAATTTGAACAGTAGTTTTGTTTTGTGATGTAGACAGTAGACACCCTCTAGACTTTCCAGAAACTTCTATTTTTAAAACAACAAGATAATCTAATGATTAATAATACAATTTTTAACAATAATAATAAGAATTAAACCAATAATAGTAATAGTAATTATAATAATACGTATATCATTTTTTTCAATTACAGAAAGTTATAATTTTTTGTGTATATTTTATTTCAACATTTCGTCAATTAGAATTGTATGTTACAATTTGACTTCGAAATATTAAAATCAAGTAGTTGTTTACCGACTTCTGATTGTTAGAATACATGGGCAACCTAGGATCAACATATCTAAAAGAAATATAAAAACTGATGAAATAAAAGTTATAGTAGGTAACACAAAAACCTGTACACGGGCGAAGCCGGGTTATTCAGCTAGAGCCCGGCCTTGATACCACTTGCCGCCGTACCTGGTATAATAATAATTATTGTTGCATACACTTGATAGATTTCCACATCGAGATAAGTGTACCTAGGTATCAGGTATCTAATAGTTTTATTTTCAATCTTGGTGTTGATTTCATTAAAAGTTTACATATATGTTTGTTCAATTTTACAGTATATTCGTGCAAATTTCCTCACCACCTTAGCTCAATAAATAACAAACAGTAAAATATTATTATTATAATGTATTGCTTGTTATTTTTGAGCATGAGGTATTGCAGATGGCGCGTTTTTTTTTTTGGAAAGTGGTGTCCCCAATGAGCAAAAATTACTCATCAGGCCTAATCCACTTACATAAAAATTAAAAGTTTTATTATATGAAACAGAGTAAACCAATAGTTAAAGATATTATATGGTTGTTAAGGTACGGTTTCCCTGCAGCGTCTTGACGCCGCGTCTAGACGCTACTAAACGCAGCGTCTTGACGCCGCGTCCTGACGCCGCGTTTACCCTGTTTTCTCTGTAGCGTCAGACGCCATAGATTTTATTATTCTATACCACTCTTTTAGATTGATCTTACAAAATTAAATCATAACCACTGCGACTGTTGTCTCTTTCACGCGCAGTTTTGATTATTGATAAGTTCAAATATTCAAATTTTTCATAATGAATATAAATGTAATTTTGAACAATATTATTAATAATAACAATATCATTTGTTAGTTATTAGTTATTACTTCGTGATGAAGAAATAGAAAACTATAGTTACTCATGAACTTGATTCCACAAAAAAGATAACCGTTTAACAATTTGGACTTTAATTTCATCGTATATATTTTTCCAAATAGCATTTCTAATAGTATTGTCCTTGTGGTCTTTATGGCTACTATCAAAAATCTATTCGTTATCTATTTTTCACGAGATTAATGAAAGCCTCGTTCTCTGTCGAGGAAAATGAAAATTTTGACATATTGACGCCGGGCGTCACGACGCAACACTGGTCCGGACCGGTACTGACGCCGGACGCCGCGTCAAAGCGATTGACGCGTCGCGTCAAACGCGAGTAGCGAAACCAGTCATACACAAAATACATAATCTAGGGTCTCGGCGTCAGACGCCGCGTCCAGACGCCGCGTCCGGACGCCGCGTCTGGACGCTGCAGGGAAACCGTACCTTTAGATAGACAGTTTTTAGATAAACAAATAGGTAATTTGTCGTGATATGTGAATGGCTAGTGACAGATTAAATTGTATTATACGTTTGTTATTGTTAGTCAAAATTAGATTATTTAAATCGTTCCCGTATAAGATACCTATAACGTGGGTGTGTGTGTGTGTGTGGGGGAGGGGGTCAGGATAGGGTACGTGACACTAATGATCACATATTACCTATATGGCTATGTAAAGTATTTTCAATTTCATATAATATTAATATATAATGTTCTTCATATTTTAATTTCAATGAATTTTAATTTAAAATATTGCCTTATGCTAATGATTAGTAAACATTAAACACTGATCAATGATCATGAATCATTTCTTGGTTTTTAAGTGAAATATTGTAACAATGCCATCACTTTACTCTAAATAGAAAACAGTAGAAATTATTAAATATTAAAAAATGTATAAAAATAAACATAAATAATAATAGTGGGTACCTGAAAATGAAATGGGTAAGTAGGAGTAATTTCATCACCAGAAAAACACTAATTTTTCTGTGGTTACACGCCACTAAATCTAGTGAAAATTTGAAAATTAAAGAAATTAAAAGTAAAATTTGAAGTTAAACGTATTAAAAAGAAAAAAATTGAATGTTATGAAGCTATTTATGGCCTTATTTTGATTTTTGAATGTCGACAAAAGGTCTACAGTGGTTAGGTATTTATAATCGAGTAGGTATTTGATACTATTATACTAAGTACGAAAAATAGATTTACAAATAATAACGAATTACTTACCTGTTGAGTCATCTATATTATCACCAACACATTATTATTAATTTAATAATAAAAGTGAAATACCTAAAAATGCTTTTATAAATTAACTGTATAGTTAAAACAGTATCTTGGGGACAATGTAAATAATATTAAAAACAAGCTGTCTGAAGAGTTATTAAATCTTTCAACGTCTTGGAAATACTTAAAATAGTTTGTGAACGATGAACTTAATGAAGGGATTGAAGGGATATGTTTGAATAGTAACCCAGAAAGCAAAAACAAGGAGGGGAAACCCGTCAAAACCATATAAAACTTATAAGAATTTTAACTACGTGGGTAATTATTTGTAAATATTAATTTGATAATTTTAAATATTTTAATTGTTTTTTAAGTTTTTATGCTTTATTTATGAAAGTTAATGCATCGCTTATTTATCAAAAATATAAGTGTCTTCTAACCGATCATGTTCGTGTGAAATTTTTAAACTTAAGTTGGATTAACAAATACCGTGGAGCAACTAAGTAGTAAAATTTAGGGAGCTAAACATTAATATTTGTTACGTAAACCACTTTATTAGTTCTGCAATGTAGTTGTAGTTTGATAATTAAGTAGATTTGTGTTAAAAGCCATAGTAAATAAATGAAAAAGGTTCTGCAATATTTTATTACATCAGTTGGTGTATGGTTTGTTACTAATTAGTTGTGGCTATATCTAAATTATAATTTAAACCTAAGTGGGCCGGTAATATTAATTTTACAGAACTGCATTTATTAAAAAAAATATATTAATTATAATTGATATAATAACCTTGCTAAGCATATAAACGCCTCCGATTAAGACGACGTCGCGGGGAATGGCGATATAGACCACGATTTCGTTGGCGGCGACGTCCACGGCGGCAGTGTCCTCGGCGACGTCCACGGCTCTTCTCCTCCTATCATCTCTGTACCTAAGGGACGCCCTTACCACTCTAAACGCTGCTATTCCGAACAAAAATAGATCAAACAACATTGTTTTTGCTACCTGACGTAGGCAATAATTAAATTAATAAAAAACTGTTTTTTTTCGACCGTTAATGAAAATAGTTTCGAAATTGTACCTTCTAAAATAGCGCGTATACACAAGTGACGTGTTGCCAGGAGACCAAATATTACATAAATAAACAATAAAAACACATCGCACAATTTAGCCAATGAGAAAAATGTATTTATCAGATATTTATATTTTGCTCTTTAAAAATAGGTACTTGTTATATTAAACGTGATTGTTCGATAATTCTAACTATGACGAAAAATCGACAATGGAATTTACTTATTTATTTTTTTTTTTTTACATAGGTTAATTATTTGTTTTGTATACGTTTACTGAAATCCTAAAACATTGTCACAAAAATGTATCGATATAAAAACGGGGAAAACCGTGACGTTCAACTGGGGACAACAACAACAACAGAAATCGTTTCAAGATATAAAATGTAAATTAAGCAGTGAACCCGTGGTACGTATGTATAATCCCGTCGCAGTTTTGACCGAAGTACACACGGACGCAAGCACCATAGCGATGTCGGGAATTTTACTTCAAGGAACGCGTAGTACCGACATGCATATGATTTACGCTGTTAGTAAGAAGACAGCAGACGCAGAATCTAGATATCATTCTAGCCGCCTCGAACTGTTCGCGATTATCTGGACCTTAAATCGCCTTCGTCCCTATTTGTTAGGTATCAAATTTACTGTAGTGACTGACTGTCAGTCCTTAGTTTATTTAAACATGTACAAGACGACAAAATCAAAAGTGGCTCGAGTAAAGGCCGTGAATAAAGGCCTAATAAAGGCTCTACTAAAGGCCGTGAATATTTCTTAAAACTTGCTCATAATATATCAGCGAGTATTTAGCACGTTTGTAATACCTTTATTACAGTTACGGTCATCGGAAAGACTTATTTTCGTAGGATAGTACCTACTTTTTGTATTGCATTTTGTCAGTGCTCTAACGATACTATTACGTATAAATGAAATTGCAATATTTTTTTTGTTTTTTGAACTCCACTCGATTAGAATATTATTTTCATGATTTGATTATTCATCAATATTTTATGGTTCGACCGACTTAATAGATGTTCGTATACTCGTATTTGTACACCAATAGGTACCCTTACCCTAGTACTCCATAACGTGTTTACAACATAATATAAATAATCACTACTTTAGTTGTAACTCGTAGATTACACCTTTATTTATAAACGTTATACGTCTTTCTGATTTTTACGACAGAAAAGCCAACATTTCAAATTCGATTTTTGTATAATTATATATCTGGCCACTTTATGTTACATACAGCGCGTAAAAACGATTCCGGTTAGGTAACGTAACGTTTTTGTAGGACCACACTTAGTGCGAGACGAGAAACAAACGAATTCTATTAATCTGTCAGTCAATACATAATAATAATATCGAATTGTGTATTCATAATGTATCGTACGCTCGTAGGTTGTCGACGGCTAAAACAGATTGTAGACAGCAGGTACCCGACCGGCTGCAATGCGCTCGGCAGCAGAGGCCTCGAAGAAATAACTATTCAGAAACATATGAAATTATGCTATTGTTCGTATATCTATATACTACACAAACTATTACATTTTTGCGTGTTTTGTGTGTGTCAGTGTGTGTGTGTGTGTGTGTCAGTGTGTGTGTGTGTGTGTGTGTGTGTGTGTGTGTGTGTGTGTGTGTGTGTGTGTGTGTGTGTGTGCGTGTGTGTGTGTGTGACGTGGGGAAAGGTGTATTATACCCGTAGTACAAAATCGCCCGAGAGATAATTGTGTTTGTTTTACTAACACAGCGGTTCTCAAACTGTGCTCCGTGGAGCCCTAGGGCTCCGCGAGAGTAGTCTAGGGGCTCCGTGGCTCCCTGGGCATATCTGTATTTATTAAATCCATTCTATAACAGAATATGAAAAATTCATTGAAACGACCACCGATTCATATTTAATTCTTTAAAAACTTTATTTGATAAAATATCATTAACAGATTTTTGGTGCAGTAACAGTATTGCAAACGAATATCAATCTCTGGCTAAAAAATCTATATTAGCTTCTTCCTTTTGGAACAACATATATGTGTGAAACCAGATTTTCATCATATGCATCAACGAAAACAAAATATCGTAATAAATTGGATGCGGAAGCAGACATGCGAATCCAGGCTAAATATTAAAATACTGGTCAGTAAAAAAAGCCAACATCATGGATCACATTAAAATCACTAAATATTAAATTTTATAAATTACTAAAATAGAATGTTCTTTTTTACTGTTAAATTAATTAAATAATTTGTGTATTTTCATATTTTACAGAAAAAATAAATAAAAAGAAAATCATATGAATTGACATCATTTTGTATGAATTATTGTTGTCTCAAATAGACATTTATGATTTTTGGGGCTCCGTAATTTTTTTTAGGAACATAAGGGCTCCACGAACAAAAAACTTTGAGAACCGCTGTACTAACACACACAAATTATACCACGGCGTGGTAATTTCACGTGTCTCATTCTCCTACTCGTGCGCGCGCACGTGGTCCTCCGGATATCTAGCCGGTGATTAAAAACAATTGGATTTCGGGTGGCCGTTAAACTTAATTGAAGACGACCCGTCATCACGACGTGTATTAGGTATACGTATCGTTATTTAATACATTATTTTACGACAAACATGTGAGTACGCGTAGGCAGGGGCGCAATTTCACTGAAATAACTGGGGGTGCTGAAGCCCCTCTATTTTATAATGTTATTTCGTGGCTATCGATACTTTCAGCCTTCAATTAATAACCATTTCGTCATATTACACCATTTAGAAATGGCTACCTGTGCTTTGAAAATAATATACTTATTTAATTGCACATTTATTAATAAACGTAACATTACATTCTGAGCGATTAAATGATTTATTTTTAAAATAAAATATAATTTTATAACATCATTCTTCTTTCAATTTTACCAAAAATATATTGATAACTTCATTTATATCAATATCATTGGTTAAATCCTTTTCAATATATTATAATATTGACAAATCTGTCAATCTCTCTTGACCCATCGATACCATAAACCAAGTTTTGACTTTACTTAGAGCTGAAAATGATCTTTCGCATGTAGCTGAACTTATTTGAAGTGTAAAAGCAACCTGGAATTTAAAAAAAATTTAATATTTAATATTGTTAGAAAAAATTGTATTTATATAAAAATTATAAATTAAATAATAAATTTCATAAGAATTAATTGTTACTTGTAATAATATGTAATGATTTGGATGTACATGTTTTTCAACTGTTTTCTTCAAATCTTGAATATCGTATTTTTCATTTACCATTTACCATTTTCACGATTATTATTTGAAGCATTATATTTAATTATTTATAAATATAAATAAAACAATAACAACTGTTTTTCTTTACATAATTACTAGTACAATGCAAATAAACACGGTTAAAATTTGGGGGTGCTGATTTCAAAACTGGGGGTGCTAAGCACACCCTAGCCCCCCCCAAATTGCGCCTATGCGCGTAGGTACCAAGTTTAATTCGTTGATGACGAATTAAATTGTTATATATTAGATTATTCTTGTCGACTATTATGTAACGCCGTCGTTGTCGTGGCCGCGTCTGGATATCGTCGTTCGGCGTTCGTTCGATGCTGTCCATTCAGAGGCGCAAATCCCCAGGATCAGGGAGGCACTTTCCCCCCAAATAAAATTTGGTTGTATGTGTGTATGGGGTGGGTCCTAGTTGATACCTAGGTGATATTATAATATTGAACGATAAATTCTTAATTTTATATTATTAATTTTATTTATAAGTATATAAATATAAATAGTATTATAGTATTTTATATTGCCAGTGTGTGAGTGATGAGAATATTGAATAGCAAATTGATTTTCACATCTATAAATAACTATTATCGATTATAATTTATCACATTCGGGGCGACGCCGTTTTGTTTTATTGTCATATCAATAAAATATTTATTATAATTGTTTAATTAACAATTATAATAAATATTTTAGTGTTAGGAAATATTATGTTAAAAATATTGTTTAATCGTGAATACTGAATTGTATTTGTGATCATACGAATGTGACTATGCTCTATGTCTCCATTTGGCCCATATATGCAAATTTATTTTTTTATTAAATTATTGTTTTCTGATATTTAAACAATTGTAAACAATATGGATTCATTATTTTTATTCCAATTAATATGATTTTTTTTGTCAAGTAATTATTGATAAGTGTATATAATGCGAGCAATTTATTCATGGGTGGGTATTTGATACTTTTATTTTGTCCCCCCATAATTCCAACTACAAAAAAAAAAGTTTACGTTAGTTTGCGCCTCTGTGTCCATGGAATATTCTCAAGTCTCGTGTATCAAAGTCCTCTCAACTACACTCGATGTTGTCTAAGCGTTGGTTCTCATTTCATTTCGTGGATTAAGCTGTAAAGCGTTTCATTAGGATAGTTGATTGTGGCGTTAAAAGTCTAATAAAATCCCAACTATTCATTACGACCCCCGTATAATTGAGCAGTATTATCGAGTATCCAATTCGAAATGTTTATCTGACTGAAGAGTTTATACATACTACAATATTTTTGATAATACAAATTAAAAGTTCTATATTTAAGTCAAAAGTGCTATAATTGTTCTGAAAATGTTGTCCAATATAAAAACGTATGTATTTGATATTGGATAAAATTTTCAAGTTTCTAGCTTCAATACATTTCGATTTATGACTAAATACCTAAAATCTGAACAGTGAAAATCTCGTTTACGGCGGATTTTTACCGATTTTACCGTTTTTACTCAGTTTTTCGATCGTTATTGTTGATTACTGGGAAAACTATGGAGATTTTGGAAAAATGACCTCTATAAAGTACCATCTCAGTTCAATTTCGAATCTAAAAAGTTGCTGGACGAAACTTTTGGACAAGGATTTCTATACGAAAAAGTGTTTACAGAAAAAAAAAATAAAAATAAATAAAAATAAACATCATTGTAAAACCATAATATCCTTCGCTTCATTCAGAATCTAAAATATCCTTTGATCTCATTATACACAGCGTCAATTAGACTGACAGAATTTTCGTTTTTTGATCAAATAGTATCGTACGAATACGACACGTATTTATGTACGTATATAGTATATACACGTTTTGTATTAAAAGTTTAAATCAATTCCGGAATAAAATTATCTGGACGCGCGTGTTTTCGGTCCGAGACGACAACGCGGTAATTATTGATATTTTATATTCATTTACGTACGCGCGGGGAGTGGGACAAGACACGACTATAGAGGGATAAACGAAACGTGTTCTTCGAGATAACGCGTACACCGTCGTGGGTTAAGACATTAAATTACATTGATATCGATCGTGAACAAACGCTACGACGCGACGTAGGTACGGTATAAACCATATTGTGTGTATAATATAATATTATTGTACTGTATCGACTGCCGAATGCGCGGCGATCGGCCGAGTGGTGTGTGTTCTATACTTCTATATAAGTGTCCCGTTTTCGAGGATACCGCCGCCGCGCCCCGTTTCGATCGATAACAAACGAGACTTTTGACGAACGAGCGTGATGCGACCAAACCGGTAACGTAATGCTACACCGCCGACGCGACGTCTCGTTAGCGGGGAAATCCACGGTCTAACAGATTTAGCGACCACTTACGTCGCTCGTGAGAGGAACAGCAACTTTATTTTAAGCGAATTGCCCGTCTGTCAAGTTGCCTATATGACACAGTGTAAAAAATCAGACATGTTGTCCGATTATAAAAGTATGTATTTGATATTGGATAAAATTTTCAAGTTTCTAGCTTCAATACTTTTCGATTTATGACTAAATACCTAAAATCTGAACAGTGAAAATCTCGTTTACGGCGGATTTTTACCGTTTTTACTCAGTTTTTCGATCGTTATTCTCGATTACTGGAAAAACTATGGAGATTTTGGAAAAATGACCTCTCTAAAGTACCATCTCAGTTCAATTTCGAATCTAAAGAGTTGCTGGACGACACTTTTGGACAAGGATTTCTATACGAAAAAGTGTTTACAGAAAAAAAAATAAATAAACATCATTGTAAAACCATAACTCATAAGATCCTTCGCTTCACTCAGAATCTAAAATGTAAAACATATTAAAATATAGTACGGATTACGGAGTGAACTTGGAACATAAAATATATAAATTATTGTATTTTAAACATGGTGATCAAGATTATTAGTAAAATGACAGTTTGTTTACACTATGACGGTGTATAATATTAAGATTATAAGTGTTTATGAATAATGTTAAATGTGTCTCGCATGATAAGTAAACACATTTCTTGCAATTCTCTTAACTCTAATGTATTTTTTTTTTAACAATTCTTTGAGCAGAGGTGATGCGGTCCCACGTGCCTCGAACCATCGTCCATGAACTTCCCAATTATTAATATGGTATTTTTCATTAAATAAAAAGGTACACTTGGCTCGTAAATGGATTTCTTCTCTTCATCCACCAACTTGTCATGGTTATCCTCGATTGTTTCCCATCACAGCGCATTTTCGGCGACGACGCAACAAAATGTATTTAAAACACAATGAAAGTCTCGTCTTGTTCAGTTTTATCGACGATATAATTATCGTCTCAACGAATTTTCACTTTCGTCCGATCGAATCATTGAGAGGTAAAAAAAAAGCTGGTAAGTGAGATGATGGTGGTACAAGTTCGTCATTCGTCCCTTCGGTCCTCGGACAAGACATTGGTGATGAATGTATTAAGTTTTAAAGAAATGATGACTCATTTAATTAGTATAAAACGATTCTGAGCAAAGCTTCAGTGTAATATAATATATTATTATTTAAATACTGTTTACGTATTTTACGGTTATTTGTATAATTTTTGGTGAGTTTTTTTTTTGTAATTAAACCCTCATAAAATATTAAATTAGATATAACTCATTTAAACTTCAATCGTTATAACAATTATAACTCATTAGAAATTTTCTGTCACCAAAAGATTCGAAAAATGTTTTTATATATATGTTCCAAGTTTTATTGTGATCAGATACACCAAAAAAGTTTTAAACAGATTTTAAGCACAAAATTAACGTAAAAACAGCCAATATTTTCGTATACGAATTTATATTAACTTATTAAAACATGTATTAAAAGTAATTCTGACTAACGATTTTTGAATTTTCGTTAGGATAATTAGGTAGGTATATGAGTAAGGTCATATTAAATTTTCAGAACTTTTTGTCAAATATTTAAAATTATATTACATAAAAACTTTCAAACAATTTGGTAAATTAAAAGTTTAAAGTTCTATATTTAAATCAAAAGTGCTATAATTGTTCTGAAAATGTTGTCCAATATAAAAAAGTATGTATTTGATATTGGATAAAATTTTCAAGTTTCTAGCTTCAATACTTATCGATTTATGACTAAATACCTAAAATCTGAACAGTGAAAATCTCGTTTACGGCGGATTTTTACCGTTTTTACTCAGTTTCTCGATCGTTATTCTCGATTACTGGAAAAACTATGGAGATTTTGGAAAAATGACCTCTCTAAAGTACCATTTCAGTTCAATTTCAAATCTAAAAAGTTGCTGAACGAAACTTTTGGACAAGGATTTCTATACGAAAAAGTGTTTACAGAAAAAAAAATAAATAAACATCATTGTAAAACCATAACTCATAAGATCCTTCGCTTCACTCAGAATCTAAAATGTAAAACATATTACAATATAATACGGATTACGGAGTGAACTTGGAATATAAACTATATAAATTGTTGTATTTTAAACATGGTGATCAAGATTATTAGTAAAATGACAGAATTTGTTTACACTATGATTGTATAAAATATTAAGATTATAAATGTTTATGAATAATGTTAAATGTGTCTCGCATGATAACTAAACACATTTCTTTCAGTTCTCTTAACTCTAATGTATTTTTTTTTTAACAATTCTTTGAGCAGAGGTGATGCGGTCCCACGTGCCCCGAACCATCGTCCATGAACTTCCCAATTATTAATATGGTATTTTTCATTAAAAAAAAAGGTACACTTGGCTCGTAAATGGATTTCTTCTCTTCATCCACCAATTCGTCATGGTTATCCTCGTTTGTTTCCCATCGCATCGTATGGACCACAATCATTCCTTTGCCTTTTGTTCGGTCGAGGACGACTATATCGGCTCTCCTGTTTCGGTGGCGATTATCTTCCGTGTATACCAAGCAATGCACTTCTTCGTGTACCTCGAATCCTTTTTTCCCAAACAGATTTGCTAGCAGGGTGTGAATTTTACGGTTAATTTTATGTGCCGAATTTCCGAACAGTCCTGATCGTGGACACGAGCCACGGATGTGGGAAAGCGTTTCAATTGTGTTCTTCTCGCTGCAAGGAGGATTCCTGCGATGTGTCGCTTTCCCTGACTCTGTCCTCCCGTCGCACGATTCGCCATCGAATTCATTGACATCTTAATACCATTGCACCAGTCATCACTACTCTTGTTATACCCGATTTGTTTGATACCCAGCAGGGGTAAATGATTTGTACCGTTTTATACCCATACGCCTCTCTGTGGCGTTTGTGACCATTTGTCAAACTCAAATGCCCGGTTTACAGTTTGACGGTCCCTCCGCTTTCAAAGGGACTCGGCACCGGAATATGCAGCCACACAATGAGTGTGCGGCTCACAATAAATTTTACGAATACTGTCCTCGTGTTCGTTTTAGAAAATAGCCCTCGCGTGTCGCTACGAAACCGCACGTTATTTTTTTTCTTCGCTCGAGATTATAATAATTAACGTTTTGTCGAAATGTTTATCGAACAACGTATAAACCATTACGTTATATTTTGACTACGAGAAAAAAATCCAAGCGTCCCAGGCCCTACGGTCGAAAAAGGTCTTTGGAGTGTACACCGTGTGACGCGAAACGTGTTTAAAAGTGTCCGATTCAGTACCTAGCCGTTTCGTCTCGGATTCCGGCGTGGCAGATTCCGGCCGGCAACGCGTGAAGATCCGTTTGACGTTCGAGTTCGTGTTTCACGACGATAGACAGGGTTTTTACAAAATTAAAAAAAATAAAATAATCAAACACGTCGGGAATTTTATTCGATCCGATCTTTCGGGTGAGAAAACGTGTTCGCGGGAGGGCCGTGACCTCCAGACCGCCCCTGTCCGTATGTATAACACGGGTCGTACACCCGTCTTGGCGACGACACATAATAGAATAATAACGACGAACAATGTGTGTGTGTGTGTGTGTTATCATAAAATCCGTGCAGACACGACGTGATCTCGTTTTGATTTATTAATATTATTATTTAATTTTTTTTTTTCAAACTTCGTCCGCACTACACAATGTCCATCACGTGGGACCTTTTTTTCTTTTCCTTTGCCGGGGGAGGAGTACACGCCCGTGCGACGCCAGTCGACACAAAGGCCAGGTGGAACCGGCCCGCAGTCGACGGGGCTGACGCCACACGAAGAAAGAGTCCGGTCCGGTGTATACATAATATATAATATATATTATATACACGTGTCGCGAACCACGGGGTGCGTGAGAAATATTTTTACTAATTATGTTGGTTTCTCTTTGCTCGGCGCGCCCTCGTCACGCGGTTAGGTTACACGCGGTCTTTGTTTTCAGCGCACAATATACGGAGGTATAATGCGTATAACGTGTATGATAGGTGCAGTGCCGTAGCGAACAAATGTCGCGCCGGGTGCGAAACTTCAAAATGCGCCCTCGTGAACTGTAGGTTATTATAAAAACTCAAAGTTGAAAGATTTTTATAAACTTCTGCAGAATTATAAGTATACTAGGAATTAATAACGGTATTCAGCTGTTAGGTTTTTCAACGGCCTATTTCGACGACGCAACGCAAATAAAACGTAACGCAATTTTTTTTAGTAGATCGACAACTTTCGACAACGATCAACAACTTTATATTAGTCTAAGTTTGCATTCGAAATAACTGTAATGTGAAAATGTAAAATGTATTTACGTATAGTATCGGCATACGAAACTATAATGGAATTATTATACGTCCATAGTATACGTAAATAAATTTTATATTTTGATAAATATGAATAAAATAGATTAATCGTAACTACTGTATGGATTTATACGAAACTATAATTATTATCTGATATTAGCTCTATGACGTTGAAGTTCTTGTTCATAATATATATATTAGATTTAACATAAAATTAAAATTATTCATTTTCGCGCCCTCCCGAAATTTCACCCGGGGCGTAAGCACCGTTCTCCCCCCCCCCTTAACCCCTTTGCCACGGCCCTGGATAGGTGCAACGCTCACGTCGTCACACGCATACTTAAATGTGATATATTCGACGAGTGGAGGTACTAGTACGGACCGTGACCCATTATAACCGTGTTTTACGGCTGCGCGCGGGCACCGTTGAAAATCTGGAATTCGGACCGCTCGAGTTCGGGGAGATTAGCGAAGGACCCTCCATTCCTTTGTGCTCGCGGTCTGAAGTGCAGATCGCGTGGCTGGAAATTCTCGGGCGGGTCGTCGATCGGGGCGACGAAAACGCTTCCGAGGGCCATAGAGATGTTTACGAAAAACCGCGTAGGTGCAAAATAAAAGAGCGAGTTAGATAGACGACGTGTTTATTTTTCGAGCAGCTACTCCTCTAAGCGTATGAGTAATTTTGCGATGTCCACTCATAAACGTTGACGATACACAGCAATAGTATATCTGTCCTCCGTGTATATTATTGTGAGTCTGAGATGTTTGCCCGACACTTCAATTTCCGTACATTATTCGCCCGACAATATATTTGACATATTATTATTATTATTATTATTATTATTTATCGATACGCGATATTTTTATACAATAATTCAAAAAACCAAAATCAGACGAATATTTTACTATGGGTAATATTGTTCTATGTGAAAAAGTACTAAGTGATAAGTGAGATTTTACAGAAAGTTATAAAATATATATAAATAAAATGTTACTGTGTTGTCGGACACGAACTATACTATAACATATAGAACGGAGAGCTGAATATATTATAATTCGTGGAAGAGCAATTAGTACTCTGACTCGCAGTAAATACGCTGAACGTGAAAAACGTATTAATGCAATCATTCAAGTAAATGACAGGGGAAATCGACCAAATTTATCATTTCTAAAGAGAATCGCTCATAACATTAAATTGTAAGTAGTGCATTGTAATGTTCTTATTATTATTAATTTTTGACACGTATTTATTTATAATTATTAGTCGTATAATTTTTAATGTAAGATGAATTTTCATATAACATAATATAATATAATCATTTTTTGAAATTTTGAATAACTTTTGACACAAATTTATTTATAATACCTGTAATTAGATATTGTCGGGCAACTGTAGTGTCGGGCAAATGTAATGCCGGTCAAATATACTGTCAGGTAAATGGTTTCAACATTTGGTTAGGCAATTGAATGTTGGGAAAGAGTACTGATCCTTACAAAAGTTTAAATGTACCTCCAAAGATTTATGACGTATGAAATAAATCTACACACTCGCTTATTCTCTCATTGTTCAAATACGGTATACGCGTGTTCTTATCCGTATCTTTATAGTTATTTTTTATCTTGACGCTGTTCTTGGCTTCTTACCTATATTTAATGGAAGCCACTAGTAATTACATATTTTGATAGAGAACCATTTTTTTTTTTTTTTTTTAGATAGGTTGATTTTTATATTTGTATTATTATAGATCGACGATTTAATAGACGCCTATTTTAGAGGTGCAGAAAAGCAAAAGCCCACCGAAAAAAAGTATTCCCAATGATCCACTGCTCTAAACACGTGTTTAAATCTCTTATACTGTTGTTCTATTGATACGAATTCAAGGAACGAAATTCCTAAAATAAAAAAAAATCATCATCATCTATTTTATTTTGTGTTATGAATAGAGGTTTCCGTTGGAAAAAAGTAAAAAAATTTAAATCGATAAAAAAGTAGTTTTATTATTCCTTTGAATTTTATACGGAAAATACTCCACATGTATTCCTCCTGAACTGCAGGATTACAAACGGGACGAGGACGCTTAAAAATTCACCCCGTATAAACACGTATAAAATATTATACGCTCACTAACGCGTATTACTCACGGGCGACGGCACGCGGCGATGCTGGTTTTTTTGGTTTTTTTTTTTTTTTTTTTTTTTTATTAATTTATTACGTTTTTAGTTAGGCCGCTTGCGTGCCAGCGTATTCGTGTAAAACACGGACGCGGGTTTTCCTCTCTCCTCGCGTCCACGCCATCCGCGGGAAACGTTACATTATATTATTATACATCGCACGCGGTCGGTCGGTCGGCCAACGTTGTGATTACGTTTAAATTAAGTTTTTGATGGGTTTTATTTCGTTTATTACGCGTACGCACACACGTCGTACACTCGTATAAATGCCTACGTATTTATTTTTTTCTCCGGCCGTCGACTCGAACCGTCCGGGTCCGGTCGTCGTTCCTCGATCACGTATTTAGGACCGAACCGCCCCCATCTTTTCCTACACACACGCCCGTCGCGGAACGCTCGTCACCCGTCGCGTTTACCTGCTCGCGCCAGCCGCGGCCGCACCCTCCGTCGACTCCGACATGCAGGCTGCGGCCTGTGCAGACGTATTATATGTATGGCCGACGTGATTTCTAATTAAAAAAAAAAAAAAAAAAATCACTCGCCTCCGTCCCTGCAGCCACCGCGGCCGGGAAACAAGCTTTTGTCCCCCTCCATCCCCCCGCGACGCTTATTATACATCACGCGTGTACGATAATAGACGCATTCCGTTATTAATCGAATATTACACCGCCGCCGCCGCCCCGGCGAACCGCCCGACCGTATGTTCACGTTTTTCGGTATATTATAATACATCACATTAAATCGTTATCGTTATTATTATTATTATTATACCTGGCTGATTTTGCGTACGTAATAACGTGTGTGAGGGGTGCGTCAGAGGGAAGAAAGTAGAGCGTAAAAAAAAAAAAAAATCGCCACAATACGTCCCGGACCGGGCGTGTGTCTACTTCAGTAATTACTACTATACCTACTGTGGTATAACACGGGGATGGCCACCCGACGGATCGCGTAACGTTTTTGATACATGGCTCGTGGTCACTTCCCAAAATATTTAAAAATAAAAATCAATACCGACGAAAAATTATTTCGTGCATTACTTCAAGTACATGTTGGAAGCCAATAAGTAATTTATTTATTTATTTATTTATTTATTTTATTATTAATCAATTAAGGCATTCCTAGCCAGAGTAGCTATCTAAGCCTATTTATAATAATTACATACAATTTTCTTACAAATAAGTGTGATATAAAAGTAATTTCTTTAAAACAAGAGAAAAATAAGGCTTCTTTATATTTTTAAGGATATATGGACCATGTCGTGACCTGCAAACAGGTGAACGGCGTAAAAGACACAATGAGGAGTTACATCACCTATATAACAGACCGGATATAGTTAAGGAGATAAAAAGAAGAAGATTGGAATGGGCAGGTCATGTGTGGAGGAAACCTGATGCTTTGACAAAGACGGTCTTACAAGAGAATCCAAGAGGGAAAAGACCACTAGGAAGACCCCGAATGCGATGGGAGGATTGTGTCAGGAAGGATGTAGCAGTTTCTCTGCCGGAGGAAGATTGGCATATGCTGGCACAAAATCGTGAAGGATGGAGGCAGTTATGTTTGGATGTTTGGTCTAAAAGGCCGTAAACAAAAAAAATAAATAAATAAATAAATGGCCACTTATTAGAAAATAAAAATAAATTTCCCGAATTTTCCGGGCTAAATTATTATCAGTTTATGATCTTTACGTTTTCGTGCAAACCGTCATACAACACACGGTTTTTACTCACGTTTTCAACTTACAGCTCATCGTCAGTTGTAGAGGATAAAGTTTTCACCGTTTTCGACATTATTCGATTAAATAAATTCGTTTATAAAACACACATAATAAATTCGTTCGGAATAAAATCGCAATGTGACGGACGCAAAGCACTGCTTCCGGAGCAGTGCGATCGTTGAACACAACGACTGTTGTTGACACGCACACGTCGATCGCACATTGGAAACCACGATGATGCATTTGTTTATAGATCAGTCGATTATGCATTCGATGCCGTCGATCGTTGCTGCTACTCGCAGCATGGAAACTGTACCTCAAGACAGTGCTTCTCAACCTTTTTTGTTATAGGGCCCCCTAAATTTAATGTAAAACCGTCAAGGCTCTCTTCCATGGGTGTAAAAGCGTTTGAGAGTGTATTTGAACATATGGCACACATCGGTCGTTCTTCCTTCTTTACGCATGATGCAATAAAACCAAATTTTATATATTTTGAATTGTACTTGCGTTTTTTTTTTTATTGTTTGCAGGTAAAAATTCATTTTTTCTTTTGCTGGTTGTTGAACTAGAATTATCTGTTTATGGAAATCTTATGTTACTAGTTGAAGTAGAAGTATCTGATTTTATATTTCAAGGCCCCCCAATCATATAGACATGGCCCCCTAGAGGGCCGCGGCCCCCAGGTTGAGAAGCACTGCCTTAAGACGTGCGTATCGTGCGATAAAACGATATCGCATGTATTTATTGCGACGTGATATCGAGCTTAAATTAAACGTCTCCGCGGAGTCTGCTCGCTATTCGCAATAGTCTGCGCCGACGACGTCTATTTTGTGTAACATCGTATAGAAACAATACGAAGACGTTTCAAAGACGTCACGTACAAAACGCGTACTGCGAGTATAATATACGTTTGCGTCGTGTGTGTGTGTGTGTGTACAATGAACACGTTTACAAGAGGAATTAATTTGGTTTGCTTTAGCAGAATTTCTATATTCCGAGCGATGTTTGCTTTTGTGAAACCAGTCGGTTCTCCGTCGTGTGGAATACACGAGAGGCGAGAGAGCCGACTGTATAGGTACCTAAATGGTATTTGTTTTTCCACAGACGCGCGCGCGCGTCGTCGTCCCCGTCGACCGGCGTTTCTCGTGATGATGTTTGCTGCTCCTCGACGAGACGAAATTGTTCGAGTGAAAAATCAACACACGAGTGTTTGTCTCCGCGCGACGCATAATTGTATAATATAATAGGCTGAAAATAAAAACGAAAACGAAAAAAACTAAATAAACGAAACGTTTTATTTATTTTTTTCCGACGAAAGATAAAGTAGTAAGTAAGTAGTAGTTAGTGAGTAAGTAGGCAGATGTTTCTTTTTATTTTCAAGTTATCTTATTATTATTATTATTATTTTTTTTTTTTTTTACTGTCAACACAAATAAATAATAATGGCGATTGAACAAATCCGACTCTTCACGATTACGGCGGTTACGGTCGCGACTGTTCCACTGAAAATATCTCTGGATCAGCAACACTCAGTGAACCGTAAGTTAGTGTGCGTGTGTGTGAGTGATAGCAAAAAAAAAAAATGCATTGAACTTCATTCGACACGGGTTTGATGATTTTTTTTTGCTAATATTCGTCTGAATCCGGGACCAAACGGTATTGTTGTCTTGAGATACAAAATCTATCTAATGTTTATGCCATTTTCGGGTACACGTATTCTCATATATGAGACACTATATTGTCATCGCTAAGAACAAATTTGATTGTTCGACAAGCGTGCGTGATCATTTTTTCACGCGTGAATAAACTTACGACAAAGTGTGTTGCGTCGTTCTTGAAAATATATTTTTCTCAATTAAAATGCCAGCAAAAAGGAATCAAATACTCGTAGTAAAGACCATTTAAGTTGAAAGTAAACTCGTCGAACGCTATACGGATGATATTACGTATAGTTGACGACTATTATACAATAATAGTTTCTGTGATATTATATTTGTCGCTTCGACAAACCCGCGATGGTACCGAGTATACGGCTCGTCGTGTGTGTAGTCGTCGAACTTTTTAGTATTTTCATACTTAAAACGTTTAAAAGAACGACCGAGTGTGTGCGTTACGGATGTGTGCAGTAAGATTAATATCATATATTTTTATCCTTTGTGGTATTCCTTTTACAGTGCTACAATACACGCGTGTTAGTAAGTCGTGCACGATATTCCTATCACGTGATTATAGTACGCGAAAGGGGTTTAACCCTTGGACGAAATATCTTCCACGATAAATAGCTTATAATTTTTTATTTCTACTGAGCCGCTCGTTCTTTTATGTTTTAGAATATTTTATTTATTATTGTTTTTTTTTAATTTCGACACATTTATTCGAGTCGTATGTGCGAACTGTCTTACGAGAACGTGTTCTATAAACCGTCGGATACTTTCGTCTCGGAATAATTATTTAGGTGCCCGAAATGCACCCGGTCCGTGAGCCACCGGTCTCGGTTTCGAGTACTTTTTTTTTCTTTCTTTTTTTTTTTATTACCGAAAGAAATTTGTCGTTGAGGGGTTTGACCCGAGCGTATATTTGCAGCAGGATTTGATTTTTTTTTATGGCGTCGCTGCAAATGAAAAGAGAAGTGATTGTAAAACGTGAACGACGAGTAAAAATCATAAAAAATTATAACACAAATTTAGTTTTTACTAGTCCCGGAGCCGTGTGAAGGCTATAAAAAAAACTACATCTACGTGTGTGTGTGCGTGTGCGTGTATGTGTAAACTACATAATATACTGCCGACGTCGCGTTTCTTCAAAATATTACGTATTTATTTTCATGTACTTACGTGTATCGTCGTCGCACCGCTGCTCGTCACCGCGAAAACTCGCGTTCTATACGACGACGGGGTGTATAATAAAAACACGCGGCCGACACCGGGCGAGAGAAGAGAGATAAAAGACAGAGAAGTTTCGTAACGATCCGAGAAATAAGAAGCGTTTCGACCGACACGTCAAATCCGTCGCACATACCTATATAATATTATATCGTATTGTGTACGCGTACACGTGGCGTACGTGTGCACGTGGCTTTGCAGGCGATCGCCTGGGAGATTCGGTAATACGATTTCTGAAAAATAAAATTTTCTCAAACGACAACAAAGACGACAAAGACGCGCGAACACGTAGTTTATTTTCCGCGTGTTTACGGCTTTAATCGCTTCCAAAACTCGTCGTTTCCGAGACATCCTGATGCGGCGGGACTTCTATAATAGCCGTACGCCATTGCCGTCGCTGCCGTCGTCTCGTGTTTTACACCCTTTGTTCTCCGAGGGCTAAAAGGCCACATTCGCCGCCGAACGGCACACGTTTTATGTTGTTGATTTCATCAGTTTGCTTATTAACAATACTGCAGTATATTTTTGTTTTTTTCAAACAGATAACATTTTTGTTTTATTTTTAGACGTTGATAATTAGGTACTGCCTATATATTATGATTCAGCGAGTCCCGCGAACAGGTGTACAAACATTTGACCATTTTCTAGTCGTATAGGATGCCTCGTAAAGACGATTATTCGTCACAAGATCGTAAACTGCAGTATATACTCTATTAGTTTCCCGATTTAATTTATTATTTTTAAGTCCTTCGATGTTTTTTCTTTATTTTGTCGACACTATTTGTTTAAATACGTTTAACTATAAGCAGTGGCGTATTTTTGGTGATTTTGAGGGGTGTCTAACATTTATTAAACCTCAAAAACAACATTTTTAGATTTATTTACTGATGTAAAAAATATTGAACTTACTTTTTAGCAATTTGCTATGTTAGGAATTTACAAAAAGTTTTACATTTGAAACTCATGTAAATGGTACAATAAAAATGTTGTTGGTCATGATGAAACACAAATGTCCAATATATTAGGACTTTTAAAGTCGTGGAGTGTTCAGACATTGAAACCCCCCCCAAAAAAAAAATACGCCACTGACTATAAATATATGATATGAGTGATTGAAAATAAAACTAAACAACTTATCCAACACATGACAAATGCAATATTTGAAAAGTTTAACAGTCCTTTTGGGGCCGTCTTTATACTCAAAACAAATCGAATTTTATCGATTATAATTCGTGTTTTTTTTTTCAGGAAGTATCCATGTCTCGTTGTCGATGACGCTCGACTACTACTACTGCACTGCTGGGCTGTAAGCAAAAATCTGACGCACATGTCAATATTACAATTCAGCGGGAGCTCCACAGAAAAACATCACGTTGCTAATGTTTGTACACGTTAAGCCTACGTCGGATTTAGGGGCTCACAACGCGTTTTTTGTTTTGTACATCGACCGGTCGCGTTTACGGCATGGATTTCGGCCTAGGTCGTCAGTGTTACGTTATAAATTATAATGATGAGAAAACAGGATCACTGAAATAAATCACCCGGCTAGTGTCCGTTATTGCAACAATAAATATACCTAGACATTCTGAGGTTCGACCAGGATTTTTTTGAAGGAAGTGCCCAAACGTGAGAAATAATTTCATTGAACAACGTGACAAGAAGTTTGAAATAAAATATGTAATCTTCTTTTTCGTTGTATCATTGCTGAAAACACTGTCGTCGGTTCAAACTTCGGTCACGGGCGGCTCTCTCTCTCTTTCTGGGCAGGCGACTGTTTAAAAAGAGCGGCCGCCATCTCCGCCGTGCAGAAGGCAACGGGAAACCACTGCACAGTAACGCTTCCTTCCCGAGTTACAACTTACCTTAGGATTTGTTGACCCTAAGAAGGAGAAGAATTACTTAAAAGGTCGTAACGGAAGTATAATACATTTGATGATTTTCTACACAACAATAGACGACGCGTGAACGCATTAGGTGCAGAAGTCACGCATATATCTAATGAACGTTTATAAAATATATTCGAATATTTCAAACACCGTAAGGATTAAAAAAAAAAAAAACCGGGTTACCGATTTCAACGAGTAAAAGTAATAATTGACATTAAACGATTCTTTTTGTTTTTTTTACGTTTTTACGATGCGAGGGGGCAGGGTTCGTCCTGACTCGGAGTGTCGGTCGATAGGTCGGCTGCATACGAATTGCGTCCCCGATATAAAAATTGCGATTTGTGACATACTAATTGCGTCCCGGGTTTTCGATACGACTATACGAATTGCGTTCCGGGTTTTCGATACGACTATTCTAATTGTGTATCGATTATCTGACATCAGAATATACCTTTGATAATCTCAATACAAATACAATCAAACACTTACATAAAAATTCGTAGCAGTAGTCAAAGGAAGAAAATAAGACGTGAAATATGTGAAAAACAAGAATTTTTAAGAAATCAAATGATGAAATACGACTTTAACGAAATTACACGTTTTGATTATGTTAAAACTGTATCGTTCAAATTTTTACCGAGCCATAAATAATATTACAATAACATGTGATAACTATAACCTTATAACCTAACTTATATTTTTTGAAAATTTTATATTTAACGACGAAAACAATATTTTTGATGTACATAATAATTACGAAACGATAAAAAACAATATTTTTAACCTACCTTTGGCAATATAATATTTTATGTTGCTATTGACAGTCCTAAGTCTGTATTAAATGGGAAGGAAAATAATGTATTTATATTGGACGCAATTAGTGTAGTTGTTAAATATTATCGGGACGCAATTCGTATGAAAAAGGGATCTTGGGACGCAATTCGTTTGCTGCGGATAGGTCAGTAACTGTGTACAAAGCCGTTTTGATCGACTTTTAAAACAATGCGCAATGCCGAACGTAAGCCGAACGGACGACGGTTCTCGGTTTCCGGGCCAGTTTTGCACGTCGTCCGTCGTGACTCGTGTGTACAAAATACAATTTTTTTCCACCGTCGTACCTCGCGGCGTCCGCCGGTCACGTCGACGGAAGTGACGTGTTTACAATTGACCGCGAGCGAACGTTACGTGCGCCGTACTGCAAAATTTCATACGGCAATATGGCACGAGTGTGTGTGTGTGTGTGTGTGTGTGGGTATGTGTGTGTGTGTGTGTGTATTATGATTGACGACTTCCATCTCACGACGTCTGGGCACTTAGACGGGCCGGCGTCGAATAATAATTCACGGATGCGGTTCAGACGCGCGTTTGTGAATTTCGTTTTCATTAACTCCTCGGCCCGATCCGTAGCGAGTTTTATTGCGTCGTAAAGTATAAATAAATTGAACGTCCGTTTTTCTACTGCACGAATCGCAGGCGTGGCCTGCGTACGCACACCCGCGGTCGTGTGCGTTCCGCAGCTGCTGCCGTGCTGCGACGACGGGCGCGACCGACCGACCGACCGACCGTCTGTGCCTATGACACGTCACGATAATAATTATTTTCGAGTCCGATTTTATGGCGCCCGATTGCCGTGACCTTTGTCGCGTGTGGCTTGCACACGGCTGCCAGAAACAACGGTATGGTCCCGGGTAAAAAGAATTTGCGAGCGAAAAATTCTCCGGACTTCTTTTCTGAAAATCAAAGTGCGTTTCAGCGGATACGAAAAAAACGTTTATTAGACTACGAATTTCCCCGGCGAAAAAAACGTTTATTAGACTACGAATTTCCCCGGCGACTGTCCTCATATAACATTTAAGCATCCGATCGTTCCTCACACAAATAAAGTCAAACATCTCGGCTTACTGTTTGACAGAAGGATCACCTGGGGCCCCCACCTCAAAACCAAACGTAAACAACTAAACAGCCGCCTACACATCCTTAGGCCTCTCGTGAAATCTAATATGCACATCTCCAACCGTCAACTATTCTAAAAATCCCTTCTGCAACCTATCTGGTCATACGGAATCGCTCTTTGGGGGCACCACTAAACCATCGAACACTAAAACCATACAAGCATTCCAAGCCATCTGCCTCCGCTTGATTGCTAAAGCCCCTTATTGGTACGTCACAAATGTTGCTCTATACAATGACCTCCAAATCTCCACCGTTAAAAAAAACAGCTATCGAACAATATTATTATCTTCACCTGCACTCCAATATGGGACATCACTCAAACACCCTTATCGCTCAACTTCATGCCAATGCACTTCCGGACAACCCAGCCGGAAGCCTCGAATGCGCATGGCCCAGAGATCTTCTCAACGCTCATAAAATTTAACATGTACATTAATGTTTATCCCTAAATTACCTTCCACTTAGGAATTTCTAATGTGAAATTCCTACAGGTTGTATTTCACTCACCGCCACTTTCTAATTATTTATTATTCACAATCGCTTATTGTACCGTCACTGTATAGATTGTAAATTTTCATAATTAGACAAAATTTGAAAAAAAAAAAAAAGATTACGAATTTACCAAATTCCCATCTGCAAGCACGAGCTATTCGATGAGTGACGGCCGCGTGTAGTTTTAGTAAATTTTTTTACTTTTCGGTTCAGTTATTCTTCCGAAAGAGTACGTTTGTGTGTGAACGAGGTATTGTTTTCCTGGGCACTCGGGTGGACTTGGTTTTGTGTTTTGATTCGGATTAGTGGTTTCTACATCACGGAGAGGGTCGGGAACGATGACGAATTAAAATATTCGATTTCGTCGATAACCCACCTGACCTATATTTACTTCTTCGGCGCGAAACGCCAATTAACAGACACTTGCAAACGGAAATCTAACGAAAAAACGGCTGCGAAGGGTGGAACGACAGGTTTAATCGTTTAGCCGGTCATGATAATTCGGCGTATAGAAAATGTTAAAAAAACGAAAAATGATATGGAGGTTGATCACGCTCAACTAATTAGTTCTTGGTAAAATTGGACGATAAACGTTAAAAAAGACAGCTCGAAAAAGACATTTTAAAATTGAATGGCATAGTCAAAGTGTCGGTTAATCTGGATCTTACGGGTGATTTATAACTGTTCGTTAATGAAAATAGTTGCACACATTGATAACTACTATACTCAACACAGAATTGATTTTACAAGCAAATTTACGAGTTTCTACATATTATCATACTGGCACAAAATCGTAAATTAGAAAGATCAGAACAGAACACATTATAATAATGTATATACCAAATAAACCATTCTCTAAGAATCTAAGATAGTTGTGACACGGTATTAATATTTTATTTTTTATTTTCCCATTATCATTGGTGACCGCGGGCCACAAAAAAATGAGCCGAGGGCCCGCGGCCACGTGTTTGACATGCCTGCTCTAAATCATAAAACGTATGCTTTGTAAACGAATTTCTCTAGTCGAAAAATAATTCAAATTTGACGTTGTCGAATAAAAAATACTTTTTGAAATTCTGTAAAAAAAAAAAAAAAAAAAAAATGTTGCAGTTTGCTGCCCTCCAAATGTCGGCACTCTAGGCCCGGGCCTACAGGGCCTGTGCTTTAATACGCCTTTGCGTACTCGGCTTATCATTATACATAACCTCGGACAAGATATTGGTGATGAATGTATTAAGTTTTAAAGAAATGATGACTCATTTCTTTAGTATAAAACGATTCTGAGCAAAGCTTCAGTGTAATATAATATATTATTTATATACTGTTTACGTATTTTTCGGTTATTTGTCTGATTTTTGGTGAGTTTTTTCGTTATTAAACCCTCATAAAATATTCAATTTTTAACTCGTTAGAAATTTTCTGTTACCAAAAGATTCGAAACATGTTTTTATATCTATATTCCAAGTTTCATTGTGATCGGACACACCAAAAAAGATTTATACAGATTTTAAGTTGAAAATTAACGTAAAAACAGTGGTTATTCATATACGAATTTATGAAAACGTGTATAAAAAAAAATCCTGACTAACGATTTTTGAACTTTTGTTAGGATAATTAGGTAGGTATATGAGTAAGGTCATATTAAATTTTCAGAACTTTTTGTCAAATATTTGAAATTATATTACATAAAAACTTTCAAACAGTTTGGTAAATTAAAAGTTCTATATTTAAGTCAAAATTGCTATAATTGTTCTGAAAATGTTGTCCAAAATAAAAAAGTATGTATTTGATATTGGATAAAATTTTCAAGTTTCTACCTTCAATACTTTTCGATTTATGACTAAATACTTAAAATCTGAACAGTGAAAATCTCGTTTACGGCGGATTGTTACCGATTTTACCGTTTTTACTCAGTTTTTCGATCGTTATTCTTGATTACTGGAAAAACTATGGAGATTTTGGAAAAATGACCTCTCTAAAGTACCATCTCAGTTCGATTTCGGATCTAAAGAGTTGCTGGACGAAACTTTTGCACAAGGATTTCTATACAAAAAAGTGTGTACAGAAAAAAAAAAGAAAAAAAAAAAAAAAAAAAAAAAAAAAGAAAAAAAAAAAAAATAAACATCATTGTAAAACCATAAGATCCTTCGCTTCACTCAGAATCTAAAATGTAGAAATTTGCGGCCCTCCAAATGTCGGCACTCTAGGCCCGGGCCTACAGGGCCTGTGCTTTAATACGCCTTTGCGTACTCGGCTTATCATTATACATCGTGCCGCACGCGAGTGCAGCGTGTGTGTATCAGTGGCGAACCCAGGGGAGTGGACCCCGGGTCCGGACCCCCCTTGGCTTATGTCATAGTGTTATTTTTAAAAGTTTCCGCGAAATATTCATCGAAACTTATCGATTAGATTTATTATTACTTATAAATTAGTTATTCGATTAGATTTGGACATTAGGTATTTTTTTTGATAACACTTCGAACCCGATGCATTAGATAATATCACGGTCTTATATACCTAACATAACAATAATATCATCAACGATTGTCAATAACATACTATACCCAACCACGGTTTGAGATAAAATATTTTATACATATGTCGTATATCTTAAACCGTGTTGCAACGCTGTTTTTCTATAATATTGTTATCATGCATTCATGAACCAATATATATTTATTATACAGTAGAAGCCGCTTATTAGAAACACGGATAATTGATACAATCACGTTATCGAAACAAAAAGTTCCGGGACGGACCGACCGTACATTAGAACATTGAAAATAAATCGGTTTATTGAAACATCACATCGGTTATTTGAAACAAATTCAGGCACATTTTAGAAGCTCTAAATGTCCTCAGAAGTGTCGTCCAGCATCGTGTGGACGAAATAGGTTTTGAACAGCAATACTCGTATGAAAATATGGTCATGGAGTTACTCGACGCAAAAAAAAACGAACTAATATAGATAAAAATTTTAAATAATACAGTAAAATATATACAATTGAACATACTTTTTTAAATTATACAATATACTTACGTAGATAAATATACATAAACACATATATTTTACGCGTATTTTTCGTATTTTTTTTTTCATAGTACAAACCAAACCAATCGCTCATTAGAAACAATTGGTTTATTGACACATTTTACCTTGGTCCCAAAGTGTTTCTAATAAGCCGCTTCTACTGTATATTTTTTTTGGACCCCCTCCCCCATTGAATAAATCCTGGTTGCGCCACTGGTGTGTGTACCTATATGAACACGGAAGATTTTCGCGCTTTTCACACCGTAGCTTAGGTACGCTTGATATATGCGTTCGTTTTGTATACGTATGAGCGTCGTCGTATATCACATCACATATTATTATTATTATTGTAGTATAAGGTCGTCGACGTTATCACCTGCAGCGGGCCGAAAAACGCGAGAGAATCGATATTTTTTCAACGTATCTGCGCGCGAGCACAATGGGCGCAGTTCGCGCGCTATATTTCCATTATACACGTTATTTATGATACACGCGCGCGTATTATATTTTTATGTACGGGCAACGCTTTGCGAGTGGAACAGAAGAAAAAAATAATGTATATAAATACAATAAACGAACCGTTCTCCTCGCGGGAGAGGACCTGGCGCAGAGCGCACAATGTGCGGCTATATATATATAAAAATGTATAATATAGGCATTTATAATAATAATAATAATAAAATAGAAACGATTGTTCTCCAAGGACTCGACGACGACGGCGGTGGCGGCGGTGTCCTGCGGTTCGGCAATATCGACCTTATACATCGAGCGAAACGCCATTATTAAACAATACTCGCGCGGCGTTTAATGGTTATTGGTGGGCCCGTTGCACAACGCGATTTATACGACGTATATGGTATGTGTGTGTGTGTGTGTGTGTGTTCGTGTGTGTGTGTGTATGTGTGTGTGTGTGTGTGTGTGTGTGTGTGTGTGTGTGTGTGTGTGTGTGTGTGTGTGTGTGTGTGTGTGTGTGTGTGTGTGTGTGTGTGTGTGTGTGTGTGTGTGTGTGTGTGTGTGTGTAGGTATTGTATATATAGTATTATTATATATACGCGTGTGCGTGCGTGCGTGTCTGTATAATATGTAATCGACGGCCCGGGAAAGGAATAAAAAAAAAAATAATAATAAAAACGGCGTGTTCGAGATCGATTTTCTTTTCCAATATTATTATTATTATTATTTCTATTCTCATACATCCTTCGTTGTCCATTATAATATTATGGTTGCGTCGTTGTTGTCACGGCGCTGCTGCGCACGACCTATATATTTGATGGATGCGTATATCTCCCTGACCGGTACACCCCCCGGATCCATGTGTGTGTGTGTGTGTGTGTTTGTGATTTTTTTTTTCTCGATATATTTTTTTTCTCCGCCGACGTCCTCTTGTCGTAAACCACCCACCACGGTAGTCGACTTCACGGTCCGTCGACGTTTTCACCGGTTTTCGTTTCGCGACGGGTCGATCAAAGTGCGTCCGACGGGATTCCGGGCCGGACGAGACGCGAACGTCTGTCGCCGAAGAAAAAAACCAACACGACGCGGTGCGCACACGGCGTAAAAGATCGACCGCCGCGCCGCAGCATAGTAACAGCTCTTCCCGAGTTCTCGGACGTGACGTAACGATAGAGACGGGCTGTTTCACGTGGGACGGTCGACCGTGTCCGTGACAGACCCCGGGACGTCACTCCCGAATGACGAGAACACGAAAACATACGTACGATTTCGAAATGAAAAACATAAAATACTCACATACGGTGTATCACGGGTATTTTCACATGACGATCTTTCATCCCGCACAACGGCATATTAAGCTATAGTTTATTTTCTTATATACGTATACAATGCAGATGCGATTCAGAAAACCGATGTTGAACTACGATTTTAAGAAAAATGATATCTTCCAATGTACGTTTTTTCATTTATTTTTTTTCAATTTCTTCAAACGACAACAACCACTCGTTTAACGTATTGAATTCTTAAAAAACTTCTTTTTTTTTCTGAAAATATCGATGTTTAAAGTCATATTATTGAACAACTATGAATTACGTTTTAAGATATATTATATGCGTAGATCTTAATACATTTTAGATGTAGAGAGATACATTTTGGCAAAACATCCCTAGCTGCTTCTCTTTTTCACTATACTCTAAACTAGAAACGCTTACATGCTCACCGTAAAATATTTATCGGTATAAATACAATTTAAAAAATATCAACATTTCCAAATAAAAAAAACACTGTGTTCTCTTTCGTGATTCCGTGTCCATAATAAAAGTTACCGTTTAAAAAAATCAAACAACACAAAAAATCGTTAGACGAAAAGATAATTAAAACATTTTTCTTCACAAATCGCAGTTTTGTTGGTGATTTCGACTTTAGGTGTATACGAAAAATAATTTGCATTTCCAATTTACTCATTTCATAGAAATTATTTCATTTCATGAAATGGATGTCCATATAATGTATTTTTGTCAAAATTCACGATCTGGATGAATTTCACTATCTGGATACCCAGTTCATGAAATGAGTAGTTTCACTATGTGGATGCGATATATATATACGACCGTTTGGTTTTTTTTCTTTTTTTATTATTGTCGTACACATAATATGTGTACGGCGGCCGCGATCTCGGGTGAAATTTCCAAAAAGCGAATTTTCGAGTAAATTATATCGACTCGAATATGAGATATATTAGAATACACGGAGTGTTACAAGGTCGGTCTCCATTAAGTGTCACTCCGCTCTGTTTCTGACGTTGATAAATCGCAGTCACGTCTCCTGCCCCACCCCCATGGCCCCTCGTCAAAACGCGCCGCTGACAAAACTTCTGTTATATACGTATATATATTTATGGAAATAGGTCTCGTACACGGACGTGGGGGGTGGACGAAAAACAGAGACGAAGGCCTAACGAGTGGACACCGTGGGAGGGGTGAGAGCGGACGTGTGTATAATTTTTGGTTGCAAAGCCGGAACTCATAATCCTCGGGACGTGAAACAGAAACGTATACACGTAAGTACGTAAACGACCAGTAGTATATGTATATTAAGTGTGTGTGTGTGTGTGTGTGTGTGTGTGTGTGTGTGTGTGTGTGTGTGTGTGTGTGTGTGTGTGTGTGTGTGTATTTTACACCCGATGACCAAAAAAGACCCATTAGCGTCTTGTGGGCGGGACGGTTGGGTGAGCGCACACGCGTGGGTTATTTGCAGTACACCGTACTCTGTATACGAGCGATTCGAAATGCCATTATCCGTCCATACTCGGAACGGACCGTCAATCGCACGTCTAAGGCTGTGGTCAGACTAGACCCGGCATCGGTCGAATTGACGTTCGGAAAAATAAAAGAATGGAATTCAAATCGTACCGGTCACATTGCATCCGATAAATTCGGTCATACACGGCCGTATATATACTGCCGATGCCGGACGAAAACAAAAGATGTTTTTTTCGGCCGAATCGACCGAGTTATTTAAATTAATTATTTAAATTAATTATTTTAATTATTTAAATTTATTCCAACTATTTATTTATTTATTTATCATACTTATTATTGTATTTATTATATTTATTATTATAATATTATTATATTGTATTTATTATACTCATTACACTTATATTTAATACCGTACTACTTATTTATTGTATTTGATGTTATAAAAGATTATTTAGTCTGTAGTACTTACCTAAATGTAACAGTTAACTTTTCCGCCGGTGTAATGCATTTTACGACGTTCGGTCATTATGTCCGGATTACTGCGACTTCTGCGGCGGAATGTGTACGTGAAACGGCCGACGGCACGTCTTGTAGCGTTATTTATTCGTAGACGCCCCGGCTCGAACGTACTCGCAGACTGTCCCTGCGCGTGTATTTTTTTTTTTAATTTTATTTTAAACCTTTCGTATGCACATTAAGGGTTGCTTTTCGAACACGCTCGTCCCATTTCCGACCCTGTATGATGTTCGTATTTTTCAGTAGTCAGTACTAGTAAAACACGTTTAACGAACTATGTTTCCTGCACGAAACAAAAAAATGTTTTCTGTAATCTACGACGTGATATGTTTATAAGCTGTTTGGTTTTTTTAAATGTTTATCACTATTTTCCGCATAATATCATGAAACAGAACACTTTATTATTATTATTTTTTTTTTTTACAAATTATATAAATGTTTGTAATGATCGGATCAGTAGAGTTTGACCTTCAAAAGATATTTGCATTAGACACGTTTGGAGTTGAGAGAGCAGAGTCGTAGTGTCGGAGAATTTTCGCATTCCGCTACTCCTCACCACACAACTATCAACTAAATTCAAACGTTTGTGTCTTCTAAACTATTTGTCCGATGACATAAAATTTCTAAAAAAAAAAAAAAAACGTATTCCCGTTCATAGGATCATGTTGTAAATTGTGGCTAACCTTTTGAGAGAACGAAAAAACTTATAAATGTCACTTATAGAAATACAATTATGTTTTTCGAAGAAATTCCGCGTATTCCGTATAACATATAATATAATATGAGATGACGTGATACGACGTGACAGTGGACGACGACGACGGGATCGTATAAACGAATTTTTCGTTGGAATCCGTGTGCGGACAATGGACATTCGTATGGTGGAAACGATTTCACGCCGTACGTATAAATCAAATAGCACATAAACGTCTCGTTTTTATTACAAGAGACACTAGAGACAATAGTACACCAATATGATGCATGTTAGAAGGACCGGAGACTCTTATTTTTTTTTTTTAACATCGATCGGAAATCGCGATGTTCCGCGGTAGATCACGTCCGAGAATATACCACCGTTATGGTATTTTACTACCTACTGCGACTTAAAAAAAAACTTGAAATTCGAACGGGCAACGGCAAGATAAAAAAAAATTTTTTTGGAAACGGGCCGCTTAAAAAATATTACATCGTCTTTACGTTAAACAATAATTAATTGCTGCTAAATCGTAAATTTCTTTTTTTATACTGAATATTTTGATTGAACGGGACTTCATCGAAATCGACGTGTTTTCTATTCGCCGCTATGTTGTTGAAAATATTATAAAAAAATAACACGATTGACGTCATATAGAGCGGTGTGTTTTTTAACGCTTAAGAGGAGTTATTGAGTAGGTATTGAGTTTATAAGGGTACAGAGGCCCGTATCAAAGCGACGCGTCAATCGCCGGTTAACCATTCCTGCAGTGTACAATAAAACTCGACCAGACTGCTGCAGTGTGTTTATATCGCAAAAAAAAAATGAAAATAAAAATTCGCTGACTTTGAGAAATAAGAAAAAACGCTTTCGGTAGTTGACGCATATTATTTAACGGATCGTCTGGCCTACCGCATACATGTACACGTATTATATCGACGGCGTGTGTGAGACGTAGTCCGGCCTATATCCCCCTCCCCCCAGTGGCGTAGCAAGGGTATGGCGAACTGTGCCTACGCCAGGGGCGTGAATTCCGAAGGGGCGCAAAATCATGCTTTAAAAGTAGTGTTTTTTTTTCTACCTTCAAAACGACATTTTAGTAATCTGTGTTTTGTTATTTTATTGTTGTTAATTTGTTATCAATGCGTGCATCACGTTATACTTAAAGATATAGGATTTGTAATTCTACAAAATAATTTAATATTATTATCATTATTATTATAATTATAATTTATAAAACTTTCGACAATCAACCTTATCGTTATCGCCTAACAGACGATATAACGTTACGACTGTTATGCGATTTCATCCATAGAACACAATAATTTGCCAGGAAAATTCATAAGACGACATTACAGATGAATTTGCGAGCCGTTAAAGTAAGAAAAGAAAATTTTTAAAGTTTAAAATGTATACATTGTAATAATAATTAAGAACAGATTAGCATAATATAAGGAAGTTAAAACTGTATTGTATTATGAAAAAATAAAAAAAATAAAATTTTAATTGGGAAAAAAGCGCTTTTTTCTCAGTTTGCCAGGGGCGCTGGAGAGACTTTCTACGCCACTGCCTCCCCACAATCGCCGAGAAAACTGCGAAACACAAAACACAAACGGGTTTCGCGTGCTTTGAAGTTTCGGATTCGAATTCGAAACGACTCTTTCAAGGTTAGGTTAAGTTACGCTCGTGCACGTACAACGATTTTTCCGTGGCATCGCGCGGCGGCGCAGTGACTGACAAGACATTATCTTGTCACATCACATATCGTACCGACGTTATTATTATTATTTTTTATTTCTTCAATGGTTAATTAAATCATGTCATCAATTCTCTTCGAATGACATTCGATTCAAGTGGAACGTATAGAGTCATAGTTATATATAGACGCGTCATACACGTATACAATACTTGTGTTATATTACGTACTGCAGGTATGTGTGTGTGTGTGTGTGTGTGTGTGTGTGTGTGTGTGTGTGTGTGTGTGTGTGTGTGTGTGTATGAACGAAACTAATACGATTTACGTATATACTGCAGTTGCAGCAATAGAGCCGCCCGCCGTCGTCTCGCGAGCGTACAATGGGAAACATATTTTGTTTGCAACTTCACATTTTCGATTACAAAGGATGACGGTGGGTCGTACAAAAGCGTTATCTGAGCGAGTAGAAAAAAATAAAAATAAATAAAAACGCATTATAATACTCATCATCCGTCCGTTAGAAGAAGAGAAGAAAAAAAATACTGACGTGGATCCTGTGGAGAATCGATGGAAATGAAAAGCAGTGGCCGCGTACGTATATACAATATAATAATATATTGTACGCTGTGTATATCCGAGTTGAGCTATGGCAATACGGTCCGGTACGTGTCCTTGTGGTCGGACGTTGAAAACTTAACGAGACGACAGAAGTGAGAACGGATCACGACGTGTAATGGGCGTAACAAATCACGAGGGACGGGGAGGGTGGTCATAATAACGAAATAAAACGGACGTTGAATGAAACGGAGAAAAAATAATTTTCTCGGCGCGGACGACAACGTACGATGTACGCAGTGGCGTATTTTCAAATTTTTTCTCGGGGGGGGGGGTCCAAAAAATATTTTTCTGAGTAACCCTCTTCACCATTATCGCTGAATTACAAATTATGACATAATTATAACAAAATAAATATAAATAAATAAATAAATAAACAAATATATATATATATATATATATATATATATATATATATATATATATATATATATATATATATATATATATATATATAAATACATAATAATATAGGTAGTAAAAGAATATTCTCTTCCTCTATTCTTCTAAATACAATTTTATAAAATATTTTGTATTTGAGTCTGGAATCTTGTAAATATAATTATTATGTTACTATATAGTACATTTCATTTCAGACGTAAATTTAATTTTTTTTTCTTCTGGGGGGGGGGTCGAGACCCGGGGACCCCCCCGTAAATTGGACGCCACTGGATGTACGTAAAAACTGGTCGACCGACGTTTCGGCCGAATTCATCTCGTGCTCGTACCTACTAATATAGTACGAATAGGATAAACCGGGTGACTGGCGTTTTGTGTCACCGCCGTCGGCTCGTGTGACTCCGGCCGTGCCGACGCGACGGTCCGACACCCATGTTCGCCGCAGGGCGGAAACGCCAAGACTTCTCAGTCCCCGTTCCCTAAGAGTCCGTCGATGACGACGAGACGAGTGCGCGTGTGCCGTCGGACCCGTCGTCGGCGGCGCTGGAAAGAGACAATAAACGTTATCATGAGTCAGTAACGTGGTTATATCGACGATATCGCGCGTCAGGCCCGGTTCAAGGGGTAGGCGATATAGGCTCACGCCTAGGGCGGCGTTTTTCAGGGGTGGCATTTAACATTTTTGGATATCGGATAATTTTTCAAAAGATTCCTCGCTTAACATTATATTATGTTTTTATTAACTTTTATATTATAATACAACTATTTTTAAATTGTTTTTTTTTTCAAATAAAATTAATAGAGATTTACTTGTCTATAAATATATCAATCTAATAAATTATTAACTTAATACAAATAAATATTATGAACTCGGAATTAACTATATTTTAGTAATGTTTATGTGAAAAAATATTTGATATAGTATTTACATGTATAAAGGGTGGCAAAACTTAAGTTTGCCTAAGTGTGTAAAATCGCTTGAGCCGCGGGCCTGTCACGCGTTGTATTTACATACAACAATAAATACGAAAGGATTTGAAATTTTCGCGAAAAGATAAACTCGTCGCAGACGGTATAGTATATAAAACATTAACTGCCGACACGGTACATAATAATAATTGTCAGCCAATAGTGTTGTGAAGACCACCTCGTGTGTGACGTGTCAGCGTGTGCGATATCTTATCGTGATGATTACGATTTTCAATCCAGATCGCGTGTTAATCCAGATTACAAGTAAAACGACGCGTCGTCTAGAACTCGGAAATGATGACGAGAAATAATGTGACGAATACGCGGATTTTCGCGAGAGTACGGCCCGAAATATTATCAGAGCTGAATAATATTTGGCGGATTTAGAATGAAATTCTGTAAAAAAAAAATCGAGATTGAAATATTATCAGCTATTAAAATAGATATACCTGCAATTGTCTAATACTTAAGTGATAATATGGTTATTCAGAACTTTTTTTTAACAAAGGTAAATTTACAATTTGACCAAAGGCCATTTTTAATGTTAAATTACGTACATATATTATAATCGAACTGTTATATATATGTATATATTTTTTTCAGATTACCTCCCCTTAAAAGGTTCAATTACAATAAAAAACCATACAAAAAAGTTTCATGCAAATTCTTTAATTTTAACCCATGCCGCAAAAGCTCTAAAGTTCTAAAAATAGAAAATTTTCAGTATTATAATTTTTTTTTGATATTCTTGAACATAACTCTAGAAAAAAAAATGTTACAAAAAATTCGTTAAGATACAAATGATAGAAAACTAAATTTACTAAAATTTGTTTCTTATATATTACTTTCCATATTATATATATATATATATATATATATATATATATATATATATATATATATATATATATATATATATGCGTGTACTGCTATATATTATTATGGTAATGGCCAACGATATAATTTTCAATATCGATACCGTTTATTTTTCGTCGATATCGTATCGCGATGTATCGATATTTTCTATAAATCGAAATATTGATATCGTTGGCCATCCCCAGGGTTCGGAATTTATAGCACCAAAAAGTACTAAAATATGCGCTATAATATGACCGAAAAATCCTTAAAATATGCGCTATAATATATGCCTTAAAAATATCAAAAATAGCAACAAAAAAAAAACAATTTTTTTGTTGAAATTATCATCTTCTACTGGTGATTTAAATTTTTATCTTTTGAATTAATGCGTATTACTTAAAGAAAATTGTAAAATCTAAACAATAATGAAATATTTATATATACAAATAAAACAGATCAGAGGGCATAAAATGTATAACATTTGGTATTTCCGAGCTTCTTAAAAACAGACTAACATGTTTAATATTGCAGTATACCTACAACTGTAATATTATTTATGCATTAAGTACGAAACAAAAATGTGGTAATTTTTCTTATGAATTCACGTGAATGAATAATAATTTTTTCTCGATATATAAACGATATTTATGAAAACTACTAAATAAAGCATTGTATAAAAAAAAAATAACACTAACAAACACTAACAATCTAAAATACATCAAACATGCGAAAAATAGCAAAATAAAATTTCATATTTTGTGTCCCTGCGGGTGTATGAAACAAATTTATAGGTAACTCTGCTATTTTCATCTGTATTCTATAATAATTAGCAAATGCTATAAAATCCGGACCCTGGCCATCATTAATATACGTATAATATTATAGTACATTATATACACGAGAATATAATTATTACAATTTTTTTTGTTTTTTTACATTTTTAGTATTCATAACAGGGACACCGTATAGGTTTTTCTTCTGTCGTCGATTTTAATTAGATACTATTCGTTCTCTTCGTACTCCGTGCCGGACCTGCAAAGGACGGTAATGCCGCGAAACGCGTGAAACGTTCACGTACACCTGTTGTGCGTATTCAGACGGTCGTAATTAGTCACAGACGAGTGCCGCCGAGCAGTGTAAATCAATTGTGTTCGAAAATTATTTTAATGAACGTCATAACGTATAACGACAGACACTCTGCCGACAGACGGTGTTAATTACCGTCGGTCTATTATTACCACGGCGTCGATGATTACAGTATAACAATAACGACGATTGTGTTATTACCGCGGCGTGGGGCACACGTGTCGTGTCACGGGCGCATCATAAGCGAATACGACCATGGTGCGAAAATGCTGGTTATGCCGAAAACGCAAAGTCGTTTGCGATTAACACGTTCACTGCGGCGGACGTTTATTTTATTCACGTTCCCGGGTGCTGACCGGAAATATATTTTTTTTTTTTTTCATGACGCCAATTTGCGTCATCGGCGTCACCAAATAATTTTTGAGTCAGACGCCGTTTGACGCCGTTTTGCGTCATGTTAAATCTTTTAACAACAACAGTAATCGTTTCAATAATTTTTATCCTCTTATAATTTTAGTTGACTTTCGTCACTTTCGGACTTGAAGAGCATAGTACGTCCAATCATACTATCGTGCACTCGGCTTGTACATTTACGTTTTGGTCGGGATGGATCAGCTGGTTCATTCGATTCATTACTCGTATTATAATCGAAAAAAATACAATACCAAATACCAAATAGGAACTAAATAAAATTAATTTTTTTCAATAGAAATAGCGTAAACAATAAAAAATTGAGGTATATCACGATCGACCACACACGACAAACTGATAAAATAACGTAAGATTTCATAGAAATTACGATATAAAAGTATCCCCCCCGATTCAAGTGTTATTGTAGGTCTAAAAATGGAAAATTCGAGGTGCGGTTTTCACGTGTATGTAAAGTTCTATACGCCGAGTAACGCAAGTGAAAAAAAAAAACGATAAAAGCCTCACGCTGCTTGAAGTAAAATAAATTTAAAAAAAATGTAGAAATGACGCCAATTGACGTCATCCGCATATCGATGGTGACACGGCAAAAGGGTCTAAGGCCTACGCGACACGGTTAGGCCTTAGATATTTTTCTATCCTATTGAATAGAAAAATATATATTACGTCTATTGCGCGTGCGCAAAATCAGCTGTGACCGTTATAACAACGAATATTTGAATTTTAAAATATATGGGGTCTAAACGACACTTTATGTATTTGTCTTCTGTAATAAAGCACAATATTTTAGGGAACAAGCGACGTTTATGCATGGTGTCATTGTACACGAATTTTTTCGAATGTAGAAAAAAGTTAGGGCATAAGCGCCGTAGATAAATAGAGTAAAAAAAAAAAATAGGGCATAAGCGCCAAAATATTGAACAATTTTTTTCAAATTGTTGTATGCACGTGAATTATAATCAAAAACTTATTAAAAATATGAATTCACATGAAGGAGATACAAACAAAAAAAAATATTCTACAAAATAATACCCTATTCTTACTGTAAAAAAAGTTATAGCTTATCTAGAAAAAAAAATGATTAAAATCACAAAAAAAAGTTTTTCGGCTCTCCTGAAAATAATGAATTATGTCGCTTAGACCCTTTTGCCGTGTCACCATCGATATTACGAACGAATCAAATGACGCCAAATGACGTCGTTCGCAGTGATCGTGTTAATAGGCGTTGTTTCGAATCGATTCCGGCAGTAGGGCAACTTCACCGATTCGGCGGCGACGGGGTGCCGGAGAATATAATGTGGTATAATGATTTCGACGCGGTAACGACGAGTCGAGGGCAAAAAACGAACTCGGAAAACACGGTCACTCGGTAAAATACGTCGTAACAACGTCGCGTTTGCGGCCCGAGAACGTGACACGGCGTTATTTCATAAACTGTTATTAATCGTCGCTGATAAAAAACGGATCGGAAAACGGTTTGAGCGCATTGAAATGTTTAAACCGGTTGCACGGGAAGCGGTTATAATTTGACGGAAATCCGTCGTTTTTCCGGCACAGCTCTCTGCAAACGCGCGTTGTTTCGACGCATTTTCACCTGCGGTGTTTTATAAAAATATATCGTATTTTTAACCGCGGAACAATTGAAATCGTCATTGGACGTGCGCGCGAGCGGTAAAATATCACGTTTTATTTTCTATAAACGTACACGACGCTGCTCGGAGACAATGACGCGTAATAAAACGCGCGCGAAAAAAAAAGTAATAATAATAATAATAATAATAATAAATGATTTCACACCGCGGGATTATACAGGTCAGGCGCACGAACGGTTGGCATTTTCATTGTTGGCGAGAAAATGTCAGAGAATATTAAAATACGGGTTTTCGGTCGTAAAACGCCGTTTGAAAAAACGTGAAAAATAGCGGTCGCGCACGTCGTCTCGTCCGACGATTTCGCAAACACTTTGGACGAAAATACGGATAAATGATTTATTTCCCATACAGACGATCGTATAATATACCCTGGTCGTTATTCCCCCCGCCGCCGCGCCGTGAGTTCGTCCCTGCGACACGGTCTTTTTCGCGTGTACTCGGTATGCGACGTACGTTCCTGACTACACTTCGGTACGTTCCGATATCGAGATATCAGCGTTTCGATATCTATTTCCGGAAAATTTCACCCGACCGCACCCCCGGGAACCCGTGCGACCGGCGTAACAGTCGTATGTCATCTCGTTACCGCCCCCCCGGTAAGATAATCCTGGGATTCTTATATCCCCGGTAAGGATGTCCTAGGAAATTATCACCCCTGGTAATCGTGTCCTAGAATAATCTTACCGAGAGGGATAAATCTTCTTCTTTTTCTTCTTCTTTCGCTTTACGGCTCTTCGAGAGAATGAATCCTCTTCAGTTCGTATAAATTAGCGATGGGAACAATCGAGTGATTTCGACAATCGAGAAGTTAGTAATCGAGAGGTTATAACAATCGAGAGATTCACTCGAAAAAATCTCTCGGTCAATTTAGTATTTCATTAGACTCACTACTTAATACTCAGTAATCAGTTACTCGACACTCAATACAACTACACGCGTGTATCCATGCCCCATGTTTATTGTATGGAATATCATTATTCATTATAGACTTATAAATAGTATAGTGTATAATTTGTATAAAATATAAATAATATAATTTATAATGTAATATTATGTTAGTTCTCCTTCTCCGTAATATTTACTGCTAATACTTAATATTTAATACATGGTGTGTTTCATATCAAGATATTAAAAATCATTAAATACCATAAAAAACTGAATAGGAAAAATTATAAATTGATGTACTCAATGAATGATAATGATTTTGAATTAGTCTATAATAAATATTTAAAAAGTGAGCGAGAAGTGCGCAAAATTTAATCGAATAGGATAGGTATTAGTAAATATTATAAATCTTATACTTTATTATAATAAATAATAAATGAATAACCTAGTAATTACTAATTTTAATTCAACTTATTTAAGTCTTAGACATAGTAGATTTAATTTCGAATGAATCACTCGCCGAGTAATTTTTATAATTCGATTATTTCAACTGATTTCGATACCGAGAGAATCACTCGAGAGTTTTCAAAACAATCGAAACAATCGAGTGATTCAAACAATCGAGTATTTCGAGTAATTTCTCTCGATTGTTCCCATCACTAGTATAAAATATGATCCACATCCATCGTAACTGTATCCTTATAGTACTTTGTAGGACTACTTCTTGGTCTCTTTCTGCTCGGGTTCTAGTAGTATTCGTCCTTCCTGTGTTCTTCCGTCACATCGCGTGTCCGCATCGTTTAATTATTACGCTTTTTTTATATACTTTGGGATACATGACATTCTCTTCTAAGTTATTTGCTATACCTTCTTTTTCATTTCTCTCTTTCTGTATCAAAATATATGGGACAAAGAAATTTCTTCGACATCTTCTCCTCGAATGTTCTAGGCCAGCGGTTCTCGACCTGGGGTGCATGACATGATCTCAAGGGGTACGCGAAAAAAAATTGAAGTAATGGCGGAAAAAGTGAAATTGAATGTAACCGAAATAGTTTGCTATAGATGAAATACAAATATTCAATAACTTAATAATTGTGTACTTATTACAGTACAAATTCTTCTTCTTCGGGTGCCTATCCGATTTCGAATGTTGGAACAGTACAAATAGTCTGCGATATTATGTCATTAATGCGATACGATTTTATCGTTATAATAATATGAACTCTACAGAACGTAGATAATTTAAGTAGATACATTTTTGTATATTATTTTTGGACTATTTTTCCTCGTGAAACCGATATGATCCTATCACATCACATGACACATTATCACAAGACATAAAAAATCAAGTTATTCAACATTTGAACGGGTTCATAGCAGCTTTTGAAAAATACTTTCCTAAATGTGAAAAATAAGACCGCTGGATCGTATTTCCTTTTAGTGAAAACTACTTCAAGTCCGCAGTTTTATCAATACAAGGAAAAGAAAAACCAATAGAACTAAAAACGGATTCTTCACTTGAGGCAGCATTTGAAAACAAGTCTATAATCGCCTTTTGGTTTGATGTGAAAGAAGAACATCCTGAGTTATCATGCAAACCGTTCAATGTTCTGCTACCATTCACAAGCACTGTGCTGGTAGAAAGGGCCTTTTCTACGTACATGTTCATAAAAAATGAGTATCGTAACGAACTCTATGTAAGTTCAGACTTACGGGTTTATTTGTCATGTGTGGAACCAGATTTCAAAAAAATATGTTCAAGCAAACAAGCTCAAGTTCGCGTTAAAATTAAATTGATGAATTTATATAATTATTTTTATGTACACTGTATGGCGTAAGCTAATTAAAATAAATAATATAAATAATAATAAATAAAATTATATTCCAAATTGATATTTGGGATACGTGAAATAACGGCGTAAATAACGTAACGGTACGTGAATGAAAAAAAGGTTGAGAACCGCTGTTCTACTCCCTAGAATCTGACCTAGAATCTTGGGGATAAATATTCTGCTCTAGGACGTTGTTGCTGCCGCGGAGTCAGAGGGCAGGATAATACTATAGCGTCGAGACGGGAACCGAGTTTGACTGAATATTCGGATTGCGGTTATGTGCAGGTGACGAAAAACACGAAAAAACGAGAATACGAAAAGACGTAGCGGAACACGCGTGAAATTTCCTAAGCAAATCGTTGCAAAACGTTCGCACTGATGTACTTATAAACATTACTCGATCCCGCGAAACATTCGTTTGTAAAATCCGCCGTCGATCCACGCGTGTTTCATGCGTATATTATGACTAGGGCTCGGAAGTTGATGCATTTTGCATTTTTTTTTTGGAACTTTTTAGACGATGCTCTCCTGGCCAAAAATCTGTTTCATAAGCACGTGAATCTAAATAACTAATTTTTATTTTGCATTTTTTTTGCATTTTTGGGTGTTTATTACTTTTTAAGTCATTTTTTCAGATTTATAGGACGTTTTCCAACATTTCACTGATTTCACACTAGTTCATTTCTTATCGTTTCTTGTCGACCATTATGCCGATAACTAAAACCACTGACTAAGATTAGTACCTATCCAATTTTATCTCGACGATTACATTATTGTCGTTGTCGTATTGTAGTGAATAATATTATACCTACATTTTATTATTTTTTCCTAATATTCGATTAGTATCCGATTTTATCTCTCCGATTACAGCCGTCGCGTCGTTGTCGTACTGTAGTGAATAATATTATACCTACATTTTACTATTTTTCGTAATATTTTCGAAATGCTGAAAATTAAAACATCGGTTAGTGATCGTCTGCGTGCATTTGTGTCGGAATTCGGCGACGATATTTTTTCTTCCGATGGCACATTTCTTTATTGTAAAGTGTGTGATGTAAAGGTGGCTTCAGAAAAAATATTTGTAATTTTTTTAGGACATTTTTTGCCATTTTTATGGTCGTTTTTTATTGTTTATAAGGTCATCAACTTCCGAGCCCTAATTATGACGTACGTCTGCTGTCTACGTATAATAATAATAATAATAATAATAATAATAATAATAATAATAATAATAATGATAATGATAATAATAATAATAATAATAATAATAATAATAATAATATTTTAATAATATGCACGCTTACACGAGAAACACGTCTGCGCATGCGTTTATCATAAATCATATATTCAATAGCCCGCGACATGCGTGCGGTGTATTATATTATCGTGCTGTATTACCTGAGTCCGCTAGGGCGTATTGTTTTTATTATCATTTTATGAGTCAACAAAAACGGATTTAAAATGTTTTCCTGTGTCCTGTCGTAACACGTGGCCAAGTGCGCGCCACCAGTGTCCGTCTACAGTGGGTCCTCGAGCGAGAGACCTTGTGTCGTGCAGCACGTACAGGCAGAAATCGGTCCGATTTAGTACGATTTAGTACCCACCGAGAGCATACTCGCTAGACGCATCGCTTACGCTCAACTGCTATCAACCGTAGAGTTCATCTCGTTTTCGTCATTGAACGTGATGAAAACGAATGCTATTTTTGTTGATATTCGATTCTTTTCACGTCGTATCGATTCGTTTGCACGTTCACACAATTATATACCTTCTCTACAAACCGCCATGAAAACACCATAGACGTCATTCCGTATAGTCTTGTCACATTTTAACCGTTAAAATCTCTTTTTAGTACGAAATTTTTAATTTATGGCTCAAAAGGGCAAAGTTGGTCGTCTGATATTTTTGCCTAAAATTTAATATCTAACCACACGAGACGTATTAAGTTATGAGTATTGTTACAGACTATATTATTATCGGGGTTCGGATTTTATCGAACCAAAAGGTACTAAAATATGCGCTTTAATATGCCCTAAAAATATCAAAAACAGCAACAACAAAATAATTTTTTTGAAATTATCATCTTTTACGTGTGGGTTTAAATTTTTATCTTTTGAATTAATACGTATTACTTAAAGAAAATTGTAAGATCTAAACAATAATGAAATATATATACAAATAAAACAGATTAGAGGGCATAAAATGTATGATATTCGATATTTCTGAGCTTCTTAAAAATAGACTAACATGTTTAATATTGTAAACCTACGACTATAATATTACTATTTATAAATTAATTACGAAACAAAAACGTGGTGATTTTTCTGATGAATTCACATAAATCGATAATACTTTTTCTTCGATGTAAACGATATTTTTATAAAAACTACTAAATAAAGCATTATAATATAAGAAAAATAGTACCAACACATTAAAAACAGCACTTATAAAAATCTAAAATGCATCAAATATGCGAAAAATAGCAAAATAAAATTTCTTATTTAAAGTCCCCGGTGTATAAAACAAATTTATAACCCACCCTGCTATTTTTGTCTGTAATTCTATAATAATTAGCAAATGCTATAAAATCCGTACCCCGATTATCTATTATTATGTGTTACGCGATTTCGTACAGCAGCTGTATAATCTGTCGAGTGAAATAAAATTAAAAAAAAAAATAAATAAAAAATAAAACTTTGTCCGGTATTCTCGGCCAAGTCATCCGAGACCGAAACGAAAAGGGATTATTAAATATCACGGTGTTGTGACTGTGCGTGCGTGTGTTGTGGTATTATGTACTCGAAGGTCACGCCGCGCCGCCGTCCTCAAGTACGAAACGGATTCGTTCTGCACGGTCGCGGTGAGCTGCTGTAAAACGAGCGGCGGCGACGGACGGAGACCCGCGAGAAACGGCCCGGGACACACGCATAATATGTAACGATAATATTACAATCCGAGACGAGAAAAGAGCGTTTTAACGACGACGACGACGCGGTTTCGTATTGTACAACGTTATCCGATTACGTCCGATCTCAAAGTTGTACACGTACACCGCGACGGCGTCGTCTGAGTCATAGGTCAAAAAGGGACGCGAGCTACTCGCCGGCCGTTTCGATACAATAGCCGTGCAGCCTTTAGAAATTAAAACATTTCAAAACACTCGTGTGACGGTTTTGGGAATAGCGTTTCGTCAATAACGTTTAAAAAAATAATCATTCACGGATCACGTGGTTTTAAGAATGTGCGGTATATCAAACGATTGTAGTACAGTTTTTCCAATCTGTTTTTCCCGATCGATTTTTTCCAATTAATTTTTCCCGATTTTTACTATTCCCAAATCTAATATGCCCAATCATTTTTTTCCAATTTCAATATTTCCATAGTAACATTTTCCCGGAATATATTTTTTCGAGTTTAATATTTTTCCAAAAAAAAAAAAAAACTGCTCAATCGGACTATATACGAGTATATATCTAATATTCCCATTCCAATTTTTCCAATTTATTATAAAAATAATAAATTCAATGACAGCACGTCACGAATGATAAGCAACTGATATAATTAAATAGATCGGTACAAACAGCTATCATGGTTAAAACTTAAAAGCTATAAGTATAAATATGTGTGAATATACTATATTTTGACATTTAACGATGTTCACATACACAACTCGTATTTTATCATTTTTATTAACCTAACCCAGTGGTCGGCAACCTGCGGCTCGCGAGCCACATGAGGCTCTTTCGGTCTAAAGTTGCGGCTCTCCAGCTATACACATAAAAATTAATATTTTATGTTCAAAAACAATATTTAATATGTATAAAATAATTTGATATTGCCTGCATGGAGCACAGTCTATCGTTGTAAAATGTTTGTTATAGACTATAGTACATGCCATTAAAACCGATAATCGCGATGCTATCTACAATTAATTAGTCATACCCCGTCCCTATTATAAAAATAGGTTTTTTTTTTTATTATAAATTTATTATTTTTTTTATAAATTAATTTCATTATTATTGTGTTTGTTAAAATTTAAAAATAAAATTATATTTAAAAAAATTACGAAAATTTTTAGTGGCTCTTTAAAATCTGGAAAATTGTGTGTATTGTAACTTTTGGCTCTTTCGTCAAAAAAGGTTGCCGACCCCTGACCTAACCGATACTTTTTTTAACTTATACTATTTATACTTATAGCTTATACATTTTAAAATGAACAATAAATCATTTCTGTTTTGTATTGGGAATATGATTTTGAAAAAAAAAAAATAACTTTTTGAAAAAATGATATTGTGAAAAACGAATTTTTGGAAAAATAGTATTGAGAAAAAGAACTTTTGGGAAAAAAAAATTGTGAATAACAGATTGGGAAAAGTGTCTTCCTACCATATCAAACATAAAAGTAATTTATTTGTTTTATAATTATTGATATGTCAAGTCGACGCGAGAATAATATTAGTTATACTAATTCAATTAGCTAATTATAAATTGAAATTAATTATTAGTATTATTAACAACGACCTTTTTTTTTAGCGTCAGTGGCGGATCCAGAAATTTATTTTTATTTTATTTTTTTGGCGGGAGGAAGCAAGAATAAGATATAATTTGACTGAATCTATACGTATATGTGAGAAAAAGCTATGAGTGCCAATGTTTACGAATAACGACCACGCTCAAACAATATAGTATGATAAGTGAAAATATTTTTCAATATTATCTATTATTAAAATTAGGTATTTTGGGTGTTAGTGTATTACTTTGGGTAGGTTGGGGGGGGGGAATAATCCTCCTCCCCCCTTGGATCCACCACTGTTTAGCGTGGCCCGATAGAATTTATTGTTTTCAATATTGGTCTTCCATTGATAACTTGAAGTGGATTCTATCTATGATACACATATACCAAACCAAACGATTGCACGCGCGACAAGACTTGAAGATTTTTCCGGATTCGAGGGCATAGAGGGGAGAAATAATAGGTTTTAGTTTTTTTTTTTTTTTTTGTACTATATTTAATGATAATATTGTCTTTTGGTAAATAACCCGCATATCATTATGGATCCGATGGCAAAGCGAGAGAGAGAGAGAGAGAGAGAAAGAGAGATTGGATTACGCGTCTCGCAAAGAGCACACGTAGTCTGTGCGGGGAATAGTAAGTTCCTACATGAAAGTAGCTGGTAAAAAAATTACACATGTTAGTTCCTACGATTTACAAATGTGATGTGTTAATTACTAAACAAATATAAAAAGGTACATCTGTAAGTTCCTACGTGGTGAAAACCAGGTACGTATGTCAGTTCCTACACGAATATAAAAATGAGATATACTAGTTCAGTAAAAAATACGTAGAAAAAGAAGATTTTATAAATTTTTATAAATGAAAAAATTTTAGATTATACCACCACAAGCAAAATTAATCGATACGATTATGTGAAATTTTTAAGCTATAGAAATAAACCTCGTGAAATACAAAATTTTTATTTTTATTATATTTCATAACCGACATATATTTGTGAAAATGTGTTATGATGCTAAAATATAATTTTGTAATCATTATGTACCTTTTTCTATCGTGTAGGAACTAAAATATGATTTTTTTTTTTTTTACCAGCTAGGTCTCGTACTCTCGTGTAGGAACTTACATTCGCCCGTCTGTACGGCGAAGGTGTCAGGTGTGACCGTACACACACACACACACACACACACACACACACACCGTCGAAAACGTGTGACGCGGCGATTGTCGTCGCACCGTCCGCGCATATAATTCGATTTTTCGCGGTCGACGGTCAATTATCTATTTACTCATTTTTTATCAACACGTCCTTTCCGCGCCGTCCTTCTCCCGCGCGCGCGCTGCAGTATTGTTCGCCGGACTCGCCGCCGCGGTCACACTCGCGTACCCGAACAATTTAAATTTTCACCGAGTATAACATTATAATAATACACTGTTGTCACACCTGCAAGGACGTGCACGAACGGAAGCCCTTCCTGATTTTTTGTTTTACTGCTGTTTTTTTTTTGCTTCACGCGAGTTCTCCGACGCACCTCACAATCGCAGTGTGATTTGTTTTCTGTGCAGGACAAGTCCCGTGGACTCGACGGGTTTTAAATTAATTTTTCGATTTATGTCCCGGGCACGAGTTCAAAAGCGGACTCAACTTATTCGGTATCCGACGCGTTGTACTGCTCGTATAATAATAATATATGGTAAATCAACATAGATCGTTGTAAATGTCAAATAGTAAGCTTAAAACAAAAACTACCCCAACCATGGGCGCTGACTATTGGGGTGCTGCGGTGCTCAAGCACCCCATGAATCATTCTATGGGGGGCTCTGCACCCCGTGAAATAAAAAGATAGAGCAATACGTAATTTAATACGTTTATAATTTTTTCGTTGTATAATATTTATGACAACAATATATTTTGGATGTTTTGATAACTCGTTCCTTACGTAGGTATATGAAATGAAAATAATTTTATGTATAATAATTAATATGTATTTAAAAGTTTTAATATATGAAAAAGGTCGTATTAAATAAGGTAACAATTTATGTTGAAAAAAAATAATTATTTATTTAAATTGACATTTATTAATGTCTAAGGATTTTAGGCACTCCGTGAAATTTGGGAAACCCGGTGCCCATGACCCCAACATTGTTATGAATAATAATTTAAAAACGTCTCACAAAGTATTTATAAAATATTTGATTTTAAAAAACACATCTGAATCGCGGCCCGTGGTAATTTTCAGAGCCTACGAACAACAAACTGAAGGCTTGTGTTGTATTTTCAAACGAATCGCATTACAATACGCAGTGTAATTACACTGATCGGTGTTCGCCGCTGTCTCGCATCATTGCTACCGATCGTTGAAAAAACGGTTTGGTTTTGAAAATATCAAGGTCGAAAAAGTACAATTTAAGATTTTCCCTCTGTCTCGTAACTCGTTAATTGGCAATTCATTCGACTGTTTTCAATCGAAATAGTGACCTTACCTGCAGACGCATAGCCAGTGCCTAATGTGGCCATGTGGCCAGTGGTCGTTGTTACCGAAATTAAATGAAAAATAATCAGTAACACTTTTGTTTATAATAATCAGGGCTCGGAACTTTATGCACTAAAAAAACTCAGATATGCAGTACAATATGCAACTATTTTTATTGTGAAAAAAAAAATGTTCAATCATGTACGAAATAATGTTTTGTTGTAACTTTGTCCTTTTTTTCCGTGGAAAAAAAAAAATTATTTTGATATTTATTTATTTAATTTTAAAAAATGTGCAAATCTTTGATGTATTTTTCTAACTAAATTATTAACATACAAGCAGTCATGGACCATTCAACAAACGGCCAGTCATTAAGATTACGAGATCCAACTTATTTAACGATACCAGGCATGACACGTGCTGTGACAGCTCCTGGTATAAATAAATATATTTTTATTCTTGAAAATTTAAAAATAAATACTGGGTCAATTAGCATTAACAGGCTTAAAATCTTTTAATATGCGAAATCATATAAATTTAGTAAAATTATGCAAAAATATGCAACATTAACTTTTGTATGGATCATGAAATTCATTTGTATCAAATCAGATTTTGAATGTGAAGCTTCCTAAAAAATATGCGATTGCATAAAGTTCCGAGCCCTGATAATAATATTAAACAAATATTAATCACGATAGGCATATCGATGGTAAATTGAGTGTGAAAATACCGTCGGCTAAAATACAGCTCTGGTGAATTGTGTATACATACATTATATTATACGAAAATACAAAATAATAAAATCTTATCTCAGCTTATTTTTGTATAGTTCTACGAAATAGAAAGACACGATAAGTTTATCTTCTTCACAAGTAACCTGTGAAAGAAGTTTTTCTACTCTAAAGTGTATATTAAATCGATTGAGAAATTCTTTAAGCCAACCTAATTTAGAAGCATAAATGCTCATGTCGTGTTTAAAAAAAATATATTAGCTAAACTCAATAATGATGAAATTATTAATAACTTAGCTGTAACTAGTGAAAATTAAAAAAAAAAGTTCGTTTTTAAGACGCTTTTATAATAAGTACGTATAGGTACAGTTAGAAAAAAAAATTAATTCAATTGAATTTTTAAATTTTTTTAAATTCTACTTTGCTCTTAGTAAATTTTGGGTTTAGGACATAAGTTTATACATCAAAATGGCTTGAAAAAAATACGATATTCAAATTACGGGTCGCCATTTAAAAAAATGTAAGTTTTATCGCGCATGCGCAAGATACATGAGTTAAAAACATTGTAAGTCATAGAAATTTACGATCCATTTGTCTAGTTTAAAGTCCCGCAAACAGAATTGAAAAATATTTACATGGTAATGAATCGTAAAGTGGCCCCTGTTTTTGGGGACACACGGTACACGTGACCACTTTATTTCTAAATCCCGGTGAAATTTTTAATCCCAGTCCACCCCTGCGCATAGCCAAAGAACAGAGAGTACTGGTAAAAGTGTAGCGTACAGCTATAGCACCTATAGGTCTACAATTTCTGACCTTTTATTTGAGTTAGGTTATAGGTAAAAAGATGCGTTGATATCGAGTTTAATTTTGACGAATTCTCGTCTACGATTGGAAATCATTTTAACGTATACGATTTTACTGACATACGTACGACGCGTACTTGCAATCAAGACGTCATGAAGACGTATTCGTAAACTGCACATATCGAACATTAAACCGTTAGAAGTTTCAACCACCTGCCAAATTTCGAAGTCACGTCATCGACAAACGCATTGAAATCACGCTTTTTTTTTCGTCCCGATCTCTCGTTACATATGGACCGGTCCGCGTCACCCAATACGCCCGGCCGCGTACATGAGCGCCAAAAACCGGCTGTCATGACCATGTGCTACGTCATTCACGTTACTTTGTTGTCATAGATAAAATAGCGTAAACGAAGTTATATCGCGTATATACGTCGTGTACAACGCGTACATATCCAATTACTTCGATTACGCCGGCCCGACCACCGCTGATGCGAACACACACGTACTCGTAACGAGATGTGCATGTGTGCGCGATTGTACCTACCATGTATAAAATATGGACCAATTAATCATTTCGGGACACGCGTGTGTACGAGTGTGCGTGCGTGTGTATCGCGTCCGCAGCTGGTCAGCTGCAGTGGTCCGACGGCCGTAAATGGGTTTCCACTCGTGAAAAACGATATTCAAAATCAAACACATCGTTACCTAAACGTGAGTGTGCGTATACTATATAGGGTGAGTCTGGACTATTTGACAAATGCAATAACTTTTTTTCTTTTCATTTTTTTTCATTTTTTTTTTTTTTTTTTTGTTTTTAAATGAATATTAAGGCCCTGCGCTACAATGATATTGTCTTAAAATATTTTTTTTTTTTACTTTTGAAACTCGAATTTGGAAATTTAAAATTTTTGTTTACCGCAAAAAAAAAAAATTCAAAATACCCATTTTGTAAACCTGATTTTTAGAAAAATATTGGTGTTTAAAATTCTAATAAAGGTGGTTCAATTCATTTTCTATGAATTTTTAAAGTTTGTGAAAAAATTAAGAATATTATTGTGTACCACATAATATTAAACACATATTATTGTATATCCCTATAAATTAAATGACCGATCGAAATCTAATTTATTCCATGATTTTTGTTATCATTTGTAGATAAATTAATATTTATCATTATCATCGCAATTAATTAACATATGTATATAAATGTTCAATACTTCAATGATAACAAAAATCTTGGAATAAAATAATAAATCAAATGTCGATCAGCCATTAAATAAGAGTGTTATACGATAATATGTATTGTGCGGTAGCGCATTATAATATTCATACATAATACAGTACATAATATAATATTCTAAACTTTTTCACAAACTTTAAAAAATCATAGAAAATTAATGGATGAACTTTTATTAGAAATTCAAATACCAATATTTTTCTAAAAATTAGGTTTACAAAATGGCTATTTTGGAATTTTTTTTAAACTGTACACAAAAATTTTAAATTTCCAAATTTGAGTTTTAAAAGTAAAAAAAAATATTTTAAGACAATATTATTGTAGCGCAGGGCCTTAGTATTTATTTGAAAAAAAAAAAAATTTTAAAAATGAATAGAAAAAAAGTTATTGCATTTGTAAATAGTCCAGACTCACCCTGTATATTTTATATACAAAGTAGGTCCTTATACACTGTGGCTATGGCAAATGCAACGCGCATAATGATGGCTGCGCTCGGCGAAATGCATTTTCCACTAAACGCACTCGTACGACAAATAATTATTAACCTAACGCCTACAAAATAATATTATGCGCGTGTACGACCACGAGTGGTACCGTCATTAAAATCGATTGTTTCGATTTCGTTTGAGCCCCGGAAAACGTTTTAGCCGAAAACCGACGGATTTCAAACGGTTTTTTCTTTTTTCGTAATTATTATTACACGACTCGTACTCCAGCGGGTGCATGAGTTTTCCACGGTTAAAAAACTCACGACGTTAAAAGACGTTTTATTTTCGGGGATTTTCAAAATTCTATAATCGCGAACACTATAAATTCGAAACGATTTCAACGATTTTCAAAACGACTTTCACGTTCCCTCACGTTTTAGACTTTGCCAAATTCTATACGAGGCATATTTTTTCTCGTACGTCATCTTTTGATTTTTATTAATGACCACTTTAATTTTTAATTTCAGACGTGACACATCAAATTAAACTATTTAACGACGTTTAACGTACTTTGTCGTTTTTACATTCTGATTAATATCACTCGTTACGTATTAAACGCTTTTGCCCTATATATAAATACATATAATATACTCGTATAAAGTTGGTCGTTATTTTCAGATGTGACGTAACTTTTATTTTTGGAGCACCGGTAGCGATTTAATAAAATGATGGGTTTATGATGGAGCACGACACTCGAAACGTAATCGCGTAACGCAATAAATTGCAGTATTTTCGAGACGGCAATAATGACGTTACGTATATTATATATATAACTCCGGCAGACCAGCTGTGTGGTTATAATGTACTGTTAATGTATTTTACAATAACATAATGTCGGCAGTATAATAATACTCGTCAGCAGGAAACGAAAGGGCATTTTGCTAAAAGTGGGTATCTCGCCCGCAGTCTTGTGTGTTTTGAAACGTCTGTATATTTTACAAACGGTCATTTGGAAATGAAAAGTGTGAAAAAAAAACGTCCGAAACAACAGAAACGTATCGTGAATATACATTTTTTGTACTTGGAATAAAAAAAAGATTTTCGAGTACTGAAAAACAAAAAAAAATAGCTTTTAATAATTTTTTCCTGATATTATAGAACCGGTCGAATTTAGTGTGAATGTGTGAAATTTAATCATGTCGGTAAACAAAAATTATAAAGTCAATAATATGATAAAATATGATAAATTCAGTAAAGTAATACAATCTAAACCAGTGGTGGCCAAACTGTTTTTACCGCGGGCCATAAAAAAAAAACTTTTTTTACCGCGGGCCATATAGTGAAATTTTACTTTAAAATCATCAGAATTTTATGTGTAGGTATGTAATTACACTCTCAACGGCGTTTTTATTGTACTTACTAAGTTCAATGGCTTTATTTAACACTTAACTTAATAATTATTACTACAAATGAAAAAAAATCATAACGGTTTACACGTCCAATAAATATTTCAAAACGCATTAATTTGTTAATGCGAATATTACGAGCTCGTTTCTGTTGACATTGGGCATTAATATTTGGTTCTGATTTGGTAGAATTTACACGGAGAACGGCATGGAGATGTTCATACGTAATGTGAGCTGATCGAGTTTTACATTTATTGATTTTCGTTGTTGAGAATACTTGCTCACAAATATATCACGTTGAACAGTCATCGTGATCGTACAAAAATAAGGTAAGATACAATAATGCGATTTATATACGTATTATTAAATGACATTGTAACAACGACAACGGTACGTTATGGCGATATGGAATTAAATATTATGAAAAATTTATACAGTAATTTTTAATTTTTTGATTTTTTTTTTTAACGTAAGTATCTTTACTTATATACTCGTTTAGATTCTAAACGATGTATATAAAACGCAATTTTTTTTTTATTATTATTATTTTTTTTTTTTAAATATCACTTTATTTTGAAAATATTATAATCTGTACGTATTTAAAATACGTAATTATAAAATGAAATATTATGATAGAGAATACATGTTTTATTTTTTTTTTTTGGAAATGTTGATGCACACATTTCAACTATTAGTCCAATATTACAAAGATACGTGAGGGCTTAACGCTCAGAACAACGGGATAGTGGCTGTACGTTTTCGCGGGATTCCACTTTTTTTTTTTTTTCGCTACTCTATAACGTTTAAAGAACCTTAAAATTATTAAACTATATAAAGTGTTCGAGTTCAATCATAAAAAATAAATTATCCGAATTTCCCGAAGAAAAATGTGTCCTCTTCCGTATTATAATGTCGTGTGATAAACGGCGGTTAACCGTTTCGAGGTAACTAAAAAACTCCCGAAAAAAAAATCTACATTTGTCTGTCATTTTTAATGAATAATCGCGCCCGTATTTATATATGTTTAGCGTGACTGCCCGGTCACCGGTGCACGGTTTGTCCGATAAATCCGTGTCGTAAATATTCATCGTACACACGGATCGGGGGATAGACAGGAAATCCGTCACGCGGAAATATTTATCGGCGTACCCATCTCGTTTTATTGTCCTTTTCGTTTTTTTTTTTTTTTTTTTTTTTTGTCCGTTGTTTTTTTCGGCGCGATTTCCACGGCGTTCCCCGGTGCGTCCGTGCGACGACTGCGACCGCAACTAAAACATGACGATAAAACGACGACGACGATAATTATTAAAGAGCTGATCTTTAGGTTTTTACATATTTCTATTGGCTTTATGCAACTTTACGAGGGTGAAAAATGTGGACGATTTATCTATCATAGACTTCGTAGAAAAAATTAATTTTGCATATTAAAGCATATTTTGGACATTCGAGAATATTTCTCCTGTTTTTCATATTTTAGAATATATTCTATTATTGTTCATAAAAATTAGTATATTTTGTTAATTTCTCGAAATATGACTTTTTCTAGCAATACTTTTTTCTAGGAAAAAAAATAATGTGATTATTGAGTGATACAAATTCAAAATCATTCAATTATCTACTTGTCTGTATTCGAATTAGTTGTGTTCCTAAAGCATAGTGCAAAGTTATCTGTTATTTTTTATTAAACTCTTATGTTTTTTTTAATTATATTTATGTAGCTGTGCATCAACTGATTTACATTTTTATTTTGCAATAATTTACCTGTTACCAAGAAAATTGTGCTTAACAGTTATTTATTGTATTTATTGAACTATTTTAGAAAAAAATCTTATTTTCATATTTACAAATTTAAGGGATATTTAGAGAATATTTTAAGGTTTTTTTGAAACATATTAGCATCATATTTTAAGGTTTTAAGAATCTAAAAATCCGCTCTTTAACGATAATGGTAATAATAACGATCATAAATTAATTTGAATATACATATATTATACATACTTGTACGCCGTTTTTGAGTTCAGCGCGAGTACAGGAGCGTATATACATACGAGTACCCGATGCAGCTATATAGGGCACGACAGAGCTCTTCGCGTCGAACGCCGTAAACCGAAAATAACTGAAATTCCATTTATACGTGAACATTGCATACACACACATAATATAAATGTGCGTCCAAATTTGAGCAAATTTGTGTGTGCGTTGTATTTTGAATTTTGACGAACACGCGTGCGTCAAGAATTTGACATGTTTGGACCGGGCGAGACATGCTTGTGCGTTGCGTATGCGTTCGCGGCGTACAACGCACACGATCCGAACGGTTGTCGGTCTCCGGGTCAAGATCAAACAGTGGCGGCTCGTGAGTTTTTAAAAAAGTAGCGCACATTTAAAAATATAATTTAATGAACACACACACACACACACACACACACACACACACACACACACACACACACACACACACACACACACACACACACAAACACTCACACACTTATACTAAACAATTGTTCACCGATTTTAATTAACAACTTTTTTAAATTCTGAAATGGATACTTTTACACTTGCTGTATTGTATTAATTTTAATAAAGTTTAAAATTAAAAAATAACGATCACTTGTCTGTACAAAATACAGTAAGATACAGCGAAGAACAGGATTGTTTTGGTGTTAAATGATAATCAATGATTTACGAATTTATATTAGATAATCGAGATATCAAAAACGAGGAAAAATAAAAATAAATAATATTTATTATTTATTAACGTGACCGCCACGTCCGAAATAATCTGCTGATGACAATTTATTCAAATAACCGATTGGTTATGTGCACAGATACAACTGTGCACATCTATCCCAGTATAATGCGCGCGACGTGTTATGATTTGTTTTAATTTTTACACTGTTAGAATGTGCACAACGATCGTGTGAACTTCCTATAGTAACCTGATGAGCGTCAGCGTTACTAATGACCTAACCGCTGTTTCACCCTATAAATAATCAAACTCAAATACATTTTCGCAATCTGAGTTTCTAGAAATCTTTTAAGGTATTTAGTAGTATTAATATGATTTAGTATTTTTAATTTTTTGTGCGGTCGGTAGGTGGTGCACGTGCACTTGTGCACATAAATACAAGCCGCCACTGAGATCAAACGAATTTGTGTTGTGCGGCGCTCAGTTTGGACGACTTTATTTTATCACGCACATTTTGTTACGCACGCGGCGCGCTCATAGTGAATAGTACATCTAACTTTGATATTTTTTCAAAGATAAATTCAAATTTATTTATCAATGGAGTGGTGCCAAGATGAATGAGATTTTTAAAAATAAATAACAAAATAAACCAAAAAAATATACGAAAACCGCGTGTACAAACTACACAATTAGTAGGTGCACTAAGTACAGAATGTTACTACAACACAATGTTTTATAATTTTGCGTCGCGACGTCTGAGCGTCAAAATACGACGCACGACGCACAATATTCAGTTACAAAATATACTTGAATTTCGGCGAACAAGTGTGCGTCGAAAATAAAATACAACCCACACACGAATTTGCTCTAATGTGGACGTACCTTAATAATATGCGTTTAAATGTTTCGAAGTCGTCATATTGTGACGTCAAATGTACTTCCGAGCACGTACACATACACATAAACATAAATAAATAAATTAATTAATTAATTAATTAATAATGTAGTTAACAACAATATTATGTACGAATAAGTGTGTTCAATAAATAGCCAGACTAAAATTAGTACAGAGAAACATTATTTTTAAGTTATTGGTAATGTTAATATACGAAAATAAACTAGAGATAATGACTATTATTTCAGTAATTACAATAATAATCATTATCTTAAATTATTAGTCATCGACAAAACGCGTTCAAAGTCGGTCGTTTTGTATAAAATCGCGATTTCACGACGGTTAGGATATTATTAGTGCGTGTAATAAATTTTGTTTCAAAATTTGTAAAACGCTATGGAAACTTTTGAAGTGATTAAATTGGTTTTTGGAGATGTTTCACTAAACCATTGTGTAACTTTTGACCGGTTCAACCCGTTTTAAAGAAGGTCGGGTATTCATTGAAGGCGACCATCGCTCTGGACGTCCATCAACGTCAAAACTCACGACGCCATTACTCTTGTTCGAAACGAAATTAGATACGACCAAAGACTAACTATCAGAAAAGTAGCCGATGAAGTTGACACATCAATTGGTACTTGTCATTCAATTTTATCGGTTGAGTTGGGTATGAAAAAGTGTCCGCGAAATTATAGTGCCAATATTGTTAACCGAGGAGCAAATGGAACATCGCATTGAAATGTGTTTGGAAATAAAAAAATCGGGTTTCTAATGACCCGAGTTTTATAAAATCAATTATTACGGGCGATGAAACACGGGTTCATGAATATGATCCCGAAACCAAAGCTCAATCATCAACTATCCGTAACGCGACACAAGAGCTAAAAGCTATATGGAGGAAATTCAAACGGGCTCTATTTTTGAAGGTGATCCATTTAAATTTAAAGTTCGTAAGTTTTAAATATGATTTTTAACATTTTTTAACATTCATTTTACATTTTGCCTGGGTATTTATCGGACACACTTCGTATATAAAATAAATACACACGCACTCGACGGATATCGGATTACTTTGCGTCGAGGATTTGCGCCGTCGTGCGATGTTTGTGACCCTGTTCTTTATCGCTGAAAAAAAATAAAAAGAAAAAAAAAACAGAACATAAACGAAATTACCAAACAAACGCGACGTGTACTGCACGTTTCACAATCTGCGTGCATAAATCGCCGTGTCATTAGTCAAAAACAACGCGGCGGCGAGACCACATTGTGTCGTTGGGTTTTAAATTACACCGTAGACGGAATCGTTGGAATTAAATGGGAAAAAGAACGGGAAAACAAAACGAGCAGGAAAGAAGAAGAAAAAAGGCAGACCCCGGTGCCCAGTGTCTCGGGAAAGAAAGACCTTAACGGTTTTATCGCGAGTCCTCGTGTCGTGCACGGTTAAATCGTTATTTTTTACTACGACGCCCGGCGCCATTATTACTGCCTATATATATATATATATATATATATGTACGCTGCGGGCCGTTTCGTTCGTAGCTGGGGTTTTCGCGTGGATAAAACGCGACGGAGAACATTAAACACCGTGACGATTAACACGAAATAGATAAGACGGTGTTATTGTTACGTGTTGTAGTTGTTACGCGAGCGCCAGCAGCTGCTTCGAAACGCACGTCTGTCGGTGCGTGTGGGCCGTGCCTAGGTATGACGTGGAAAAAACAAAAAACGCCGACTACGTCTTCACTCGGAATATGAACGATATTTGAATCGCTAACTGTAAAAACGGAATGGGTCCATTATTATCAAATTTGATTTTATTATCGTTTTTCGCACGGGCGACTACATCGTTTACTGCAGAAAGGAGCCAAATACGACTATCCAAACGCTGAATATAGTGTTTGGAAATTTCACTTTACTGCAGAAAGGGAAATGTCCATAGCATTATTACTATTAATAGTATACAATACGTCTTGAACGAAATACCAATAAATTTACTATAATTAATATTGTATAATATTTTTGTCGATATTATCCATAACCATCATAATGTGCCGTAACCAGTGTAATGTAAATCAGTATATCGAAGTCTTTACTACAGTGAATTATAGTGTTAACTGTTATTTTATTTTTGAAAATGAATTCTCACTCTGATTCCGAGACTACATTTTAATTTCGTCGCCAAAGAGGTAGATTATTCGTTACATTATTTATTTTACGTGGTGTGAAATATTTGAAAACAATAAAATCATCAAATATTATCATAAATGACAGGGATGGACAACCGGCGGCCCACGTACCATTTTTGACTGGCCCGCGCCAAAATCGATAAAATTGTTAATATAAAAAATAAATGTCAATAGTACATTTTGAACTTAATTATGAAGCATTTTTTTTCTCGCTTTTTACGTTCTACGGCCCGCTTGATTTTTCAGCTCAAAAAATTGGCCCACTAGTAACTATTTAAGTTGCCCGTCCCTGATATGCGATAACGACGCGGATAATAGTAGTTATTAATAGCCTGGATAGAAGTAATGAGTGATGGAAAAAGCGAAAACGTGTCGGCCGTGGGCGTCAGATACCAACACGAACCTCAAGGCCGTATTCGATGGTAGGTACCAACCCTTTCTCACCCTAAACTATTTGTTACTTTTATATTATTAAAATCGTATAGGTACCTACGTTCAAATGTATACGAGTCGTGTGGGCGTCAACGCACGACGCCGGTGTCGTAAAAAATACATTATGACTAAGTATTTAAATAAATACCAGACAGGTATATAAAAAATAATAATGATATAACACTATACTAATAATTCAAAATAACATTCGACCATCGTCGTTGGCAATGTTTTCGATGAATACTTGAACGTTTTGAAAACGTATTTAAAACACGTCTCACTAAACGTTTTCAATTATCATTTCCGAACGCAGTGGATATAAATCAAATCGATTTTGTGCTAGTACCATTTGTAAGCGCCTGTATAATAATAAGAGCGCCGTGCACGATTCCATTTAACGTACGTTCGCCCGTGATTGTTCGCAAAAAGGAAATCGCAGTATAATATAATATAGAAAACAAATCGAACCGAAATACACCGCTGTCATTCGCGACCATTTACATTTTAGTTTCAAACAATTTACAATGCAATTACGGTAAAAATTACCCGTCTGTCTAACACTTTTCCGACTGTTACGTTCGGTGGCGTATATAGAAAATAATATTTTCGGGAGGGGCTACTATAGACAGAGACACAGAGTTAAATTATTATAACCAGGGCTCGGGACTTATAGCATTTGCTTATTTCTTTGGTTTGTCTTAAAATCTAGCGGAGTGCTATGAACATTCGTGAAATATAACAACGATTTTAAATTTTAAATTTAAAAGTGCTTATTTTTGCTTATTTCATTGGTTTTAGAAAAAATTGCTTTTAACTAGTTTTTTTCTACTTTTCTTGCTTATTTTCTAATTAATGATGAAGTGATGACGTGGGTTGACGAAAATTTATATTTTTTCAATGTGTACTTTTATTACAACTTCAACTAGAAATATTTGTTTACCTTTTTATTCTATTTCCTCGTAATTAATATAGCAAACTCGTATTTTTGTTTGTTTTTGTTATCTATTTGCCGTGCCGATCGTAGCTGGCTTTAATTTCAACGTAACACATTGGCGTGGGAATTCCCAAAATTGTTGTGGTTTTAATAATTATATTATGATTTATGATTTATATTCTTATAATTTTTTGATATATTAAATAATAAAATGAAGATTACTTAAAAAAACATCATTCTGTGTTCGTGGTTTTAAGTCTAAAATTATAGGGGCACATATACCTAATTTTTAACACAAATTATTGGAAGATTTTGAGGCGACAGATTAAATTTTTTTTTTAAAGAGGGCCAATATTTTTGATTTTGCGTATTTTTGCTTATTTTAATGTTTTTAAGTGCTTATTTACATGCTTATAATGAAGTATTTAAGTGCTTTTTTAAGCACTTCTTTTGATGATTTTAAGTGCTTTAAGTCCCGAGCCCTGATTATAACTGCCATCTAGAATGACTAAAAAGATACAGAAGATACAGTAGGTTTTTATCTACATTCAATTTACAGAATGTCCCGAAACGGTTTGAAAAACGCAATAAAATTTATTAATCGATATTACTAAATGCAGGTTTTTGTTATATCTGTTCTCTGGGTAGTCAAAATAAAAAAAAAGAATATCAAACAAATAAAAATAATTTTAGAGTCCACGTCAACGTCAACACGGTTTTATATTTGCCGTTGGAAGAAATTCTAAATAAACATAAAACACCATTGAAATATAACAAACGTTTAAAGTTATTTCCGAAGTATTTTGAGAGATTCGGGGGGCTGTAGCCCACTAGCCCCCCCCCCCTATACGCGCCACCGGCTCCGTTACACCGTAAGGTTTATTTTGCAAGACCGTCTACTCGCCAACAACGATATCAGTACCTATACTGTTCGTAAACACGAGCGAATAGTGCGGCCGTTATGTATGATCTTTTTTTTTTTTTGGTAAAAATTATTTTTATTATTATTTGAAAAATACAATACAACAAAGTATTTAAGTAAAAATAATAAAAATTACCTAAACCTTTAAGCAAAGCTTGTGGTGGTGTAGGGAGTAACAGTACAAATAATATGCGATTTAATTAATAACTTAATTCAACAAAAATAATAACATACATTGTAAAAATAAAATAAAGATACTAATTGTATACATTTTACCCATAACAAACACTGCCTTAGTTCACTAAATAAAAAGTTATTAATACATTTTTTTTTTTTGTGTTAATTTTATCATTAAAAATACTTTTTTTCACATCAATTGGCAAAGCGTTAAAAATGACAGGACCCAGATAATTAAAAAATGATCGTTGCGGCATAAAACGTTGTCGTGACGAATCAGCGACGGTACCTTATAGCTAGTGCGGTCTCGTGAACGCTAGTGATTCTGGTGATTGCCATTATTACGCCGAAGTCGGATATCGTCACAAACGTTGTGTCACGTGACAAACAACAAGCGAAAGGCGGTGTTATCTTTGCTGCTGTTGTGTTAACTCTCGTGGGGTCGGCAGTAAACGGATCGGAGGAGTTTGTCTGTGACCGAGGCGAAGTCGACAGAGCCGTTATCTGTCGTCATCAGCTGGTCGTTCGCGTTTTCCGCTCACCGATAGTGATGGAACCGCGGAACGACTGCTGAAAATACCTTCAAGAGAAGTCTGAATGAAAATCGAAAATGTCGATGGATTCGCCCTATAAGCTATATGACAATATCTTTTTCGGAAACATCTTTTCCGGCCAACTCGAGGTACGGTCGAACGTTTAAGGAGAATAAAGTTCACGTTTGGTTTCGAGAATAAAATATTTTCGAGAAATCTGCAAGCGACTTTTTTTAAACCAGCTGTTATGACAATCATCCGAACGTACAAAATTACCCGGCGGCGGTAGGTAATCGGTGTCTCACTATTTGCTCGTGACGCACGCATGATACCGATTCGGTCACCAACGCTGTGTAGCTTTAATATCACTGTTGAATTTTCGTACTGTAACTATGGCCTACGTATATGAGTCGGCACCGAAAACCATTCTAGTGAATCAGACGCCAAAATCACCAGCTCTTTTAGATTCAGAGTGAAGCGAAGGATCTTATGGTTTTACAATGATGTTTATTTTTTTTTTTTTTTTTTTTTTCTGTAAACACTTTTTCGTATACAAATCCTTGTCCAAAAGTTTCGTCCAGCAACTTATTAGATTCCAAATTGAACTGAGATGGTACTTTAGAGAGGTCATTTTTCCAAAATCTCCATAGTTTTTCCAGTAATCGAGAATAACGATCGAGAAACTGAGTAAAAACGGTAAAATCGGTAAAAATCCGCCGTAAACGAGATTTTCACTGTTCAGATTTTAGGTATTTAGTCATCAATCGAAAAGTATTGAAGCTAGAAACTTGAAAATTTTATCCAATATCAAATACATACTTATTTATATTGGACAACATTTTCAAAATAATTATAGCACTTTTGACTTGAATATAGAACTTTTAATTTACCAAATTGTTTGAAAGTTTTTATATAATATAATTTTAAATATTTGACAAAAAGTTCTGAAAATTTAATATGACCTTACTCATATACCTACCTAATTATCCTAACAAAAATTCAAAAATCGTTAGTCAGAATTTCTTTTAATACATGTTTTAATAAGTTAATATAAATTCGTATACGAAAATATTGGCTGTTTTTACGTTAATTTTGTGCTTAAAATCTGTTTAAAACTTTTTTTGGTGTATCTGATCACAATAAAACTTGGAACATATATATAAAAACATTTTTCGAATCTTTTGGTGACAGAAAATTTCTAATGAGTTATAATTGTTATAACGATTGAAGTTTAAATGAGTTATATCTAATTGAATATTTTATGAGGGTTTAATTACAAAAAAAAACTCACCAAAAATTATACAAATAACCGTAAAATACGTAAACAGTATTTAAACAATAATATATTATATTACACTGAAGCTTTGCTCAGAATCGTTTTATACTAAAGAAATGAGTCATCATTTCTTTAAAACTTAATACATTCATCACCAATATCTTGTCCGAGGACCGAAGGGACGAAGGACGAACTTGTACCACCATCATCTCACTTACCAGCTTTTTTTTTCCTTTCAATGATTCGATCGGACGAAAGTGAAAATTCGTTGAGACGATAATTATATCGTCGATAAAACTGAACAAGACGAGACTTTCATTGTGTTTTAAATACATTTTGTCGCGTCGTCGCCGAAAATGCGTTTTGATTTATTTTTCCCTGGAGTGTCACCAGTGGGTGGCTTCTCCTTCATGTTTTCTGGCTGTAACCTTAATATTGAGAGACTAATTGTATATACAAAGTCTAAATAAAAAAAAAAGAAAAACCTTAATATTGTTAGAACTTAAGCTCATTATACAAAATTTGTATAGATTGTTTAATTCAAATAAAGAACAAAAAAAAAAGAAAAATAATTTTTTTTCTCGCACAGATCATATATTTTATACTGTTACACCACCGCGGCAGTGCGTTCGATTATTGCGTTTTGAATACTTTACGACCGGTGCACTGTCGTTGCGTAATGCAATACTATAATATGTACCTACGCCGTCTATAACGCAGGTACTACATATAATATTATAATATACTCGTACGGGATGGGTTCATTAACGCCGCGCATTATACGAAACGATAACCCCCCGCGAGGGTAACGAACGGAATGAAAAAAGAACAAAAATAAAACCCCCGGTGTAGTCTTTGCACGCACGCACACCTGCCGCACCGGCGGCGACCGTAATAATTCTATACAGATACGAATCGTATGTAAAACGTACAGTTGTTACACACGCCTTTTGTGTACGCGCGCGGACAGATATTTATTATAATGATCGCCGCCGACCAGCACCGTCTATACACCGAAAATAACGATAATAATAATAAATTCGACATTAACATGTTGAAACGCGTCCCGGAGTTTTCAAGAGCCCATTGTGTGCACGTATTTATTATTACTATTATTTTTTCACGTTTCTTTCTATGCGTTTCTTTTTTCTTTCTATTTTTTTTTTTTCGTTATAACGCCTTAAAAAACGCATGCGTATCTATACACACACACACACACACACACACACACACACACACACACACACACACACACACAAACACGCGTACGTACACGGTTCGACGCTGGTTCACGCGGTGAAAACGTCAATCATCAATTATAGTATATACGAGCGGCGATGTACGCACTGACATCGCGGCCGGGGTACGTCATAAAATATTCAAAGCGTTTTTACGCGCGCTACGAGTTTTATTTTCTAGGCTCGTACTCGAGGGCCCGCGATATAAATCACACGCGTCCGAAATTCAAAAATACGAGCGCGACGCCTTTCAGACTATTTATATGCAAAATTCTTGTTTAATGAGAATTCTCCCTACCCTCCCGAAGTCGTAATAAGTCTAATAAACAATCACGCGGAAAACTCGACAGTTTTCCAAATCGTATCGGAGTGCTTTTTTTTCTCGCTCCGAAAGCATTTATTGATGACATATTTTGAAAATCTAACCGGTGACCGAATGTGAATAATATTTGAATTGATTACGATCGTGGACGGACGTCGTCTGGTGTTCATGTACAGAGGATCCGATTCAGTCTGTTCAGTCTGTTTAAGACTATCGGTTTTTCGAATCACCTCGGTAATATACGTATCCGGTGAAACGTAAAATTTTGTCTGTGTTCCAAAAAACAAACTCGGCCGTACACGTTTACATGTCGTTTATATTTATATATGCACACGCTAGAGGACAAAAGGTGATTCAATAAGTTTGCCTGAAATAAAATATATTATAATGAAACGTGTTCGCTTTTATTTAAATCAGTGGTTTTCAACCCACGGCCCGCGATCACATTTGAAATATAGCTTGCAACTTTTCTATTTCGATAAAATCAAAACGGTCATGAGCCATCAATATTGAAAAAATCGGGAAAAGTACTATAAAACAAATTAAATTACTTTCTTACGTGTTATACATGTTGGCTGTTTTAATGATATCAATAATAGTTTGTTATTTAAGATTTAATCATAAAAATTATAATAGTGAAATTGAATTTTAGTATTAAACACATGTTACACAGGCGCGTACACAGGTTGGGGGGGGGGGGTTAACCCGAAATTTCAGAGAAATTATTCAATAATTCACGAAATATAAGTGGTTTCTATCAATGCGGGAGATATAAAAATATGTGAGTTTTATTACTATTTATTAGTTTCTTACTAATTTTTTATATTGACATCCTAATTTTAAAATTGATATGGTGAATACGCACAGGCCGCAGTTATCGTATAATATTAAAAAAAAAAAAAAAAAAAAAAAAAAAAAAAAACGAAAATAATGAGAAATACGTAATTTTTCCATTGAAATTATGTAAAATTGTTTATATATAAATATGAAATTATACAACCTTAAACCCCCCCAAAAATATTTTTTGTGTACACGCCTGATGCTACATTACTACGGACGCGGCCCGGGAGATTTGTAGAAAACAATGTGTGGCCCAGTCCATAAAAAGGTTGAAGACCCCTGATTTAAATCATCGGCACCGCTGAGCGACGGCCAACGGGCGACCGATTAAAAAGCAAAATACATATTATGAAATACTCAATGGCAACGAGAAAAAAAAATACTCGTAATAATAATATAGTATAATAATATTAATACACGAATACCGTCGAATGATTTCAAACGATTCGAACGAGCACGGAGGTCCGTTACCCCAGCACTGCCCTATGAGAATTTGGATTTTAAAATTCTCATAGGGCAGTGCTGGGGTAACGGACCTGAGTCACGGGCAGTTTTCGCCGACATCCCCGATACGTACCATATCAATATCGAATCAGTGTGTACGTTACGCGGGTAATGTTAACATTTGGATAATGTCGACATTATCCGGCTAATGAGCAGTGGTGTTTTGGAGGGTATACGCGAGTATACGACGTATACCCGAGAACCATCTTGGTGATTTAGCGTATACTTTATAAAAGTAACACCAATACGCAAGTATACGCACGTATACGCTCGTATACCTACTTCATAAATAGAAAAAAAAATCCATAAGGCATACGTTTATTTTTAGAAAATTTGTTATTGGTATGTTGCTAAACCTTTTCCACTCACTAATACAAAATTGTTATTTATATAACCCCTAATTCACTTTAATATACCAAAAACTTGTTTGAAAAAAAAATGGTATTTTAAACTATTTTTTATTCCTTTTTATTATGAATTCTGTCAAAGTTAATTGTATATATTTTATAATTGTTGTAGTTACTTATTTTACTATTACATGATTATGCTTTTATTTGACAATTATATTTATATTTTTTGTCTTTAAAATCGGGCAATTATTGAAATTTCCGTAGAAGCTTTAAATACTTAGATAAATCAAGAAATAATATTTTATAAAATCAATACATATTTTTTTTTGATATAAAACTGTGTAGGCACTTGTGAACATGAGATCCAGAGAAGATCTGAATACACGTGAGTGAAGCGAGCGTCGTTTTGAATTGTAAATCTGATAAGTTTTGATCCTAATAAATACACAATAGTCATTGTCATAAATTCTTAAATGCGCGTATACCCTCTAGTTTTTTTACCAAAACACCACTGCTAATGAGACATTAGCCAACTGTCATCAAAAGCCGCCATGAAAATTGGCTAATGTTGTTAACATTAACCGGGTAATATTACATTAGCCAAGAACTTTCGGATAATGTCTTAACAATCATAAAAATGTATCATACATGAGATGCGATAATTTAAATTATTAACATAATATTAATTATATTTAAGACGACAACCGTAAAATACATAGTATTAATAACATGAGTTTAATTTTAATTTTTAACAACCTAACCTCCTAATGATACACAATGTGTTATTCTTTATTATTATACACGGCATGCTTCCGTGACGTTTTGAATTACACAAAATGCTAGATGCTTTACATTTACACCGATCGGTGTAACATTTCCCCTTACATGAACACCTTTTATATCCTTGACCACCACCGTCTGATATTTTACTCGCAATTTCCCTCAATGATTTTCTACGTGTACCACCTCATCCAGCGGTATTAAAGACAACGGACCAACACCAAACTGATTTCTGATGTATAATTGTGGCAAAGTACCATGTTTATTGCCAAGTTTATAATATTAACTATTATTAATTAAAAGGATTTCAGTTTTAACTTTTAACATTATCCAATGTCGACTGGCTAATGTAGACATTATCCAAATGTTAACATTACCCGTAACATGTATATTGTATGAAATAACTGATGAAAAAATAAAAAATAAACACTTGTACAGGGTCCGGCAAAAAAACCTCCCGTATTTTTAGACGTTTATATTTAAAGCTATTTATAGATAAAATGGTATTCCGGGTATAGATAGATAGAGGTCTACGTGCCGTTTTTAGTAATCATAATGACGTGGCACGGTGAGCATCGCGCATTTGTCGTAGAGGAATATATCCGTAATGGTGGTTCTGCGATTACTACTCAGCGAGCATTTCGCATTCGATTTCATCTTGGCCGACATGATTCTGTTCCGGACAGAAAAACAATTCAAGTTTGGTTATCAAACTTTAGAACAACGGGTTCTGCGCTAAAGACAAAATCGTCTGGCCGACCTTCAACCGCAACAACGTCGGATAATGTGGCACGTGTAAGTGCGTCTATCCAGCAATCTCCGAGGCGTTCAGCACTTAAACATGCAGCTGCCAAATGATTGAGACCTTCCTCCAACCAAACTTAAATCAGTTTACTAGGAACCACAAAGAAGTCTGGTTCCAACAAGATGGAGCCACAGCACACACTTCACGGCGTTCACTAACCATTTTGAGAGAAATGTTTCCAGGGCATCTTCTTTCTTTACGAGGAGACATTACCTGGCCACCAAGGTCCCCCGATTTATCACCTTGTGATTTTTTTCTTTGGGGACATTTAAAGGCCCAAGTCTACACTCATCGCCCAACATCTTTGGAAGCACTTAAGGAGGCAATCACTCAGGAAGTGGCAGCCATTACACCACAAATGACTCGACGAGCAATGGAAAACTTCCGGGAAAGGCTTCGTAAATGTATTAATAATAGAGGACAATATTTAACGGATATAATGTTTAAAACTAAGTAATTATTTTATTTTATGTAAAATGGCATAGTATTTAATTTAAAAAATTCAATAAAATTTTTCTGTTAAATTGTTTATTTATTTGTCATTGCCTTTTAAAATATGGGAGATCTTTTTGCCGGACCCTGTATTATATCAATTACATCGATGGAAATAAATTTAAAAAAAAAAGCGTATTTTATACTTCAGTTCTAATTATTAAAGCTATCTGTTGTGTATTTTATCCGGGCGAAACTTTTAAACCGTGAAACATATTTCGCACGCATCTCTCGCGTTCTCTCGCCGTCGATTTTTCACGTCGTCTCGTCCTCCGTGCAGCCAACACAGACGACGATAACAGACGAAAACACGACGTTCACGTTAATCCACATGTTGTCCTTCTCGTGTCTCTACGACGAGTACGACGACGCACAGACACGCGTCGGCGAGTCGAAAGCCGTGTTCGTGCACTTTCAAGTGGTGTAATCCGTTTCGGACCGTCTACGAACGCGTGTGCGACGATTAACGATGTTATACCGTCGATCGTTTCGTGACGCGGTAGCAGATTAAGCGTATTACTAAATGCCGATTAGCCGCCGACATGACAAAGAAAAAAAAAAAATGTATACGTGTGTGGATTCTTCCGCGGGAAACGCGTGAAAAGAACCATACACGACCGGATCTATTGACGACGGTAATCTCGTTTGTAAAAATTAAATTCCCATCCATTATATACGTTGTACACGTATACGATTATCGTCGGGACGTGTTTAGGGACCGTTTTTTTTTTTTTTTTTTTTTTTGCCTAACGCGATTAATTCGAAATTTCAAACTTTTTTTTTCTCCCGCGGTGTTTCTATTATGAATTTCGTTTTTCCCCCGTCCAACCGTCACGGTTAACAACATTAAAATCGCTGTCAATTTCTCTCCGGGGAACGCCGTTAAATTAAAACGCAAGTACGACGGCGCGGCGGCGCCCGTGTGTAAAAAATTAATTTATTAAATTTTCCAGCTTTCGCGGCCGTCGGTGTCGTAAACCACCACGTTCACTCAATGTAAGAGCTGAGTCTATAATATACACTACGCGAAACGGCTATTAAACCCGCCGACGTAGATTTGGCGATAAAACATATAATGTTATATATAGGGCTCGGATTTATATGTAAATACATATTTTTACTGTGACTTGATGAATTAATTTAGGTAAGTGATAAATCTGTCCCTAGGGATTTCCAATGAAATGGACTATATTTTATGTCACATATTTTTACATATTTTGCCATAAGCACACGTTTTTACATATTTATCAATAATTCCATTTTTTCCAAAAAGTACAATGAAAAGTTGGCGAAATTATAAATACCAAAGTAAAAAATATCCTACCAAAAAAATTTTGTTTTGCACAAATGAAAGCTATCGAAATTTTCTTACTAGTCGTACTTCTGAAGTTTCTTTGGATGAAGAACTTGCTCCTTCAGATATAGTCAAAATGCAATACTGTCCAATAACATCAGTGGAAGTCGAAAGATCATTTAGTCGGTATGAGGCAGTTTTACGACCAAATCGAAGATTTTTTGATTTGAAAATTGTAAAATGTATGTTATAAATCGTAATCAAGATAATTAATATATGAAATTTAATATTAACAAGTGAAAATAAATCATACGAGTGAAATACATATTTTGAGTTTTGTAGCACGTATTTATGTAAATATTTTGATAGCATAAATACATACTTTGGTTTCATAAATACATATAAATCCGAGCCTTAGTTATATATTATGAATTGTTTTATTCTTTCCAAAACTTCTTTTTGAATACGAATAAAAAATTGTATTAACGAGCGTAAACGTATTGAGAATACACGTGGCTGAGTTATTTGTTTTCTTTTTCCGTAATTCCATCATCGAGTCGATTTGAAAACGTTTTGCCGCGAAAACCAAGAATATCTGAACAACGCGCCCCTCTGTGCGTCGTTAAGACGTTTTTCACGGATTTTTCTAATGCACATTTCTAACGTCCGCGAACGTAACCGCTGATGCAGTTTGCGATTAAAGCCCGGATCGTTTTTGGAAACGATGCGTCTGTGTATCGTGTACGAACTCTTTTTACATTTCGCTCGTTGTGTACGATTTTTTCATCGTACGAAGTAATGAAAATACCGTCGTTTATATATATGTTATATGATAATACATATAAATATATATTTTTTATTTTTTTTTTTTGAAATAATATATTACGATATTATGAAAATTAATAGTTTTTTTTTATTTGTGAAATTTCGATGTGTTTTTAACGTTTTAAGTTTAAAGCGATGATTTTTTTCGGAGACTCAGAGTGCCTATTTACAGTATAATAATATTATGTTGATTATGTTGATAAGCATTTCGTGAAATGTACACGAATGAACGTGATTATACAACCGTATAAATACAAGTATCGTAACTAACGCGCATATCGTTATAAGTACCTAACTATTGATTTTTAGCCGACAGGATGTGATGTTTAATAAATATGCGATTGTCGACTTTAAATATATATTTTAGTCATACAATACAGTAATTTGAAGACGTTACGTTATGGATCTTGTACGTGATAAAATTATTCAATAATAATTGAGAACGTTAAACTTACAGTGTAAATGGATATTATGCTGCATTTGATTGAGTTTGTGCTGTGTTAAATTAACATACGATTTCCAAGCATGAATTGGCGATGAACCCATTACAAATTCAATATTTATCATTTATTAATGATCAGTGAGCATATACGATATTGTAAACAGGACATTGAGCGGTTTCCAACATGTTGGGTAATCTACATAATACATTATGTATACACCTAAGTTGTAAAATCAACGCTGAATTTCCAATATAAAGCCGATATATATAATAAGGATGTCTACATTTTTAATTTTAAACTAAAAAACACGATGACTATGAAATCTTTAAAACAACATTTTTTTGTTAATATATTTCAAATGACCATTACGATCTACTAATAGTCAATACATTGCATAATTACAGTTTATTGAAACATAAACGTTGGACAACAATTATCTCCTATTCCATTGAAAAAAAAAATCTCGACTACCCACTTAATACAGTGCCTAATTTTACTATGTAAAATACACGCAAAATACACACACACACACACACACACACACACACACACACACACACACACACACACACACACACACACAAGTACACATTACATTTTATGACACGAAGGCGTGTAAATACATATAATCGTACGCTCACCGTGGAACTTACTCGTATACGATGTATTATTTATTAATATAATACAGTGTGTAATAACAAAATATTAATAACGACATAACCCTAGTATGGTGAATGTAGCTGGTACAACGTTTGTGTGTGTGTGTGTGTGTGTGTGTGTGTGTGTGTGTGTGTGTGTGTGTGTGTGTGTGTGTGTATTTGTGTGTGTGTGTGTGTGTGTGTGTGTGTGTGTGTGTGTGTGTGTGTGTGTGTGTGTGTGTGTGTATACGACTACACGACTGTGGATCTCCGCCCAAAGAAATTACTAAAGAGCTGCGTATGGGATCGCGTCGTAAATCATTATGTTATGAGACGACGTGGTGTAAGTGTGTGTGCGCTGCTGCCCGTTATTCAAGCGCAAAAAACCCGCTGTGCGCGAAGTATTACGTGCTTGGTACGATTTTATGATATGACCGAAATTTTGAGGATATCATGATATACGGACGTCACACGTGTGTGGTGAGCATTTGTGTAACAAAATAAATGTAGTATGCATGTACGTGGGTACGGAGGTAAACTTTGGCCTTTGTGTAAGTATACACACACACACACACACACACACACACACACACACACACACACACACACACACACTCATATAGCGTTTACGTCTTTTTGTCGAAAACGATGATAACGGTTTCATAATAAATAAAATACACACGTATATTTGGAAGCGTTCATCATACACACTCGTTTTATGTTTAATGTACGTGCATACGTCTCCGTTTATGAATCTTATACATCACATAATAGTAATAATTGTATGACGTGGTGTGAAACGCTGTAAATATTTTGCTTATAAATGCATAGAACGCGTACGAGCGAGACGAGGTGGGCGATCGTTGCTCTTGTGAGCTGCAGTTTTTTTACAAAATTAATGGACACCTAGATAAATGATTTGTCTAAATTACAAATATTTAAGATGATTAAATTCATCGTTATTTAGGTGACCTTGACGATCGATGCGTATAAATTAAATGGTTCAATAATGGTAGTGTAATAGTGACCTTGAGACCTTGACTCTGACGAGGAAAGTACAACTATGCTGTTTTTCAGGGTACAACGGTACAACGCTGCACGTAGGTTTCGAATACTAAAAAGCGTAGATCATTCAACTGTATTTTTGATTGATTGTTTTTTATTAATCGTAAAACTGAGTGTACTATGGATTTTGGCGATTACGCGTTTTGGGATTGTCGCCGTCGAATTATTGTGACGGACAGACGGGTCTGTGTACAGTTAAATACGTTATCGTATTGTGGCGTCGCGTTATGAGCGTCGGACGTACAGCGAGTGTCGGCCGGACTCGTGTCTAAACCACGTGTGATTAATAGAGGACGCGATATCCGCACAATCGCCGGATCGTCCGACAGAGTGTCCGAACCCGACCGAGTACCGAGTCGGAAACGTGGTTTTCGGATACTCGTCGGTCGGATTCGTAGCGGGGACGGTAATGAATAATAATGTGCCGATATTTATGTTTTTGACTTTTCGACGTTTTGAAACGATACGTGTGTATATATATAATTAGGGCTGGGATTTTAATGCCCTTTTAACCCGAAAAATGCCTTTAAAAAATGCTTTTATGACCTAAAAACTCTAAATAATGCCCAAAAAAACCCCGAAAAATGTCCTAAAAAAATGCTTTTATGATCTAAAAATTGTTTTATTTTTAATAATTTTAGTATAAATTACAATTAAAAGTTTTAAAAAATGCATCGCAAAAATATATTACAAGTGTATACTGCAAATACATAGTTTTAGTATACATCTAAAAAAAAAGTTATTTTACGAATTACGAGTACCTACTTATAATCTGTTATATTTATTTAAAAACCATGTTGGTGTAAAATTCTTAAAATAAAATTTCAAATTCATACACTTGGTTTCCAAAAACTCAAAAATGCTCCAAAAACTCTAAAATGCCCTAAAAAATTAAGAAAATGACCTAAAAACTAAAAAATGCAAAAAAATGCAAAATAAACTTTCTTATTCTCATTCAAATGTACTTACATAAAAAAAATTTATGACGAGATTAGCATTGCACAGTAAGCTTTGGAAAACATTGCAAAGGGCATCGAAATCCCAGCCCTATATATAATATGTATACGTACGAATATTTTCACCGCAGATGGCGGACGGAAAAATCACGAACGCATACGATCAACGACAACTTAATATCGAGTTTGACTGTAGTCTCCAACACTGAAGTTTAATCGTTTTTACAAGTTCGATTGAGTTTCAATTCGGGTATTGCCATGTCGAATGTTTATCGAGTGTAATCATTAAACACAAAAAAAAAAAACTTGTCAATTAATCAAGTCATTTGGATGATCTATTGTGTTTTGGGTGAATTTGTTTTTTTTTTTTTTTTTTGATAAATGGATTTCTTTTACGTATTATAAAAGGCATCGACATAGGCCAGGCCTTGATTATTATATAAGTCGCGTAAATGGTGGCCAAACACGCAGCCTGCAGCCTGCATGTGCAGCCACCAAGTCATTGCGAGTTTGGTTATATTAATTGATTGTAATTATATGGTGATATTGTTAAAAGCTGTATGTAAACTGCGGCAAAATTTACCTTTTTCTAAAAGTCGATATTTTTTAAACTGCGGCATGAAAAAAATTAAGATTATACAATCTGCGACAAAGCCGATAATGATACATTATACAAACTGCGGCAATTTATTTCGTATACCTTCTATATATACCATATCATATAGTACCTAAATCATAATCATATATAATACCTGCCTACGTGTACCTATGTATGAACAAAAAATAAATAAATAATAATAATAATAATAATAATAAAGCGACAACATAAAAACACAAATTTATTAACGGACAGCGACAAATGAAAGGAGATGGACGAATTTCTAGATACGAATTTTTGAAAAAAGTATGTTTTAAAAATAAACGACAAAATGTTAATTAGTTACCTACTGTATTGTTATTTTATTTTAGTTTAGTTTTTTGATTATACGGTCGTTACGACAATAATAATATTTTTCAATAACAGCTGTATATATAGAAGCTGGTATATAAAATAATACATTGGCGCAGTTTGTATAATGCATCTTATCGATTTTGTATGATCTTAATTTTTTTCTCGCCGCAGTTTACACGTCGACTTTAAGAAAAAGGTGAATTTCGCCGCAGTTTGCCATCTCCCTTGTTAAACGGCCGGTACCTCTACTGCTCGTATATTCGGTTCTTTAGTCTGTTCGTGGCACGGCCACGTGCAGTGTTTATTTATTATTTTTTCGTAAACGTCGGTGGTATGAAATCGCGTTTACGTTTTACTACGTTTTCGCATGCGATCTCCGCACGACGCCGCGCCATGCGGTGCACGGTTAAATCGTACCACCGCCGGGGGCGGGGGTGGGGGGATAGCGACCGCGTCGAAAAAATAAAAAATTATCGTTAACCCGCGACGTGTACAAGGTTAATTATTTCGCTAATTACGTTTATAAATGGAAATTCGTGTCGATAATAACAATCGCCGTCCGGTTACGCGTCTACGAATAAAATACGTACGTAATAATAATAATATCCTTTAATCGTGAACAATATAATAATGTATTCGCAGTAATAACACCGGCGATAATCGATAGTCGGTACGATCGCGTCGCGGAGGTACGCACGATTGTTGTGCGTTGATATTGTTATTGAATACAATATATTATTATTAGGCTTAGGGACTTAAAGCTCTATAAAAATACACAAATATGCTTCTTAAATCATTAAAATATGCATGATAACATGCGTTAAAAAAAAAAAAAAATTGTCCTCTAAATCTTGGTTGATTTCACTTTTATCTATAAAAAGTTATTAGCTAAAAGTTGTGTCTAAAATTAATAAATAATAATATTTAAGAATTATTAATCAAATATACAACTTTCATTATTGAATATACAATAAATAAATTTGAAAAAATAAATACCCACCTTAGAATATTTAGAAGCATTAAACATTTATAATTTCAATTAAAATTGTTTTGGAAATAATAATAATTTAAAAAAAAACTTACAATATTTTTATATGGCAAAACTATGCTACGTAAATTAAATAATTGTTTTTATAAAAAAAAAAAAAAAAAAATGTTCTTTTTTATGTATTTTGAATAAATCACATTATTTTGAGTTTCTTGAAGATTACACTACATGATTAAATTCTTTCTTATGTTTTCAAAAGTAAACCTCCGACGACTACCGGACAATAAATTTTTATAAATTTTTATAAATTAAGAAACATCGTTCAACTACGTCTACAGAAGAAATTGGAGCATAATTATTAAAGTATGCCAAAGCATCATTCGTTATAACTTCAGGCAAACCTTCCAAATTTTAAATTTGGAAAGAAAGAAAATCAAAAAAACATAGATTATTTTTATTGAAATTACTAATACTCATCAAAATCTTAAAAATAAGCCAAATAAACGCAAAAATAGCACAATACATCCCAATTTAAGAATTTCCTCAAAATATGCACAATATGCACAATCAAATTAAATATTTGAACATGTTATACCATGAAATGCATTTATTTATAACTCTGCTATGTTCTACGATGTCCAGTAAAAATATGCGAATACTATAAGTCACTAAGCCTAATTATTATCGTAACGCGTCATCGTCGTCGTCGTCGTCGTTGTTTTTATTTTATTTTGTTGTTTTCGCGGACGTCATATTATAATATAACCTTATATAAGTATACTTTTGTCGTCTCGCTCGTAAAGCGAATCGTACACGGTTCGTCTGTTCGTTTTTTTCCTCCGACGCAGCGGGTTAAATATCGCAGGGAAAAGGAAATTCGCGTGCGCTCGTCCGCTGCGCACAAAACGCCGGACCGTGCGTCCGATCTTCGCGATCGAGACGCGCGAACAGGCCGTAGACGAAACGGAGAAAAAAGAAAAAAACGGTCCGGGGAACAACGGACGCGCGAGCGAGTGAAAAACATCGTAGAGTGCAAAAATGATATTTCGCACGCGTCCGACGATTTATCGCGATTAATGTCATATTTTTCTCTTTTTTTTCTTTGCATACGATCGCGTATACACGCGAAAAAACGACTTGTGGCCGCGGCTGCGTTTCCCTGCCGCGCGTTCGTCCTATAGTAAATCTGTTTTGTTTCGCACGTGTCGCGATTCACGGCGATTGATATTATTGTTTTATTTTTTTTTTTCGGTCGTCGTCTTTCGATCGAAAACTCGTCGTGAACACGCAGCATCCGGAGACGTCAGCAGAGAGATAAAAGAAATATACGTATATATATATAGGCACGCACTCGTAAAGGGGGAAAAACGGATTCCGGACGTTTTCGATAATAGTCAAAACCAATATACATGTATAGTACGTATATTTGTGCGTGTGTGTGTGTGTGCGTGTATAAGACGCGAACGTAGAGGCATTCTCTCTCCCCCGCAGGCCGCGTATTATATCTGTGCACACGTACACGCGGCATATTACGCGCCCCTCACGGATATTCCAAAACGGCACGGGGTCCATGGCCGGCCCGATATTATATATTATATTATTGACGTGCTTCGGATATTTCGTGTTATTATACAAATATATATATATGTCTGTGTGTGGTGTGTGGTCCGCATATTACGTATTGTAATGTATAGACGTATAGTACACATATACAGTCGATCCCGTCCACCGTGTGTGCGTGTGTGTGTATGTGTGTGTGTGTGTGTGTACGCGATATTCGTCGGCTGTCATATTATTTTATCGGATCCGAATATTTATGGGCACAGGCGAATTCGCGGCTGACTCGGCAATAAAAGACCGTGTGTGTATATATCGGCGAGGGAAGAAAAAACTAACGATAACAAGAAAATATGAAACCGACACGTTTCGACACAATTACAGGGAGGTGAAAGCGCGCGTGATAGTGCACAGTGCACGTGTGTGTTTACGTTTGGATCGAGAGCGTCGTAATCGTTTGCTTCGTTTTATTTATTTATTTTTTTTTTATCGAGAGAAAAAAGAGGCTTCGACATCTGGGGTTATTAGCCATGTATACATTTTACATTGTATGAGTTACATTAATAATTACATTTAAATAAAAGGTTACAAAAGTCTTAAATTATGAATATAAAATTTAAGGTTAAAGGTTGTGTACAATGTTAGTTTGAGTAAGGAAATTTAAGATTTTTATGGTGTTATCTTCATGGAGATCTTCTTCTAAGTTGATGGGTATTGATAAGGTATTTCTGATGTTTCGGAGGTTTGGGCAGTCTAGGATGATGTGTTGAATGGTTAGGTCTTCTTGGCATTGGTTACATATGGGTGGTGGATCTTTTCCAATTAAAAAAAAATGGGTCAGAGAAGTATGTCCAATTCTTACTCTGGCTAGAGTAACTTCTTGTCGTCTGTTTAAATCATGGATATGGTGCCACTTTTGGGTGCATTTTTCGATTTTTTTTAATTTGTTGGAAGGCTGAACAGAATCCCAGTAACTTTGCCATGTCATATTTTTTTTTTTTTTTTTAATGGAAATATTTATGTCGTTGGCCGGTATGTCAGTGATTGTTGGATGTGAGATGGTTTTAACTGCTCTGTCTGCTGACTTGTCGGCCATCTCATTACCGGAAATGCCGGTGTGTGAAGGTACCATTGCTTCGTTTTATTTCGTTCGACTATAGTTTTGGGAATTTAAAAAAAAAAAAAAAAAGCGTTTCGCCAGTATATCGTAGAGTTTAATATATTATATTTACGCGCGCACACACTCGTCATAAACACGTATATATATGACAAAACGGATTTCTCGTCCTCGTTTCTGGCATTTTTTTATTTATTATTATTATTATTTTTTTTTTCTATTGCTTTTCGTCCTCGTCTTTTGTCCGTCTGCGTTTAGCGTGACGACGACGTTTCAAACGCGATTTCATTCGGGGACCCGCCGTCATCCACCGCCGCCGCGGCCGCCCTCCTCCTCCACCGGTCGCTCGTCGCCGGGAATTCGTCGAGTGCGGGACGCGAGTGCCGCGACGTAATTGCATTCGGCGCTCCGGCGGCGGTGCCCCTCGTCGTCGTCCGTTCTCTTCCGCCACGACCGCGCGCGTAGTCATATATACGAGAAATATCGCAGCCGGGTCCTTTAAAGTTTCCGGCGGCCGTCGCGCGGCAAGTCTGATCGAATTACCGCGGTGAACGAACGACAATTAGGTTATGGTGTGTGGGGGTGAAGAGGACGAGGCGTGTCGCGCACACTATACATTATAAAATAAGTCGCGTACGTACGCGCTTTCCGCCGCCGCCGCGTCCCGTTCAGACTCGCTCGACGGATTTCCACACTTTTCCGCGTGTCTCGTGACGCCAAAAATATCGTATCGTTACGCGTACGAGTTTTTAAACGCGCCAAACGAACACGGTGGTGCGAATTTTTCGCAATATTTTTTTGCATAGCTCCCCGAGGACGATATATGTATACCAGGGGTGGCGAACCAATGGCACGCGTGCCAAAAGTGCGCGTTGGCGCGATTTCAATGGCACGTGGAAAAAATTGAATTTATCGAAATTTTAATAAAAACAAAAATTTGAATCATAAAATTTACGAAATCGTAGTTAAAATAAATATACTATTAAACAATTTTTTTAGATTTTAATTATAACTATATTTCTAGACATTTATGATTTACTAATATCACGAATACAAATAAATCGTCTATATGAAAAGTGGTGAACAATGCAGACATCGAAATGTCGGATGTCATGCAATTCGCTTACTTTTATTTTATTTTTTTCATTTTTTTCTTAAAAGTTTATAATGAGTAGCGAATTTTCGCAAGTTAAAGCAAAACCTAGATGTTTTACCAAAATTAGAAATTTGGATATTCTGTTATAAAATTTTCAACATGAAAAAAAGGAACAAAAATTCACATTAAAATATAATATTACACATTTGCATTTTTAATACGATTATTCAATATTGACATCTGATTCAAGAATATCATATAAAATTTGTAAAATAACCTACACGAATATTGACTTCATTAAATTTACCTTGTGTATGTGTGTGTGTATGTGTGGGGGGGGGGGCACGCGAACAGTTTTAGAAAATTCTGTTTGGAAAATTTTGACACTCGACTCGGAAAAGGTTTGCCACCCCTGATATATACCTATACAAGAACAGATAGTTCGGGGCGAGACGTCATTTAACAGTTCTTCTGGAATATTATTCCCGCCCGCGACATTGATGTAATCGTTTCGTCGAAACGGATTCACGAGAGTATGACGGTTTTCTTTTTCTCCGTCCCGCCACCGCCCCCGCAGCCGTTATACGTACGTCGAGATTCTGGGGATTCTATGCACTTCGTCTCCCGCGTACGCTTTTACACGCCGACATAATAATACGATCAAACATACGTGTATTTTAAACTACGTAAATTGCGAAATTTCACGGTCCAAACGAGGCTGAGCGTTTTATCCGTCCCGAAAAAGCTGTCTGTATACATAAAATAGGGATTTCGACGACGACGACGCGGAATCGCAAACGGTCTGGACTGCAAATCGACGAAAACATTAAATACAACTAATGCGGTACCGCGGCGGCTCGTCCACTCCGACACTGCGTTTATTAAAACACGCCCACGATAGCTTATGCCTTATGGTGTAGCTTATTGTGGTATACTGTAATAATTATTGTCATTGTACGAAATACGTAACCGCCAAACGATTGTTTTTCAGTAGAGGAAAAATTCCATTTAAAAAATATCAATTGCGTCCCTTTTTAAACTGATTGAAGCTACCGTAAATTCACTTCCTATCGCATCAACGATAACCATAGTACATTGATTAATTTTGCATTAATTTTGTACACTCGATTTGTACAAAATGTTTCAGTTTTCACTCAAATTCGATGTATTAGGTTATATGTAAATTAATTTTCAAGTACTTACAACGGAGATACGTTTTATGATCAATGCTTTTTGAGTTTCATCGTTTCAAAAAAACTGGAAAACGTGAACTAAAAAAAAAAAAAAAAAAAAATGCGTCATTATGATTCCACGACGACGAACAATGTTCGTGAAAAACACATTGACCGATCATACACGCTTGCTATTATTATTATTATTATTATTATTATATTCTATAAAGTCGCAGATGCGCTAACGCTTCGGGTCGTTCGTCGACAACGATATAATACACACGCATTGTCGCTCGCCTGAATCGTGAAACATTTCAGAGGTGGTGCACCAGCCTAACGCAGCCCGGGTTCTTTGCGAAAAACCACGGTATCGTCGCGCCCCGGACACATCCATAACCGAATTTAATCGGACGATAAGCATCAGCTCTTTCCTGCACTCCGTCGTGCACGCCGTACAAAACACGTCGCGATGATAACAATAATAGTAATAATAATAATAATAATAATAGTAATATTAACAATACAATGCCGTCGTCGTCGGGTCCGCAGGTGGCGCGCGTACAACGTTGTAAAATGCGTTGTATTGTCGCCGTATCGATCCCTCGGTCCGCGACGCGCGTAATTGACGCCGCGCCACGGCCGGCCGGCCGGCCCGTATCCTCCGCGAGCACACCGGGCTCCGAAAAACGGGGGGAGGGTGCTGCCGCACGTAATTTATATACGTGTGCATATAGACGTGTATATGTATATGTATCGTATATACCGTGACTTTGAACACTTTGTAAATTAAACGGAATACGCAGCGCGGGGTAGTGATGCGCGGGGGGGGGGGTCGTATACGAACGTTTGTACTTTATTGTGTGTATACATCACGGGTCGCAGAATTCGTCGGCTTACATAATGTTATGTATGTGTGTGTGTGTGTGTGTGTGTGTGTGTGTGTGTGTGTGTGTGTGTGAGTGTGTGCTATCAGGCCCGTCGCTAGGGTACAAGCAAGCCACGCGCTGCTTTAGGGCGGCAAAATATTTTAAGGAAATTGAGGCGGCAAAATTAAATTGTTGAATGATCAAAAAATACTTCTCAAGGTAAAAAAATCTCGAGTATGTTTACACATTCATCAACTTCAGAAAATCTCGTATCTTAATATTGCGACCTGTTCAAGAATCGTTCTTATGATTCCAGTGACTGTAGCGTCTGCTGGAAGAAGTTTCTTTAAACTGAAACTTACGAAAAATCATTGAATTTTATCCATGTTGAAGCAGAGTTGGCACAAACTTGAAAAATTTAGTACGAGATTTTGCAACAAAAAAGGCGAGAAAAGTGAATTTATATTGCCGGACTATAATTTCAAAAAACCGTTATAATTATTATAAATATTTTTCTCATTTTGATTTTTATTCAAACAAATAGTACCTACCTATGTGTATAACATAATGTATAGGTATTCGAGTTTTATTCTAGTTTTTTTTTTTAAGTTGTATATTTAAACTTATGGTTTTGTCAAATTCAAATTTTTGAATCAATACACATTGACACGCATTTGTGAATTTCGATATTATTCATGTACCTATTTAATTTAGTATTTAAGAGCAGCATTCGAATTTTCGCTTTAGGGCGGATGATATCTTACGACGGGCCTGTGCGCTATGTATGTATTCATGCTGGCACACGCAAACAATACGTGTATACATATATATGTATATAAATCTGAACAATAATAATAATAATAATAATAATAATAATATATATAAGCGCACACGCAATCACACTTTATGCGATTCACGTCTCGCGATCGTAGCCACAGATTAGACGGTCTCTGTGAAACGTACGATCGCGGCTGCCGCAGGGGTGTACCACCGCGTGATACAATAACATATTTTATACACCAAGCGCGCGCGCGTCTCTCGGTTTTATCGGCGGTTTTGCCCGACCTAGCCGCCGCCGCCGCCGTCGAACTCGTGGTGCGCGGACGTCGTCGTCGTCGTATCACGACGATATTCATTGTTTTTTTCATTCGCGCGTTATTGTTATAACATTATTGTCGTTATCGTAAATAATACAGGGCGTTTCAAAATGATTCATCCGATTTTGGTAGACTATAAAATATATTGTTCCTGTAATTTAAGGTAAACGAAGCGCCAACCATCTGAAAGGTGGGGTTATCGAGTTTTTATCGATCGCCGATAAGTCGCGATAATGTGCAGTTTAGTCGCCTTTTCCAGAAAGAAAGTGTACGGACCATTTTTCTTCGCGATGGGAACACAATAACATGGAACTTCGTACCTACAAAAATGATTAAGGATTGGCTATTCCCATTACTGCGAGCCGATGGAGATGATTTCATTTTACAACAAGATGGAGCACCACCACATTGGTCCTTAGAAGTACGAAAATTGTTTAACGATTAGCAACCACAGCAATGGATCGGTCGCTGTAGTGCTAATGACGCTACATTTTGTCCATGGCCGTCCAGATCTTAAAATTTGAGATTTTTTTCTCCGGGGCTACATAAAAAGCATTGTTTGTGCACCTCCTCTTCCAAAAGATCTTGGCGAATTGAAAAGTCACGTTACAGACTCCATCAACTTGGTTACAGTCGACATGCTTCAAAAATGATCTGGTACGAAACGTCGACAGTCAAAAAATCGACAGGTTAAAATGTCGGCGGTCGAAATATCGATAGGTAAAAAATGTCGACAGGTCAATATGTCGACAAATTACAATGTCGAAATGTACAAAATATCGACAAATTAAAATAAATATATGATTTATGTAAATAGAAAAAATATATGATAAAATAATTTAATAATGTCGACACAAAAATATAAAATGATATGAATTATATAAATAAAATTATAATGTCATGTTGTAAGTAATGCCTCTTAAGAACTCTATAACTGGAACGTTTCCACGATTTTGTATAACGTTTTGGATTCTGTCCTCTCGCTGTTCATTCTTCTTTTTTGAATGTGGACGAGTTACTCCACGAAGTATTGATTCAATCATTATCTCTGTATTCTTTTGTTCTTTTTGCAACTCTTTTATTAAATGGTATAATACTCCTACGTGTGATTCACCAACAAGACACTCCCAACGTCGATGCCAAGCTTCAATATTGTATTGTGTTCTTGGAATATTTTGATTTATATCATACATTTTTTTTATTTACATAAATCATATATTTATTTTGTTTATTCAAATAAATTAAAATAGTAATAATTTTCGATATTTTGTGCATTTCGACATTGTTATTTGTCGACATATTGACCTGTCGACATTTTGTACTTGTCGATATAATGACCCGTCGACATTTTTTACTTATCGATATTTCGACCGCCGACATTTTAACTTGCCGAATTTTTGATTGTCCACGTTTCAACCGGCTCCCCTTCAAAAAAGGTTTATGAGGAATTTGATTATCGCTTAGATGTGTGTCGTCCAAGTAAGGGGGTCACGTTGAACATTTATAAGCATTGCTCCTAAAACTTGAAATGATCCATTAAAATGTAAAATAATATATTCTAACACGATTAATCGAGTTTTACAATAAATATGATTTTTTGAAATCGGATGAATCATTTTGGAACACCCTGTACTATTATTACTGTTATTATCATTATCGTTATTATTAAAATTATTGTTGTTGTTGTTATTATTGTTATCGTTACAGTTGTCGTGGCTGCGTTACGCGCGCGGATGATGCTTCACGAACGCCCCGCGGGCCGTGCACGGCGCACGATCGTTTTACGGTCTATTATAAGAATAATAATTTATTAAGACGTACCTACGCTCGATACGGGTACACCACTTACGATATTTTCATGGGTAGGTACCTACGAGACTTGTTGCTCTCGGACCGGCGCGGCGGATACTCTTTGACGGCGCGCGAGCGTGACGTGCAGCCGTGCGCCAGTCAGGGACGTACTCGAGGGGGGCGAATAGGAGAGCCCCCCCCGTGATGTTTTTTTTTATCTTTATCTCTCGCGCGTTTTTTTATTTCACGCTGGGAAAATCGTAATAAAGAATCGTGCTCTGTTGAATATTAATTATTTCATTGTCAAGTCTGGCAATGTCTTTTGTTTGTCGTCGTGTATCATATTATGATATTATATTATGTAAAGGTATTATACACTGGCTATATAACCGTTGATTTGTTTTTTAGCAAAAATAATCAACATCACATATATGTATAAATTTTATTATTTAGTATTCTGTCGTCAAAAAAAAATAATGTTTTCTTATTTTATTGTTGTTAATGTTTAAGTTCTGCTATTGTTTTGTAATTTTAATACACTATAAACCATCATGAATAGGTACAGTATAAACCAATACATTTTTACTCAATGTTCAATAAAAAAAAAAAAAAACACCTAATATATTTTTTCAAATGCATTGAAAATTGAGCATTTTCAAAGTTCTATACCTAGCCAAAAAGGATCAATTAAAAAAAAAAAAAAAAAACGTATTTCGAGCCTGTACATAAGAATATTGTAGACATTTTTTAAGATTTAAGGTTTTATTTTACTTCCTATAAGTATTTATAATCAATGGTATTACAAAAAAATATTTTTTTACATTTACGTGCATTGTTACGTCATAAAGTCATACGAGGCGAAGTCGCCGCAGTGGTCTTGTCGAGTATTTGAATGTTTGAATAACATTTTAAATACTTTTCGAATACAAATCGTGTTCTGAATACTTATTTTTTCATTGTTATTTATTCACCGAAATACATATAGTTTTTTTTTTATGATCCCGAAAAATAGTTTGGAATTCGTGACAAAACTAATTTTTCGTTTCGCTGAGCCCACTTCAGGCACGTCATGATAAATCATAAACATACGTTTTTCACTGCGGGCGATTTTTTGTGTATAAATTAGAAGGAAAATACCTATTTTCCTAAAATTATTAATCGAATAGTTTTTCATTTATATTTAAAACGAATTCTCAATGAGTTTTTCGAAAAGTATTCGGGTACACATTACGAATAAAATGCATTCTTGACAAGACCCGGTCTTGTCTACGTCAGTTTTTGGAAAAGCAGTCGTGCCAATCGCATGAGATTCTGAATGAAATTGAATAAACAACGGTTATTCCGCGACGAATTCGGAAATCGCGATAATCTAGGAATTATTAATACACGTAAATAACGTGACTTGTGAAGTGTATAATTAGAATAATGTACCGAGTTTATGCAGGATTGCAATGAAAATTGAGCGAAAAAGCGGAGTTACGCCCTGTAGTAAAACTTTTGAAATAAAAATATCCTGGAAATTCGCTTACGATGAAGTCACAATAACGTAGGCGCTCAAAAAATGATTGCAGAAAAAGTAATGTCTAACCATTTTGAGTGAAACTCAAACGAGGTAGATCGTAATTATACTTTAAATAAAAAAAAAAAAAACTTCTTTTTAGTTTTAAAATATTGAACGATGTTCAAGACCAAAAAGAAAATATAACGCACACGGAATATTTTATCACATGATGACATTTTACCACGCCTATAATCAGTCATCGTCGTTCGGCGTCAATACAGTGACGTGATATAATCCGTTATAAAATCGATACGATACGATCTGGGTAAATTCCGAGCGCTTCTATCAATATATTTCACACCTGTATCATAATCTATGACTTTAAATAATTACGTTATTTTTTTCTAATGATTATTATAATATAATACAGATAATGTAAAAAAAGTAAAAAAAAAAAATTGAAAAGGCCCAGGGGGGGGGCGATCGCCTCATCGCCCCCCCCCCAGAAATACGCCCTTGGGTCCGGCTAGTTTACCACGCTATAGATGCAGGTATCCGGCGGGCGGCCGTCAAAACGCCGGAAGATAATTACGCGTCACGGTAAAATACATATAGGGGAAGGCGGGGCAGAACCGTACTACTAACTTCTAGGCACTGTAAAACTTACAACATTTGAAAAATTTGAAATTGGATTGCGTTAATATATCACAAATATTGTTAGCTTCATTATTATTGAAGCATTTACAAAAAATCTGAACTTAAACTCAAAAAAAATCCAAATTTTGAAAGTACTAAAAAATACGATTTTGCCCCATAGGTGGGGTAAAACCGTATTAGTCTTGGGGCAAAACCGTATGGATGGTTTTATGATCTAAAATAGTAGAAATATAATAAGCACTCTTTGCAATACATATTAATATCCCCCCTCCCCAATTAAAAATCCCGAGTTAAGCATTTTTATATTAGAATAAAAAAAAAAAAAAAAACTCATTTAACAACTATTACTTTCACTTCATTATGAACAAAATTTTGTAGGGTAGTTCTTTACGATCTGTAACCTTACATAACAAACATTTTAAATAACATTTAAAACAAACATGTTTAAATATTCAAGTAAGTAACAAAATAATGAAAATAAAATAAACATTAAACTTAATACTTATATTATAAAATAAGATAAATAGGTAGGTCCCTACCTACCAATATTTAAAACGAAACAAAAAAATTATATAAAGCAATATTTTAATTTCTTTATGAAGTAATATAGGTTCATAATTACGTACATAATTACGAACCATCTTTAATAAAAATATAAAGTTATCAAGTAAATTATAACACGTAATAATATAGCCACGTATAAAACGCTGGGGCAATTCCGTATAGCATACGCTTTTGCCCCAACGGTTTTGCCCCACAGTAGGTGTATTCAAATTAACAGCAATTAACTAAAAAGTATAAGCAACATTCCTCCATATTATATCATTAAATAATCTGTACTTAATTTTGCGTAATTTGATGCAGTTTTTTTTCACATCAAACAATTATAAGTATAAAAGTTTTTAATGACAATATATGAAAAAAAAATAGTAATTGCACATATTTTGTGATAACAAGAATTTGAGCAGTAATTTGTTAAAAATGAGGTTAATAGTTATCGATAACAATAACAATAACGGTCATGGACAAATAAACATCAATAATTTTTTTTCTATCTTGACTTATTGTTCAAAAAACCTTATCATACGGTTTTGCCTCTCGTACGGACTGACCCCGCCTTCCCCTAGGTACTAGTAAAATGATTTGATTGAACACACGTCCGGCGTTCTTCGTCCGGTGACCCGAAATCTATTTCATTCCTTACGTTATTTTACACCTACTGTGTTTGGCGTAATCAAATTAACTCACAAGAAAAATAATTTTTCGCTTTACCCGGTAATGGTTGATTTCCAAAATTATAACATACAATATTGCCGTCCGGCAGACACCATGTGACATTCGGACGTCCGGCGTTAGCCGTCCGATTTTTACGTTCCGCAAAAACCTGTCGTCTGTTCAGACCCTAAGTATAGCCACTTTTACGTTAAGTAAATAATATGTGTGTGTGAAATTTTATTTATCAAGCGTCTTGCGTGATGATCGCGAGCGTTCGTTCCGGGCAGAGCCGTATTAAAGGGGGGGTAGAGGGAGCATCTGCCCCCGGGCGCAAGATTTTAAAGGCGCAAAGTTTTGAAATAATTGAGGTACCATTTAGAGCAGGGATCCTCGCTAGGATTTCTGAGGGAGCCAAATAGTTCATAACAAATTTTCCTCAGGGCTACAAGTAAAAATTGTACAGTTTAGTCATGGTCTAAACCTAAACGGTATAGGTTAATTACAAAATATAGTTTTCTTATTGTTATAATACACTATGAAGTGACGTTAAATAACTTACAAACAATATGATTATAACGTAAGTTTATTACATAAAAAAAAATTAACTTTTTTGCATATAAAAAATTAGGGAAATGTCTTTTACTTAATTTCATGAATAGGCCTACTTAAATTTATGAATTCGTTAAAGTCGAAGGGCAAAATCTTTCACAACTCTCTAATACGGCATCTATGTCAGCAGGTTGGGAAGAAACTGAAATTCTCAAAATGTTGTCAACGTTCTCACTTGTTAACCTGGATCCTGTACTTATTTTTTATGAACTTAAGCTTACTGAATGGAGATTCACAGACATACGTAGATTAACATTTATGCGTAATTAACTTTTAATAAATACCAAATTATAGTAAAACAATTTTATGTTTATAAAAGAATAGTTCTTAATTTTAGATAGGTTTGCCCCGGGGCGCAAAATATCTAAATCCAGCCCGGGTTCCGGGTCAGGTTAACTCGCGCCGGGTTTCGTTTTTCCTAATTAAACGTCGGTGCGGCTTGCACATCACGAACGCATACTTACTGTATAGATGAAAATTAAAAACTAGAAACATCACGGTACAAATAAAAAAAAATAATAATAAAAAGCGGGAAAGGAAAGTGAAATCATTTTTTCATACGAAATCGTCTACGGTTTTATGCGTCTGCAGTAGTGTAAAATCGTACGGAAGAAATGTTATTCGAATCCGATCGTTAAAAACAACGTTGAAAATGTGCGGCGAACGTGTTGTATCCGAATCACCTCGTCTCGCGCGGTTAGGCCCGCGGATCGAACGCGATATAAAACGATAAAACGCCCTACCCGGCGCACGAGAACACGGCGCGTTTGGATGAGAAAATAACAAAAGAATAAAAATCGAGGAAAAATAATAAAAAAAAAACCTACTCGTTCTCCCGCGAAAAGTTTACGACCGAGAAGACCCGTGCCGGCGCAGCTCGCCCGGGACCGTTTTCTGAGTATGCGAAATAAAAATCGTCGCCGCGGTCGATATTATAAATATACATATTATATACATATTTAGGGTACAGGTAAAAAAACCAGAAAAGTCACTTTTTTGCATCATTTCGAGGAAAGCATGTTTTTAATTTCAAAACTTAATAATTTATTTTTTCAATATAAAAAGTTCGGGTTACATAATGAACTTTGGTTATGCAGTCAACAAAATTAATTATGTTTGAAATAAATAAACACGATCAAATTTAAAATTATTTTTAGAAAAATCATCCTTTTGTCTTATATTTTCTGGAAAAGAAACAGCTGTGAGTCACTAGAAACAGGGAAAAAACAAAGCGTGTAGGCTTTTCGAAAATATATTTATTTTCAGAAATGATGTCGTATAAAAATATAACATCACAGCGTGTTACTGGTGTTTTAAATTTTTTTTTTTAAACTCCACAGCTTCAGGGTGACAAAATTTAATTACGCTCACGATATTCTGATGCTTGGCCTGTGAGATACGAAATTTAATGAAACACTTGTCCGGTTCTTTCCCGGTATGAAATGACTTGTCTGGTTTTCCTCCTGTATGCCAAAACTTCCGGCGGTCATAGCTCTCGACTAATCTGCTTTTTTCCCAGATTCGACGACCTCTTGAAAGATATAATACCTCGATACAGATAATTTGATACCGAAATCGGCATTTCGGAAAAAAGTGACTTTTTCTGGTTTTTTCCCTGTACCCTTCATATTATATAGGTACACGATATACTTTTAAACCGTCACGCGCTCGTCGTCGTACTTATATACGTGTCCAATTACCGCTGACCTCTGAACACACACTATAGACGTTTACGTGCTCGCGTGCGCTGTGTGTGTGTGTGTGTGTGTGTGTGTGTGTGTGTGTGTGTGTGTGTGTGTGTGTGCGTGCGCGCACGTTGTTGGCGGCCGTCTCGATCAATTTGTCGTTGGCCCGACGTACGCGTATATTGTACACCGAGCACGCACGGCAGGTAGTCGCGCCGGGTTATAGGAACTTTGGCGGCGGGGTGTTTTCTCTCCCCGGGGAACGCGAAAAATCTTGGCATCGTTCTAACGACCTTTTACTTCTATATACATCGGCCGGTCGGCTTGCCAATTTTCACAATATTGGTCGGTTTTGCCCGCGAGTGTGCTTGTACGTATATATATATATATATATATATATATATATACTTGAAATGCTTACGTGTCGTCCCTGCGGCCTGCACGCTCGTACCATGTATTATACCTGTATACACCGTGCGCTGCGCCCTCGGAACGAATCAAAAAAAAAAAAAAAGTCGCTCTCCACGCGAATCTGTATCGAATGTTTTTCTGCAATGCGCACCGATCATACTCAGTTCTCGAATTTGTCAGAGTCAAACTTAGCGAGCTGCAGTCCGACGCCCCGGCGTGATCGGAGAAATCCGTACCAGATAAATTTGGCTCGATTAAACTATTACAGACGAAAATCGTTTAAGTATTTGAACAAAATAATTTTAACCACTTTCGGTGGAATTGTTATCTGGTCGATAGAATTGTACACCGAGATAAAGTTCGGCATTACGCGAACAGCATCTCCATTACTTTTTACAGTCGTTACAATCCGATACAAATCTTAGAACGTGTACATATTATAACGTGTCATGTTTTCTATGTGTATAATATATAAAAGTGGTCGGCAAGTGACTTCTACTGGAGTCCGGAAAACTAAAATAATACGTGAGCGGGGTCCGTAGAGAAAAAATTAATTTTATTGCATTATTCAAGAGTTATTACTAAATTGTTAAAATTATTTGAAGAGTAAACATGCCTTGTGGTGTTATATGAGAAATCGCATTTATTGTAACTTAAATCGGGAACTCTTGTAGAACATCTAATACGAAATAATATGTCCTCAAGGCTCAAGGTGAGAATCCGTTAACTTTGTTCTGTACTTGTTTAGAAAAATAATTGTTTTACGAAACGACGCCTTTTTTAATAATCACGATGGAATTTGAAATGACGTACTTATTAAACTCGTATCAAAAAAGGATGTGTCGACGGTCCAGATCACTGACTCCCGCGGTCTGCCAGTTGCCGACCGTTGATATATTATAACATCGTCAGTTTGATACTCGTGCAGTTGTACAAGTTTAAGACAATACGACTATACGAGACACGCGCGTGTGCTGTCATAATAATAATCGTATTCTTTAAAACTGTTCGATCAATGGTCGAAAAGAAAAATACCCAAGTGGTACAGAAAAAATGCCTATCAAAAAAGGCAATAAGTTCAATAAGCGAGTTTTCCGAAATAAAACGATTTCTCGACTTACGCCCCCCCCCCTCAAAAAAAAAACAATTACAAAAACAACGCTATGGTCTCAAAATATATCTGGGTAGAGCACCCAGGTAATTATTATTTATTTTCAAGAAATCCATTCGCCCGGGCTTTTCTCGCAACGATCGACGAATTTTATTGTTGCACGTTCGTAATATTTTATCGACGAATTATTTCCGTCTGGTCGTATTCATAACCATAATACACACAATACGGGGCGTCGTTAACCGACACGCGAATCGGTGTTTTACGACGGCGGCGTCTCCACGCGCGTATAACTTTAACGTAACGACTGTGCGTCGAAATGGAAATATCGTATTTATTTTCGGTATTAAATTACACGATATCCGGTGTGTATAAACTATTTTCATATCTATCGGATTTTATTTCTGTATCGGATCGGAACGTGGGCGATCTCAAACAAACGGAACACAAACCATCTGTGTCGCGAAATCTGCACCTCTGTTTTTCATCGTCCGAGCACCAATAATTGTATATAATGTAACCGAGTTTATCCACTCAGTTATCTATATCGGAGTCTATATTTATGTATTATATTAAAGGTCAAATCATTATTATTATCGTACGCCGTCATCGCGTAGAGACGTCTAAAAATATACGTTTTTTGGACGAATGACATCGAGGATATCGGGGATATTAGATAAATCCTTTTGGCAGCGGAATGTCGTCATTACTGGAAAAAATCATCAGAAAATTTGTCCGACCATAGGCGTACGATTCGAAATAATCCGGATCGACTCTGAGGGATTTTTCTCAAGACCTGAACTATTCTATATTATACGTTTCACGTTTATGTATACTCTATAGTGGCATATCTATAAAAATTGGACCCGGGAGCGAAATTTTCAACGGCCCCCTTTTATCCAGACATATTTTATAAGAAGGCTTGAGAAGGTGCAAATATCTTGCTGAAATTATTTTAAACATTTTTTTATACATTATTGTATGTTTTATAAAAAAAAAAAAACGTATTATTTAATAATAATGATTATGTATTTAATTCTTAAATATGTACCCAAAAAAAAAAAACAATATATCGATGTAAAAAAAAAAAAAAAAACAATTAAATACGCTTAAAACTCGGAACTCGACATATTTTTCTCGACTTCTTATTTGCTTAAGTAGATGAATATTATATCTGACGTATTAATTTCTATATTCGACGTTCGGCTATTCAAAGTAATTATTAAACTATAAAAGTCATCATTGTTTTCACATTTCATTGTAGTACCAAACACATTAACGTTACATTGGTAATAATATTCACACTCTTAAAGGACACAATATAACATTAAAATAATTATAAGAAACGTAAATAATTTTGAATTTTTTTATTGATTAAATATTATTCAAAGAAAAAATTGTATTACTTCGAGACTCCTAAGCGAACGGCGGGCCCGGGAGCTACCACACCCTACGATCCCTCTTATAGTTATATGCCACTGATATATATATTCATTTATTTATATCGACGGATGAATTCACAACGTATTCACTGGATTGTAAGTTCACCTGCTCTTCGGCATTTGTTCATGTGGTCTCTTCTATGTAAAATACGTAATGAATTATTAAAATTCCGCAAATTACCGGTGTCCATAAATTATAGCTTTGACAAATATCGAATCTCTTGACGGCTAAAGAAGGTTTTAAGTATTAAAACTTTATCAACTATTTACCTGCATACTTACTTTAGAGTGGCTAGACCCAGGTTTCAAATCGAGCCTGAAACAATATTAATGCCCTAACTCCTAATAAACACTGTCGCTATTTTTTTTTCAAATGTAAAATTAAATTCTACATAATATAAATAATTAAAAACGGTCGTACCTAAATGTGTATTTGGTATATTTGTACCCGATTGTATGCATCGACCAGAATATTGCACGGCGTGCACTGCATCTGAAATCTTGTTGTCACTTGTGCGTATTATAATATGAGCCACGCCACGAGAATATAATTTTCGATAAACGGACAGCCGTCGGTGACGTTGAGATCAAAGCGATTTGAAAACGAAAATAATTTTATGAAAACGAAATGGTTAAAAGGGGAAGCTGAGGAGAACGTCAATTATTCAGAAAAGCTTTGATCGCGAATGTTAAGTAACGGATAGGGCTGTAAAAAGAGGTCGTATATAATACTCGTACATGTGTGTGTGTGTGTGTGCGAGTGTATTTCCTTTGCGCGGTGCCCACCGATCACTGAGCAGAAAGAAATTTGAACCCTTCGTGAAACACGAAAATGCGGCGTAAAGGTAATCATTTTACATCCTGTGCGTCTGCAAGCGTACGTTTTCAATTATTCGTCCTTTTTAACGAGTCCGTCGCAGTCCGTTTTCGCTCTTTGCGCGCGTCACTTTGAATAAATATATTATGTGCTCTGTATTCCGCGTGCGTCTCCACTGTGCAGTTTATACGCGCGTGCGGTAGCCTATACCAGACGGGTTGTCAGCAGCGACGAAAATGCACGATGGGCTTTCAGGGGATCGTGTGAATACAGATAATCTGCTGTCGGCGTGTCTGCAACTGGAAAGACGATAAAAATCATGTCGGTCGATATTCGTTTAAACCATGTACCTACGACCATTTTTATCTCTAGAAGAACGGTCGGCGACGACGATGGACGGGACGATGATTTTCGTCGACCGCTCGATGCGCTCTCGAAATACCCGTGTGCGCCACCGCCACACGTTTTCCTACATTACAATACGTAAAGCACGACCGTAGGCGATATAAGAATCGCTGCTAGACGCTGCAGAGCGGGCATGTAATCCGGTGCTCTCATTGGCCGATCGATCGTTATCAATTATCATAACGAGTTGTTATCAGAAGCTTATTTCAAAATGTAAAATTGTTTTAATGAAGTTATTTCCCGTTTAAATCAAGGTTGGCAAAAACCCGAGCTTTATTGAAAAAACCCAACCCGGTCTGTTTTTTTCCAATAAAACCCAAAAAAAACCCCGAGAAAACTCAAAAAACCAGTTGGGTTTAATTGATGTTGTGTAACTGGGTGGTTTTATCGGGTTTTTTCTAAAAAAAACGCATCTGAATTTTTTTTTTGTATTTTGGCTCCACTGTAGTAATGGAATAACGAACTGTTAAATCATAATATTAAGCATTTAATACGTTCATGATTTCGAATTATTGTTATTGTCATTTGACATTTGTATTTTTACACATAAAACTATTTAACCTACTTGTAGTCGGCTAACAAGCAAATATGTATTTCCTTTTTTTTCGTATGGGCCATCCGCTATAGGTACACTTTGAAAAAAAATAAGGCACATTTCTAAAACTCACTTTGTTGAGTATTCAAAATATATAAATAAAGTGTTAATGGTTTATAGTACCTATGTGTTGGTATGCTATCAAAGTTAAATTTGTAAGTACCTATTTTCGAACATTTCAAAGGTGACACGTGGTATTTCAACTAAATTTCTATCTATTCACCTATTTTCTATTGTACCACATCAATGGTTATAGCGTTGAATTTTTCGTTTTTATCACTTTATTTTCATGAAATTTACATATTTTATTTAATCTCATTCTATTATTTATACATTAAAAATATATAATATTTACTCAGTTCATTTATTAATATATCAATATAATGATAATGTACGTATCGTCTATCACCCTACGATCGGCCAATGAGAGCACCGGATTATATGCCCACTCTGCAGCGTCTAGCGGTTCTTATATCGCCGACCGAATAGTATTATACCTATCGCGCGACCTACACGCGTCATCGCGGTCACGGCCGCGCATCGTCACGCGTGTGTTTTAACGTGTGTGTGGGCACAGTGCGCGAAAAGCGAAAACACATAAAACGTTCGTGACGACCGACGACGAGTGGGAAAGTATGACTGATACCACGCGTGTGTGGCGGCGGCGCAACTAGACGACGTGCGGTCTATGAACGTCGTGTGCCGTCGAGCGTTCGCAGAAGCAGTGGCGTATTTAGGATTTTTCCAAATTAATTTTCAAAATAAAAGAGTTGATAGGGACCCCTTAATCAGTATTAAGCTTTAATGACTACTGGACAAATGTATGATTTTTATATACTGGGTTAGTATACATTTGAGGACTTAGCTCCATGGCACTACGACAAAGTTACAAAAGAGTTACAAAATACACGGAAGTATGAGATCACACATTCAAATGAGATAAATTACAAATAAACCCCGTAAATTTTTGATTATTTTTTAATTTAATTTTGCATTTAATTAATCAAATATAAAACTACGGTAGATATGTTTTGAAAAACTTAATATAATTTATACTTAATAGTTTACAGATACTCGTATATTAAAAAGCGACAATGTGTTATATTCTGAATTATATTTTATTTTTATTTCATATAACACAATTTAGTTCCCCAGATTTCTTAGATAATTCGTCCACAACTTGCTAGTCAAAAAATCAAAATATTTTCATCAAATTACTATTTACCAGTGTCAAAGATGCACAGAGCTAAAATAAATTTAGATTTAAATAAAAAAAATGTTGTGTTCGTCTCAAATCTTGGGGGGATCAAACCCAATGATCCCCCTCCCGTAAACACGCCACTGCGCTGTAGTGCTCTACACGTCCGATCTTATAAAACCGATTATAATTAGATACACGTTATCTGATACTGAACGTTCGATAATTTTTTTTTTGTTAAACACGAAATAGTACTGATATTATTGAAGTACACGAATACGTCTTCACAGTTTACGTAGTACACTAGATGCGTGCAAAATAATAGATAGATTTGCAGAACACAAACGATTCAAACAATTTGTTTTATAGAATAAAAATTTTAATTAGTTTGTGCTTCATTTAAAAGATTTTTTATATATTTTTAATCCTAAATATTATAGTTAAATTATTTTTGTTTATTTTTTTATTCCTCAACATTACAAGTCTAAAAGTCACCCTCCCCTGAAAATAGGGTTAGAGACGCCCTTGGCCGTCCGGGGAAAACCGTGATCGTCTGTTTACTCTAATCTAACTCTATAATGTAAATAAAGAACGTCCGACTTTTGCCGTCCGGCATAAACCTGTCGTCTGTTCAGACCCTTCATCGTTTTGAGTTTGAGACGAAATCGTCACACTTTTATATGGAATCGTATTCATAACCGTCGACGTGTACGCGTGTCAGCCTTATTGAAATAAAAGATGAACCAAAATAGTTCAAAAACGTGTACACAATTTATGTTATGATAATAATATCAGGATAACATGATAACAGATTATATGAGGCATATTGTGTTTTAATTCCGTATAAACCTCATTGTATAAATATATTTCACTCGTATGTACCCGTAATACAAAAACGGTTCATCGTTTTTTTTTTTTTTTTTGCCCTAGCGTGGAATTTTCCGATCTCGATGGTTCTAGACTATAAACCCAAGTCAATTGTTATCATTCAACAATAAACCTATTTTTTTTTTTTTTTTAATTGGTCGTAAAAAATAAACAAATCTCGCCGACGAATAATTATACACATTACATTCCGCGTAATTACTATTTAATTAGCGTTCCATTATATAGGCGACGGGCTTAGTACCGTTTCCTCGGTGTGCCCTCGACGATTTAATATACATGAGTACGCGTTATATATATGTGTGTGTGTGTGTGTGTGTGTGTGTGTGTGTGTGTGTGCGCGTGCGTATTATAATACTGTTTAATTAACTTCAAAACACAATTATTGTGCACAGTGATTCACCGCTCGCATCGTTTGAGGTCCTATTTATATTCAACGCGAATCACTATACGCAGGGTTGCTATTTTTGAAGTGGTTGGTTAATGGAAACGAAATTACCATACCATTGAGTTCGCCGAACGTCCGCGCTGCGAATCGTTTGAACTTTTACATAATAAAACCCACACGGCGACCGTGATGTGTGTTATTAAGTTATTTTTAAGTTCGAAAGCGATCGAACCGATGACGATATATCGAACGTATATATTATACACGACAATAACGCCATGCCGTTCGGAGGAAATAACCTCTATTCTACGGGTCCGACGCCGTCCGAACAATATGTTACGACGTAAATAATACGTTCCCTCTAAACGACAAAATAAATAACAAAAATTATATAAAATACGTATGTATATAAAATACGCGGTTATCCCGTGAAATATATTATATTTTATAATTTTTTTTTTTTTTTTTATCACTTCGGAGCCACAGGCGCGTAGTTGTGTTATGCGAATGTGACAAAACGAAAATCGTTTAGTTTTTATTCCAAAACGATATTATTAATCTAGCGGATCGGTATATTTCACGAGTGTATCCGTTTGTTTTCATTTGTTTTTTTATTTAACGAAAAATAAAAAAATAAAAATCGAATAAAATCGACTTCGTTCACACTGAAAACCCATTTGGGAAAACGCGAAATTCGTTCGATACGATACGTAACATGTATTTATACCGAAAACAATACTCGTTTGGTAAAAAAAAAAAAAAAAAGTTAGCGAGTACAATACACACCTGGTGCGGTGTAACTGCGGGCGGAATCACCAACCCGCTCGTATCTCTAGAGAAATCGAAAACGCTAGTCCTGTCTCCAGGTAGCCGGCGGCGCTCGTTGCACGGGAACGAAATGCTTTTCTCTGGTTTTCCCGACCGTGTTTAATTTTTAACCGTACACGACACCCGACTACCATTCTCGTCATAGGCGCAACTAAAGTAAAAATTCTGGGGGCTGGGGCTATGGTCCCGAGCAAATTTCTTTGCTTCCGTTTGAAATGTTATATTATATTATTTAGTTATAAATTATAATTAAAAAAATTAATCAAATAATTGCTATAAAAATTGTTATATTCGTATATAATTTTACATTCGTCGGCTTTTTAATTGATTATACTATTCCAATATGTCATTATTATTTATATTATTTGGCATCTCTCTCTCTCTCTCAATATTTATAATGGCTTAACTTGAAAATCGATCTTGCACCATTGATGTTCTTAACCAATTCTTAAAATGCGTCTCATATAGTCATATATGAGAAGGATCGCTTGCATGTTGCTGAACTTATCGGTATGGTTAGAGCTACTTGTAACAGATTGTTTATATTTGGAAATGTATCCTTCTTCACAATTTGTTTGATGGTGTCTAATTCAAAATCGTTTTTTAAATTTAATGCACAGTTTTTAGCAACGAGCATCTCCGCCTTTAAATCATCTTTATTGAGATTAATTTATCAACTATATTAGAACAAAATAAATTAAAATCACATGACAAAAAAACTGGGGGGGGGCTATTTGGCAAACTGGGGGGACTTATCTCCCTCTAGCCCCCTAGTTGCGCCTATGATTCTCGTTTACGTTTAAATCCGTACGAGCGTCACACGACCGTAGTGCGTCAAGTCTTTCATTTACACACAATACGTAAATATATATATATATATACAAGGTGTAACAGGTCTATTTTTCAAATGCAATAACTTTTTTTCTACTCATTTTTTTAAACTTTTTTTTTCAAATAAATACTGAGCCCTTGCGCTACAATACTGTCGATTTCAAATATTTTTTTGTACATTGGAAACTCAAACTTGAAAATTTAAAATTTAATTTTACCATTTGAAAAAACAATTAGAATAGCCATTTTGTAGACAGAGTTTTTAGAAAAATTATGGTATTAAAATATCTTATTAAAGTTTAGTCATTTATTTCTTATGATTTTTTAAACTTTTTGAAAATGTGAATTAAATCACTAAAATTATTGTACAATTAATATTGTACGGGTCTATCAAAAAGTCGGTGATTTGATTAACTTTTCCATGAAAGCATACACTTGATTAAAAATATTCCATTCATATGAACGTGACAATAAGATATCTATGTGATAATGTAGTATCACAGAGTACATACCACAGTTGAAAATTAGTCAATCCCAACGTTTATCATTTAATTAATAGTGTAATACAATAATATGTGTTATAATATTATGTGGTATACAATACAATTCTTAACTTTTTCACAAACTATAAAAAATCATAGAAAATAAATGGATCAACCTTTATTAGAATTTAAAACACTCATATTTTTCTAAAAATCAGGTTTACAAAATGGCTATTTCGAATTGTTTTTAAATGGTATAATTAAATTTGAAATTTTCAAATTTGAGTTTCAAAAGAAAAAACAATATTAGAAGACAATATTGTTGTAGCGCAAGGCCTTAGTATTTATTTAAAAAAAAAAAGTTTAAAAAAATGAATAGAAAAGAAAAAAAGTAATTGCATTTGTCAAATAGACCTGTTACACCCTGTATATATCATATAATAGTACTAAAATCACGTATACGTTTATCATGATTCATGAATATTAAAACGCCACACAGTCCGCCGACGATCAGCCGGTGTACAATGCTACCTCGTAAACCGTTCTTTGAGTATAATTTATACATACATAACAATATACGTACACTTGCACGTAGGGGCGTGATTTCAGATAAAAAAAAACTAGAGGTCCTGGAGCCCCTATGTTTTTCACGTAAATGATCTTACGATAACCGTATCTACCCACAGCTCGGCGTCCGAACGTCCGTAATCCGACGATAACGTATTTCATTACAAAACGCTTTATATCGTATTATTTAATTTATGCGATCAATTTTCATTTGATTGCTTTTATCAACTCTGATCAGAATAAGCAATTAACTACCCATGTGCATTTAAAATATGATATTCTCACGCACTTCATAGATTATAATGGCATAATAATCCTTCTTTTTGCACTTTTTCTCGTTAGTCTGTGTAATTAATTACACTTTAAGAAAGGATACACATAATTAAAATAAATGCAGTGTATATATATATATATATATATCGATGACTTGTACAGAATAAATAACGTCACTGTAAGACGTGTGTTTGTTTTCACATATATCTACACGTAAAGGGTCACTAATTTTCAAAACTGGGAGTAACAAATATATCATAGGCAGGGCCATATTTACCATTAGGCAGGATAGGCAATTGCCTATGGCCTCCGTTATTAGGGGGCCTCAGATTTTTATTTTAACTATTTTAAGGATATTTTTATCAATTCCATGTACCAATTGTAGTAGTGAAAGGTCTTTTTCTGTACTGAAGAGGATTAAAACAAGATTAAGATCAACACTTACTCAAGAAAGACTTGATAGTTGATAACTTAGGTTTACTATCAATAGAAAGTCATCTTACACCTTCTTTAAACTTTGATGACACAATAAATGACTTTGCTTTAAAAAAAGCAAGAAAAGTAATTTTATAAAACAGCTTATTTAAATTATAAGTATAAAAATATAGCTTTTTGTCTAGCTAACATAAAAAAAAAAAAAATGTTTAATTTTGTACATAATATGTAGGTACAAAAAATCTATAGTCTGTAGAAATAAATAATGTATAACACAACTATGTTTGTTAAAATATATAAATAAATTATAATTATATATTTGTTTTGTTTACTTATTTGTGGAGGGGGCTATATATGCTACTGAAGGGGCCTCAATTTGTATTTTGCTTAAGGCCACAAAAAGCCTAAATCAGGCCCTGATCATATAGGTCTGCTCCTATGGTGCGAGTGTATAGTTTTATTAAGTTACACGAATGACGTTGTTGCGAATCCGAAAACAGAAGATTCGTCCATGGTTTGGTTGTGCGATAGATATTATCTAATGTACCTACCCTCTAAATTTTAGTTCAACACTAAATCTCATAGCAAACCAAATACTTACCTACACAAAAATATATACACGACACGTAATATAGCATGATGGTGGGGGGAGCATGGATGAGTGACGTGTTGTACAAAAAAAAAACCGCTTTTTTGTATGCTTTTGAAGTGCAATATCGTAATGGTATATCACTCGTAAAATAATAATGGCCCGGCAGCAGCTGTGCAGGGACGTAATTATATTACATAATGATACAAGCATAATACAGTCGGGAATTCGATTTATTATCAATACGAACCATCAATCTGATTTTAAAACGCCAGTAACGTTTAAACGGCATGCCGTGACGTACGAAACCACGGGGGAAAAAAGGTAATATTATGTTGTAATGTAAAAAAATAAAAAATAAATAAATAAATCACGCATCTTTTCCGGAGGTTTTTTTTTTATTTACACCTTAATAAAGATCACATAGATCTAGAAGAACGTATCGAGTTGCGTATTGTTGTATTGGATACTCAACTAGGCGTGAGTACGTAAATCGCGTATTCCGAGTTTAGCCGGACATAATTTGAAAATGATTTCATTTTAGAGATTGAGTGGAATCGTTTATATAATATGTTCCATACTGCAAACTTGGGATTTGGCATTGTTTCGGAAGCCGCCTTAATGTACTGAAAATGCACTGTAAAACTAAATGCTCTAGAATTTTCGCCGTATTTCAAAACCTATAAATGCATGTGCATCTTGCTATATTTTTAAACATTTTTTTTTACGTCATGTCGGCGTCTGAAAATTTCAAAAATCATGAGATATATAAAAATAAGAAGTTTGAGTGTTAACAAATCTCACAATAGAATCAATTTTGCATTAAAACGACAGCTTAAAAAAAATGTTTATCAAACGTATTTAAAATCGACCGATTGAAAATACTTTTTTGTAATACTCGAATTAAAATAGAAACTGAAAAATTTCGTATAATTTATATACATATATATATATATATATATATATATATATATATATATATATATATATATTTATATATATACATATACATATATATACAGTGACGTATTTACGGGGGGGTCCCCGGGTCTCGACCCCCCCCCAGAATAAAATAAAATAAAATTTACGTCTGAAATGAAATGTACTATATAGTAGCATAATAATTATATTTACAAGATTCCAGACTCAAATACAAAATATTTTATAAAATTGTATTTAGAAGTCATAAATGAATTATTAGGTAAGAATAGAGGAAGAGAATATTATTTTACTACCTATATTATTATGTATTTATATATATAGTACCAGGAAGGCCGATCTTCGATCGTAAGATATCGTAGATCTCCGATCTGTTTATTAGTAAATAAGGTGCGGTTATTTTACACTGTATTGTTTTTATGCAAAAAAAGTATGCTTATTTTTTTGTAAGTAGATTTTCGTTAATAAATAAAAAATTTTCAGAAAATTATAGCTTGCAAAAGTCACCCTTAATGTATAAACTTGATATGTTGTGTTTTGAAATTTTACTGTTTTTTACTAATTTGTTTTCGGAAAAATATTTGAAAAATAAAATCTTAAAATGTCAAGCGAATTTTTTATCTTTGTATATTTATAAATTTATATTTTTTTAGGGTATTATGAAAAAAAATATCTTAAAGTTTTTAAGGACGCTCTGGCCAATGAATTCCCCAACTAAGACATATACAGGTTGTTAGAGAAACGCCTCAGGAATCAAATGGTATGGGCCTTATAGTCGATTGTCGTGCAAAATTTTTAGATATAAGGGTGCAAAGATAAATAAATATTGCATTAGTCTTATGGGGAGAATTCATGAAGTTAATTATTTTTACCATGAAATCGCGAATTCCCCAATGCAAATAGTGATAAACTGTAAGTTCAAAGCTTAAAGAATTTATTGGTACTTACTTTCCGAATATGAGGTATACGTGGGAAATTTCGTGTAATTAAACGAAGAAAATTTTATAATTTATGATTTTAAAATAAATTATTTTCCATAAAATGATTTGTAAACTGCATTTAATAAAAAAAATATTAATATTTACTTGATAAGTATATACACGGAAGTTTGAATTTGAGTTTTGAATTTGTTCTTTTTGCAGAAGTACTGCGTTATTAAAATTAACGAAACATAAAATGTTTCATAAAATGTAAAATTAAAAGATATTTACCATTACATTTGCGAATGTTATTTAAAAAATTAATTTTTAGAATTTTTAAAAGTATTATTTGTATCATTTAAATCTAGTTAAATGTGTGTTATTTTTTTTTATCACTCAACGACTGGCCGTCGGACACGCTATTATGATGAAATATGTACATTGCTATTGCTCAAATTACTTCTTTTGATGGTAAATAGAAATCTAGTTTAATTTCCCACCAAACTGAATCAAATCCTAAAATAATAATACACACATAGGCATTATTAGCTATGAACTAAACATGAGATTAACAATAAATTGAAAATTACATACCTATTATTTTAAAATCTGTACATAGCTTAAGAAATTTCTCGTATATAATATTTGCATGCTATTGATACTTGTGTCCGAAGAAACTTCAGGTTAAATTCTGTTCAGTGGTACTTTTTTGAGAAGTTTATTACGTTAATAATTAGTTATGAGTTACATAATATCTAAAAATATATCACAAGCACTGATATGACGACTGATAAAAGAACAGCTGTTTAAGGACCACTGAGAAAATGGCCGCCGGTCCATTTACTTAATTTCCTATACTACCCGTGTTATGTTATCAAAGTGTCCATTCTGATTTCATCTATTCTGTGCTAGGGGTCCGATGCAGGGAGAATCTGGGGGTCCGATGCAGGGAGAACGCTACATGCAGGGAGAATCGAATTGTAGGTTACCAGAACCCAGATCTTTATACGTTGCTGATGGAAAACCTTTCTTGGGACCGCGATGATGACAACGCGACGTTCTATGGAAAACACGACGGTGATATGAAAGGGGAAGTTTGGGCGGCCACGTCTAACCGCGGCCGTTCGTTGCCGTACCGCGAACCTCACCTACAGATACATTTACTGTATAAAGATTTTTTATGAAAACTCATAGAAATGAAATTTTCTTGAAATTTTGACTAAGTCCATTGGATTCCTGAGGTCGAATATATGAATTATAAGAAAAATCGTTAAATATATTTGTTTATTTATTTATTTATATTTATATATACATATTTATATTATGTTATAATTTGTAATTCAGCGATAATGGTGAAGAGGGTTACTCAGAATATAAAAGATATTTTTTGGACCCCTCCCCCCAGAAAAAATTTGAAAATACGCCACTGTATATATATAGGACAGAATAATATCAAATAATAACGTACATTTTATTTCGCTGTATCGAATGTTTTTTTTTTCAATAATAAATAATGTTGCTATTAATCTTTGTTTGTATTAATTCAATACTAATCAAGGATGACGAAATTGAATTTCATTTCACATCTTGATGACAGAAATCGAAACGAAAAAAATGTTATTAATTTTAAAACACGGGTTATTCGTATAGCAATCGTATTGATGTTTTTAATTAATAAATAAATTAATAAACGTTTTGTTGAATCGTGAGTGCGTGTGCCGCGCAATTATTTATTTTCACCCGAGTGTGCCGGCCGGCCTGTTATGCGTACACCCATTTTTTCGTATAAATTTCGCCATCAAGCCGCCGCAGCTAAAACGACACACACACGTCGACGAAACCGACCGGCGCGGCGGCGCGGCGGCCCAAACGATACGTCCCGTCCCGCCCTCGTCGCGGTAATTAACTGTAAATAATTTTATAATCATATTTTTACGGCCGACGACTGTCTGTGCAATTATTATTTTTATTTATTTATTTATTTTTTTTTTATTGTTTCAGCATCAACGACAAGGTTATTAGCTTATAGTGATTAGGTTAGGTTACAATGGTGAAAATAGATACAAAACAAAATAAAACACAACAATATTAAAGAATAAAAATTAAGAATATAAATAGATTAAGTTAATATGAACATTTCGGTTTTTTTTTTTTAAATGAGATAATTTTTTGTGTGTCGGCATGGGGTCCTATGGCTTCATATAAATTGTCCGGGATTTCACATTCATTTCTGGCCTCTGAGAATCTTTGGCAGTGGACGAGAATGTGTTTGACTGTATTGGGCGAATTGCAAGAGTGTGCAATTATTATTTATTCTGTTTTCAAAGCGAACGCAGGCCGCGTCATATTATGATAATATGTTATTACTGTTATTATTATCATCATTTTTTTTCGAAAAGAAATAATCCCGACAGACTCAAACTTATCAATAACCCAACAGAAGAAGTACCGGGCTCTGACCTCCCGAGAAAAAATTGGGTGGCATTAAATAGACTTCGAACGGGACACGGAAGAACAGGACACATGCTCCACAAATAGGGACTGAGACTCTCGCCAGGATGTAACTGCGGACACAGAAATCGAACTGCTACACACATTACAGATGAATGTACTATCCGTCGATTCCATGGAGGAATAAAAGAATTACACAAAGCCACAACAGACGCAGTGCAATGGCTGAACTCCCTGGACATAAAGATTTAAATAAATACCTAAGCAAAACATTCAATCGATCTAGTCAATATATTATTACCTATATAATCTGTTATCAATCAGCTATTTTTATTTATTTATTTATTTTTTTTATATTTATTTATATTTTTTTTTTTTTATTAACCTATTTTACTACATGTACCTATTTTTATACTATACGCATTTTATTATGTTAAACCGTGAATGTTATATCTAAGCCATACGAAATAATAATAATAATAATAATAATAATTATCATCATCATCATCATCGTCATCGTTTCGCGAGACCGTACGACTCGACTGCACACCGCCGTGTGTACGACGACGAAGGTGATGATAATGGTGATAATGACGATGACGATGATGATGATGACGATGACGATGACGTGATTCATAAACACGGGTATGCGTGCGAGCGTGCGTGTACAATGTACGTACGTCGTCGTGTTCTTCTGATTTCGGCGTTTGAATTCGTTAGCGGCGGCTCCCCGCCGAGACCGAATTTCGCTGATGCGTGTCACACTTCCGTCGATTTCGAACACTGTGTCAATTATTATACTCCGGGAGCGGGAGCGCGCGCGACATTGTCACGTCACGTCTCTCGACCTCTGCGTCCTCCCGACGACGACGGGGACCGTGACGTTTTCCCACTACCCCCGCACTTAGGTCTGCCACCGCGCCCACGGTGTATTACGTACCAATTATTATGGTGAACGGTCGCATTGAAATAAACGCATACACACACACACACACGATAATATGTATAAATACTCTTTTTGGTTTCGGATTACCTCTTTGTAGCCCTCTCGGCAGGGTTGCCACCCGTCCCGTATTCCACGGGACAGTCCGGTTTTTGTGTGATTTAATGTCCTGGCTTAATGAATGTCGGGACGCAATATGTCCCGTATTTGAGTATTTCTTAAAATTATACACAAATATCGTGGTATTTAAAATAAATAGGTGCAAAGTAGAACTTATCAAGTCAGAACTTCAAATAAGTCTCAACTTTGAAGAAAACTGTTCAGGATTTTTTGAAAAAATAAGACTAGACGACGACTTACTTAAGGCAGTATCAAGTAACCAAAAATATTCTTTTAAAACTAAATAAAAAACCATAATTACAATACTATAACTAATTTTTCATATTCTTATTTTTTAACACAATTATTAGAATTTGTTCTTAAATTTAAAATTTTATCTTGTCTGTTAATCTAACAATAGTATTGAGTTTGTATGGGTATTATAATATATTAAATAAAAGTGACACCTTTATATTTATGTTATTGTTAATATTTAAAAAAAACATACGTTAGATTTTTTTTTAGGCAAACTTAATTTTGTACTCCATAAGAATTTGAATACATAATAAAATAAAGAGCCATAATTTTATTATTATTTTGAATTTTAATGAGCTATACAAAATACAAATTAACAATATTTTATTTCATTAGCATGTTAATTAATCAAACTTAATATTGTCAAAAAAATATGTGTCCCGTATTTTTGACACTGAAAGGTGGTAACCCTGCCTCTCGGGGCCTGCAAAGAAGTTGTACATCATCACGTTTATTATTTTTGTACGTTTCACCGTCGTGCCTGGCCCGTGGTGTGTAAGTGTCAGTACATTGAGTGTTTTCAACTCAAATATACATGACGATTTCATATGAATTCTGATCTTCGGCGTATCATATATTTGCGAAATACCATCATAAAAAGCTGTAACTCATCTTACACACAAAAGAAAAAATATACCAAACCTAATATAAGTCGTTTATATTAGCTAGTTCCGTGACGGCAGTTCCCCACGCGGTCACACCAAACGCATCGACAACTATGTGAAAATACGACCACGATAAATGACGTTAATTTATAACGAACAAAACGATGATATGATTGCATATATGATTGCATAATTAATGTAATACGGATAATAATTTTTAAATACTTCACCGTGAATCGACCAATTAATGGTCGATTTGAGCGCGTACATACCAAAAAAAAGGGCTTTAAGTTCGCTTCTTTTCTCGTCGGCATTAGAAAAACTAAAAGTAAAGCGAGTCCTCCGGGTCACGCTAGTGAAATGATCGCAAAGTGCACTTGATTTCACCGAATACAAAGAAATGAAGAAACGACGAAGGATACCATAGAGTATATTATTATAAAGACTATACGTTTGTCCAAAGAGTATACAAGTGCTACGTTTGCCCATAGAGTATATAAAGACAGAGAGGGGGATTACGGGATTCCACGGGTAGTGGTCACGCTTTTTCGTTACGAAAATTTTTTTTTCAGTCACTACACCAGACCTGCGATAAAAGCTATGCAATAGCTTTAAAACAGTAAAATTACACAGGAGTATGGATTTTATACAATTTGGCACACTATAACAGAAAAATTGTACTCTTATAATATCACCACGTGTATCTGGTGTGTGTGTGTGTGTGTGTGTGTGTGTGTGTGTGTGTGTGTGTGTGTGTGTGTGTGTGTGTGTGTGTACGAAATCGATCGCATACGATGAGACGATGACAGCGACGGTAAATGACTCAGTATTTTCAAGTGTATGATCGCGAGTGTATTATTAATCATATGTATGTGAACGTATAATATAATATATCCGTACGCGAGTTATTTAATTCGACGGCCGTGTGGGGTGTGTCAAAATCTTATTACCGACAACAAATTGGGGACCCGGAGTGTGTGTAGTACGTGTATTATACGTACGCGCGTGTGTATATATATATTATACATAGTTGATTAGTGTTGAATGATCGCTGTAATTAGAAATTAATGAACCTATTATTCATCCCTGTATTATGTTTGATCCGAACGCAGACGCCGCGTGTTTCGAACAAACGTGCCTTATGTCATATTAATAATATTCCTATAATATAATATATTATGCACGCGAACGACAAAACTATAAAACTCATTTATACGCACTCGAACGCATATACACGCACACGCACACGCACACACACACACAAAACTAAGTGTTTATAGAAAAAAAGACAGAGAGAGAATGTGGCAGAAAGAGGTTAGCGAAGTCTGTTCAGGGCCGCTGAGCTAGTATGATTGAAAATTATTTGCCGTGACCCTACGCGTCGCGACGATTTATTTTTCACAACGTTTTTGGCCACGCTGCACGTCGCATATATGATGAAATGACAACGCACCATAATATTTTTTTCGTGGCAATATCATTAGTAGCGTTTGCGCAGTGTTATGCACTATATGATGTTACAATGTGTACGGTTCGATGTCATCGCGACCTAACCGAAAATTAAAAAAGACACGAACATCGTCATGGTAATGTTGCACGGCACACGGCCCGTGAAATTCAAACGAAAATCGCTCACGTCATTCGAGCGACGTCCACATCACGTTGTTCACTTTTGTCCGGCTCTCGATCATAATATTATGACGTATAACACGATATGACTACGATGGATTTCACTTTTTCGAAAATTTTCCGAGTCCGAATTGAAAAAAACAGAACAGAACGTACATATTACGTGGACGGTAAAAATAAAACAATCGTTATTAATTACATCGATATTATTTATGTGAATTTAATTCGAATCGAGAAGGTAGAGCGATTTGACTACAAATATTCGACGTTGTTTGTTTGGTCGAAATTGTTTTAGCATGCACCGACTGGTCCAACAACACGGTCTGATCAATGATCATAATAGTAATAATAATATTGGTTGTTATTAAACGGGAAAATATTGGAGATGAAAAATATGTATTGTATAAAAATTGTTTTCATCGCGTGAATGGAATTTAATAAAAATTTAAGCGACGTTACATAATTAGTATAACGTGAGCGTGAGTAAAGTCAACACAAAAAGGACAATATTATATAATGATGACAGTGCGTCAACGTCATGGTAGGGTATAAATGTTTAAAATAAATATAGGCGAGGCAGTTTTTGTGAAAAAATGTAATAAAAAAAAAAAAACCCCATTTTGTTCTTTGTAGCCTTTATAAAAATAAGCGCGAGTCGAAAATAATGAAAAACGTATTTACTCGTACGTATGTCTGTAAAAATTACCATCGATTATCATTATAAAACGTGTGATTCCAGTAGAAAATTAAAGCAAGTATTCACTACTCAAATTATAAGAGTACTTTTTATTGTTGTGCGAATAATATTGCCCGGCAGTGGCGTAGTCAGGAGGAGGGATCTTTAGAGTGTTCAAATTACTTCCTCCCCCTCTGAACACCAAGTGACGTGGAAATGAATTACCTCTTGTTGGTTAGGTAAAAACAAACGCCAGTACTAACACAATTTTTTTTTTCGTATAAATATCATCGGTGTAACGACCTTTTTACTGTTAACTACATATTTATTTCGTTTTCGATAAAACATCAAGTGAATTATTTCAAATCAGTAGTTCCGATGAAAGAACACGTTTAGAATTGTTGAAAATTTCTGCGTTTTCTATACATAGTGTGAACGACCCAATTCGGTACTATATATTAATAATTATAATGGGGATTGCCACCACAAGTATAGTGTTTTACGACTTTACGAGTTACGATATCGTTTTAATTCTAATATTTTAGCACAACAAAAATAACGCAATTGAGCAAAACTGTAGTTTACGTCAACTGCAGTAACGTCAACGATCAACGAGAAGCACGTAGTTAATAGTGTTAATGTTTTATCGGACGGAAGAAAAAAAATATCGAAAATGTATCGTCATCGTGCAGTAGAGTCCGTGTAAAGAAATCAGATAACTGCGGATCTAGTGAAAGATACGCGATGCCAAATCGTACGCTGTTTATCGCTGCTATACCAATATAATATATATTTATGCAACGACGGGCGTTACGCGTGTGCAGGAATAAAATAACGATCTGACGTGAATTACTATTAAACTATCACGTCCCATCTGCTGACGGCGCGGCGGCCGCGTTTAATGAAATTAATCGAACGCGCCCACGTCACCGAAAATCGGACTCGATCGTTTCGAACGCATTAACATTCGATTGTGTGTGTGTGTGTGTGTGTGTGTGTGTGTGTGTGTGTGTGTGTGTGTGTGTGTGTGTGTGTGTGTGTGTGTGTGTGTGTGTGTGTGTGTGTGTGTGTGTGTGTGTGTGTGTGTGTTCAGGGCCGTACACAGGGGTGTTTTGGGTGTTCAAACCTTTTTAGTTTTCTGAATGTTTATTTTATTATTTACTTATTTGATTTTATAAAGTTAGAAAATTGTTATACGATTATACTTAAATAGACAAGTGTAGTATCACATTTTATTTGTGGAACACTGGCTAGAGCTAAATAAAAATGAAATACTAACAAATTGTATTTTAATTTAAAAATAAAATAAAATAAAAATACATAATCAGGACTTATTGTAAAATAAAATGATACCTATTATATTACGGGGAAAAAAGAATCTGTAGCTACAAGTGAACGCTCGTTTTCTTCCCTTCGTCGGTTGAAAACGTGCTAACGAAACAGTACAGGCGAAGAGAGATTGACTTTGTAAAATACACATAGAGATACAGAAGTTGATTGTAATGATATTCTGAACATAATATAGCTAAAAATCCAAGAAAATTAGATTTAGTTCTGTCATTTTTTTTTTATTAAATCAATGTTTACGTTTAAAAAAAAAGTATTAAAAATATAGCTGATTTTCATATTTAAATTTCGTGTGTTTTTTTTTTTAAAGGTCTAATTTTCAATAACTGATTTTCAAAAACACCCCCCAAAACTTTTTTCTGCGTACGGCCCTGTGTGTGTGTGTGTGTGTGTGTGTGTGTGTGTGTGTGTGTGTGTGTGTGTGTGTGTGTGTGTGTGTGAGTGTGTGAGTGTGTGTGTGTGTGTGTTTATTACATTGTTGTACGCCCGTAATACGAACTACGAAGTAATAACTGTGTGCGGAGACGTGATGAAAATTACAGTTCGATACCTAATTGTTCTGATGTCGCTGGGCTAAACACTTAAATTCAACGATTCTCAAAATCGCGGTGCGGTCGTCATCATTGCTGGCCCAAAGATTTTGCTTTTGAGTCGAGTATAACATTTTGACACACATTTTTCTCTACGTTTCTAACAGTCAATTCATAGGTTGTCAGTGGTAAGTAAGTGCATACGACCTGTCACTGAATCTTTCTTTTACCCATACCCCGACGACGAGGTACGAAATCTATTCAATTTTACTTTTACCAGCTACAGGACATTTACTCGTGATATTTTTGTGAATCGTGTGATTTGAATACAACTCTTCAAAGCCGGCACTGGTCGTCGGAATACTCGTGGATTGTATAACAATAGTTCTCCAGACGTGCGCATCTTCGTCGCCTGTAACAATCGAATGTATAACGCAAACGATTAAAAAACTGAATTACACGTAAACGCTCGACGTCCACGTCCATTCGTCGACGAAAAAATGTGTCTTTCTTTTTATTTTATTTAAATCATTTATCTCTCACTCGCGTCGGTAATTATTTTAAAAATTATAAATTGCCCGTGGATAAGTGACGTGCGTGTACGGGATCTGTATACCTATATAGGTATGCGAACACTAACGACTCACGACTATTTATTATTGTATTTATTTAATCAGCTCCTTTTGTCACCGGAGGTCGAGAGCACATCTGTCGTCATTAAAATAATAATAATTGACGTTTATATGCGTACGTTTATTTTGTGTGCGGTACACCGTCGGTGCTAAATCATTATGCGATATCACGCGTATTCGGCGCACTATTAAAACAGTCTATGAAATCGCATTACGTCGCGTCGAGAAGTTTTTTAGATTTTCCCTTCGCTCCGTCTTATAGATTCGCAAAATCGTACACGGTACACACGTGCGTAACTAAATCCCGATAACACACACGCCGTAATACGATATACAGGCAATTACGGTAGGTACGCGTAAAACGGAATCGAATTTTTTTTTTCTCATTTCACATTTCAATAGACTTTGTATTATTCACCGAAAAGTTGTGTCACGGCTCGCGTCACGACGGCTCGCCGCGTATTTCGGGTTCGGAAACTTTTTGTCGCGTAAACCGATTACTTAAAAACTAAATCGAGTAAAGTTTCTTTTATTTTTTTTTTCAATAATACGTTTCTCGACATGTGCTGCAGCACACGGGGGGCAGGTGAGAACCGGCATGACCGAAATGTCTGTGAGTTATGGACGACGTAATGTTGGCGTGTTAAAATGGCCGTAACGAAAAGTCGAAAACCAAGTCGTTCCGGCGTATACGCGCTACCGCAGTCGCCGATAGTATGCGAGGGCAAGGATCGAATACGGATAAATTCATTGGAATAGATTTCAAAAAACGTACTTTAGTTTCGGAAATATATTATATACCCAGAAATTAAAAAGGTTAAAATTAAAGGATTTATTGTTTAACGAGGTCGACATAAAAAGCCTGTCTGTCAATCGACATGTATAAAGGTACAAAAAAAAAAAAGTAATTTGATTTCTTAGTGTTAGTCTATTGTTATCTAAAATATTCTACAACAGCATACACCGTTTCGCGGATGGTTTTACCCGACATAACAATAATAATGTTCACCCCTTACCTCCACCCTATTCTTGTCATGACATCTCTAAATTCGGTGACCGCATAACTATATTGTCTACCCATGGAACGTTTAATGCATATTATACCAGTAAATTTTTCGAGGTGTACGCGTAAATCATTTGTGTTTTACGATAAAACGAATCGTATGTACACATACGAAATAACGAACGATTATCACGGTGTACATAATCATACACGTTGCGTGTATGATTGTGTAAGGGTTTTTTTTTTACACATAATTTACTGTTTTGACGAAGCGGCTGCAACAGTACGTACGTTTTACACTGCGGGCGTATCCCATAGCTATGCTCGACAGTCGATTCGTTTTTTAGGACAGGATATTATATATCATTATTTTTCGATTTTTTTTTTTTTTTTTTTTTGCCGACGGGCTCGCCGATAGCCGTCGGATCATTCACCAACGGTCGTCGATCATTCGATGGTGCGCTCGATCGGAACCGCAGCATAGAGGAGAAACGATCGATCTACGAGGAGGGCGGGAAACAAAATAGAGAAACAAAAACCTACCCGAACCGCGGTGACGGCGGTCGTCGAACGAACGTGTTTGATTCGTCCGCCGGCCGCAGTATATATCCCGAAATCTCTCGAAATACTTCGAAATCAACTTTAAAAGTTTGTTATATTTTAGTGGTTCTTTATGGTTATTTAGAATTTCATCCAACGGAAAAATATATAACCGTGTTGACGTTGACGTGGTCTCTAATATTATTTTTATTTTTTTGATATTCTTTTTTTTTTATTTTGACTACCCAGATAACAGTTGACAAAAACCATTTAGTAATATCAATTTACAAATTTTATTGCGTTTTTCAAATCGTTTTGGGACATTCTGTAAATTAAATTTAGATAGAAACCTACTGTATCTTCTGTATCTTTTTAGTCATTCTGGATAGCAGTAATAATTTGACTCTGTCCATAGTAGCCCCTGCCGAAAATATTTTCTATATACGCCACTGCGTACCACCGTTCCGATTTCCGAAAAACCACATGTGTTTATGTATATATATATATATATATGTGTGTGTGTGTGTGTGTGTGTGTGTGTAATGCGACGCGATCGGTCTTCATCAATTTCCGACGTCTCCGCCGACCACGACGAGACGGTAGGAACGGCCGGCCGAAGCAGGAAATTTACCGACGTTTCCGAAACGTATAACCGGACGCGGTAGTACTATGATTACATAGATCATTGCGCCCGTAAACCTTGCGCGGGGCACTCGGCTGCGGCGGAGTCGTGATTTCCCATTCAATTAACCGCTCGCTCGGGCGGGTTATGGAAACAAATGACCCGCTGTCGGTGTCGCGGAATGCGCGCGCGGCCGCACTCGAACGACCGCGAGCCGCCGGAAACCGTCGCGCGCACGTCGGGCCCGCGGAGGACGACGAGCACTACAGGCCCCGTACGCGCACACAGGAGGCGAATTAAAAAACGAAAAAACTATGGTATGATACGCTAATGGGCCACGTGTAAACTTCCGAAAGCCGCCGACGTGACGACAATAATAATAGTAATAACTAGAGGTCGGATTTATATTCTCTTAAAATCCTTAAAATATGATGTTTTTATGTCACATAAAATAGGCGATATATTCTCTTAATATTCTTTTAAAATACCAAATATATGATGTTTTATGTCCTAAATTATGCAAAATATCCTCTTAATATTAACAAAAAAAAAAAAAATTCGGTCTAAATTTATTTTTTATTCATTTGATTTTGAATATATTTAATTTAATTAATTTTACAATGACATTTAATAAATATAATATATTTATATATTATATTGTTCAATGTGTTCCGGTGTCATTTTAGTATACGCCGGTTTGTATGAATGTTTTTGTACATGCTAAAGGACCGTTCGACATCAACCGATGTCACTGGAGAATATTGCAATTCGGCTAGCACAGTCGGCGAATAATTTTCCGGAAGTGTACCTGGAGATTAATTTTTATTAAAACCCAGATATTAAGCATTTAGTGAACATTTTATTTATAAAAGTGCTGATATACGTGAAATATGCTCATTATATGGCGATATGACAATAATATTCTCAAATATTGTATAACGTGTTAAATATTCTCTAACCCATAGGTTCTTAACCTTTTTTAGATCATGGACCCCTTTCAAGTAAAAGGTATAATCACGGAACCCCCCCCTTAAAAAAAACAATTTAGTTTTTCATTTTAATCATTTTTAATGATAATACAAAAACTTTAAGTTACATACGTACATAGTTACTGACATAGTGGATACATAAGAGAGATTTTACGGTTTTGAGTTTATTAAAATTTTAAACTGATTAGTTTAACTGATTCAGTTTCAACTGATAAATGATGTCTGATAATAAATATGTAATAATGACTGGTTTACCCCATAATTGTCTATCGATAGGAGGAACACGAGCAAGAAAATAAGAAAAAGTAATAAAAAGTTTACGGTTGAAATTTGAAATGTACAAAATAAATAAAATAATTTCATGCATAAATTTAATTTTGGGTATTTTTGAAAAAAAAAAAACAAAAAACGCAAATCAGTCCGTGGACCCCCGGGTAACCATCTACGGACCCACTTAGGGGTCCATGGACCACCGGTTAAGAACCCCTGCTCTAACCCCTAAAATATGCTTTTTTATGTAAAATAAATTTTTTCCTATGAATTCTGTGTTTCGTGAATCGTAAAGATTTCTCACTCTCGTTTAACCGCATAGACTAAAAACAAATATGTAAAATCATATAAATCCGACCTCTAGACTAATAACGTTTCGGTCGTATATATACCTCTTTTTTTTTTTTTTTTTTAATAGACGCGCTTTGAAGCGTTTCGGTTTAACGTTCGGATTGTGACAAACCGCGGGCATAAATAACACGTATGAATAGGGTCGCGGAGAGAAATAATCTGACGTGTATATAATTATGTGGTCGATATATTATGAAATTCGGTTTCTTAATGATAATAATATGATACCGGGCTTATACCGTCCGCGTGAAAGTTATACGCACGGTATTCTCGGCGTTTGAGTTTCGTAAGGTACTTAGAAAAAAAAACTTATTTACGACGCGACCCCGCGTGTTTTTTATCGGTGAAATTTATTACGACGGAGCCGGCTCCGAAATCGTTTTCGGTTTTTTTCCGGACCCCGGTCGGACGAGCGACCGCGTATCCGGTTTTACGCCCACGTACGAAGCGCGTATAGGTCCTGCAGCAGTAATATTATAGTTTTTATCCCGTCACAATCGTTTTTTTCCGCTGTAAGTACCTATATGCATCATTACAATCAAACGGTCCACAAGTATATTCTGTTTAAAGTATATAAATGTAATTTGTATAATACAATGTGATTTAACCTTTTTAAAGCACAAATTTGAATTTCTTTCGTGTACATTGAACATACCCGATATAGAGCTACGTTTTTATATTTTACTGGAATACACTGGCTTCTACGAACACGAACCGACGGATACGTTATCAAATAATGTCATTAAATATTATGTCAATTTTCCTTATTTATACGAAAATATCCACTTTCATTCTGCATAATTTTATATACCGTACACGTTTCTATAACTCTTCCAAAAAGACTGATTTCACGCATAATTTACCTTTGTCCAAAGCAATGTAAATTTACGGCCAATACCTTAAATCTGATTTTTCTTAGACCTGTTACGTACAATAATTAAATATCACGTTATAAGTACTGTAATATTGTCATATTATGTAATATTCTCTGTCATTAATATATTCCTTACAATTACATATTTCATAGATAGGTATTATATTTATTTAATATCAAGTAAAATGTTGTAATAGCCGTGTATATTTATTGTACAATTAGACTCGCGTTCGTCTTATTCCAAAGAATAAATAATTATTACTTTTTTTATGAAAAATACAATATTTCCATATAATTTTATGAGTGTGACTTTTTTCGAACCATTTTTAGTTTTCTTATTATGTTTTAAGATAATATGAGAGGAAATTATTCCGTTATTGTTATTAGACCGATATGCTTAGTAATATAAGTATTTTCACTTTTAAACAGTGCAGTGAAGTTATAGGTAGTGGTGTTACATTTTTCTGGACTTGTTTGTCCAATTTGATATTTTAAACGTTTTAACGCTCATAGACCGTTGGTTCAATCATACACACGTGAGAATACAACTTTCCTAAAAAACTATTGCTCGTTAATACTTAATCAAAAATAAAGATTGTCATTAAATTACCCAAAAAACATATTTGAACTACGCATATAAAAAATAAAATTGACAAATTATATAATCGCATAAGCGTGTAATTCTATTACTTATAATTCATAAGTGACAGACGAATGTGTTAAACTCATAAGTGTATCGACTGTAGATGGAAAAAATTCAGATTTATGCGCCGTCCGCAGGGTTAAACGTCAGTGTGTAAATCTCCGCGAGACGCCCAATATATGCGCGCATGAATAAAACAAGGCAAGGCACGAGTGATATCGCGTTCGCGTGAGATATGCACTCGTTTGTTATGTGCACGTGCATTTTTAATTTAAATTAATTTTTGATAAAGCCGTGCCTTTTTTCGTGATATTATAATACACGAGAGTTTGTTCTATTTCTTTTTTTTCTTTTTTTTTTTTTTGTTCTCCTAAATCCACCGTTGACCGGATGACGCTATATTATTTAGCGACGCCAACGTCGTTAATAAATTATAAAACGGCCGCGCGTAGAACACTAATTATATACGATACGCCGTGCACAACCCCGTCGTTCGGCTACCTATGTAATTATACGGAAGTATAACTTAAAAAACAGCTTTTTAACACACACACAAATATCTAAACCATAAAACGTAATATGACGTTCGAGTTTTTAGACGGCGGCGGCGACCACGCGACGGGTCAGACCGAACTTTGGTACACGGTTCACGTCCGTGTCAAAGTTTCCAAGAATCAGTCCTTCGGGTATTTCACGATTTAATTTGTACACACGCGAACGCCGCCGCCGACGCCGCTGAAGTATTAATTTGTATTCGCAACTAATTTGCAACTCGTTCCCCCGGAAAATAAATCATTCAAAATGACAATTAGGCATTCTAATACCCATTACGATGTAGCCCCGCTGCCCGACCGCGTGTATATTAATAACTTATTCAAGCATTTCCGAGGGAAACATAATTACGGCCCCGTCGAAGGCATTGGCTATTTTTCGAATAACTTTTTTACGACTCAACCGACGTCGTCGTCGTACACGCGCTGCACACCAATCCCACGCGAATCGACCACACAGGGATATATATACGTACGTATTATTATGCCGTGGGTCGTCGAGGTGCGTCCCTGCACGAACCCGACGTCACGAAAAAATATCTGTTTCTCTCTGTATACGTATGATATGTCGTAAACATATCGCACTCGCATTTCGTAAAACGCGTGCCCACGTGTGCGTATTTCTATGGATATCCACAGTGTTATTTAGAACGTCAAAGACTGTCAATCACTTACACATTTGCTCGTAGATTTTGAAATAAGACTCTTTTGTCGTTACCCATCGAAAGTAATTTATTTATTCTTTGAAATATTGCGATAATCTTTGAATATTATAGTAGTGCAAACAACACCGATGCGTTTCAAAGAAAATAAATAAATAAATATATATATATATATTTTTTTTTTAACTGAGAAACTATCGTTGTTAATATTGTAATAACATTGTGAATGATGAAACTCGTCGGGATTTAACTTAAAATATCATCACATTGACTAGGTGGTAGAATTTAATACTAGATGGTAATGTGTGTGTGTGTGTGTGTGTGTGTGTGTGTGTGTGTGTGTGTGTGTGTGTGTGTGTGTGTGCAACAGTTCAAGCTTCCTGTTAAGGATTTACCGAGCCTCGTTATTGCTACAGTCTTGGCGGGGTGAGGACGAGAGACGGGGTGAATACGGCGAAAACAAACAGAAACAAAGTTTGCACAGTACGATAAATTATAATTTTATGACGCATACCGCGTAAGTTCTACCGGCGCACAGTGGTCCAAAAAAATAAAAAACCGGCATTTTTTAAATAAACATGTCATTTAGTATCATTTGAAAGATTTTGGTGAGAACTTTAAATTTTTGATAAATTTGAGGTCCGTAGTGGCCTGTAAAGTACCGAAAAATTAAAGTTTTTCTAAGGTGGTCATGTTGGTACTCGAATCATATCTAAATTTTGTGAACAAGACATTTATGCAATTTTCAAGCTCATATTTTCAGCCAATTTTGTTAAAATAGCGTAGCGTTAAATTAATTACGACACGAAATTCCGTCGCCGCCGTCGTCGTTTGGGCGTCGATGTCGTCACGCGTATATTATGTACTCGCGGCTGCTGCGGCGAAAGGCGGCGGCAAAAACATTTTTTCGAATACTGGTTCGAACCCGACGGGCGATTCGTGGTTTTCGTGCGCGCCAAAACGACCGAGCCTTTTTCGCTTGGCCGCGGACGCCCATTCTCTGGACGAATACGGCGAAACGGGAATCGGACGGGGACCGAAGCGTTTGTTGTCGTTGTCGAATCGTTTACGATATAAAACGCTATTCGAAAGCACGCCGCGACGCACAAACGCCGACGCACGGGGGGCGATTAACCCGCTCGCTGTCTAGTAAAAAACACACGCCGCATAAAATCGACACTACTCGACGATGAGCATTTGGGCACGTACACGAATAAACGTTTCACGTTACGTTCGGCCGTCCGTTGTACGTACGTTTTTCACGTAGTTTGATGTTGAAAATCTACGTGTGAAAATATGACGTGAAAACGTGATTTACGGCGCGTTTCGGCGTGGAACTCGTCCGTGTTCAATATGTGCACAGAGGAAAACGGCGGCGAAGAACTCGTGAAACGTTTCACGTATCCCGGAATTCGGAACTCGATTTTATCCAGGATTTTTCATCGACGCCAAAAGAGAGTATGCGATTTCGCGTCGGATAAAAACGGCATTATCAAGTAGTTAGACGTAACAACGACATTTGAGAGTGCAGTACGTGCGGCACGAGGCGATTTTAAAAAACTGTTTTTTCCAATTCTTGAAATGCAAAAATTAGAGAAAAGGGCACTGGTTTACTTATACGAATTGTTTCCCCGTCGATTTTTGTTCCGTATTGTAACGTCGTTGGTGTTATTTATACTACCACACGGCAATACACCTGTCTTGCATATAGAAAGTTAGAAATTAACTACGTTTGATGGAAAATTATTTTAAAAAACTAATGTTGATACAAAATATTACCTATTGTAAATAATCAAAATTCAAAAATTGAAAACGAATACAATTTATACTTAAAACGTAAATGGTGATGGTATCAGAGACTTCATTTCCTCAGAACCAAAAGTGAATATGTAAAAAAAAGAACATACATTAATATATTACTTATTTTAATAGTTCCGAAAATTATGGTGAGTATTTTGCAATCAGTGGGCTCGTAGAAATCTATGAATAAGACCACATTTTATAACTGGCTGTTGCGTTTTTTCATTTTTATAAATTTTTTTGAATCAAGATAGTTGTAATCAAAAAAACGAATAAGTTATGATTTGGTTTTTCGGAAATTTTGAAAATGAAAAGCAAGATGTACAGTAGATACTACCGTACCACGGGTTGCTCTTATAAAATTAATTGAGATACTCAATACCCCATTGACTCTAATCCCTTCACCTCGAATTTGAGCACTTTTTTCCACTTCTCGCTGATAACTGTTGAAAACGAATTCGTATACACCCAGGTATACGACATCATAGTCTACGTACACATGGGACGATAGGTCTATTGCAGTTGTCCTGGCAACCACGGCCGAGTGCAGTGTACACAAAAGTGATCGACGTTCAATCGTCTGTACACGACGTATAAGCATCGTTTGTTTTTTTCCTAAAAACTTACGTCCAAACATCCGAACCGTTCGATAAATAATAAATGAGAATTCGGACGGGGTATACACACACACGCACATGTTATTACATTGTTTTTCCGCTCGGACATTCCGACATTCGTTCGTTCTCGTCCGTTGACCCGTCGAATTGATTTGTTTCGTCCGTGCGGATACGCAATATCGTGTGCCGCGCTGCAGTGTCGCGGCGAATCTCTTTCTTATTGTTTTCGTTTTTTTTTTTTTTTTTGCTTATCGCGAAAAGCAGCGCTTGAATCCCGTACACAGTCTTCTCCCTCGTTTCGCGATAAATTCCTCCGTCTCAATTATTGTGACAGCACAGTGCATGGCTTTATATGTAATCTACGGATATTGTTAAAAAACTGATCACAAAAGTCTGTTCCGATGGTATATAAAACACACGTAGACGTACGTGTGTATACTAAGGGTTTCCGAAACCCAATGAAATCGCTAGTACGATATTACTGCGTACTAACGTATGCGTACTCGACGCGATATTTTTGAAAGTTTTTGTTTCCACACACACACACACAAAACCTACCCTTTTATCAGAAATCAAAATATTATCTTACTAGTCTGATTGATCAAAAATCAAATTATACAAAATGCGAATCGAAACGTGACATCTTTTCCCGACTTTTTCATTTGTCACACAATTTTTTAGGTCGGTGTCACGCCGTTGAAAAAAAAATCGACTTTTCAAAGAACAACAGATGTGTTTATTTCGTTTTGTAAATTTGCTTTTTGTCATGCGTAACTAATAAATTAAAACGTTTTTTACAATTTGAAATAACCATAAAACATATATTGTTTGAAAATCAATTTCAATGTCTCACACCGATCTGCATATACGCTCCTTGGACCTTGATAATAATTATTGTTTCGTAATCCCATTAGTCGTGACCAAAAGTGATAAATTTGGCACGTAAAAAAAATCACAACGTCATTCTTGATTCATAAATAAATATTTTTGAATCCAAGTAAACACTTGCGAAACCGCTTTTACTCGAAATGTAAATTCACAGCGAACGTAATAAGTTTTAAGTGCCGTTTACAACCGTCACGCTTATCGCTCCTAAGAGCAGCGACCCGTGACCTTTGTCAACGAATAATTATGGCACCGTGTCCGAATATAAAATCGAATGTGAAAAGTAAAAGTAAGAATAATGACGACAAAGCACTACATAGACCAGGGGTCTTCAACCAGCGGCCCGCGAGCCGCATGTGGCCCGTTTTGTCATTATTTGTGGCCCGCGATCACATTAGAAATATAGCATGCAACTTTTCTATTTCGATAAAATTAAAACGGCCATGATCCATCGATATTGTAAAAAATGGGAAAATTGCAATACAACAAATTAAATTACCTTCTTACATGTTATAAAATATGTTAGCTGTTTTAATGACGTAAATAATAGTTCGTAATTTAAAATTTAATCATGAAAATTGTAATAGTAAAACTGAATTTTAGCATAAAACCCGTGTTTTTACTACGAATGCGGCCCTCGAGCTTTGTAGAAAATAATGTGTGGCTCTCTCCATAAAAAGGTTGAAGACCCCTGACGTAGACTGTCTAAATACAATTGCTCTTTGTTGTACTTTGACCAATATACATATGTAGAAATTAATACTGACATACAACGTCCACTGTTAAATAATGTGTATGGCCAGTTTAACTACTCGAAATAAACTAACGAACTAATTCCCATATCGGATAGAGTCAGATTTTTGGGACTGAATTTAAACACGGGATAATCATACTCGAACTAAAATACGGAATCTTAATACGTTTTATACTTATACCATTTTGAACGAGACCAAGTTTTTGTTTTATAAAACTTCTCCACCCAAGCCTAATTAGACTTACCGACAAATTGAGACATGGCGGAAAAATCTAACCCGAGTAAGAATTAACACGTCTCAAAGTATTTTACTCAGTCGACTTTCTATTGCGCCATAATGCATTTATCTCCAACATAACTCATCGTGCCAATTTTAAGATGAAAATAAAAATGTATAAGTGATTTTAAAGCCATTAACAATAGATATTTCTATCCACACACTCCAAGGTTAGGTTAGGTTAGTGGTTAGGTTAGTTAAGGCGAGTGATCTTAGTCACAGACTACTTTATTTTTTTAATTTGATTTATATAATAATACGGGACGTGCCCAATTTAATACAATATTGATAACATATATTATAATTGCTAATAACTAAGACTAGAAGGGAAGTGGTACCTTTTATAAAACAATTATATTTTATGATTATGATTATTTATGACCTATGACAAAACGTATGTATTATGAAGGTACCTAATTTAAATTAAAAAAAAAAAAAACTTATTGTGTTTTGTATAGTTCATTAATGTCAAATTAAAAAAAAAAGAAAGAATATTTATACTTACAAAACTAGTTCAACGTGTCAAACAAAAAAATTAAACGTTAGAGATATCAACGACGGTTTTATCATATACACGACCTCGACCATTAGGTATATCTACATTAATGTATACAAAATTAGTAATTAGTATCATACTCATATTTATTTGTATGTATACACTTTATCTGACTTATATCGGTGTGCCGGCGGCTATCGACGTTGTCGTTACTCATACATCTCGTGCGCCATGATCTAACTTCGAACTCGTCGATTCGTGCCGATCGATCGGCAGGTATGTGTATATGCTTTGCAATCGTCCCGTGATCAATCGTTTTGATTGTACGCCTATTATAGTTCTCTGAAGACCTTGTACTGCTCTTTCGTTCGGTCTGTGTCGGAGTATGGTATAATTATCTGGGAACCATGCACCCTTGATGGTAGTTGTCAACTCGAAAGAGTTTAGCGTAAATTTTTAAAATTTGCCGCTTTCACTTTAGATATCGAGTGCGCACCTCATGAGTATAAACCAGTGTTTCAGCGTCTCCGTTTGTCTACCCTATGTGATGGGAGAAAACAGGGCAACCTTACGTTTACCTATCTAAAACCTTACCTATCTAAAGTTCATTTCAAAGTTCCTACTTATTGTTCCAGATACTTTTCCCATTTCATATTCCTTTTAGCCGCTGTAATTATTTAACTAATAGCACCAATTGTTCGTATGATGAAACTGGCCAATGAGGACCCACAATTCCTTAGTATTTAGCCCACTTATTTTCTTTCATTCTAAAATAAGTGTAATTTTGTCTTGTTAAATATTGTCAACGAAATCAACGTAATTGGGCTCGTCCCGTATTCAATGTAAATAAATAAATAAATAAATAAATAAATAAATAAATAAATAAATTACGTTCGACCGAATATCGCGGAAAACGGACACTTTATACACTATAAGTACTATAACGCCGCTCGTGCGGGTGACGTCCGCGCATTTTATCAGCGCGATATCGTACTTATATGTTATAATATAGTAGCGCATAAACGTCGCACACATTATACGATATGATGCGATTTTATAATGTAAAGCCGACCTGCGAGACCGCAGTCAAAAGAGGCCCATTTCCGCGGGCCGCAAAACCCATTATCGCCAAACTTTTCCCGGAGGCGTCGTCGGCGCGGGCGTGTCCTGCGAGCGAGTATAACACCAACTCCCATATCGATGTATTTTCGTGTACAATGTATATATATATATTATATTTGTATATAATATATAATATTCTTATATTTTATTATTTGTATACAGGCCTCCCACATCATATTCCAAGTACAGAAGTCAATCCGGGCCCCTCTATCATAAGTCATAACAATTAATTTTTCGAGATGAATATTACTTCAAGACCTTAAATATTAGTTTTATGTATAAATTATAGGAGTAGTTATAATTAAAAAATAAAATATCAACGAATCGATAGGTATCCTTTATAAATTGAAAACATGTGTAATATTATTACATACCATAGAACAAACTAAAAATGCATGTTAAAAAAATAAAATCTTGAAAAAAAAGATATAAAACATTTGTCGGGTAAAAATAAAATAATGTGATTATTATAACTCATACTGTATGATAATTATTGAATGTACGTATGTACAGTTCAGGTAGTCTTATAAATTATAATACTTAATACACATTATCATTTAAATTCTAATTTCTTCTTTCTGTATTAGGTAAATTTTGCTTTTCTTGCTTTCTTCCTGAGCAGTCATGTATAATATCATCAAAATGTGTTTGAAACATTTTTCTATCATATTATATTGAAGTAATTATTTGCATGAACGCCGGGCCCCAGTACCATAGTGTCCACCTGACCCTTCCTTGGCTGGGCCCTGTGTGTAAATATATATAATGTATGTATACAAAATACGTGTACGTATATACGGTACGCGACGGACACGAAGGGATTTCCGCGTGACGTATCGACCAACGTGTATCGGCCGGATTTAAGTGACGTCACGATTTACAAACGCAACGTGCACCGGGGCCCGGCCGTCGCGGTCGGCGGCTTACGCGCGGCTCACGTACGCGGCTGCGGTCTGTGCGTTTCGGGAGCGGGCTGGGGAGCGGTCGGGCGTGTACGCGGAAGTTTCCGGAAGGTCGACGGACGGAAGAGACGTTATTAATGCTCGCGCGTTATCGCCACCGCCGCCGCCGCCGCCGCCACCCCGATCCGGCGGTATAATACAAATATACGTGTGCGTGAATGCGACGGAGCTGGACAGTGCGGAGGGGCACGTTAATCCCGTACAGACCGGATGTGTGGGAATCCAGGGCGAGGGGGACGACGATAAACCGGGGTGGAATGCGATTTTTCGCGTTGGCGGATTCCGCAGAAACCCGTGAAAAATCGCCGAGAACTTACTCTGACGTTTTATTCTAAAAAACGATTCCGGGCCCGCGGAGCACGTCGGGTCCAGACGAATGGGCGCCACGCGATTTAACCGTATTGTATCCACATGGCACGCGGTAACGGCGCGCGCACACGAACACTGCACGTGTTGTTCGCGTTTACACCGCCGAAGAAAGGTGACAGCCCGAAGAAAGGAACTGCCGCGTTACTTTTTTATTTTTTTTTCAAAATTGAGCTGATGGTAGAGTCTTTGTTTATGCGTATGAGGATATAATTCAAAAATTTAAGGGCGTTCGTCATTTTCTAAATGTGTTCGGTATAGGTCAACGAGTTCTCGACCTTTTTATACGTTGAAGTACTTACGCGTCTACGAGTTTTGAAAATGTTCACGTACCGTTTGACGTGCCTAATAACTTTTTTGAATTTCTTTTTTTTTTCACTAGTTTAGGAGTTTGAAACGGGAACTACTGATTTACGAAAACACAGTCATTCGAAACGTACGAAACCTATAGATTGCATTTACGGAAACGTCACCTATGCGTTTTCCGTGGTCCACAGGTAAGAAATCACTGATATAGGTAATTCTATAGACGTGTTTGGAAATGAGTAGGGGTTAGGTACGAAAAAAAAAAAAAAAATTAAATAATTATAAGTTATCTGTCTATTATCAGGTGCATTTCGCGTTGAAAATATACGTGAAACGATCGCGTGTTTCGTGTCTCTCGTGACGCGTAGAACAATCAATTCAACATCACAACGTGCGAGACGCGCTATAAAATCGCGGTGTCGTTAACATACGCAGTCAAAAGACGTGTTTCTCGCACTCGACTCGACTCGTGTCGTACGCGACGCCGCCGTTCGTCCTTTTTTTCACGCGACCGTCGCGCGAGGTGATCACGCTTTCATACCACAAAGTGGGAACCGCGGTCGGAGTCCTGGTACTCCGGTGCGAATTAACGAGTTTTTCCGACACGGTCGTCGCATACGAGTCACGTCCGTCGTCGCTTTATCCGTATATTTCCTTCCCCTCCCCGGCCCTGTGGGTTTCAGTCTATTATTATGCTGAGTAGTTTTTGCCCTCCGCGCGAGACCACCCCTCGCGTCTTCAACGTTTGACGATATTATTTTAGACCCCTGTCTGTGACACTCGCTCTCGTCGGTCGGCGTTCCGTTCGATTTTCCCTCGGTTTCGTTATTGGTTTAATAACGTTCGCCTTACGCTATTGACTCCCGTCCGTCCGTCCGTCCGTCCGTGCGTCGGTCGTCGAGCGGCGCTCGTGCACACCAACGTAAAGGTCGAAACCAAAAACAACCCCGTCGGGCGGGGCTCCGCGGTGGACACACGCGCGTGTGTGCGTTGGCGAATCGTATAATTACCAACGACCGGGTCTCATTTTTACGGAACAATCGACGATTTTATGGTGTTTAATGGAAAAAAACAAATCGTAGTTATGAACCACCAAATACGTTTTTAATTATCCGACTAGAACATGATAATATTATGTACTATATTCGATGTATTACGTGTCGCGGACATTTTCCGAAATGTTTTTTTTTTTTTTTTTAATTAAGAGAAATACGTGTAAGATAGTTTCATTTCGAAACGCTCGAGCGTAATGTAATTTTATTTTTATCGTTTTACGTCAGAACCATTCGAAAAAATCGTATTGTGGCAAACGATCGTTCGTGTGCATCCATCGCCCGTCACGCCGAGACGGCGGTTAGTATATGTACGCGTGGTCTCTATCAAACGTCGCGCAAAGTTTTCCACGTCGGAGAAGGGGCGGTGATGAGTGACGACACGACTGAAACGAAATTTTCGAGTGTCGAAACGGGGACACGTTTCTCGTATGTGTTCCGTTCGAATTTAAATACTTTCCAAACGCGTTCAAAGTCTGGGAAATCGCTCGTCGAAAGCGCTGATCGTTATTTTTCGCGCGTCTAAGACGGTATGAAAAGAAGTAGGGGTCACGGTGCTTATGAAACGCTGTCGACGTTTGTTTTAGATTCTGAGTGAAGCGAAGGATCTTATAGTTTTACAATGATGTTTATTTTTTTTTTTCTATAAACACTTTTTCGTATAGAAATCCTTGTCCAAAAGTTTCGTCCAGCAACTTTTTAGATTCAAAATTGAACTGAGATGGTACTTTAGAGAGGTCATTTTTCCAAAATCTCCATAATTTTTCCAGTAATCAATAATAACGATCGAAAAACTGAGTAAAAACGGTATAATCGGTAAAAATCCGCCGTAAACGAGATTTTCACTGTTCAGATTTTAGGTATTTTGTCATAAATCGAAAAGTGGACAACATTTTCAGAACAATTATAGCACTTTTGACTTAAATATAGTACTTTTAATTTACCAAATTGTTTGAAAGTTTTTATGTGATATAATTTTAAATATTTGACAAAAAGTTCTGAAAATTTAATATGACCTTACTCATATACCTACCTAATTATCCTAACAAAAATTCAAAAATCGTGACTCAGGATTTTTTTTTATACACACTTTAATAAATTATTATACGATTTTTTATGATATTGTCTGATTTCTTTTAAGTTTATTTCTAATGAAATATTGAGTATTTGTTAGAAAGTTCTGAAATTTTAATACAAGTTTACTCTTATACTAAACTATCAATACCGAAAAAATATCAATAATCGTGACTCAAGATAATAATGTATACGATAGAAATTATATTACACTGAAGCTTTACTCAGAATCGTTTTATACTGAAGAAATGAGTCATAATTTCTTTAAAACTTAATACATTCATCACCAATATCTTGTCCGAGGACCGAAGGGACGAAGGACGAACTTGTACCACCATCATCTCACTTACCAGCTTTTTTTTTCGTATATTTTCCTCTTTTACGGATTTGACGACGACGATGAATAATAACAACTGCCGTGCACGAGACCTCAGATTTCCGGACGACCATTTATTTTGCCGTCACGAGAGACACGCGAACGCGCGCCCTGCTGCGTGTAGCGTATTATACGCGCGGACACGCGTCCGGCCGTGTGTGCACAGTAAAGCGACGATAAAAATCGCGGTCGGTCCGAATCGCCGAACTCGACTTCCGCTCGAATAAAAATCCCCGGCCCCGTACGGTCCAATGGTTTCTTTTCCGTTGCGACCACGACGCGTATACGATACGCGTGTACACGTCCTGTAGCTGCACGCGCCGATCGAATCGTTCCGCTAACGTGTTCTTCTGCGCAGTGTCGTGTACACCCTGTATCGAAGAACGAACATTTCGGCCCGTGTCGACGTTTGAAATTTAAAAATAAAAATTACATCGACGAATTTTGGAAAAAAAATTATTTATACTACAATAATGTCACAGTATATGTTTGTATATGAATTATTATTATAATATGGTAATAAATCACGTGGTTTGTTGAACGCAGGGTATTGTGGTATTGATTTGTACACTGGAATAATCGATAAACAATTGTATAGTTATTTAAGTTATTGAGTCGATTTAAAAATACTATTGCAAATGTAATCGGCTTGAAATAAATGTCAATTATATTAGTATTTTTAACGTCTTTTTTTTTTATTTACTTTTAATGCTCTGCTAGATATTACAGTTTCGAATATTGGTTCTCGATTTGGTAACTTAAAGTTGCTCGTCCCTGACCTACATGAACGTTTATGCAATTCACTGTGTGCGTGTGGAACACAAAACGACATGTATATGAGCGTGTGTGCGTAAAGTATATCGATATATACACACACACACCGCGTTTATAAGTTATACACCCGTTTAATACCTAATACCTATAGCAGTGGCGTATAAAGAAAATATTTTCGAGAAGGGCTACTATGGACAAAGTTAAATTACTACTGCTACCTAGAATAACTAAAAAGATACAGAAGATACAGTAGATTTCTATCTACATTTAATTAACAGAATGTGATTTGAAATTCTGAATTTGAAAAACGCAATAAAATTTGTGCCGACTAATCGCATTATTTCAATTTGATGAAATTCGAAATAAACCTAAAGCACCATTAAAATATAACAAACTTGAAAGTTAATTTCAAAGTATTTTGAGAGGTTTTGGGGGGAGGGGGCTGTAGCGCACTAGCCCTCCCACCCTATATTTGCCTCTGACCTATAATGTTTGCGAGTAAACAGTCGGCCACGTTGTCACTGTGCGGCTCGATCGAACAAAAGAAAAAAAAGAACAAAAAAATGCCGAAAAAATAATACTGTGAAATGATAAATCATTTATTACAGTAAAACGGCTCCGAACAAAGGTTCACGGTTATAATAATATACAGATTTAGTCTAATATTGTTGTGCGAGTTTTTTTTTTTTTTTCAAAATCTCTTTACACGTTTTACAATAGGCACAGTGGACATTTCTATTTACCCAAAGATACACACACGTTTTTCTATCTATATTATAATTATTGGATCGACCGTATATTTTTTAACCCACTTACAGTTGAAAACTACTGTATAAAATATAAAAGAAAGCGCTTATGAAAAAAAAAACCTGCCAAACGATTTTTAAATGTATTCGGTGTCGTTGGTCAATATACGAGTAAAGTTATACTGAATAATGTTCATATCTTATCAATAGTTAAAATTTAGAAATAAACTTTTATAAATGTGATACTTTTAAATTTCTATATATTTAGTCTAAAAGTACTAAACTTTTTTTTTGAAACTTTTGTCAAGTATGTTGTTATGTGTCGTTGACATATATTGAAGTTTCAAGTTCCTAAAGTTAGATACTTATGGAATAATGATTAAGAAATCAATTTAATGAGAATCTCGTTTACGTCACATTTTTCCGGTTTAATTCGAATTTTTTCCATACGTTTGGAAAAAATCAATGTGAGTAGAAGGAGATAATCTTTAAAATTTCAATCTAATACGATTTTAGATCCGCAGGGTCGCTGTTCGTGACTTTTGGACAAAGTTTATCTGTAGAAAAATTGCGTTCGGATAAAAAAAACTGGCGAAAAATTAAAACATCATTGTAAAACCAATCGATCGTTCGCTTTACTCGGAACCTAGAAGAAAAAATAATATAAAATCGAAAAATGGCCTTTTTATAAACCATATTTTAAAACATCATAACGGCGTGAAATGTTTTTTAAACGTACCCTCTCTTCCCCATCGGGCACGGCGAAGCGTTTCACGAGACCGTGGCGCGTGATACGAAATAACGTATACCCTCAGCACCCGCGTGTAATATAATATTTGTGGCGCACTCGTACGGAATTACGGGCGTATTACTTTATACGTCCCTCGGGCGGCGCGCTCCGGGCGAATTTTAAATCCGTCTCTAATAGGGTAAACATCGAGACGATTTGCATACGAAACGTGTCCGTACGACGTATAATATCATATAGTCTCCACTCAAACCCACCCTCGCCGGTCGTATACTCCACGACCGTGTACGCGCCCCGAGTCCCAGGGACATAAAAGAACAGAACGTTACGTCGAAATAGGGCTTGGAACCTAAATGGTTTTTTCGGTTCCGGTTCCATTCGGTTTTTGAATAAAAATCAATTACGGTTCCGGTTACGGTTCCGGTTTATGAAAATTACAAAATTAAGGTTCCGGTTCTGGTTCCGGTAAATAACGGTTTTTTAAAGGTACCTACAAAATATTACGACCCATTTTCTCAATGGAAATTTGAAAAAAAAACACTGAACACTGAACAGTCACAAATATAATACTTATAGAAGTATTAAAACTTAGATTTTCTTACGTATCGTAGACAAACGTGATACGGATAACTAAAACACCAAAACGGTCTGTATTACTCAATGCTCATAGCTCAATACCCGCTGGTTTTTGATTAATAAATAATAATAGATTTTATTTGCGATGTTTTGGTATCAAACATTTTCATTTTACTTGGAACAACAAATAATTTTATTTTTATATGTGTAATGTATATTATGATACATTGATGTATATATTTTTTTTCATTTCTTTTGTTAGATAAAATAACAGCGAAAGTGTATGATATTTAAACTTAAACCTAAATTTGTATATCATAATAATAATCTGATAATAACTATAAGGAAATAATATTTTACAAGTCAACAGTCAAACGTTGTTATCAAAACAAAACTATAAATAGATTTTATCCATAGGTGATCCCCATGATTCGTGATAAATGACGATGGGACGATGGGTCCAAGATAAGCTATAAATTATTTATATATTTTTATATATAATATATATATATATATATATATATCATTTTCTGAAACATTTGTAGATTATAGAATGTAATAAATCATTTAAAAATCAAACCAATTTTTAAATAAATATAAACATAGGAACCTATTTGGAACCGGAAAAAACCGTAAAAATGTTACTAGCAAATATCGGTACCGGTTCCGGTTTAGGTTCTGAAAAAATCGAATTAGGGGTTCTGGTAAGGTTCCGGTTCCAATATTTTCTAAAGGTTCCGGTTCGAATACCGGTATTTTTAATTTCGGTTCCAAGCCCTGCGTCGAATACACGAATTCCGCGCACCATAGGCGCGTGCAGACCTTGGTTGCAAGGGGTGGCAAACATTTCGGTCAGTGTGTCGGAATATATGTTTTTAGGGGAGAAAAAAGACGCTCTATAAAACGAAACGGTCGTCGTTGACGTGATAAAAATGATGTATTTCTGAAATTCCCAAATCTAGAAGCTAATATCTCATCTGACCATTCTCTCTTTCGTGAACCTATGCCTATTAAAATTTTGTTAAACACGTAAATAAATCTTCTATTTATATAGGTTTTGTGGCAGCGTTTATGTAAAAAAAAAAAGGTATTTTTTTTCTTCATTTGACTATGTTGTAACAGGTAACGTTTTCAAATTCATAAAACTGTTATTAATTACGATTATATTAGGATGTAATTACTGATTTTCATTATGATCTCTGATCTCCGGAGCAGCCTAGCTCGAAAACGTTTTCACAAGATAAATTAATATATGCATGATTAATATTGATAAATACTATCTATTTCTCCGCGTTGATGGCACTTCTCGTGTACGTACGTCGCAATATTAGAGTCAAACTCGATTTTACACTTCGGACAAATCTAAAATTGTTTTACACTCGTTTCTTGACGTTCGCGGTTGGCAGCGGGCACCTGATATTGAAAAATACCCCAAATGCCCCCCGCCGATCGCCGGGTGGTCGGTTGGGTCGGACCGACACCGCGCGTATACGCGTATTGGTATAGACGTGAGCGTAAAGGCGCCAGCAAAATCAAACCGTCTTCGTCACCCTTTGATCTCTGGTGGCGCTTCGGTCGAAATCGTTTTCATAAATATCGATCAAACGTGTTTCGTTTCCGTTCTCGATACACGTCTTGTGTAGTTGAATTTACGTAGGTATATATATTATATATTATACGCACGTCACGACGTACACGGATTTTTCCACGGGTCTCGCTCTTTTGAGCGAACAGTCGAAAGTCTTTTTACCGAACGTGTATTTCACGCAGTAAAACCTCTGACGCAATCATTTTCAGACCGAAAAAGTCGTACTCCGAGCAGTAAGACACCCGAACAGTGGTAGGCCCGAATGTACGTGACGTCTAAAGGGCGAGGAAACTGTCTTTCCCGGGGTTGTGACGAATAACTTCGTCTAAACTGACTAGTGACCTACGTGTCGCATCGGCATAAAAATATGTTTCATTTTCAGTTCACGTAAACGACGAACAGACAGATCGTTCGGTTAGTTAGGGTGAAAAAAATATTCACAGGCGTTAATGTAAACGTAAAACGTTACATTACCGGTAGAATTTTCCGGGCTAACGTCGCTATTCATTAGGCTCATCAATACACGCGTCGTTTGAACGTGCTTCGTGGTCGAGACAACGGCGTGTTTATCGTATCACGAAAATTAACTCCACTGTGCCTTTACCAATCGTGCGTACTGTGTACGCGAAATGGCACTTATTTATGCTGGAAAATGACTCTGGTATTACAAATATTATGTCTAGGTATATAATATAATATTATATGTATAGTTATGCAGTGCCATTAAAAAATACATTCTTGTGCGCACACACTCGTGTAGACATAATAGTACTTTTAATTTACTTAACGAGGCATGATTCTCCGCGCTCGTTATTCATAAACATTTCATAATTACACAGGAAATTACTTTGCTTTAGAAGTCATTATTTACTTTGTAAATAGGACACCACAGTTTGGGTCCTGTACGAATTGTTATTTGTTGTTTTTCCGAAACTACGGATAGACGAGGAGCTATAGAGAGGAGAGTGTTAATGGGACGTTTTTAAATCGTCTGAGATTTCGGTCGTACGACAATTTAAATGCGCAATAATATAAGTCAGCGGGCACCGTCGAAAGTGTATTATAGCCTAGAGTTTTGTTTTAGAAAAATCCGGAGTTCAACTCAAACGACGCGTCGTCCGGCGCGCGGAAAACTATCTATACATATTTTAACCGAACGATTCACGCGTCGGGTTTCCACGCGAATTTTTTCCGCCTCACGTCGACGGTATTTAACGAGCATCGTCCGCAACACCGCGCGTGGCGAGTATTTATATATATATAGGTTTATATTATATTAATGCGAATTGAGTTAAACCGAGGTAAACTTAAGATATTAAAACTCGGCAACCGTCCGTTCATCCCCGGGTCCTGTACAGGAATTATTTAACCGGAAAACTTCTGTTCCGGCGTTTGGAAGTCTGAGCACGTCTTTTGAATGAAATAATTTATACACTGAACGCGCGTCGTTCAATAATACCTGTCTAATGGAAATTAAAAAATAATACGTTCGGATCAATATAATATATATATATAAATATATATATAGGTATATATATATAAATATATTTCGCCAATTGGGTCTCTTGTACAACGATAATAGAGCGTTTACACGTTATATGAGGACGATAAATCGCTCATACGCGAAAAGTATAATAAATTATTATGTAAACACAGCTGTGCGGACGTACGCGGGTGCGTTCAGATGTGTTATCCGTGGATACGGCAAAAAAGCTGAGTGTACGGATACGATTTCGATTTTTAAAATTGTTTCTCTCGCATTCGTTTTCTACCGCGAACGCGATGACCGTCAACGCAATAACGTAGTTATAAAACCGTTCGCCGTTCAAAGTCGGACAAATCGCAAAACATTGACGAATTTAACGATGAACTATCGCGTGTATAGCGCATATTCATAATACGCATTATAAATTAACGATTCGACCGTTAAAAACATTTTTGTAGGAATCATCATTAGATGAGAAAAAACACCGTTTGCCGTCGATACGGTACGACGTAAAACGATCGTGTATGAGTTCTGTATAACAATGTTCCTGCGCTTATTACATACCATAAATATTAATGGGATTATTATAAAAATATAACGTCCGACGTATTAATATTTATGAACCGTTTGTTTTTGGGATCGTTGGTTTATGTTTCGACTGTCATTTTTTACGTACGCAATCGCATTGTTTGTCCTCGTATTGCATATTTTTTGGATCACATATTATCAATAAAATACAATATCGTAAAAGCGAACGTGTGAAACGCAAACATTACGCACGTGCACAAAAAATATTTCTCGTTTCGTTAACATCACGTCTTAAATGATGATTTTATTTAATACATTTATTTGAAGAAAGTTACGTCACGGGCTACGCTTTTACGACGGGTATTTTTTTTTATCTTTAATACGCTGTAAAGACAAGCTGCACAAAAGTTTTACTAAAAAAAAAAAGTAGGAATATATAGTTAAAAAGAAAAGACAAAAAAAAAAAAGAAAAAATCCGTAATGTGCTGCGTTCCTTTGCCTTTTCGAATGACCCTAGAGGAAAAAAGTTTTAATTTCTCACTCTGCGGGACCCTAACTCGTGTTTTTATCTTTTCTCGAGAAAACCGTATAGTGTACAACTCGCACCGTATATACATGTAGCAGTATTCACTTCTATTTCTCTCCTTCCAAGCATCATCTACCATCCCGTATTGTCTCTCTCAAAGTCCACACACACACACACACACAAATATATATACATATACTATATATATATATATATATATATATATACATAAGTAGGTATATCTGGTAATGACGGATTTCTTTGTTCTCATCTGGCCGGCGTCAAGCCGTTTAACAAAATAATAATAATAATAATAATAATAATAATAATAATAAATAGGCAGTCGAGAAAAAAAAACCCAAAGAAAATATATTTATCACGGGAGAGAAAGCACCGAAGACCGAAATACCCCTCGCACGTCCCGTGTACGTGTGTATAATATTATAATACGCACGTAAAGTGTGTATGTAGGTATATACGCCTCCCCTTTTGTGCGGTGCCAGCGTGTGCGTGTACTTAGGGTTTTGACGTTCGTTTTGATAGTGCTCCGCCGCCGGGTTTTCCAGTCCAGCGCGGACCATTCGATTGCGATCGTTGATGCGGTTCAGTAATCAAACACCGGCGGAGGCTGTGTGAGACAGAGATTGAGAGAGACAGACAGAGAGAGAGAGAGAGAGAGAGAGAGAGAGAGAGCGAAAAAACGACAACAGAGTGACACAGAAAAAAGTGAGTGAGCATTAGAGTAAGGGTGGGGGAGATTTTCGGAAAAAGGAAAAAAAAGTACTCACCCGGTTTTTCCTACACGGATCACCTCGGATAAGCGTCCTCGTTCAACTCTCGCGTTCGATGTGCGTTTGTGTATGTGTGTGTGTGTGTGTGTGTGTGTGTGTGTGTGTGTGTGTGTGTGTACGTTTGAGGGTGTGCGTGCGTGCGCGTCGTTTGTTTAGGGGTGTGCGTGAGTTTGCCGTCGTCGAGCGTCGGGTGTGTATACCTACACAACAGTCGTGCCGCGCGTCACCCTAAACAAATATGATAAAATAATGATTGGAGGCGACCGCGAGCGCGTGCACGGCACACGCGCACCCGCCAATTATACCGATACGGTTTAAATGCCGGATTTTTTTTTTTTTCAATTTTTTTTCTCCTCACGTTCTTTTTACTACGACTTTATTGTTTGACACGCTCGGGCCTGCGACAGGGGCGAATCGTGTACACTTCATACATATACCATCATATTATGACATTGTACCGCAGCGTTCATACACTGACGATTCGGAAGACCGGCGGAACTTCCGGCCCGAAATCCCTAACCGAAATGCAGTGTTCGGCACGCGAACGCGTACTTTATGTAAAAGCGGACGGACAGGAACGACCTGCGCCGCGGACGCGAGACGTAACTACTCGAAAAACCGGCGTGGCCGAATAAACACCGAAAACAACGGAAACAACAACAACAACGACGACAACGAAAACGAAAGCAACAATAATATTATCGTACCGGGGGTATCCGTCTATTTTCGTTTACGGCACGGCGGGCCAAGATTTTTTTTAACCAAAACGAACGGAATACGGAGAGGCATGACGAAGGGAGCGAAAAAATAATTTTTCAATAGAACATAAGTCATGAATAAACATTTGTTGTTTAGTGATTTAAATTTCGTCGAAAAATCTCACAGAAAAATTAATATTATCAACGGATGTATTAAATATTCTTTTCTTTCGTACCGTCAGAATATCGATAGGTTATAAAAACGTCAGATTGAAGACTTAGGGTAAATTTTCACTAGTGAAATTTTACCTCCCGGTAAATATTCGCTAGTGAAATTATACCTCCCGGTAAGTATTCGCTAGTGAAATTTTACCGGGGTTTATAAATACACATGGGTAAAATTCCACTAGTGAATTTTTGCCGGGGGTAAAATTTCACTAGTGAAATTTCCCGATGTATGTTTTACCGAGGGGGTAAAAATTCTCTATGGTTATTTTTTTATTTTTGGTTTTATAAGAAGATTGATATTGAAGTACCTACACGTGTTCGTTGATAACTCGTTGATAATAAAGTAAGTTTCCATTTTATTATATTAACAGGCCGAACCAAGAAAATTTTTTACCAACAATAAAAATAATGTATTAAATTACTATTACCTCCATATAAAACAAAAGTGGTGATTTGGTTAATGCTTAGTGGAACAAAGCTCTCCCCAAATTAAATCATTTTTCCATGTACATTTATTTAAGTTTAATCTTATACGTGAATTAACAACATACTGGCACCCCAGTAAACACAACACGTATATTTAATACACATATACGCCACTGGTATATATATAACAGGTTTTCTATACCTATTATTTGAACATTTTTAACCGAATGTACTAAATACGTACAAGATATACGAAGGTAAACAAAATATTCGTTTAAATCAGGTACAATAATTAGTACCTATATTTCACGTGAATAACGCATACGTGTCGATAAATCGTTTATGTTACGTATATAATTATACGAACAAATTTGGTTTAAATGAAACAAACATATTTAAACCATAAGTCTCCGTATGAAATAGTAGAATTATTAGGTATATTTTAGGTGTAGATCTTAAGTCGATATTTTGTTAAATTGAAGTTTTATGATGTTGGAACATTTGGTTTAAAATTCGTTTAAATGTTACCAATATTATAATATAAAAATTTAACAATATATTTACATTTCAAAATAAGTCCCAGTATTAAATTAGTCTGTATTAAATAAGTCCCAGTAATTAATTTACTGGTGAAATTTTATCTCCCGGTAAATAATCACTAGTGAAATTTTACCGGGGTTTATAAATACATTGGGGTAAAATTTCACTAGCGAATATTTACCGAGAGGTGAAATTTCACTAGTAAAAATTTACCATTGGGGGTAAAATTTCACGGGGGTAAATAATCCCGGATCACGAATCGACGTGGGTTTTTACACGACACGACTACGCGTGAAATCCGTCAACGGATTTTCACGGGGTAAAAATGAAAATACAAAAAAAAAATTACGTAATTTTACGTACTTACCCGGAAATAATGTGTAACTTTATTTGGCGTTTCCCTCTTACATCCGTACGATTGTAGATATGTTTTTATTACACGCGCGTGCAGACCCCCGTGACGCGTTACCGGAAGATGGCGGCGCACGATAACATATCCTTCACGTGTATCCTACGATAATAGTAAAAAAAAAAATAATAAAAAAAAAAATAAAAAATTGTAACGACGTGTACTTACGTGATACGTTGCAGTTTTAATTGATTCCATTTCGAAAATAATTCTTCGAGACCGGAACCGCATATTTTGAAAGTTTCAAATTGAAACGTCGCGCACGCATTCCGTTTTCTACCGCGGTGGTATTTACCGATATTATTATTATTATTATTATTGTTTTAGTATTTGCGAGTATGGAATGCGTGAATAAGAACTGAATACATCGCGTTAGTAAAACGTACGCGTGATGATTATACGCGCTATGGCGGATCACGTTGAACTTTGTTTCGAACTATTTGATCTGTTTAACTCACTCGATTAGTTATAGGTTGACAGTCGGTAAATTGATGAGCAGCGTCGATTTAAAATCACTGACATTTTTCTTCCATGAACAATCATGGATTTAAAACTTTTTGTTTTTACTGCGTTACACTTCTTATAATATCATCGGCAAAAGATTCAAAGTTCAAACGATAAATAAGAGTTAAACATTCAACATTTATAGTTGGGCTCGCATAAGTGTTGTGAAAGTGTTAATATTTATTTTTCAAACGATTTTTGTTAATAATTTGTTAGAAAGGAATCACGTTTCCCGAAAAAAGAATCAACGAATTATTTGAATACCGGCTTGGGTGAGTCTCGTGTTGTACTTGTATATATGGTACGTGTGTACGTGTCAAGAAAATTACTTAAATTAATTTAGTATTTAAAAGTTCTTTGACATTTGCTCATTTACCGATGAGACCAGTCGCCGCTTTCTCCGAAATATCCTCCGCCTTTGTTCGCGTTACAAACACGAACGCGGTTGTTTTTTTTTCTTTTTCGTTAATTTGTTTTCGCGTGTAATATTTCAGCCGTCGCGTTACTCAATGATACCGAAGGGGTATCGAAGGGTTCTCTACTTTTTCTCCGTATTCGCTTTTCTTCCAGACTACACGGAACAATACGCGTAACCATGGTCTGGGGCCCGTGCGAATTATCTCTAAGCAAATTACGGTTTTGTGAAAACTAATATTACATTACGCAAACCGTCGTCGTGTCTTATTATTATTATTATTATTATTATTAATATTATTATTATTATTATTATTATTATTATACGATACGTGTATTATACACGCGCCCGTTTTGCGCGTAAAAAGACAAAATATGTATTAACGTCTAACAACATCTGCGCCGAATGCGTTTATAATGTTCTTTCATAGAGTGTTTTTATATTATCGTCTGACGTTATGAAATCGGCGCGGCGTAGGGACATTATGTTATACGCTCGCGTCCTCGGCGGAAATAACGATTCACTTGATAACGTTAATATCCGCGCCATGCAGACGTCAGTGGATATTATAGGTTTTTGATGTTTCGTTGGCGAGACGCGAACGGGCACGTTAACAACAAACGGGAGATGGTATTTTGCGCCAATTTAATTACCTGTAATTTGCGCCATCAAAAGGTACATTTAAGGACGTATGTAATTTGCGCCGAAATATAAAAATATAACATGTATTTTGCGCCACATATACAAATTAATTTTGGTAATTTGCGCCACGACAGAAAACAAAATAGAATATGTAATTTGCGCCACACTTTCAACTTCAATATTGTTGGAATTTACCAGCAGATAAATTTACTGATATCGAATAGGATAATATACAATAGTCAATAATACGTACCGACGTGTGGCCAATATAATATTGTTGTGGTCTACTGATAATAGACATATCGTCTCTATTAGATACGAATGAAAGAGATTAGTCTAGGAAAATTATCAATGTATTGTTACATATTGTTAATATTGAACAGCAATGTCGCGAATCGTGATATTACTAAATATCGTGAATTTACTTATTTAATATACATGAAGTTCGTTTTACTGGCCATGGCTCACAGCTGCAATATACCGGGTGCCCCACTGGGTATGTACAATTGTCATAAATTTCTGTTCTCATTATTATTATTATTTTATTAATTTTTTTTTAAATTAATGCGACATTACGGCGCTATGACTGCAGCTATGTTTTAAATATCATATCTCAACGGTCAACGTTTAAAAATGCTATCGCTATAGTTTTACAGAAAAATCAAAATAGCAATTTTATAAATTTGAATTTTAGACAAACATTGGTCCTTGAAATTTCAATAAATGTTTATTCGTAAGTTTTCTAAAATTTTTCAGTTTTCTGAAAATGTGAAAAATTATGTTCAATATCACATAATATCATCGTTGTATAATCGTTAATATAATAGTTAACCAAAATTTAATTTATTCTAAGAATTTTGTTACAACTAATAGCTATTATTATCAGAAATGTGAATAATAATTAATAAACAATACAAAATGAATTACTCGTGGTGAATATAACACACGGAATTAATTCATATCAAAATGAAAATAACACAATAATTATCACATAGGTATGCGCAGCTCAACATAGTTCAAATATAACATGGAAAAATAAACCGATACCCCAGATTTAATTTCAATTGACCGTTCTATACCGTTCTATAAAATACAAATTTTCAAAATGTTTGAAAAATCATAATAAATAAATAGCGTAACGTTAAGAAGACATTTTATCACTAACATTTTTCAAAAAATCTGGTTTACAAAACGAATATTTTGACTTTATTTTTGAAATATTTTCATAAGATTTTGAAATCCTGTATATACTTACATGCATAATGTGACGACTTTAATAATATGGAATAATAGACTCTGACTAACTTGATCTAATGGTCATGCAACAACGTTTTCGTATTTTAAATTACGGAAATAATAAATCCAACAGTTATTATATTAAGTACCTACCTGTATATGTTCGTATACAATATCATTATTGCGATTACATAGATCCATCAAATTATAGATGACCTTTTTTTTCAGGCAATATTCAGTCATTACTATTTTAGCAACGTTTCAACTGAATTACGGTAATATAGAATTTGGACACACACACACACACACACACACACACACACACACACACACACACACACACACACATTTTGTTTCGTTTAAACGAGTTTTTATATACTACACAATTTTACAAAAACGCTGTTATATTAGGCGAATAAATGCACACAATAAAACAAAATACAAAAGTTATAAATAAGAATAAAAGCGTACATTAAATAACTATCCGTGTTATACATTATAAATTTATAACTACATAATATTATGGTGCAATACACAATCTTAACTTAATGTAAACACAACATTTGGTTTGATCTTTATTACGCATTATGTTATACGTAGTATTTTCCTCGGCGTCTGAAATATTGGAATATCATACCAATCGTCTTCCTCCACTGGGTATGACGTTGTCCATACGTTACAGCTTTACAAGTACTTCATATCATTGATGAGAATCTACAGTTGGTATGTATCTACTATATTTTGATTTGGCAAATAAATATATATTTATTGTTTTTATTATATTCGTTTCACGAATTATTCTCGCATAGTCAACGTGAATTGATACAACACACATTCCTTGTATTTTTTTTTCCAAAACGTAATTTAAGCAAACGCGACTGTCCGCGTAAACCACGCGACTGTGTGATTATCATTTTCGTTAAAAAAAAAAAAAAAAAAAAAAAACACTACTCACGTATCTTGAGACGACTTTATGTCTTGTCATGTTCTAAAGTGTTTCAATTCTCTTTTATGCTCGGTATAATATGCAGCATTCGTGACCAAGAGCTCTATAATTTACACAAAAAGTGTGGATGCGCGTGTGTATAGGTGCGCGGCGTATAAAAAGAAAATCCTTGAAATGAAAATTCGCTCGGGTGGTATGTGAATCACAGTGATTCGGACGAAAAACACGTAAACCTACACGCTCACACAAACGTCTTGTTCGGACGGACAATAAAATGTGTACAACAATGTAGTGTTCTCGTCGAAGATCTTATGTGTATTATGACTCACGACAATAACGTGCACCGACACTCGGCTAGTGGTTTTCAAAACGTTTTTATGGCCAGATGAGTTTTGAAAACGACAAAAGCGATCGGAAACTCTCCTAATGGCGGCGGCCGAGAGGGAAAACGAGATATTTAGAGCGTAGTTAATTACGCACATCATTTTAGATTGAATTGGAAAATGGATATAACATTATTTCATTCGTCAAAATCCGACTTGTAACCGTAGAAAGATGAAAAAAAAAATAAACCGTGTATCATCATCGCGATGACTGGGCACGTTCGAAAAACGTAATCTCATGACGTATTATAAAATGGATTTTACGAAAATGGTTTTTTTTTCATCCTAATTTCAATTGTGTCCACTGTTACACAGTTATCCTCCGTGGCGTAGGGTGTTCCGTGTTGATTCGTTTTTCGCCTGACTAGATACTTATAATACAAATAATAGTAATAATAATAATAATAATAATAATACACAATATGTTATAGGTACACGTTTTTTTGTACGTGTTTGTATGACAGTAATACGTTCTGGAAACCGTGACGAGCGTTCCGCGTCGGAAAAGTTCATCGGAACTTTTGTCTTCCGACGCACGCACGCGCGCACACACACACATGTCGGACACGAGCGTTTTTCCACCAGTCGGGATAATGGGTTTTCTATGTACCTCACACTTAAAAAAAAAATCTTAATCATTCACATCATACGTCGTCGATACGTAGAACCTTTTGAGAGAAACTCATTCAATATCTTCGAAGAAACAAAATAAAACAAATCAAAAAAAACATAACTCGACGGTCGACACGTTTCATGGATGCAGTGTAATGAACGCAGTGTGCCGCAGCGTGGCCGTTTCGGATAAGGCACATGTACGTAAATTTTTATTTACAATTTTATCGATATCTAAGAAAAACACGTGTAATGTATTTACAAAACACACATTTATCCGATCGGTCTATTTGGTAAGATACACGTTTTACCGTGGGAAAATCTGAATAGTGATATACGACTGTATATTGCGAATATTAATTCCCGAGTCAAGGGTGGTCCTTTCTGTGGGTCGGTTTTTTTTTCAACTCTTTCTAGGTATAATCTACGGGGATAACTCATATTCAAAGGGATTTATCGTATTATCATTGTGTCATGAGCACATTAACATGATTTTATATATGAAACGCATGTACGCTATAATCTTCTATTGTACGCGCTCGTTAATATGTCAATTATAGAAATTATATAATACGATATAGCCAGTATATACCTACTATATACGCGAGTCATAACGTTGTTTGATGTGAGCGAATAAGGCTCGTAGTAGCCGCAGTTTCAATACGAATCAAAGTCAAATTCCACGTCCTCGAGGGCGTAATTCGTATTCGGTCAAAACTACGTGGTCACAATAAAGCATTACTATTATTTTTATTTATTTATTAATTTTTTTTTTGAAACGAAATTCATGTAATTCGTACGTATATACTAACCCACACACCCACACACACACACACACACACACACACACACACACACACACACACACATACGCACACGTCGTGACAGTGTCGTACGCTTGTACACGACGACGCCGTCGGATTACAGACTGATTTCATTACGACGATTTGAATTTCGTGTAAAATAAAGCGGGCATTTCGACCGGGGCGAATCGACCTATAAATCAACGTCAACTGCAGCGCGCGGCGACCGTGTAATGACGGGGCCGCGGAAAAATAATAATATCGTATTCGATTATTAAATGTAAATTAATGGTCTCGACTCGAACGAAAACGATCGTGTGCAGTGGTGCGCACGCCATAATGGAGTAGTGTATTATGCGCACTGCACGCACGCATTGAAATAAACTGTTTTTTTTTTTTTTTACGTAAAAACCTCATCGTCTTAATGATGAGACAACCGTACACGAACGTTTTAATCCTCAACGTATTGTATGTGTGTATGTGTGTATGTGTGTGTTTGTATTAAGGTGTTTAACCGTCGTCATTACGCCACGGGGTCTCCTCGGAGCTCGTGCAGTTTAATATCGTGGCCTCGTCGCCGATGCCTTTTTACGCGCACTGCACGTACGGTGTGATAATAAATGGAAATTGAAACTACGTAAGTTATTACCTCGGTCGGAGAACACAAAACGTTAACCGATTCGACCCCCCGATGATAAATGTCAATTTTGATATATAGTACTCTTCGACTTGCACTTTGCAGGGTACCTAGTATATGCGACGTGTGTGTGTGTGTGCGTGTGTGTGTGTGTGTGTGTGTGTGTGTGTGTGTGTGTGTGTGTGTGTGTGTGTGTGTGTGTGTGTGTGTGTGTGTGTGTGTGTGTGTGTGTGTGTGTGTGTGTGTGTGTGTGTGTAACTCACTCGCCGCAGGCCGACCGGAAATGAAAACATAATCAAGTGAAAACTTTTAAAAGCGTACAGGAATGTCGTCGTCAGTCGATATTAAACGTATAATAGTAAATAACACTATAATGTTGAAAATTCACTGTTATTATAGTCAATAATACGCTGAATTTAAATGTACAAACAGTACCACGACGTCGTAACACTGATAATTAAGTTGCTTGTAGTCGAGTCTAATTAAGGCTAATACCCGGGTAAAATGATTTTAGATAAATTCAAATTTTTTGACGTTTTATATTTATTTATTTATTATTATTTTTTTTTTTTTTTGTAGATTTAGATCGTATGTTGTATGCTAATTTCATGTTTATTATTGTATTCGTATTATTGTACTACTATTCAATTATATTTTAATTTATTTCGATGTTACATCGTACAGAGTATACATTTCTTCATAAGTTAATTATTATTTTGTTTAGATTTTTATAAGATAACATTTTTGTATTGGACCTCTTCTCTTCACAGTCTTCAACCGCGGAACGCATCGATCAAGTTTTGGCTGTAGTAACCAATAAGCATTCTTAACACTAATATTAAGTAATAACCGTGTGTGTTTTATAACACGTGACGGTGGAAATTGATTACATTCAAACGACCCATCTCTGAAAAATAGCCCGGCGTATTTATTCGTGTGTGTTTGAAAAGTGCTTTAAGCTCCTGCGTGTACATGGTGCATAACAAAATAATATACTATATACTATACAGTATTACTGTTTTCTGACTAACCGGTGTAACGAAAAGTCAGGCAGTCAGGTATTTTATTTTAAACTCAACTCAAAGTTATTTTTCACATTAATTAGTTGAAATGGTTTGCGTAGTTTAATTTTAATTTTAATTTTCAAAATTACGAATGATCACGCTCCAAGGATTATAATATACCGTGTGATGCGTGCACCACCAAGATTAGAGGCGTATTATTTTACGTAATTCGAAACAGTGACTTGTGCAGTATTTATATACCCACTACATTTTTTTTTTTTAATTTATATAATTATATATGTGTGTGTCTATATATGTATGGTAAGACGAGGATTCGATAATTATTTATATTTAATTTGCATAGAAATTGCAATGCTACATTATACACTTGCGACGCGTGACAAATTTACTATGCCAAGTAACACACACACCACACACGTATGCAATAAAATAAAATATATCAATCGTTTAATGTCTATAACGCACGCACGTCTTATAAGTTATAACGCAGTAAAATATTGTACACGAACCCGGCGTGGTGTTTACATATAACTGCGTACGTACATTGCACAAAATATACATATATTATACAGAGTTGTCCAAAATGTTGTGTTACAGCAATTTCATTATGTAAAATAAAAATATTCCAAATAAATAATGACATAAAGTCTAAAGGTTATTTGATTTTGAAAAATATTTATTTATATTTTTGAAAAACTTTTATGTATAGATTTTGGAGGTCGACTTTTAAAAACCAAACGAAAACAAATATTTTACTTAAAAATTTAAAGCTAAAAAAATTTAACTAAAACAACGTGAATGTATCTGTTAATTTTAAAATTTATTTTTAAAAACATTTTTCTGTGCAAGATTGTTGTCATAGAGTCAGTTTTAAATAGTTAAGTTTTTAGAAATTATATTATATTAGCGCAGGGTGTGTGTGTGTGTGCGTGTATGCAAATTGAACAACTTTTACTCGTGTGATTCATTTTTATCCATTTTATTTTAAAACTGCTGTCGCTCTACATGTTTATCATTCTATATGTGTGTTTAGGAGTAAACGAATACATAAGGCATAATATACATATTATTACAGTCAAGCGAGAAAGTGAATACGACGTATTTATATTGCGAATTAAATTACCGTAGTCCAAAGTTTTCGAAAACATTATTAGCACGTGTATCTGGCGTATACACATAGTAAAAACAATATGGTTTGTATAAAATATCATCGTATCTCGGAGATTGCGTTACTCGACAAATTATTTTTCTCACTCACACACATACGTACATAGTATGTAAATGCACACATATTATGTGTATTTTAATGAAAAAAAAAGTGTTATACAGAGCCCACGCATTAACTACCAGCAGAGTGTCTTCTCTCAAAATATACACTCTCTCAAAATACACACACTCTCACACTCTCTCACACACACACACACACACACACACGCACGCACATGTGTACGAAGGATGTAATAAACACGTCAACTGCTTCTAATGACATATTATGACTTCTATGTTCTAGTGCTCGGGAGCATGCACGTCGAACAAATACCATGTTTTCGTATTTTACTTACTTGTTTTGTACATACAGTATATTATAATTTGTTTTTCTGACTTTCGAATTGTGTCGGAAAAAATTCGTCTAACTCCACCGTGATATTTGCATAGACCCGTACGTCCATCGTTTATCTGAAGAACGTCGATCGTAGATCGATTTCGATTCGTCTCTCTAACTACACAGCGCACTCATAGGGCACTCTGTTCTTGCGAAAACTGCTCGACAGGGGAGAGGGATCGCGATGATTTGCAGTGAAAATACCGCACATGACAGTCCTACTCACTTTCCGGTACAACGTCAACGCGTACAAGCAACGTTTTCCGATCTTTTCTCGTTGACTATTACGGCTTAATATCATTTTCTTTGCTGTTTTTACGTGTCTTCAATTCATCATATCATACTTTTGTTGTTCTATCCACGTTACACTCGACACCGACCACGTCTTTCCTCCGGTCGAGACCGCGACAACACGAATACTCCTATATTGCATCGCCTGTACTCTCAACATTACTTTTCTGCAACAATCCAACGTAACGATATCGTCTCTCGGTTCATGTGTGTCCTTTTTTTTGTATGATTCATTACACTGATCTTCTCATCCGCGTCACATCTGAAGTCTCTCCACACAACATTAGAAGTCGAACCCCGATTTAAATACCCACTTTTTATTTACTCCCTACACGAAGGTCACGTCCGTACTTGACACTAGGGCTGACGGTATAAAAATTTTAGCAACGGTATCCGGCAATTTTTTCCTACCGGTATTTACGGTATTACCGGTCATAGGTATTTGCGGTAATAACCGTAAAACGGTATTTACGGTAATTTACGAGTTATGACTAAATAGCTAAAACCGATTTCACAACGTGTCATTTTTTCTGTATAATCAGTAGTTTTTCAGTTTTTTGAAAGTGTGGAGTATTTTGAAAAAACGACTATAAAATTAAATAGAATAAAATAATAAATATTGACACTATATGATTATAGCGTCTGTATTACAGTCAACCAACCAACTGATATTTGACCATGGAAAAAAAATCAAATAATAAATACCGATGAGCAATAATAACATACTAAAATTTTTAGGCAAGTGCTAAAAATAAATTTTTTGTTTGCGTTTTAACAAAAAAAAAAAAAAACCGCGATTCGGTAATTACCGAATGCACGGTATTTTCGGTAATTACCGAATCACGGTATACCGGTATTTTTAATTATCGAAAATACCGGATACCGTTATTTAACAAATACCGGTAATTTCCGGTATACCGGGAATACCGCCTGCCCAGCCTGACATAGGACGCTTAGATTGATGGCGAATACAATATTGTCATGTATATATTTTATTCTATATTCGTTCACACTTCGGTCTACAACTGTTGTTCCACACTGTTATCAATAACGCGGTCGGTATAACTTATTATTATTACCTGTTGCTGCAGTGCATGGTAAAAGCCGCTCGCCGCGTATTTAAATTATCACGAATAAATAAAATATAAAAATACGTATAAATAACCGTATCGCATTGACATAATATTGATATACGCGTCCTGCAGTTTGCTGCGGGGTAAATCGCCGCACCAATACCACCGTACACACGCGTCGGCCGATCGACCGTCTCATGGGACCGAAATATATTCTTATTACGTTATCGTCGTGTTCGTATAATAATAATAGTATTATAATAACAATAATTATTAACATTATATTTTATCATTCGGCCTCGTGCGCCTCGACGCTGTAGTGCGCGGCGTGCGGATCGGTGAATGATCATGACATTACGTATACGATAACGATATCTAACCCCCCGGCCGCCGACCTCACAAAGGGCTTATAACTTCATATCGTTGTTATTATTATAATTTATATCGTAGACGGTGGCGGTAACGTCACGCGCGTTTCTAAAGGATTATGACGGCCCGAAAATGTCGACCGAACGACAAAACTTTTTCACTCCGTTCGACGGCGCGGACGCACGTTCCTCGGCAGCTCTCCCGCCGGCAAATCGAGTCCTTCACGACGACGACAGCGACACAATATCTGTGCGTATAAAAATGCGTACGATTTGACGAAATGACTTTCTCATTCCAGACGAATTGTGCCACGTCGGTTTTGTCTTCTTCTATTTAACCCTACTTCTGTCGACATATCACGCGCTCGCTCGTACTCGTCTATACGTATATACGTCTCTGGCTCGTCACCGTATCGTTCGATAATCGTCTCTGAAAGTCTCTAGCAGTAACGAACGATTCAGCTGCATCGTCGTCTCGCGTTCAGCGGTGTCTTCTTCGTCTCATCGATGGCCATATAGTATGACCATTTTACGTTTCAGGAAAATATTCGCATGGAATTAAACGCATCGAGTCGGGGGTGGTGAGTGATAAAGCGTCGCGACGAAATCGCGGACTGCGCACCAACGATGAACTTGCGGAACCGTGGTCAAGATCGAGAAGCCGCTGCATTCTCGTCATCACACGAGTTGGAGCTTGGTGAAAATATTTTGATTTTTGAGGACGAAATTTCAAGTCCGTCGCCGACGACACGCGATTACGTCGTCGGCGTTAAGACGATAAAGAATCGCTTCATATATCGTCCGCGAGAAAAGTGGAGGTTCTTATATTATTATATTTTCCAAAGCCGACCACTAAAACCATCTTTGAAACGTTCTGAAAAAACACAAAATTTACTTATGATTTTAGATTTTACTGAATCAAAAGACTTTTCATGTCGTACCTACATATTATTATTCTATTTTGAATATTGACTTTGCATAATAGTAACAATACAATTTTTTTTTGTGGTGCATTACTGTGTGTACGTTGTTCAAGTACCGTGTACGCATTTTATACGAAGGCCAATGGTGATACGGACTTGAAGCCTCGCCGTTTGCAAAACATACGAATAAATCCTAATGCACATTTTGAACTGTTTACGCTGTATGGACTATAATAGAGTTTTGTACCTGCATATGTCACGCGTAATAACGCTGTATTTATTATATAACAGTAAAACACACACACATACTACATTAGCGTTTCCCAACCTGGGGGGGCGTGTAAACATTTCTGGGGAGGCGTAAGCAGTCATTACAAAATACAGTTTTTATTTATTAAATTATTTTTATTTTAAAATGTAGGGAAAATATGAAAAATTAATAAAGACCGGTTATTGAGTATAAAGATTACAATTATTTAAGATCACAACTTGATCGTTTTATGTCGCCATATAATTATTATCATCAATAAAATTGAATTAATCTAGGATATTTTATAATTTTTTTGTAAAGTACGCAAAAAAGTGATATATTTTTCATGTAAAAGGGGGGGGGGCGAGAGTTTCAATAATCTACAAAGGGGGGCGTATCCTTAAAAAAGTTGGGGACCACTGTACTATATATATATATATCAATGTATAACATGAAAATTGTTTATTCAATATTATGTACAGTCTACGATAAAAAGCCAGTGCGAGGCTTTGACGGGCTGAATAAAATATCCGGGTATTTTAAAACCTAACCCCCTATAAACACACACACAAGCGCTGCTCGTCTCCTGTCTGGGCATGAGTAAAGACTTTAGGATTTGGTATCTACCCACGGGCGACGCGTGACGGATTTTGCGTTTTCTTCTATCGCGTGTTCTTCACGGTACGAACGCACTGAATACGCGTGGTATAAAATTACTATACTATACGTATATGAATGTATTATGTATGTGCACACAATACGATATCATAATAAAGAGGATCGAAGCGTACGACATTGGGTGACGTCGCCGACGTGTGATGTGCATTATTTCTGATCGCGATCGGACGAAAAGAAATACCTTTATTTTTTTACCCTTCCCGACCGTTTCGTTTTCACGCGAATATATAGGTATTATACCATTATAAGCACGTTTTCGGCTTTGGTCGTTTACCCGACGATGACGGTTCGACAATGGTTCGTGACTAGACGGTTTCATATGCTCTCAAACCTGCACACACACACACACACGACCAATGTCCGAAATTAAAAGGCGGTGCGATCCAACGGTGAGATATCGTGCATACTGTATAATATATAATGCATACACTCTTGTACCTCTAACGGTTAGAGTCTGACCGACAGTGTATGTGGGTACACGCATATATTATTCATCATGTGGTTTTCCAATGTATACGTGTAAAAGTGAACAGTAAGCGTTTGTGTGTGTGTGTGTGTGTGTGTGTGTGTGTGTGTGTGTGTGTGTGTGTACGCAACATGGCTTTTTTAAAACGTTTCTTTCTGTGGTAGTGTAGGCTTAAACGAAAAAAACTCGTCGATGATTTTGTCGAGTGCTTATGACGCTCGCACGCGCGCGTGTGTGTACCTAATAATGTATTATACACACTGTATATAAAAGCGTGTAAGTGTATCGTACGTGGTTACGTGCAGCTCAGAGCTTGATTTAAGCGAATGTCTGCAGGGCGACTTGTTGTCATTAATGTCAATAATCAAGAAATTATGAAAATAATAAAAACAAATTACCCACGACTTTTGTGTAACATTAATTATTAGATTGTGTATTTTGTTGCTGAAAATAATTTACGAAAAAAATCGGTATGACAAAGTATAAAATAAATATTTTACCGTGATTTCATTGGTTTTTTTGTAGTAGATATTTTACAATTTGTTACGGGGCCATTTTTTTTTTTTTTTCTAGTACCCCTGTTTCAAAATATTCTGTAATTTGATTCTACACGTGCCTCGCGGTAAAGAGTACATTATATAACTACCCGTAAGACTTTTAAGACTCGGTTAAAATGCGTTTACAGATGTGTTTGTAATTCATATTGAAATATTTGAGAAAAAATGAGTGTGTTTGGAACATCATATTATCATATTATCTCGCTTGTTAAATGGTATTGCAACGCCTCGCGTGACAATACCGTATTTTTACGTGTTTTCATGTATGAACGAACGTAGTACGCTCTGAAAGTATTCCGAAAGTGTCGGATGTTTGAGAAATCCCGTTCGTCGAATTTGCATATTCATATGTTTTTCTATTACTAATAAAATCGTTTTTCAATCAAATAGTTGCGTAATGTGATCACGTCGTTAATACACTCTCATATTAATTATTTCATAATTATAATTCTCAACTATTAATTATATTTTATGAAAAAAACAACATTAGTTCTTATCACACATCTAATATTAAAATTATTTTTTATCGTCCAGTTGAATCGTTTTTAAAACCGTTTCCGAAACCAGTTTTGCATAACGCGTGTGAAATCCCAACTCCTATAGCCTTCGCTTTTTTTTGGGGGGTGGGGGGCTTTTCTCGCTTTAAGTTCTGTTTATTTTTCGCGAGGTCTCGACCTCGGCGTGTGATACTTGAATTATGGAATATGGTTACCGTATAAAAAATTACTCGACGTAAAACACTCACGATTAATATAATATAATATAAATATATTAATAAAAACGTATTTACGCCGTGACGTGTGATACGAAATAGTGAGTAGGCGAGGATCGTATAGTGGACTTGAGGACGACGTCGACGGTAGTCGGAGGAACGGCCGACTTCAGACGCCTCGACGTCTCTCCGTCGAGTACCTACTCGCTCCTCCTCTGCACCACCACTATTTCCGGTCGTTCTGTCGTCCTATATTCGCGACGAAAAACCCTTGGTCTGCGTTCGTCTCGTCGTCGTTCGTTGGACGTTTCGCTGCACGCTCGACAATATCAGTCGCGTTGTTCTACGCGATATGCCGCGTACGACGTCGATGAACGACAATCGTCACACGCGCACGTTATACTGAATTTGTCGTGTCGCCAGTGTGATTTCATAATGACGTCCACGGTCGACGGTGCAGAAGTATACAGGGCCGTACACAGGGGGGTGTTTTGGGTGTTCAAACACCCCCCGAAACGTTTAGTTTTCTGAATGTTTATTTACTTATTTAATTTTATAAAGTTAGATAATTGTCATATGATTATACTTAAATAGACGGGGGACGGAGTGGCCGAGTGGACTTAGGTGGCGGTTACGACGCGTACCGTCGCCGGTTCGAACCCGGCCTCGGGCAGTCTCTCTAACTTGGACAGGAAACAACTGTCTTCGGAGAGAGACTGCCATCCCCCCCACTCCAGGGCATGGCAGAAACCTACGGGTGCCCCAATAGAAATTCTGCCAAACCGGCATCCGAACTGTAGACCCTACCTACTAGGGTCTGCACTCCCGGATAACCATGCCATACGAAAAAAAAAAAAAAAAAACTTAAATAGACAAGTGTAGTGTCACATTTTATTTGTGGAGCACTGGCTAGAGCTAAATAAAAATGAAATACTAACAAATTGTATTTTAATTTAAAAATGAAATAAAATAAAAATACTTAATCAGGACTTATAGTTAAATAAAATGATACCTATTATATTACGGAGAAAAAAGAATCTGTAGCTACAAGTGAACGCTCGTTTTCCTCCCTTCGTCGGTTGAAAACGTACTTACGAAACGGTACAGGCGAAGAGAGATTGAATGGATTGACTTTGTAAAATACACACAGAGATACAGAAGTTGATTGTAATGACATTCTCAACATAATATAGCTAAAAATCCAAGAAAATTAGATTTAGTTCTGTATTTTTTTTATTTATTAAGTCAATGTTTACATTTAAAAAAAAAAGTATTAAAAGTATAGCTGATTTTCATATTTAAATTTCGTGTTTTTTTTTTTTTTTTAAAGGTCTAATTTTCAATAACTGTTTTTGAAAAACACCCCCCAAAACTTTTTTCTGCGTACGGCCCTGGAAGTATACAACAATATTACGTGTGCGGGGTCAGAAAAGCCTGATCGCCGGACGCGGAGCACTTTATTGTACGGCCAGCGACCGTAAGCTGCAGAGGTCGCGTCGTACTTATAAAAAAAAAAACACACACACACACAGATTTCAATCGATCACGAACAGTAATCCTCAGACCGTGTTTTCGGGAAGTGACCTGGATTTTTCCTGCCGTGTAATCGATTTTACGTCAAATCTGTTTTGAAACAAACGGACGTTTTCAATCCGTCCGTAGAAAACGGCCTGCCTGCACGGAAATACACACGCACACACACACACACTATGAAACGCCGTCCGATGCGTCGGAAATAATTAATACGCTCCGGACGATATTCGTGTTGTTCGTGTTTCGCGATTCTGACGCATTCGACTATGGCTGGGTTTGTTTCGGAATACAAAAACCGGCGAACATATTATTTCTCGAGAAACGGGAAATACTTTGTAAAGTATTCGAAACGCTGCGCGGCATCGGATGAAATTCACTCCGGAGAAAAAGTATTTAAAAAGTGATCGGAAATCAGAACACCGTATTGGAGCGTCGAAAAGAATATTTTACAATACATTATTTACCGACCACCGCGCCGTGGCCGGATATCGACTATCGTCGAAATCCCGTCCGTACATTACGCTTCTTAGTGTATTCCAGTATAATATTACTGTACAACAAGTGTTTTCGGTCATGTAATACCAGCTACATACACCCACAGTGTACAAAAGGAAGATGCTGGAGAACCCCCCCCCACGTATTCAGGTATTGATAAATTATATCAATAAGATACTGCAGATTAAAATAACTTAAATTACAAAATTTACAAAATATATATATATATATATATTAAACAATAAAACCAGCTTCCGAAATAAAAAATGAGAATAGAGTTGAGATTAAAAGGAGTTTTTAGAGATTTAAGCTGATTTTTTATAATGAAGCGTTTCACCTGTAAAGCGGAACAAATATTAATATGGGAGAGGTTACAGATATATTTATTTAGGTGAAGTGCACACGATGGAGAATCGTTTAATTCAAGTTAATTAGTATTAGTTTAGATAATAGCGTATGTTCCATACGAAAACGATTAAATTGAACAATATAATATTTTGATATAGATACATTTAAGTTGTTAAACATTTTTTTTTAGATTTTCGAGTGTATATGTATATTTAAATCTCCAGGGAAAATGAACAGGTAATATAAAGTATATTATGTTGTAGGGTTTACGATTAAAAACGCCCTTTATAACCATTCGAAATTTCTGCTCACACGAACACTTATCCATACGATTCAGCAGTCCTTGATGAATCCATCGTAGTTATTCTATGTGACCAAAGAAATATATTTCGAGGAAAAATTATTTTCAGGAATAATAAATGGCTCCTCGCCATCTCACGTCCTACGTGACTTAGTGGTACCTAGATAAGGTGTTCCGTATCACTCGTTCGTGCCGTTTCCGTGTAAACTGTTCGACGGTGATTCGTATTCGTTTAAATAATTATTTTCACGAAACTTTTCGACGTAGAATCGGAAAGAATCGATGAAATTCGCAAGGACCTCAAGACCCGTCGGGTCGGGCACGGTCTTAATGACCTCCCTCGTAGCCCCGTCTGGCGTGTAATAATGCCACGTCGTCGTGTTATGTACAGGTCACACTATTAGGTCAGAGCGCGCTCTTTTTATTTGTTTTTAAATTCGCGGCACAGCTTAAACGCGTTTATTACGAAGACTCGTGTACTCGCCTAATAAAGACACGCGCGGCGGAATAATTAAATTTTTCATTATCTTTTTAATAGATTTTTCTACGTCCGACTTTTTACCCACGGATTAAACGTTTTTATTCCTCTTTTTGTTTTCCCGACGGTGTTTTAATTTAATATAACGAAAAAAAAAGTGATTTGTATATATAATATACACGTCATAATATTCCACGTGCTGCAGTCATGATCGTCGTACCCGTTGCCGTCAAAACTATGCGTAATTATTTTTTATATTATATCGTATTCATGACGTCGGGCGGTACGTCGGAGTGGAACAGTGTCGAGTTAAGAACAGACCTGTAATTTTATCGTACATTAAACGAAACTGAAAAAAAATACGAAATGAATGATCACGAGTCGCGCGTAAAAACGCAAAAAAAGCTAAAGTCGATCTCCGAAAAATGATCAAATAAACCATGGCCTGCTTTATTTTTTGCGAATTAATTAGAAACGTATAGATTTAATCTATTAGATTATAATCACGTTTATTAATTATTTTTAAGTTTGATGAAATTTTTACACATTTTACCGGTTATTTCGAACGTAATAGTAATTATTATTGTTGTTTACCAATATCGTATTTCACGGACAACTAAATAATGCGATCTGTTTATGTCCATCACACGTTTCGAAATGCATACACGCCGTCGTAAATAATTGACGTCGAACCGCATACACTCGTTGTGTGCCTACTACACAAACCTGCAATGTCAAACTGAATCGTCAACGAGAAATATTGCGTTCGTCCTTTTCGAGGAAAAGGAAAACGGCTGTCTAATATTTCATCGCACCGAGTATGGACGTTTAAGACATCGCACGATAGTCTTATTTATTTTGTAAGTTTCTGCTGTGGCTGACGAGTGAATGCTATTTAATTCTTGTTTTTACCGTTTTAAAATTGTAAACGTTGAATATGTCAACGGATGTATATATAAAAACACACACACACACACGAGTACATTATTTATACAATTATTGTTAATTGCAATCGGCGCGACTCTATGGCGCAGGTGAGCAGTATAACATACATCTCGCATATTAAAAACTTGAATATATTTAAATATTATTTGACAGCGCTTAAGTTTTTTCGGCTAAAAAGGTCAAAAGTCGGTTTACGGAATAATTAAGAAACATTGACACAATACCGAGTGCACTAAAAACAAAAAAAACAAAATGCATTCAAAACATCAACGCTGTCATTTATAATTTTCACGGGTAACGATCGTTATTAATATATACGTGTAATGTTATAATATAATATGTAATAACAACATTATACGTACGCGTATTATACTACGGCGTGCGCACCGTATAAATATGTAAATATTATGCGTGTAATAAAGCCGATTGACTTCATTCGTAACACGACGTCGTGTGTGTGTGTGTGTGTGTGTGTGTGTGTGTGTGTGTGTGTGTGTGTGTGTGTGTGTGTGTGTGTGTGTGTGTGTGTGTGTAACGTATGAATACACATATATACATATATATTATTTAATGCGATACAAATTAGCCGAGAAAGAAAGGAGAAAATGCAAATTACCGGTCGGTTTAATTTATTCCGAACGGAAAAAATGAATAAAGCAATAATAATTTCGCCGTCGTTATAGTAATATTATTCACGTCAAAACGATCGTTGTCCTTGTAACGCGGTATCACGACGTAATTGCGTACGATCTTTGTCATTCGTACGGATTTGTCGCGCCGTGTTTTTACGCGCTTATAATGATAATGATATATACGCGAGCGCGTCTATCGGGTTTTCGGGGGGTGATAATAATAATAATCCTCGGGCTGACCCTCTGCACGAGGACACGTCACGTTATTACAACGGGAAGTATGATATATATATATATATATATATATATATATATTTATATATATATATATATATATATATATATATATATATATATATATATATATATATATATATATATACAGGGTGTTTCACGAATATCTGACATGTTGAATAAGTTTTGTTCTATTCAATATTTTTATCTTTATTTTTATTTTTAAAACTCAAATTTCAAAATTTAAAATTTTAATTTAGAGTTTGAAAAAAAAATCAAAATAGCTATTTTGTAAACATGATTTTTAGAAAAATTTTGGTGTTTGAAAATCTTATAAAGGTTGATTCGTTAATTTTCTATGATTTTTTAAAGTTTACGAAAAATCGAATTAAATTGCTTAATAGTTCAAGTGATATTATCTGATGACTGATAAACGATACATATTATTACATTTTTCGTAAACTTTAAAAAATCATAGAAAATTAACGGATCAACCTTTATGAGAATTTCAAACACCAAAATTTTTCTAAAAATCATCTTTACAAAATAGCTATTTTGATTTTTTTTTTCAAACTCTAAAATAAAATTTTAAATTTTGAAATTTGAGTTTTAAAAATGAAAAAAAAATTTTTATTGTAATTTTATTGTAGCGCTAGGCTATAGTATTCATTTAAAAAAAAAAAAAAGTTAAAAATATTGAATAGAACAAAAGTTATTCGACTTGTCATTTCTTCGTGAAACACCCTGTATATATATGATATCGTTGATGCGTTCCGTAGACTATAAAATTACGCGGATTATAGGTATAGTAATACGTGTGCACGACGAGTGTTTAATGCATCATATATATTATGACTACCGCGCAAATGGTAAATTATAATTATTATACGTTTGAAAACGAAAAAAAAAATCGAAGTCCTAAAAATCCCGATACGGTAATCCCGCGATTCGTACGTCGTGTGCGTAAACACTCGCGCACGGTCCATTATGCACGCTCAGCTTTATAATATAAGTATACGTGTATAATACACGGTACGTTATAATAAATATTAAGCACCACATACCACGGGTAGGTCATTAGTTGTACAAATGAATACAAATAAATTAAACTGCTGCGCACGCGTCTGCCACCACCATCACGGCTGCAGGCCACTGCGATACGTACGAGTTATATATTACTTATAAGTATAATAAATGAATCCCGCAAAAGCCTTTTTTGTATCTTTAGCGTGTGTGTGTGTGTGTGTGTGTGTGTGTGTGTGTGTGTGTGTGTGTGTGTGTGTGTGTGTGTGTATGTGTGTGTGTGTGTGTGTGTGTGTGTGTGTGTGTGTGTGTGTGTGTGTGTGTGTGTGTGTGTGTGTGTGTGTGTGTGTGTGTGTGTGTGTATTTGTAGATATATCGGAATTAATAATGAATGATTCTTTTTTCAACGAGAAAGTTTCGATTTATCGGTCAATCGTTTAGTCTAAGAGACAACCAATATTTTTTTATTTTATTTTTTTTTGACTTTGTACTCCGAGAGACAAAAATATGACATTTTATTTTATCATTTTTGCTATCCGAATATTTTAAGATCTACATGTTTTTAAAGTTCGAGTAACGGAATCGTGACATAGAACTTTTGTGGGGTGTCTTTGCTTATCCATCTCTGCTGCTCAAAACTTTAAAAACTCGTCTACTTATATCTTTTAAACGACTTAAACCATTAGTCCGATGCTGAAAAAGTAAATATCGGAATCCAGGAAAATGTGATTTTTTTCTTTTTGAATATGAAGCGAAAATAGTTGGTCGCCGTTGGATAAAATAAAAACAAACGACTTTAACACCACGAATAGGTAAAGTTACACAAAATAATTTGTTTTTTATAATAACATAGTTTCTTTGGAATTTTACCAGATGGATGTATAATGTAAGTATTAACTTTATATCAGTAAAAAAGAGACAGACATTTTTTTGAGAACCCCGAGCTTCTACTCTTCATTGCCAACTCAAAAGAGTTATATCACTTGAACTATTGGCCTAATGACTATCGTAGGTGACATGGTATGGGTACCGCGTATAAAATTCACAAATTTTCATATAATTTGTTCTCCTTAAATCTCCATTGTATCACAACAAATAATATAAAATTGTGTTTGTCTCTTTGTTTTCTCAATTTGTTGGTAATTATTATTATCCGTACCTATTTATTTTTGGCACAGTGTCATATTTACGTATACCACATTTTTATTATATTATATGTATATAATTCGGGTTGTGTATAATACGTATATATCAGACATTAGTGTACATAAATGTATATAAAATATAAGAGACTAGTGTACAGAAATAGTGTTGAATGCCCACGAAGTAAAAATGCGCTGTGATAACAATAATATTCAGAAAATAATAATATGTGAAATTTAAAAAGTTTAATTATTAAAAAATAATTATTAAATGTCTACGACGCACATACGCGAAGCGAAAAAGAAAAAAAAATGTAAACTAGGAAAGAAGAGGGCAGTCGTCCGGTCAAAAAGAGCAAACACCAACTCTAGGTTAGTCAGTCCTGCAGACTGAAGACTCCATTGGAATAAGGATTTTTATTCGATTGTAAATTAATCGCTGTGCGAGTGGACACAGTGAATTCAACTATTCATTTTTAAATAAATAAAAAAATTGTAAGATACTAAAATCTATTCACTATTATTTTATATTCTTTTATTTTTTTAATTCGTACAAAACAGTACGGGCAATGTCGCGGTTTATCGGCCGACGTGTGAAAACGATTTCTCGACGAACGTCTCGTCTCGTCGGGCTTCCAAGGCTGACGCGTAAGATCGTTTGGTTCGCCCACTCGTGTTCGCAGTGAATACGCATTTACGTTTACCACGTGTATACACAAAGTGACCGTGTACAGTGTGGTGTGTATCGACTTTTTCCACGACAGACCAAAGCCGATCGCAGTCCAATTATTTTACTCTAATCGAGAGACGTCGTTATGGCGGCGTGGAGAAAAAAACAAACAAATCGTCTGTAAACCGAAACTATAATAATTGATTCGAAACGATATCGTCTTTTCTAGTAAGTCGTTAAAAACGCTATTTATCAATACGAGTAGCCAATTATTATGGACGAACAGACGGAGGAAAAAAACCAACATTCGACGACGAATAAACATTATTCCGAAACAGCATTTCTCGTTATAACCGATCTTGATTGTTTATTTTTTTATTTTCGATTAAAAAAATAATAATAATAAAACTACGACTACTCAGATAATAATATGCTCTCGTTCTCCGAAGAATAACAATTATTGTTTACAATCGTTCGACAAATCGTAACGCGACTTTTCGTGTCAAACGTCTGGCGATTATGCAGAACGCGTTTCGTCGTCGTTCTTAGACGCCGATAATTTATTCCCAATAATTATAATAGTATACGATCGAATCCAACGCTATTGTCCGTACACCGACGTATAATGAGTGAAACGGTGGAAACTTTAATCAAACTCTCGTGTTCGCCAACAGTACAAACAACGATCTGATTTCAAAACGGTAAACGGAAATGTACTCAAAACAGAGAGACAGACGTACGAACGTTTGAAAATTCAATGAAAATCACAGAAAATTAACGTCGAATGGTGTTACTAAAGTGTTACTTCACGTTCTGAAAGCATGACGATAATTTAACCGCACTCGCATTTGCCTGACCGAGACGAACTCGTTTTTATACCCTGTTCCAGTGGCTAGGCTATAGGGGGGCTAGTGGGCCACAGCCCCCCCCTGAAATCTCTCAAAATACTTTGAAATTGACTTTAAACGTTTGTCATATTTTAATGGTGCTTTAGATTTATTTAGAATTTCATCCAATCGAAATAATGCGATTAGTCCAGACAAATTTTATTGCGTTTTCCAAATCTTTTTGGGACATTCTTTAAATTAAATGTAGATAGAAACCTACACTGTATTCTGTGTATGTTTTTAGTCATTCTAAGTAGCAGTAGTAATTTAACTCTGTCCTTAGTAGCCCTCTCGAAAATATTTTCTATATACGCCACTGCCCTCTACGATTCGGGTTTCACGACATGGATCATGTTTTTAAATATTCCACATTCCTCCCTTATATGATACGCGTTTTACGCTCGTGATATTATTTTTACGAATCGGCCGTGATTCCCTAAAACTCCAATCACGCGTGATAATTCATATCGACCAACGAACGCGAGCTGTAGGTACTCGAACGTTTAAGCATTGATATTATACGAGCTCGTCGGGACTGCGAATAGTCGACGACAGTGTTCAAAAACACCTTTGAAATATTATGTTATGAAGGATACGTCGTATACTCGACAGGTTGGTGAGAAATAAATCGGCGAATTCCCCCCGGTCGGAACTTAGAATCACGATGTCGACCGAGTATAGTGTACCTATGTTTCGTGCGCAGTGGCGTAGCCTTCATAGATCAAAGCGGCCATTGCGCCGGGTCTCCAAAGCTCAGGAGGTCTCTGGGTTTTAGGGCGATTATTTTAAAACTGCTTACTTGAAATTAAAAATGTCGACGTACCCATCGAAATATCGAATTTTCTCAATCATACGTATTGATCGCAATCGCGGTCAACTTTACTCGACGGTCAACGTGTATTCAAAGGCGTTTTCTCGTGGTATATAAAAATAAAAATATTCGTTTTTCCAATGTCGGCCGTGTTTGATATGTCAATTGAAAAATATCAACAAAAAAAAACTCTCGCCTGGTCGTTGTAGACGGCCCTTCAATGGCACGTATGTATTCTTCGTTTTAATTACGTACGGAGACATGGCCGTACTCAGCTTTGGCGGGCCCCGGACAAACTAAACCTTCAGGGCCCCCTATTTTTATAAAGGGGTTTTCCTAGTTTTCGTAGGAAAAATTTGTCTAATTATGTATAATACTGATAGTTAAATTGTTTTGACATCAAATATTATTGCAACTATGCTATTTTTAAATATTTTATTTTTATCTAAAATAATATTGAAACTTTTTCAAAGAAAATTTAAATATTCAAATACATGAATGATAATAATGTACAAAACGACATAATAATATAAATAACCATAACTTATATTTATTTATTAAAATGAATATTGAAAGATACAGGTATTATTAGTGTTAATAGTGTTATCTTAGATTACAAATAATCCTTATATAGTTAAAACCTTAAATTTAAAATTCTCCTAGGGTTTTGATGCCGGTCGTGATTTAAATTTTTTTTTTTTTTTTTTTGTAGACCCGGGCCCCTCAAAAATATGTTTAGGTTCGGGCCCCGGATAAATGAACCGAGAAAACCGGTCGGACTCCGGCCCTGCGTACGGATGTTATTTTAATCTTAGGGCCTAGTTTACTGATCGCCCCGGGGCCTTTTCCGTCGTCTATAACTTCGCCACTGCGGTCTGTGCGAGAGAGTAAAACGCGTTGGGAGAAACGCGTGTGGCTCGGCGGTGGCGGCGGCGTTCGACGTTTCAGCCACCCCTCCGGAGAAACCGAACGAACCGCCGGAGCACTGCGGATCCCCGTCCTTGGCGGGCGGATCGAGGAATCGTCGCGAGGACCCGCACGGCGTACGTATATCATAATATTATAATATAGCGTTGCACGCGCGTGATATTACAAACGTATATTATTATAATGACGTACGGCGGTGGCGGCGGCGGCGGTTTAAGCCGTTTAAGGTATCGTAGACGACCGCGGCGTGATGCGGTAGGTGCAGTACGAGAGGTAAAACGCGCACGTTTATCATAGAAACCGTTCAAACGCGGTTTCCACCGAAACGGCGGGCCCGGTCCAGCCGTCCGTATTGTATAATATAATAATGCACGTATGATAATACGTTCGCCGCTGCCGGGGGCGGTCCACCGCTCTTGACTGTGTAATTTATGCATAATATACAGAACACGTACCGCTGAGATAATCGTTTGCGTACATATACGTTTCGCGCGGTGTCGGTAAAATTTATGATATTACAATATCTACTATATGGGGTAGAGTCGTATTTGGTCATTTTTTTTTTGTTTCGAATTTGTATATAAGGTTTTTTCCCCGCTTCACGCTCGACAATATTTATATATAATATTTATATATATATATATAATATATATTAGGGTGGTCCTTATTTATATAGGTTAAATATTTTTGTTTGAAAATTTAACACAGTACCCCCCTTAATTTGCTTAGTTATACGAGTAAGTCATTTGGGTAAAATTTGGAAGATCTCACTCAACCCCTTCTGGTGCCGCATTAGGGTCAACATTTGGAAAAAGAGGGTAGTTTTTTGTTTTTTTTTATTTAATTCAGAAGGTATTGTATTTATCGAAAACATGTAAAGAACTAAATTATATATTTTAGCATTTTCTATAAAAAAAAGTATATTGCGTAAATTCTCGTAAGTCCGTTGTTTTTTATAAAAAAATACATAGTTACAATATTCAATGTATTATAATAAACATTTTCTCGTTAATTTAAAAGCATATCATATAAACACTAATGGATGTATGATTACAGTACAATTTTAATTTAATATGTAATAGTTGATCAGTCGAATAAATACTGTAAACATTTGTCTGTGGCTATGGAAATAATTATGGCGTGCCGACATCAAATTTTTGAACTTGTTTTACAAGGTGTATTTTTAGAAGTAAAGTTATTTCCCATGACAGGACCAGATATATTACTTTTTAAAAGATTTCAACATGCGTGGGGAAATATTGATAAAAGCAAATTTTCCACATCAGTTTCTGATATCTATATTCAAAATATTATAAAAATATTATAAAACAAACCGTTTTACTACACTCCCTCCCCACCACTCTGTTTGTCCGTCAGTCTCTCTCTCACCATATATATATATATATATATATATATATATATATATATATATATATATATATATATATATATATATATATATGTATTGTATCGCGTATTATATATATATACAAATCGACAAAAGTTTTGAAAATTACAATACACTTGGAAGAGTTTGAATTTTATCACACAAAACACAGAGAGTTTATTCAGATATCTGAGTATTACGAAAAATCCTGCCAAAGTATACGATAATATTTACTCGTCAGTCGACAGAAACGGTCGTAATGGTTCTCCCGCATTTCCGAGCAGTTAAAATATAACGCATAAACACACGCCTACCGCATTCTTTGAAACATGATAATATTCCGTTTTGCCTACACATGTATTAACAAACGTCGTCAAGGGTGTTCCCCGAATACCTTCCATCATACACACCTGAGAACACATGACCGTTACCTGTACGCCCTATCTTATCAGAGGCGTATTTTAGGGGGTGAATATGGTATACGTCCACAGTGTGGATACACCCGCACCCATGCATTCCGAAATCATAGCAATGACGAGAGGTTTACAATTGTAATAAATTATTATTAAATTATTAATTCAAAATAAAAATATTAAATTATTATTACTAATAATTAATAAGTATCATCTTCGTTGTCCATCAAAAGATACGTATTCATTAATTGTCTGATTTTTGTTTCGTTTATTTATTTTATGTATTTAAAATCATATTTTGAGCATATTTTTTCGTATGTATTTGTGTGATTTTCACGCATATAAATACATATTTTCAAGCAAATATTTCATACGCCGTGTTTATATAGTATCTTGGTGAACATAATGCACCTAAATCCGAGCTTGAAACGTCTGAGTATGTATACCGCGGTATCGCTCTAATAGGCTATTGTATAAAGCCTCTGCGACGATTTCGGTCGGTTTAACGGCAGAAATCATAGACGCGCTCCGGGTAAACGATGATATATCATTGTTTTTGTCGGTCGAAATCGCCTCGATCCGCATTTTCTATACACTCGGATTCTCGTCGTCGTAAACGTTTTTCCTGTTTTGAAACCGGCAGTTTTTTTCCGCTAAAACGAGCATCGACTTAACAAAACAATATATTATAATGAACAATGCGTTCAATATAATATTCTGTGAGTATACGCGTGTGTGTGTGTGTGTGTGTGTGTGTGCCCCTCTTTATTGTGGCGTTTAAAGGGCGTCGTTTTACAGGCGATAACAGAACATAATATTATATAGAGTACGAATAGCGTCTGAAATTAAGTGTTAAAACTACCATCCGCTTGCACAAAACTGACTGCTATGAAAAAATTGTATAATACTTATGCATAATAATTAATACGAAACTTTTTCGATTACGAAGCCTAGGTCTCAACTTAGACGAAATTATTCGGAACGCCATAGCATTGAAGATGTTCGGTGTACTTGAAAATCATATAGATACCGTAGCATATTGTTGTTAAAGAGGAAAACGACGTACTATGAGAATAAACACGTGTGTTTTCCAAACGCATTTTTTTTTCCAGTTTCCGCTCGACTCAAACGTCGAGCGCGTAAATTTGATATGGTCCGAAATGTCCGTGTATTGTTTCCTTATTGTTGGGTTCCGCGGAATACAGTTCGAAAACTGCTCGCATATACACGACGAGGCATATAGGAATGGACATAGGCGCAATTTTTTTTGGGGGGGGACTAGGGTGTGCTTAGTACCCCCAGTTTTAAAATTAGCACCCCCAAATTTTAACCATGTTTATTTACATAATAATCGTAAATATGTAATGAAAAACATTTGTTGTTGTTTTATTTATATTTATAAATAATTGAATAATGATTTAAACAATAATCGTGAAAATGGTAAATGGTAAATGAAAAATACGATATTCAAGATTTGAAGAAAACAGTTGAAAAACATGTATATCCAAATCTTTACAAATTATTACAAGTAACGACTCGTGTACGTTTTTTAGCTCGAACCATATTGAGTTATATATAACCTAATATTATAATTATATATTGTATATATTTCTTTATTTATTTATGCGGTCGTGCGACGAACAACAACGACGAAAACTTTTAATTTTAATGAGACCAAACTGTGGTAACTGAAGTATTGTACTCCGCCGTCGCGGCGTATACCGCCATACCTCGTACCGGGAGACCCGATAAATGTGGAAAACACGTCAAAGACAATCGATGAAAGGAGAGGAGGTTAAGAGAAAGGGCGCTCGGAAGAGTGAGAGAGAGAGAGACAGAGACAGAGACAGACAGAGAGAGAGGAGAAATCGTGAAAAGGAAAACTAATGAATGAAAAAAATTTCGGTGAACGAAAGAAACTTTCAGAAACAGAAACGGGGGACAATGCACAAGCGTACTTTTCGGAAACTTCTTATTTTTTTCGTTAACCACGGAAAATAACATGGCATTATATGATTTTTATTTTGTTTTTAATTTTTTTTTTCAAGTTTCTCGGAAGAAAGGTTCAAAGAGGTTAACTTTTCGAACGCTCTCGTCGTTATTCAATCTTATACATCGATGTATAGATGTGGATTTCACATCGTTATTTTTAGTGTTTGACTTTTTGTTTATTTTATTATTATTATTATTATTTTACTGACGAGACTTAAATAAACAGTCGGGTAATACAAACCGAAAAAAAATAAAGAGAAAAAAAAACGAGTTTTCGTCGTTCCATTCCGATACTGTTTCGTACTAAAAACAATAGTTAGTTATGCCGTGTTTCGAATGTATAAACACGTGTATGTGTGTGAATGCGTGTGTGCTAATTCTTATGTGTAACTGGAAACGTTTAATGAATTATGACTGTACCTATAATATATAGCTATATACACATACAGGTATTTCAACGTAAGTGTACAAACATGTGTGTGTGTGTGTGTGTTTTTTGTACAAAAATGTCATACTTACTTAAACTTGGTATTTCCATTTTAGATGAGTACGTGAAATTAACAAAACGGCGGCGTCATAACGCGCGATTTCGAAACAAACAAAATATCCTGCAAGGCCGCGGTGGTCGTGACGTGACTGTTGGATTTCGATTATTAAATTATTATTAAACTACATGTTTTGAAAAATCACAAAGAACAGCTGAAAACATTAAATCATTTGATTTTTTTTTCTTTCTCTTTAGCCGGAAGAAAACTTTGGACCGAAGTTCGTACTGCAGTGTGAAAGAAAATTAAATTTCACAACTGCTTCAAAGCGCTGGTGCCCGGACTAAAATAATACGAAGGGGGGTCTGTTTTATTTTTTAATTACGTTGGCAATTTTTTTTTCCACGTCACAGAAAATATTTAACACTAATATTCAATACAAAATTTGTTTTCAGTAATTACTTTTTTTCCTCGTCGACGTTTAACGCGAAAACGTTTAATTGTTAATATTATGACGTGCGCGTTATTAAAGAATATTTGTTCATGAATTCGTCATTAACAGTATATAGTAGTAATTATAAAATGTTTTATTTCTTTTCCAATTATTCACTGAAGACTGATTTCCCGTTCTCTTATCAAACGTTAATGTGTTTCGTTCGTTCTGTGAAAGATTTACACAGTGATGGTTGTGTAACACTTTATTTCAGAGCTATTTTGTCGGCGATCCGCATAGAGGATTTCGTACACGATCGAAGGGAACTATACACGACGCCTTAAAACAGCTTACAACACGTACTGAGAACATAGAAATATTTTACGATCAATATCGATTTGGTGATCGAAGCTTTACACGTGGCCTCGATCGACAACGTATACGACAGATATAGTAAGTGCACCCAAATTAGCAGCGAAAAACAGTATTTACTCATTATGTTAATTTTTATTTTTTTTGTCGAATTTTTTTTTTTTTTTTTTATGTACAATCTGTATGCAATATATTTACAGTAAGCACAATAGATGATATTATATTATACGAGGGCTTATTTGGCCTGATATAAGAGACAGTTCTGCAGTCATAGCACTTCATGGCGTGGGTAGTGGTGGTTAGTCGACAAGTAAGTCGCGGCACCGTCTGCCCTTTAAGCGCCGGCCAGGGTCACCTGGGATTGTTCGGGAAGAGAGGTTTTGGACGAGGGGGTTTCTGTGATTTGCTAATTTGAGGTGGAAGCGTTTGTATGAAGGTTTTGCGACATTTTTGATTGTCGCGGAATGAGATGGTCTCTGCGCAGAGTATCATTCGACACACGAAAAGGAGCTTTAGTTATTTGCCTGAGACATTTGGATTGAGACGTTTGAATTCCGTTTAGCTGATTGGAGTCTTTGGCTGACGCCCAGAGTTGAATTCCGTAAGATCAGATAGGTTTGAGGAGTAGCTTATAAATGAGAATTTCGTTATGATAAATTAAAACGAATTTTGATTCAGCAACGTCGTCGGTGATCGGCCAAGTATTTTTTCTCGCTCCGTTCACATCGCGTCACGGCTTTTGAAGGCTCGAGGGGGTCGGATGCAGTTTTCGGACCACGGAACGAACACCCACGCGACCCAGTCGCGCGGCACCGATTTTCAATTTCAACGACACTCGTCCTACGGCTCGGTTCTCGTTCTCATTGATCGATTGCGGCAGGTGTGTCTGTGCAGCACAGTTTTTCTGCGGCGAAACGTTATAATATACAGTAGTCACTCGATAATTCGAAAAACTCCATAAATCGAACTAAACGCTAAGTCCCCTGGGAAAACCTCTATAATTAGAAAAAAATACGTTTATTCCGGTCCCTTCGATAATTCGAAATGTCTGTCGGTGAGGCACACTCTACAATTCGAATTTTTTTTTCACGAATCTCTATAATTCGAATTTCTTTAAACACAATTATATGTACGTTCAAATGTATAAGGATTATGTACTATCTATTTAACGTACTCGTAATGAAACTAATAACGAAGATGGTTAAATATTATCGTAGTTCAATATAATCGTATCTTACCTACCTAATTTATACCAAAATAAACCTCTGCTATGCAACAGACTAGAAGTTCCTGTATCATTTGAAGACTTTATTCACTTTGACGATAATGTCGCAACTTCTGGTACTTTTACCGACGAGGAAATTATTTGATCTACTTCAGCCAATCAGCACACAATTCTGACAATGATGACGAGGAAGAGTAGGCGGAGGTGAAGGTTCCTGTCATATCGTTAAAAGAAGCAAAATTTTTTTATGTCAGGATTACGTCTATTTTTGGCGCAATCTGAAATGGACGAAAAAAGAAGCGATACAATTTTTAATGCTACCAGTAAGTTAGACAACGCTATGGACCAGATTGTGACCAACAATTTTTCACAAAAAAAAAAATAACAGATTTCTTTAATATGTAATATGTATGTAAAATATAATAATATTAAAAATAAATGTAAAATATAATAATATTATGTATGTATGATAAATAAATATCAATTAATAATTTTAAAATATAAATAATAATATTTATATTAAGTAAATGTCAAAATAAACGTAATACATTATGTAAAATTTTCCACCTCTCTTTAACTCGAATTAATTTTTTTTCCCTCGATTATTCGAACACTCGGTAAATCGAAAACCTCTATAAATCGAATTTTTAACTCGGTCCCCCAAATTTCGAATTATCGAGTGACTACTGTATATATATACGTATTTGACGAGTACTCGTGAAACACTTCGTGTTTAGTGGGTACGTGCACTCGAAAGTGCACGAGAGTAGTGTATTATTACATGCGCGCGTCGGTAATGAAATTAATGGAATGGACTAATGAACGGTGTGAGAAAATAAAACCACTCGGTCCTAAGAAAACAGCCGTTTTTTTAATGACTATTATCATTCGTCCGTGATAGCCATCGATGTGTACCGCGGTCGTTAAATAAAACCAACGTCGAGTGAAGAAAAGTGGACGTGTTATGCATTCGACTCGGTCTATGAATGTCTCTCCGCTTTCCGTAACATCGTAACGAGCTGGTTCTAAAAATAAAAGGTTTAACGGGCGCGGGTGTCAAAAAGTGGTTTACCGACAACTACAACACGTCGTAAACAATCCTTTTCTATATAAGATATAAAACGTTGCGATGAGTTCACGTGATTTACAAAAAAGCGTAAAAATAAATTCAATAAATTACCGAGACTCGCTAAGGTCGATTTTTATGAGAAAAAGTTTAAAACGACGCATCCCTCCCGAGTTCACTTGACAATTATTGATAAATGAGGTAACAGATTCTAACTCTAACATTTTAGAAGAATTCGAAGACCTAAAAGCATAATATGTCAAAATATTAAAGACGATCCTCGAGGGAGGCGTCTAATAAAATTGGTAACAAAACTAAAATTACGTACTTCATAAACATTGGCAACAATTCAGCCGAGATTATCAACAGATGTACAAATACTGATATAAACGTGGGTCATAATGTTGTTTTGGAATCTTCTAAGTTTTAACGTTCTCCTTGTTAAAAACATCGAAGTTTCAGAGGTACATAATTATTAAAGTTATAAACGAATGTATAGAAACGAAACTCCTGCAGGACACGATAAGGTAATTGGCGAAATCCTAAAATGTTTATGATAGCTAATAATTGTCGGTCCACTGAAATACATCCATAACTCAAGTTTTCGGAAAAGTAATTTCCCCGATCAATTTTAACTAGTAGTGATCAAACGACGGCCGCGTAAATCTATGGATCTATAACTGTCGTGTCAACAGATGTTATCCTGAAATATTACGTCAAAGGTGGGATAAATGAATGGACGAAATCGTATTTATTAAAACAAAAAAAAAAATTAATTAATTGATTAATTAAGACGGATCGAAGGAAGAAAAGAAAGATTCCAACCGACTATAATAATATGCACGTCGGTCGGTATCGTCACTAAACTTTCAACGAGCACATTAATCAAAATTGTATGCGATAATATATTATAGGCAAGGCGGCGTATTCGTCTGCGTTTACGTTTTTGTCCTACAACTTAACGTATGATAATTATTATGAGTAGTGACGTCCGGGGCCCGACGTCTGTGCGATGATGCTGCACGTCACTCGCAGCATCCGCGGGCGTGTACGCGCCCGCTCGCCGCGCCGTGGAAACGTCGGCCGTTTCGGGAATCCGAAAACGGACCGAACGGGTTGAGCCGAGAGGGGCCGGCGTGTCACGGGTCGGGGATGGACGCGCGCGCGGGGCTTTTGATTAGAGTCGTTAAAACGATCAGGACCGCGCATCTAGACACGTACGTTCATAACGATAATAGTAATAATAGTTATAATAGTTATAATAATAATAATAGTAATAGTTATAATAGTTATAATAATAATAATAATAATAGTAATAATAGTTATAATATAATATGATTATTTACGCGTGTCCGGAGCCGGTCGTTTGTTGCGGGGGACTCGGCGATTAGCATACACGCATGCGGGCGCGACGCGTACGTATATTAAAATATGTTCCGTCATCGGTGGCGGCGGGTTTTTGCGATGCGTATCGGGTACACGTAATGAAATTCGTGTTTCTTTTCACATTTGACAACCTATCGATTACGCTCACTCACACACACACACACACACACACAAATACAAAACACACACACACACACACGCACAAATACAAAACACACACACACACACACACACACACACACACAGACGCACTCACGGTTCTAAAATATTCTCTAAACGCGCATTTCTCATCCCTACCCGTCATCCTGCGTCACCGCGTGTTACCTCCGGCCACGTGTAACCCGTAAAATATATTACGAGTGAAGTTCGAGTTTACTAAAAGCATTTTTATATTACTATAATATAAGTACTATGCGTATACACACATATATATATATACACACATATATATATATATATATATATATATATATATATATTTATATATTTTAAATGTATGTTCGCGACGGTCTCGACAACAACGGCTCATGATATATACGCGTACACGGCGCACACAAACACTATCTTCTAATCTTGTCATTTTATATTTTTGACGTGCGCGCGTTATAATTATTTATATTCCGCGTGTGTGTGCGTGTGTGTGTCGGTGTCGGTGTAGGTACTCGCGTTGTACGCCTCTGCATGGGTAAAAATAAAATTTGTTGTTTTTTTTTTTTTTTTAATCGTTTTTTTTTTTTACAGCGCTGTATCAACCTTACGATTCGCGTCGCGACCACGACGTGGCCTTTTCCACCGACGAGACGTCATGCTGCACACAGACACACAAACTTCCATTATAACACACGATACATCGTATGCGCACACCGTAGCGCTATATAAATCCGCGTACACCGATAGACGTCGCACGCAGTGCCGGGTTAAACATTTGTGGGTCTTAGGCAATTCAAATTTTGGTTCCTACAAAATTATTTTTTACATACATCTTTAACTGTACTATCCAATCATTTAAAAAAAAAACAGTTTTAATAATAACCAACTTATATTAATAAATAAAATCATGTTTATTCAATTTTTTCATTTGCGAGAAAAATGAATTATTATTTTATTTCTATTTTTTTTTTTTTTTAATAATGTTTCATAATGAACTATAAAAAAAACTTAAAATAAATTGTTATTCTTAGTTTGAAAAATATTTGCTTTTCAAATATTAACTCTTCTTAATTTTTTCGCAGTAAACCCTTCGAGAATATCTTTGAAGTCTGTTTTTTGTAAAACGTCTCATTTTCTGTAGTCACAATGGCAAGTGAATTTATACGCTCTTGGGTCATTGAAGATAGATGACAATTTTTTAATAACTTCAACTTCGAAAAATGTCGTTCCTCAGTAGCATTGGTGACCATTAGCCATCTACATATTTTTAATGCTGTCATAACATTTGGAAAGGTTGATTCCACCTTATTTTCATAAATTAACTTATACGATCGTAATGCTGACACTGTTTCGTATAGGTATAATTAAATAAAAAAAAAAATGAGATTTCCGTTTTCACGGGGCCCCTTAAATTAGTGAGACCCTTAGGCGAGCACCCACTCCGCCTTTAATGGGTAATCCGGCAGTGGTCGCACGGGCGTGTTCTGTGTATTGTGAAATATTGTGATTAATGCGATCACCAAGCTATATGTCGTGAAATTGGTTTTTGGAACCGGTCGATACGCAACGTACACAAAATCTGTGTATTTATACGTTCGGTTGAGGTAGACGTTGTTTCGCGAGACACGTCGACCCACGATTCGACCCACCCGTGAGTCGACACATTCATTCCAAACCCGATATCGTTCTTCATTTGGCGATTCTTCACCCTCTATATCCCTATTTTGATAAAACTGATTTTTATTCACATATAATTCAACATTGTTATTAATATTTCAAACACGCGATCAGGTGGAACTTTATCGGATCTTCTTACTTTAAAAAAAAGTTTTCAAAATATAATCACAGCCAGGATTACGTTAACGATTTGGGATAAACATAAACCCGTGCTGTTTTCGTATACTATATACATAGTAGTTCATGTGCTCACGCTTTACTTAGTAGAGAATTGTATGCGTAAATATAAAGTTTCCAAAGTAGTCATAGTAATAAAAGGTACCAAAGAAATTCGAATTGAAATTATGCAGAAATTTCATTGCTAATAGTAAATGGTGTCATTATTAACCCTTTTTCAAATCCTCTTCTACGAGTTTAATTTTTCGGAGACTCTGCAAATTGCTATGGGAAATGTGTTATAAATTCACTATTGTCCGTAACATTTTAAATTATTTCAATTTTGGTAATACAGTGGATGCCGCTTAATGTGGGCACCGGTTAATATGGGCATCCGCTTATTGTGGACAAACAGATCTGGTCCCAATACAAATGTATATTAACAATGTTAAATCGAACCACGTAATATGGGCACTCGATTCGGTTAATGTGGGCAATTTTATTTTATCATAGTGTTAGAATATACACATATGTATTTAAAAACGACTATTTTAATCGGGTTTCGTCGTATCTTTGAGATTGTGTTTATTGAAAATAATAAAAATCATTTTGACATTTAAACCATATAACATATTATATAACATTTAATTTATAGAGTAATTATTTCCATTTTTTTTTTCAATTTTATTATAATAAAAATAAAAACATTTTTGTATTAATTTATAATTGTTTAACTAATTTCGGTTTTTATGGGAAACCGCTTATTATGGGCAAATAGGGCTGGTCCCATTGTGCCCACATTAAGCGAAATCCACTGTAGTTCATAACACGCATTAAGATCATGATTTAAGAATGAATATGCAAATAAATCACTGTTATTCCTGTAATATGCGACATTTGTATGCATAAGAGCGTGAGCAAGGTTATGTGAGTTTAGAGTACATTGATTAAAAGTAATTACCTAGTTAATATTAATACGATTTCAGAATAAAATTATAAAGATCATTTCGTGGGTATGTTATTTATTTGTTTTTGTTCTTTTTACATCTCGTGTGTTTGTTTATCTTTAACGTTTCAATTTATATCAACTAAAAGTAATATACGCGATGTAAATCACGATTCGTATTGCAGTAACGATCAAAATTTTCAATTAAAGCAGTACGAGAAAAACGGGATTGGTCCGGAATCGCGATCGTCGTTATCTGCAGTGGGTGGCGCGGGACCCGAGTCGTTTTGGCACCAAGTTTTTAATCGTTGATTTCCCAGGAGAAGACTTGCGGCACATAGTCCGAAAACGATGGAACCGCCGGGAACGAATCGCGGTGACCGGAGTACGCGGCGGCTGAGGGCAATCAAATAATCTTGACTCGCGGGTGCCGGGAAAGAGTATAACAATATTACATATTATATCTCGACGATCGACCATTCTTTCGGGGAACGCGCGAGGTCACGTGCGCCAGCCTGCAGCCCGCAGTTTCTGAAATGACTTCAGTTTTCGACAAACAGCCCGAACGCGTCTCAGTCGATTTATACAGGAATCGCAGCGTGGAGTGCTTCACGAGGACGTGAACTGACTTTCGTTCTGGAAAAAATCAAGCTACCTACAATAATACACTAACACCCAAAAAACCTAATTGTATTGATGGAATATTAAAAAATAGTTTCACTTATCATACTATATTGTTGGAGCGTGATCGTTATTCGTTGCATTGGTGCTCATAAGTCTTTCTCACTGGATACATAATATATTCAGTTAAATTATGTCGTAATTTTGCTCCTCCCCCCCAATTCATTTTTGGATCCGCCACTGGACGAGTGTATACTTTTGTTTGAAATGTACTCAAAGCGAAATCATAATGTGTCCTGCCATAGTATGATAGTTGTGTCAATTATTACAAGAAATGTATCATCATAAAAATTATAAGACACGATAATATTATACAAATGATTATTCATATTGAAAAGTCTGATTAATGATTGTCGATCAATATGTTTTGTGCGAATGATTGAACTACACGAAAAATTGATAAAAACACCCGACGGGTGTTATAGAATATAGATCACATGGAATAATGGAGATTTTCAAAGGTTCAACTTTGGAGAAAAGGTGCGTTGAGCAAAAATCGGAAATATCCTAATAGTGTGATGGTATGGATTTTCGATTAAAAATGAAAAAAATTCGAGCATTTTCAGTAACGTTTTGTACGATTGTCAATTTAGAGTTTGTACGGTCGGCGTGTCATATTAGTGCATATTTACACTAGAAATCAAAAACTCACACTGACTACAAGAACGATTAGACTGCAGTTGAGGATTTTCACCTGCACGCAGCTCGAGGACTGGTATCTTTTAAGACTTTTATTGATATTTCAAGTGTTGAACTCGAAGACTAACATTGAAATTCCATTTTTAATTTGTTAAAGAACAAACTCTCGGGGGTAGTTAAGATAAAATAAGAAATCTCACAGTGTCGCAAATCTCACCAATAAACGATAGTCAATAAGGCACGTTGAAAAAAAAATCTGAACTCGATTTGAACATTTTAAAAGCGTATTATTTTTCGATTATCCGTAAAATCGCTTCTCAGATAAGACGATGAGATAATGTTATTTCTAAAATGTATAATTTAGCTTCACGCTCGCTCGAGGGCACCGAGGTAATGCGATTATTTTCGATAAAACTGCGCTATCGAACTACACGAAAAACGTAAAAAATTAAAAACGGAACGCACTCGGGGGGGGTATAACGCCCCCGCCTCCATCCACCACCGTGATGTAGACGACTACCCTTATCTGTACTACCACTCGTCCGCGCGCCACGGTCGTCACGGGTGTACATTAGTACATTAAAGCGGAGCTACGGGCGCGGCTACGAATCGCGTAGCTATATAGCATTAGTGAATACCGTGCGACGCGTTAAAAAGCTTATCGTCACTTCCGTTATAGCGACGACCAGACAAACGATTATCACGTGCGATTACTATTATTGTTATTATTATTAGGTACGTGCAAGACGTGTTAACGTTTTATCGGGCGAAGATTTCGGACTGAATCCGATCTGTACGTAATGCGTCGCCTTGCGTGCGTTACCGGCAGGGGCGTCATTTTTACGAGACACGAAATAATGACGTTTTCAAAACATCATATATACTTGAGTATGCAGTCAGTAGCGCGGTTAAAAGGTGACCGAATTTTCGCAGTGCCTCACACGTTCTACAATGAAAAACGTCACGGTTTTATACACTGGTTTTGTGCGTGGTGTTTTTGGACAGTGAAATTCGTTCAAAATTTTCGTTTAGAATATTGATTCGGGCGGATCAAACACTTTACCGACTTGGTACTCGGCTAAATTTTATTTTCTAAATCCACTATGTTGTTTTCGAAATTAAGGTAAAACTATCGACAATTTGAGTAAAACACGACATTCCACGACTAAGGGTTGATAAAAAACCGATTAATAACACTTAATTGGGGTAAACATTTTTGATTCACGCCTCTGCCTAGTATATTCGTGCGCGGTATGACGTTCTAACGTTATTAGTTGTTCTCGTCGTATTACTAGGTGTTTTCTTGCACATCGAGAACAGAGGGTATTCAAATTCGCCGACGAATTAACGGTTTCGCGGCGAAACGGAAAAACGATTTTCTCGGCGGAAAATCGAATATCGTATTTTATGAATGACGTCATGTCTGCAAATAGGGTAGTAAAACACCATAATAATACGCAAAACAAAACACAACCTCGTTTTTATACATTATGTATACTCCACAGTAATATTATATCCGGTGTAATGACGTTATTATTATTATTATTATTATTATTATGGTGTATTATATTGTTTTCTATTAATACTGCTTTTAATTTATTTACAACTTTCGCATTATCAATATTAAGTTAACGTCTCAGGGTCGCTACCACTTGAATAAAACATTCGTTCTCACACACACACACACACACACGTGTGTGTGTGTGTGTGTGTGTGTGTGTGTGTGTGTGTGTATTGTTAATCATATTATCATCATGGTGGAAACTGCCAGACATACTTTGCCAACGCATAAAATCCTAAACATTATCAGCCACGGCGTATTTTAATGAGCATTATGTTATTTAAAACACGTGTTGGTTTTAATTCGAAGCAGATGTTACGGACGGAATTACGTATTGTTTTAAAAATGGAAAAAAAATAACGAACAATAGTACTTAAAGGAAATCCATTAACCATTGTATACGTTACGTTTTATTGTCTGTTTTTTCTTAATGTTAATTCGAAACAACGTTGGAAATGTTTTAGAGTGTACGAAAAGTTCACCGAATAATAATTAGCGTCATCGTACCTACACACACACACACACACATACATTCACGCATAATATATGTATATGAGTTGTGTACTCGTACACGCATAAACAATAAGTCACGCGTTAACGGTGTATGGTCGACAACGACTGCATTGTATCTATTGCACATGTTTTAAATTGTATTTACCGCGAAAACCGCGACTGAAAAATTACAAGAGCACTGCGACACTATACTGTGATTATTATTATTTAATTATTACACTGTTACGGTGCGGCACGGAGAGTACTTCAATTGATTGTGTGCGAAACTAAAAAAAAAAAAGCAAAAAACCGACGAACGTTAATTTCTGCTGTCGCGTTTATTTTGCCGTTAGCCGCGACTTGATGGAAAGAAAATTATAATATTTCTTAAATAACAATAAAAAAAAAAAGAATTAGAAAATTATTATTTTAACAGAAAATCGAAAATTCATATTGCTTATCACAATATAAATATGGTTTATTATTAATATATGTATTCATATACCTCGTATCACGGTCTAGTTAACAACGACTGAAATAGGTGTGCGATATGAAATTTGAGAAACGGTTTGACGCCACTGGCCGAAAAGCATTATTCGCGGCTAGATCGATTAGTCAAATGTAATATTCATATTATTATTATTATTTTTTTTTTTTTTTTTTTGAATAAACCTAACCTAACCTAACGTCGTGAACGCACTATTATTATTATTTACGAATAATGGGTATGTCCATCGATTATAGAACAGACTGTTATTATTATTGTATCGTACCATGGAAAATCGTCGTTAAACAATACAGATTTCATTTGCCCACGCACACACATGTTATATACACAGAGTTCGGTGATTCATGGTCAGTCAATAATGAAAGAAACGATTTTTGTTTTTGTTTTTTTTTTTTTTAATTACTTTAAATCCGAAATCCCGTCAAGTGTTATTATTAAATATGATTTCTATACGCAGAATAACATACCGGTCGCGACGTGCTTTATTCTCTACCCCCGTGTATCCATAGTATAATTGCGCAGCACCGGTTTTTAACACACGCGTATAAATGATATTTGATTTTTTTCTGGGTAATAATGCTCACTGATTGTACCGTTTGTACTTTTGGTCGACGACATAACAGTGGACAGGTGCCGTTTACGCAAGTCCATTTCCACGCCTATTTTCCTGATATAGTACTTGAAAAAAAGTCTTTTGTTTTTTTTTTTTTTATAAAATCTTAAGCTACGATCTAACACGTGGAGCGAAATACGTAAACGCGATGATAATATAGCATAAAAAATAATATTAGGTTTTGATAAATTTGCTTAATTTTTTGATATATTTGTTGAATAAGCCCACGGTTCGCAGAGCACGGAATCAACATGAACGTCAGCTTCTGACCGATACGAACCGTCGTGACAATCGTTTCCTTTCTACGAATAATAAAATCGATCAGGTGTTCGCAAGGTTAGCGTTTATGGAGGCGTTTCTGTAATAGGAAAATATCGGTTATCGGTATAGATCACACGTTAAACCGGTCTCCGTCTCGAGCCCGCGTATGACCGACGAGTGTCATAACAGTATAGGGGTTCAGTGATTCATAACCGCCAACCGGTCGACACCGCAGTCGGTGGTTTATTTAGGTAATTAACGTTCATACATAGTCTGACGGCGTTTCTCTGCGCTAACGCGACTTGACTGACCACGACGATTTTTTTTTTACCGAAACTGTTTTCCCGAGCTCGGAGCGGACCCGACGGGTTATACGTGCGCTTACACGTCATTCACGGAGCTGTTCGCACCGTTCGCGTTCCGTCGAATCGGCGATATAATCACTTATATATAATACATAATATGCAACTGGCAATACGAATAATTCGATATTTTGCATATTATCACGTATTATATTACAAATCTTACTTTTTACGTTTAGTGCCAAAAGTTGAATAGACAATATGATATACATAACGATGTGTCGATAATATTATTCATATTCAAGATAACGTTATTGCGAACAATATTATATTATTATGTTGTTGTTCTACAGCGATAATTATAAAATGTATAAATCGAGAAAAAATGTCAGTAAAATATTTCAAATGAACGCGCATTTTTCGGTAACAGACTATGGATTTTATCGATTGTGTACCTGCTCGTCATGCAGTGCTAAATCGGTTGCACGCAAGAAGCCAAAAAATGCACCGTGTATGAGAAAAAGTTAATTCCGTGGGACCTAGTTCCAGCTGTGAGTTGACAAGGAGACGGCATTATACGAACGTTTGCAAAGGAACAATTCACGAGGACGAGCCTAAGATTTTTTTCAAACGCACTTGTAAGTAAATGCGCCAAAATAATAAATTTGAAGAATCTGCCTAAAACGGAGTCACTCGGGACCAACGCATTTTTCCGTCATAGATAGTTTTCCCGGATAGAGGGCCGCTATAAACCTACTGGATATTTGAACCAGTACTATTGATATTTTCCGTTTTAGTCCGTCTTCCAGGGCGTCCGGCTTAGAGAGGTTTTACTGTATTTTATCAAAAACCATTTACCGGGATGTCACTCGTCAACTACATGTTGTAACAATCAATGACGATATGTTAATATAAATAAAAAATATTGAGTACCAAGCGTTTGCTAAAGTGATTTTTTTAATTTGCCTAAGCCGAATTTGGTGTTTTACGAAATGCCAACATTTGAAATAATACTGTATTTTATTTTCCACATTGCCCAAAACTGGTCAGAAATACATTCTTATAAGTACGTACGCATAAGTTCTTCTTTATTGTATAGATTCTAGGTATGACGTAATACACCTGAATTATTATCAATACTACCGGGGTAACATGTCGCCTAACCTAACCGTCGCTGGTATATAAGGTACGTCTGACCCGGATAATAAATACACACACACACACACACACACACACACACACACACACACACACACACACACACACACACACACACATATAATATTTATACAAATACGGGTATAGGGGACGTCCGTGTATAATGCAGGCGTATACAGTTGTAGAGTATTATTATTTTTGTCATGTCGCGCGTGCCTAATAACATCGTATATTGATATATTCATACGTAATATACAAACTATCAGTATGGCCGCCGAAAAACGTCTGCCGCAGACGGCGATTTCTCGTAGAAAAATACCATTTGATACGGTATACGTATACGCGAAGGGCCAAACCTCTTAAGACCGGATTAGGTGACTGAAATGTGGTCCGCTGTTCACAGAGAGAAATCAAAATATGTATTTTGTACGACAATAATATTGCGACGACTACATAATGCATATACGCAGTGTCGAAATTTTTAGATTTAGCGCCTCTAGCCTATTTATACTTGTTTTTAGCCCATTAATTATAGAGAAATCTAAATAATGTCTTCGAGAAAAATAAAGATCATAATTTTTTTTTCTTCTCACAGTTTTCGTGCTTTCAATCCGCTTTCGATTTAAACGTCTGAGATTTTTTTCTTCCACGGTCGATAACACTCAATTTTGATGTTTTGAAGTTCAGAGTATATTATTTATTCACAGCATTTTTTTTTTCAATTTTTTTTTCACACCACTCCAGCATTTCATCGAGGTGTAATCTTTGAATTTATTTATCTTTTTTTTTTTTATATCCAGCTTTTTAAAGTAGTTCGAAATTTGCCGAGAAACAATCCGTAATAGAAAACGACGGGGGGGGGGGCAGAGGAAAGCCACGCGGTAACGTGTAAACCTAAAGAGGTTTAAAAAGGTTTCGCGCGTTTTACGTTCAAACACTTCAAACGACGGAAGTTACCAAGAAAACTAACTGCCGACTGCCTATCATGTCACATAACTAAACTATATACGCGAACAATATACGTAATATCGCAACCGTATGGTTTATTACCGACGATCGGTAAACGTGATATCGCACACTCATTAGTAACGCATTGTCGTAGCTCGTCGGACATAAACCGCATCCGATATAAATTAACGATTTCGCGGCGGGTCGCGACGCGATTCCCACGACGACGTCCGTATCCGACGTGATGGCCGTAACGCGTGTACCTACTATATTGTTATTGAATGTTTTTACGTCGTCGCGTCCGAGCCGTGCGAAGATCAATAATTACAGCGAACCTGGTATTAAAATCGTGTGTCATACAGTAAAACACGTTTCGTGCTGTACGAAAAGTATGCGTGAAAAATGTGTGACTATGTGTGTGTGTGTGTGTGTGTGTGTGTGTGTGTGTGTGTGTGTGTGTGTGTGTGTGTGTGTGTGTGTGTGTGTGTGTGTGTACAGTTCGTGTTTTAAATCAATTTCACTACTGTAATATTATTATCGATGTATTATAACTTTTGAAGTTTTTTGATTTTGATATAAACATTACATACGAAAAGTAAAACACGACACTGACCTCAAAAATAATAATATTTTATATTAATACATTAGTAATAACTAGGGCAGAGGACTTGTAGCTCTAAAAATGCACTAAATGTGCAAGCACGAATGCACTTAAAAACCCTATAATATGCACTTAAAATATGCAACTAAATTTTTTTTTTGCGATTTAATTTAAAAGTATTAGTAAAGTAAATAGGCTTTACAATAAGTTAAAAGGATTACTTAATTTTAATATATTTTATACCGTCACCAAATAAATAAAATACACATTTCTCTTAATTTTCCTAATCAAGCCGTAACTTTTATTTCTATTGATTGATTTTTTTGTTAATTTTATATTTCTTCTTCTGGCACTAAACAAAAATATCTATGTTAACGATGTAGGCACACGGTTCACTGTGGTGCTGAGTAGTATGGCGTACGACGTTGGAACAAAAATTAAGAGTAAAAGTATTTTTATTCAAACATTTTAACTGTGTTGTTTGAAATAAAAACTTCGATGTGAAAAAAATTGAATTAAGTTTAAAATATATTAATATGTCTCAAAAAGCATTAAACAATGTGTAAAAATGTAAAATAGGCCCTGAAAAAAAATTACTCAAAATATGCATTTATATGCAAAATACAATTTCAAAAATAGCTTTGTATAAGTATGAAACGTATTCGTTTCATACTCTGCCATTTTTGTAACCGTGCAAAACAAATATGCAAACGCTACAAGTCCTCTGCCCTAGTAATAACTAATAACTCACTATACCAATATTCAGCGTTAGGGCAATGAGTTTTAATGAATTGTAGCACTAAAATCAATTGTATTCGTAAATCGTACTTATCACTCATATTATAGTTGGATTAAGAGTATTGTTTATGATCTGAAATTTATATATATATACATTGAAGCAAGGCAGTATCTGTGGGGGGGGGCAAGGGCTCCGGACGACCCCCCCCCCACCCGAAATTTCTTCAGTATTTCATAAATGTTTAAAATAACTATTTACTTTTAATACCAACATAAATATTTTCAGTTATAAATGGCTTAAACTCCAATTAAATTAACTGCTGACTAATTTGAATCATAACATCATTTTAACCAAATTTTAAAACCTGAATTCAGTAAAATAACAATAAACCCTACAATAGACCCCCCCCCAAAAAAAAATTAAAAAATATTTCTGGATATGGCCTTGCATTGAAGTAAAGTCTCTTATTAGTCGTATGATGTATAAATGAGGTGTGTAAAGAGTGTGGTACGAATAATTCGATTTTGTTTAATAATTTTATTTTATTTCTGTCGCGAACGCGAGCCTCTTAAGTGCTACGGCAGTAGATGTACGATTTTATTATCGAATCGACGAGTATTTCATCTTATATTATGGAGACTAGCCCACGGTCACACGATCCCTGGCTGACCGTAAAAACAAATTGATAGGAATACATAGAGATTGTATGAATATGGTCATAGGCTGGAGTATCTATGGCAAACTGTTATACATCGTTTATTATATCGTTATCACGGCACCGTTGCAGCAGTGTACTAGAATTCCATGGCTAAACTAATTAATATCACTTTTGTACATCTTTACCATAGATATTTACACTACACAATAATTATTACCTACATAATTATTACATTCCGTTACCTGGGTCCTATTCCACCAACACACTTTGAAACTTTTCACTTTTCACTTTTCACTTTTCATTTGTTTTTTTGCTCCACAAAAAATCGAAAATGAAAAATGCAAAGTGAAAAGTGAGGATTGAAAAGTTTACCACTTTTCGTTATGTTTTCTATGTTTTCATTCCACCATTATATTTTTTGATGAAAAGCTTTTCGACTTTTCATTAAATATTGATAAAAAATGCAAACAGAAATTTTACTCTACAATAATTTTCAGTGATTTTTTTTAACAAAACAATTTAGTTGAAACAGTTATAATAAAGTACATCTGTGCATATTATATAAATTATGTTATTAAAGTTTAGGATTATAATTATTATGTTAAGATTAGAGTGGCTCTTAAATGATGATGGCTATGATGACGAACGACCTCTACGAGTATATAGAGACCGAGTATATTTTGACTTATGTGACCGTCAGTACCGTCAATGTTTTCGACTTAACAAAAATCAAGTAGCGTTTATTCTAAGTAAGATTGAACATAAGGCAATCACAGCAGAACATCAGCTATTGACTACATTGAACTGGCTCGGCAATGGTGTACAACAACATGGTATTGGAACTACTCATGGAATATCAACTTCATCTGTCAGTAGGTGTATTCAGAGGGTCGTTAATGCGGTTGTTACTCATATGTTCCAAAATATTGTCAAGTGGCCCAACAACACCGTTAAAATACCAACGACGTTCCTTGAAAAAGGTGGGTTTCCTAGTGTAGCTGGCTGCATTGATGGTACATTGATCAATATTGATGCGCCAAATTTAAATGAAGAACAATATATCGATAGACATGGCAACCATTCAATCAATGTGACAATGGTTTGTGGTCCAAACCATGAATTTTATGCAGTAGACGCTAACTGGCCAGGAAGTGTACACGATGCCAGAGTATTAAGAAATACTAATGTATTTGCTGCATTTGAGAGTGGGTGGAGACCATTTCCCGGAGCAGTGCTTTTAGGAGATAGCGCATATCCATTAAAAGAGTGGCTTATTCCACCCCGTCATCAAAACCCTAATGATGAAACTGAACAACGGTTCAATCGCAAACATAAATCTACACGACGATTAATAGAATGTAGCTATGGAATACTCAAAGAAAGATTTAAAATTGCCAAACAATACACTTTTTCTTTCCCGTATAGCATTCAAGAGAATAAGTTTATTTTGTGTTTTAATTTTCATCATGTTATAAAATATATATTATTCACAGACAATACTTACTTCAATTAATTTAAACGTAATAAATATTAGAAACTTAGAAACACAGACAACAGACTAACAATATTAAGTTTTTGGTTTTAACTTTTAAGCCGAATAAAAAATGATAAGTAATAACAGCTGTTTAACAATATGATAACAATATGATAACAAAATGAAAAGTGGTAACACAATTTTCATAATGTTACCATCATTTGCAAAGTCTATTTAAGTTTTATTTGGAATGAAAAGACTTCGCACTTTGCAAATTTTGAAAAGTGAAAAGTGAAAACTGAAAAGTTGCAAAGTGTGTTGGTGGAATAGGACCCTAGTTACAAGAAATAAACCGATTATCAGCGATTAGAAGAAGTTGGTATAATTGTTAAATGATTCGTAGTTTGACTCGTCTGAACATTTCAACTAGAGCGTAGCCAGGAATTCCAATCTAAAGTAACACCATTACCGTGATCAATATTATTTATGACATCGACGATCAATGTTTGACATCATATTTTTCATGAAAAACGAACATGAATTTGTAAACGGCACAAGTTGCGTTTACGTGTAATCATATAGTAAATGAATTTATATTTCACTCGGGTACCCGTTTTATTTAATATACAGTCAAAGAAAAGATGTGACTACACCCGGATCCCACCGTGTTGAGATGTATTAAAAATGCGAGATTGATCGGTATTACCGAATTCGTATAAAAATTCAAAAAAAAAAAATAATAATTGACGCAATTTAACTTTTGAATGTCGAATTTGGATTAAAAGTCAATAAATAATATATTTACATACATTTTTTTCCAAGTAGAAATTAACTACAGAATTCAGATTGCTTTCCTTTCATTTCTTCTAAACGTTTATGGTGTTTGTGTATAAACACATTTTGATAAATGCACTTGTTGACTTAGAGAAATTTAAACCATTATGAAATACTGATGACAATACGTATTTGACGTGTTGTGTTCTATAAAACATCTGCACACGTGGTGTAACCACTGTGTTCGAGACGGCCTCGGTCGAATTCAATTCAGACTCTTGCGCAACCCTCGTCGAGGGTATTTTTCTAGTAACACAGACCCGAATTAAAGGTACGTGCTATAATAAATTTATGACGTGAATAATTTATTATTTAGATTGGAGACTAACGTATTTGAGAATCTCGCGACAGACACACGATAATAAATGAAAACGTTTTTTTTTTTCAAGTACAACTTACGAGTATGAGTTTGGAATTTGGATACGCTATAGTCTACACAAGACTACGTACGGACAGGAAATGTATTATTCCGTTTACAATATGAGAGTACCCACAAAGTTCACCCGCTGGTCCGAACACCGCAGGAGCGCAAAAATAGCAAAAAGCTGCAACCGGTAGCGACACTCGCGCGTTCGGGGATCAAACAATACGATTTAGGATTTGTTTTTATTTTCGTTATTTTTTTCACCCGTTTCGCATCGTTCGCGAACAGAATCCTACGAAATGTCTGGTAGGTGCAGTGTGCACGGTTTAATAAAACGACGAGCAAAAATATTCCGAACCCGTCGAGAAAACTGTAAATCGTAATAAACTGTAAACACCGTACGTACAATACTACGCGTAGACGGCGTGCACGTTCGCTCGCTCGTACAAATACGTAAACGTACATGTATAATGTATATACATGTACGGAATACGACGATATTAAATGTTTACGAGACATTTTTATCGTGCCGAACGAGAAAGCGTTTTCCGGCGTCTTCGGTGACGACGGCTCTTCAAATAACAACAATAACTACTTTTGCGCGATTCGTGTGCAACGTTGGAAAAGTATTTGAAACACACGTCTCTGCTCCGGATGTACGCATCCGGATTGTCGTCGCGGATTCTTCGAGATACGAGAGTATATGATAATAAGTCGTAATATTATTATTATTATTATTGTTGATGTTGTTGTTATTACTTCGTTCGTCGCCATGTCGTATTGAAAGACTGTTGTACTCAAACGATAATCGAGTCGACTTTCGTTCGAGTACACGTAACGTTTAAAACCAGAACATTGCAATAAGGTAATAAATTATATAGACATACACAGGGCGTTTTTCGAAGATTCACCTGTTTGCAATACTTTCTGGACGAAGAAATATGCAGATATTACATTGGTTATAAAGATAATCGCGTTAGGTTTCCTAAAAGGCTAAAGGGTACAGTTTTTAAATTTTAATTTTTTATCTTACATAAATGTTTATACAAAACTTTTTTCGTATACGATAATTTTAAGATAGCTGTCGTATTGAGTTTACTTTGACAGTTCGACTTTTTTTTTATGTGTCGACTGTGTGGTTTTCAATAATTTTCTCTAAACTAACTGAAAAATTATAAAAATCATTAAGTAAATGTAAATAAAAACTTGGTATATAAAAGGTATATAAAAAGGTTCAAAAAAATATATTATGAAATGGTTTTCTTCGAATTTTTTGAAAACTTTAAAATGAAATGTTATTTTTTAAATTTGTTTACAAAAACATAAAACAATTAATTGAAACATAAATATGTATAGTCCTTATACCTTTGAATAATGTAGGGAAAACAGAGTTTAATTATCTTCATTATATCAAAAATAGCGGTATGTTATAATTCAACAATATTGTTTAACGATTGCGCACGGTGACTTACGATTTTCACAAATTGAGAGCCTTTTACAAGTACAAACTTTAAGTATAGTTTTTTTCGTTTTTTACCAAGTGTTTTTTCAGTATGATTAGTTGGTCTGACGGGGTCTCGGCTACAAATGCACTACAACCGCTAGTTCTACAACAAATACAAATTATAGCGATCTGCCTAAGTAAACATGACTTAGCGGGATCAGCCATTGAAAACTTTAAATTATTTCGTGTTTCACCCGTTGAAAATCTGTATGGAAATATAGCTATTATGCTTGTATAATACAAATTGCGAATTTTGGGCAGATGTTAAAAACATACACAATAAAAGATAAATTATTGTGGATGATGCAAAATCAAACTTTACAAAAGTTCCTAAAGTTTTGATCGAAAATTCGGGGAATTTCTCGGACCAACATTTTTATAATTCGATACCAATCAATATTCAAAAAATATGTTCTACAACTCCGAGTTATTTTAAAAATTCGTATGTATTTATTGTATTAATGTAAAATTTTTGATATTGGACTTATATATGTACAATGTGTAATATTGTCTGATCGTTATTGTAATCTAATTGAATAATAATTGAAACTCTGCACCGCCATCACAAGCTTAGCTTAAAAGAGCTAGATATTGTTATAGGTCATTTGTTGTGTATGATTTAACTAAATAAATAAATAAACTAAACCTTCGTGGGACACTATACATAATAAATATCCATACCGACATGCATTTCTACTATACAAAAGTACCAGCTGCATAATAATACACCGTTGACACGATAATTTTTTTTTCGTCCTTACTATCGTAATAACATAGATAGTATAGCGACGTAATATTATTACAATTGTCATCGATACGACCGGACGTCTTCTAGCATGTAGTTCTCACACCACGTGTAATTATTTAATATTTAATTGAATTATTCCATCACACGCGACGTCGTTCTATTACCACGCCCGAGGTATACAGGTAGGTATACACGGCTAATTACGATTAATTGACGGTTATGATGTCAGTGGAATTAAAATCGTACAGCAACAACAACAACGCCGAGAGGTCGGGTCTGTAGCAAACCATACGTCCGATATTTTTCTTAACGACGTTTAAATTATTTGTTATTATCGCGGTTAATAACAATATAATATTATATATACGTTATTTATATTGTAAAACGTAAAAGCATTAGGGGGGCGTCGTCGTATTATTCCCGTCGTGACGAATTGCTCTAGGAGTAGTGGTATAGGCAAATCTCACAGCTCGCGTGCGTGGTAGTAAACGTGTGATTCGATTAAAGTGTAATAAATACATCAGGGATGGGCGACTTAAAGTTACTAGAGGGCTAATTTTCAGAACAAAAATCAAGCGGGCCGGAGAACGTGAAAAGAACGTAGGAAAAAACAAAGGCGTAGTTAGGGGGAGCTTGGAGGGCTTAGCCCCCTCCAGTTGGAATAATAACCCCCCCCCAAAAAAAAACTTAAGGCCACCTATATTTAAAAAATATTCAAATAAATAATTTTTTCGATATTTAAATATCGATATCCTACTGGGTGCTGAAATTATGTGATGCTCACAAACTCCAAATACAATTTATTTAATATTACCTACAGGCTACAATAACCACTGTTAAATCTTTAATGTATTACTATAGATAAGTGGTTCAAAAGGTAAAGGAAAGAACTCTAAATCAAAATTAGAAATTCATTCTGGTACGCCGAATCACTTAACATGTATGGCCTAATGGTCAGCTCATCAAAAATCAAAATCAACAGGATCTGTTTACACTTTGTTATCAAATGCTAAGCATGAAGAAGTAATTAAGACCCAAAACTATATAAAATGTAAAATAGATATTATTTTGTATCTCATTCGGCATGGCATAGCATTTAGAGGTCATCAAGAAGATAGTAATTCATTAAATCAAGGTATAATAATTTAATTAGTAAAAACCTACCCATAAAGTAAATTAATTTAAATTTTTTCTAATAGGCAATTTTAAGGAAGCTTGTAAACTATTTTTCAAGAATTATCCAGATTTTCAAATTAATTATGAGAAATATATAAATTATTATACAAGTCCTACCACACAAAATATTATCATTGACATTTGTTCAAATCACGTTCGGGACTATATCATAAATGAAGTTAAAAAAGCTCAATTTTACTCTATTATGTGTGATGAAGCAAGGTAATAGCTCCTGATGACTTGATATTTAATTTTTTTTTATTAATTTTATAACTACTTTATATATTTTAGATGCCACAAAGAAGAACAGGTGTCGGTTTGTGTTAGGTACACCAAAAATTTTGAAGTTTTTGAAAGGTTTATTGGTTTTCTTAATGTGTCCGAAAAACAAGACGCTGAGTCACTAAGTAATGCAATCTTAACTTTTTAAAATTCTGTAAGTTTGACCACGTCCCCATTATTGGCCAGTCGTAGTATGATGGAGCCAATGTAATGTTTGGCAGAAAAGGTGGTGTACAAGCCAAAATGATAAAACACTATCCGTATGCAACATACATTCATTGCATGGCTCATAAGCTAAACTTGATTGTTGTTGATATGTGTAAAAATGTAAATGTAAGTACAAATTTATTTAATTTTAAATGAATTACTTATTTATTTTTATTTTTATTTATTTAGTTTATAAAGAAAGTTTTTAATATCTTGGAATCAATATATGACGTCCATTTTTCTCGCCTTCCAATAACAAAAAGTTACAAGAAATGCAAAATCATTTAAATATTAAGCCATGCACTCTTTCACAAATAAGTGACACAAGATGGATTTGTCGCTACAAAAACTGCAAAGCAGTGATAGACAACTAAAAGTCAATTGTTAAGATTTTAAAACAAGAGGTCAAAGATAACAATGACAGGGATATTTCAAGAGCAATTGGTTTGTGAACAATCATTTTGTATACATATCAATGTAGTATGGTATATTGGTATATGAGAACCAATATTTTTTTAGGCATTCTTTCATGTATTCAAAAATCCTCATTTATTATACATATACATTACATAGAATATGTTTTAAATATAATTAGTATTCTAAGTAGCCGGTTACAAAGTAAAGGAGAGACACTTGGTAAATCAGCTGTTTTAATAAAATCTGTGATAAAAACTCTTGAAGACAGTAGAAGCTCTGAAATATACACTAACATTTGGGAAAATACAGTTAAATTTTGCGAAGAACATAACATAGAGTTGAAAGTTCCTGTTGAAAGTAATACACACTTTTATTTTAAATGATTTTAATTTGATTGATTAATTTTATTATGTTTTCATTATTAGTGTCTAATAAACGGAAAAGATTTGAGCCTGCGTCTTTAAGAAATTTTGTTGTAACAACGACAACTGGTGCTGAAAATGATGATTCTCAAAGTGAAACTAATATTAAGGATTATTGGAAAACTCACGCTTATTATATAATAATAGATGATGTTGTGAGTAATATGAAAACCAGATTTTCATCAGAAAGTTTACAATTGGCAGTGGCTATTGATTACTTTTTTGATCTTGACTATGAAAAGAGCTTATTTTTTACTCAACAATATAAAGTGAGTAAAAAATTAAATTTACATTACCTATTTTTTTATTTTAATTGCTTTAAATTTGACGATTTCAATTACTTATAACTTAATACAAATATTAATTGTTTATAATTTTTAAGAATAATGTGTCATAATTATTATTTTAGGATTTACTGAAGGTTGATTTAGCATCGCTTAAAGCGGAAATGATGGTAGCTAAAAACTGCCTGGAAAAATATGAGGGTTCAGAAACTAGAAACCAAATAAGTTCATTTCAAAAATTTATTACAATTGAAACATTTCCGAATTTATACAAACTTCTGAACTTGGCTTTAAGTATACCAATTTCTTCAGCATCTTGTGAACGGTCTTTTTCGACTATGAGAAGAATCAGTACTTATATACGCTCTACCATGAATCATGATCGTTTTTCCTCTTTAGCTTTTATTAATATTGAAAGAGATGTATCGAATAATATAAATGCTGAAGATATTTTAGAGATATATTCTAAAGAAAATAGACGTTTAATGTTGTAACAGTAAAAAAAAAAAAAAAAATTGAATATTTTAATAAAACCTTTGATTGTCACACGTTATTTGTATTTTTTATGTAAATTTGCAGATGTACCGGTTGGGAGGGTTGTTAAATCCTTTCCCTGGAAGGGCTAAAGCCCCCTCAAAAAAATTGACCACCCTACGCCTATGGGGAAAAAAAATGTTAATTAAGTTTAATATATTTAATTTTGTTATCAATTTGCTATATTTATTAAACATTGTATCAATATTGGCGCGGGTTAGTTCAAAATTTGGGCCGCCAATTGCTCGTCCTTGGTATATACCACCTAACGCTGTAGTTCCCGGGCTTTACGTACGGAATATCGCTCGTGATACATGTAATGAAAGAACGTGACGCAGTCGTCGTAGTGTTGTTCTGTTCGAAACGCGTACACATTAGATGATAATAATAATAATAATAATAATAATAGTATTCATATAAATTATAATGTATGTATACCTAGATATAATATGATGGCTCGGTGTATGAACGAATTGAAATATTTAATTTGATATTATACCCACGTGCATAGTGTATGATAAAATATAATAAAAGGGTCGTTATAATCGTATTTTTCATAATAGCGGATAAAATAATCGTATCTACACCGCGAGGGTACTGTATTTAGGGGAGTGGTTACTCTTAATGATTTTTTAAAGATTAACATTTTACGTTGAGGCGATAACGTGTGATTTATACGTACTCGGTGTTCAGTAGTAGTACTTAGTAGTTGTAGTACCTGGTGTTGTTGTAGTAGTAGTAGTAGTAGGTAGTAATACGTATTGCTTTGATGTTGTAGGTAAATCTTCTCTGTCGGTTAGGTTAGAGGAATGTGTTTTCAAGATTTTGAAACTAGTCTTTTCGACTTATCACTTTAATGTAAATTATAACATATGATAATGTATTCACAACTGTCATACTACATTTATGTATTGTAATTTATAATATTGTAAACTGTTATGGTTTATGCTAGAAGCTAATAATAAAAATAAAAAAATAAAAACGATGATAATACATGTCATGTACGGTTGCATTTAAAAGCCGCGGACTTAAAATAAAGTACAGATAACGAAACCTCACTTTTTTTTAAGACTGTTGTGTTCGAAAACAGTATAGGCACTAAAATTTAAATTTTCACTTAAAAAAATTATGAAAAAAAATGTAACTCATTTAATTAGTTAGTCAAAATTCGTTTTTTTTTTTTTTTAAATAATTACAATGTTATCGAATGATCTTTGTTTTTACTTAATTATTGAACCAATTATACAATTTTTAATTTTATTTGGTATTTTTTTAGTTATTTTTTGTATCCATAGCGTCAACGTATCTTATTTATGATAATAAAGAGTCGAAAATTGTTCATTTTTAATTATTAAGTAGAAAAAAATATCGGCACACTCCATAAAAAATTACCCGATATAGCAAGCGGTTTTGGTCCATCAACTTTTTTTATAATCAAAATTAAAAGTGTGTCGTTTTGAATGCATAAATATATATACAGTGTGATCACGATAAGTGGAAACACTCAATAACTATGTGCAGGCTTCATATATTTCAATTCTGCTTTTTCGGCTAACTAATAAACATTATTATACACATTTTCAAATAATTAGACTATTTTTTTGACAGTTAACTTTGCGCATGCGCACAATAACTTTTTTTTTTTAAATGGCATGATCCATTTTTGACCACAAATTATTTTTTTTGGTATTTTTTAATGAATTTTAGTGGTTGAATTTCTTTTTTAAGTCAAAAAATGACCGAGTTATAGCAATTTGATTTTACGTTATTTGCACGGGTATAACAGATTATAAAATACGTAGTTGATAATAATAAATACGTGAATAATAAAAATAAAATTACAAATATTAATTTTTTTATTCATAAAAGTTTTATTTATCTAACAAATTGTTCAAACTTTTTATTATTATCAACTACGTATTTTATAATCTGTTATACCCGTGCAAATAACGTAAAATCAAATTGCTATAACTCGGTCATTTTTTGACTTAAAAAAGAAATTCAACCACTAAAATTCATTAAAAAATACCAAAAAAAATAATTTGTGGTCAAAAATGGATCATGCCATTTAAAAAAAAAAAGTTATTGTGCGCATGCGCAAAGTTAACTGTCAAAAAAATAGTCTAATTATTTGAAAATGTGTATAATAATGTTTATTAGTTAGCCGAAAAAGCAGAATTGAAATATATGAAGCCTGCACATAGTTATTGAGTGTTTCCACTTATCATGATCACACTGTATATGTTCACATACTGTGTATTCAATACGAATTGTGTTTCTTTTTTTTTTATTGTTCGCAATTACATGCATTTAGAAAACAATTCGAATGAATAATAATAATAATTACCAACCTGCCATCACTGCAATGTAATTCTGTCAATCGAGCATATCACACTCCACTGTCCTATACCTATATAATGAAAACCGAAAAATTTTAAGACACCCCACCAACATGGAGGAAGCACTAGGGGAAGCCAACGTCGACGCCATTTTCAATTTCTTTTGTTCCGTTAATCTCATAAACCTATTATAAGTTTATAACCAACTAAGTTTTTTATTGTCTTTTTTTTTCTTTTTTCAATATCTGTATTATTATGTTAATGTAACATTGTATGGCTAATGACCGCAGACGTCGAAGCCGTTATTGTAATAAAAAAAAAAAAAATAATGATAATAATAATTATTACAATAACAAATTATAATAAACACTAAACTATGCAACGAAAAACATTTGAATTCAATGCAGTGTGCATTCAAATTATGCATAACTTCTTTGAAAATAATAATGAATTCAAACATTGTTACCCGGTAAGAACCACAACTTTCGTACACTGGTTCCAATCATTTTTTCCATGAAATCATAACGTAGGAACGCGGTTACGTAAACCCCGAGCACGAAAATGAATTATGAACTATATTTAACTATATTTTCAAAATTAAAATATTACGTCATTTCGTGCGGAAAATAAAATAATTACTAACATTGACGTCGTCGCCGTTAATTTTTATTTTTCGTTTAATTATTCATTATAAATTTGGAATCGGTTAATTAGCGTCTTATTTATAATTGCGTAATTTAGTGTACACCGCGTGCTGGTAAGTAGTTACGTATATTAATAGAACATAATGGACCAAACTAATTACACGTTTTTATTTTTAATTGTTTTTTTCGACTCGCCTGTTAAATTCGGGTCAAAACAAATAATAGTTACCAACAGGTAACCTCGTGTTCACGATAATTATTATTCATTACCGGAGCGTTGTGCACGTATATACTATATCATGTACATTTGTACAAAATTGATCGAAAACGCCGATAATGCTAGAAAGTCGTTGTAGGCCTACACGTTGTATTTATTTAAATTCGGAAAAATACAACCGAGTGAGTACACTTCTTATATTACGGCTAACGCCTTTGACACACACGAAGGTGAGTGTAACCAATAGCAATCAATTACCGATTAATATAAGTAGGGTTTTAAATTTGAAATATTTAAAAATTAAAATTTCACACTTCTCAAAATGTTTTTAATGAAACGATGAAAAATATTTGTTTTCATTCTCTGTATAGATAAGTGTTTTTAGATTACACATAGAAAATATTAATTGTAAATGATTATCAAGTTGGTTAAGGTTTCCACTAAGAGCGTTTTATGTATTCATATTTATTTCATAATATAGCATTTCATTATACTTGTTATCATGCTGTATTTAGTTAATTTTATTTTCGTTTCAAGTTTTGAAATATCAATGACAAAACGAGAGAGAAATAAATGAAAAATCTACTAACAAACTATTATTATTATTTATTTAGGTTTAAGAAATATCCTGTTTAACTATGAGGTCTAAGATAGTTAAAATTATTTAATCTTTCAGTTACATCTAACATGAAACAGCCTATATAATTTCCTGTTACCAGTTACCTGTAGTGATTTATCATTTTTCCATAAATAAAAAAATAAAAATAAAAATATACTTTTCATAATATCTTACTTTAAGGAAAATTGTTTAGATAGGTATTCATTTATACTATAAATTCCACCCAAATGAAATATTTCATGAACATTTCATGAAATGTTCAAAGAAAAAAAATTTCATGAAATTTTATAATCCTAAATAAAAGTATAAATACTAATTATACCTACGAATTTGAATTGGATCATAAGCAAAGAATTTTATGACTGTATCCAAGTGTATTATTGTGCTCGTTTCTGTTTGATTATCAAAAAACGATAAATATTAGAACCTGTTTGTAAGTTTTCTATGTTCGACTGAAATAAATCACAGCTCAAAAAAAGTACGTCGATTTTAGCGTGTTCTGTATCTACGAAGAACCCACGTTCGCGCTGTACTCACACTCCTACTCGCAGTACACGCGGTCATTTGCGTATACGATTGTAAAACAATATTGATATCGCTCTTTAAGAGAGATACGTATAAATTTCCTCCGTCGCAGGGTATTTAAAAACATGTGTGTCATAATTTATATTACGGCGATTTCATGCGTTTTTATTTTTTTGTTTGTGGCGTGCAATGCATTAAAACCGTCGTCGTTTCGTCGGTGAAGAAACGCGTTCCGAGCGATGCCGATACGTTTTAACGTGACTTTTGTTTGACGTATTTTACTTTCTTTTTCTTTTTTCACGATTTTTGGGCGTTTTCCGTCCATTATTATAGCACTTTTCACTCGGGACGTTATGACTGTTATTAAAAAGTTTGATAATAACGGAAAAAAAGTATATAATAGGCGAGCAAACATTTTATTACTTATATAGAGTTGGAAATTTATCGTCGGCCGTAATAAAAACTATCATGCTCGTACGCCCGCGAGCTGCAATAATATTAAATGATATTATATCGATACGTGCTATACATGTATACGAATTTATTGCGTTTTTAGGACCGTCTGTGCGACGTGAACGTATTGTCAGGCAGTGGCGGTCTTGAGCATATATTTCTGGGGAGGCAACAAAATAAACTCCAGTGATAAGTGGTGGTCTTCCCCCCCCCTTCGACTGTTTAAAAAGACATCAGTTATTTGAATTAATTGTACAAACTACAAATTTAATAACAAAGAATCTGATTAAAAATATTTTTTAATATTTATAAAGAAGTAAATGATAGTACAAAGTATATAAAGTATGTAGTAAAATGATAAACAGTTTTGTGATAAGGCGTGTCGCACGCGGCCACAGCTGATATATATAATACCGATATATATATATATCTGTGCACGCGGCACGTGCATCGTTGATAATCGGTGAATCATAGATAACATCGACAAGGCGGCGAACATTTTTGTCGCCTCCGGACCAGCTAAGCGCATGCGCAAATCAAATGATTTTACGTGTGTTTGTGTGTGTAATTTCGTGACTACTATAGCACCTAGGTAGGCGACTGATTCGGTCGCCGCCGCCACTGCTGTACGAAAATAACAAGATAATAATATAATATTATATTATCATGGAATAAAATATAATTGGGAGTGCATGAATAATAATTATAGCGGATTGCCCGCCGTTCTATTAATTCATATTTTTATACGATACAATCAAATTTGTATGTTAAAAATGTTTTTTTTGTTCCAAAAAATTTGAAATTTTTCAAATTAATAAGTACCATATTAAGATTGAAAAGAATAGTGATTTTTTTAATAAAATAAACATTTTTTATTAATCAAACGAAAAAAATATTTTTTCTATTTTATTTTCAAGGGAGGCGGTGCCTCCCTTGCCTCCCCGGGAAAACCGCCACTGTTGTCAGGTAATAACAAACTAATGAAAACGCCATACTTAAAATGTTCGTCTATAGATGAAAAGACATCAAACTCGTGATGTCCAACAGGCGATGTCAGATTTCATAACACCAAAAATTAAATATTGTACGCCTTATAAATTATTATTGATTTTGTTCTTTATTGTTGAGATTTCCGGGTCATTATTATAGTCTTTGAATTGATTAGCGCAGTGATGAATGCATATTGCGTAGGTTTCACAGGCATAGCATTAAAAGATTCTACGATAAGAGTGATCTGAAAATCCCGTTCAGCCCTCATTAGAGATCGATTTCCTAATACGATGATATGCCATGGATTTTAAATTAAAAATAACATTTTACATTACTGTCTATGTTCCAGTTGAGTTGAATCACTAAAAGTATTGTTCTATTCAAACTGCATCGTCTATCACACTTGGCTTTTTTTTTTCAATCACGAAATTTTGTTTTATAAAATATCCTAAAGCACAGACCTATTTTAGACTTTTTCTATAAGACTAATTATACCGTTGATATGTATTCCATAGTACAGATGACTTATGTGGTTTTTTATAACAATTGGCCGTACAAGAGTGCAAAATAATACTCTCAAACCCGGTGAGGCGTTTAATTCGTATTAAATCACATAAATCTCACTCAAACCTATTGATGCATCAGATATAGTCGTTAGATGAGCTGTAAATATAATAATACTCAAAATGTAATAGGTATCTTTTTTTTTTTTTTTTTTTGGTTGGGTAAAAGACAATCTGCAATCCATAAAATAATATGCAAAAAAGTGAATGAGTTATAAAAATATAATAAGAACAGTAATATTATAATTATTGTAAATTGTCCAGTGGTAACAAGCGGCACATGAGCTAATTAATTAATGTTCAGTTTTTTTTTTTTTTTAGGAAAATGTATTTATTTATATATAATACAACAATAATTATGAAATATAAATACAATAATATCTACTTCTTTAAGCCGTAGCTTGTGATGGAGTAGAGAGTTATAAATTTTCTTATTAGCATAACATAATTAAATAAGAAATAATAATAAATATAATAATTTTATTATATGAATAAAAATGGTTATACGTATACAGAAATAAAACAGAAAATAATTAATAATTATTATCGAAATATGCAAGTTATTAACAAAATAATAAGAATATCAAATATATCAAAATCGGAAATTATTCTTATACTAAAATATTGCATAATTATAAAACAGAAAACAGCCAGCTATATACTAGTTTTTCCTATTTAATGATCCGTAGTGGATATTTTTCTTTATTATAATAGGCATTTGATTAAAAAATTTGGGACCTAGGTAGTCAACAAAATATTGACCACAAGCTTTTTTAGTAAATTTAACAGGTAGATCATATTCTCTGTGTTCTCTAACGTTATTAAAATGTATATTGAAGTTTTGCGAAGAGGCAGTTTTATTAATTATGTACAGTATTGCGATTTTTTTTATAAAGAAACCTTATTGGCAGTGCACCTAGTATTTTATAATTTAATTTAGTGGAGCCTTCTAGTGATTTTTTATTTAGTATTATTCTTACTATGCTATTTTGATTTTGTTGTAAACTTTTGATGTTTTTATCTTTTATACCACCCCAAGTTAGATACCCTATGATAAAAATTTAATCCCCTCGATGTAACATAAACATAACATTGAGAAGTGAGACTGTTTAAATTTTTGACTATGTACATCTCCGAGATTAGTATGTGACGCTTAATTTCCAGAAAAAGGAAGTCCTTATATGCGATAACCTAATTAAGACTTGTATGTGATATTCATATAACTTCTTATTGTTTTATCATAGATATCACATAGTATAATACTAGAAATAGTATAGATATTATATAGGTAATTCAATTAGTGTGCACATTGCGAAGTGTATTAGAGGTTAATTAATATCTTCTATGGTATATCTCAGAGGTAAATGAGGAAACAGCTAGAAAGCAGCTATATACATTATATATATATATATATATATATATATATATATATATATATATATATATATATTAATTTAATTTTGTCAATATGAATATGTATTAAAAGAACTAGGTACAGTTACTATTTAATAAAATAATATACATATAATGTTTTCATTTGTAATCCACATAAGGAACACTTTTATTACATTTGTACAAGGCAAAGGATTATATAATATATAGTATTCTAAGATTCTAGTTCAACAAAAAAATCAGTAACATCATAAATAACTTAAATATAGAGAATATATTACACATTAAATTATTACATTTTATTATACTTACAATTTTAATATTTTTAAAATAATATATAATTTAATAAAATAAAAAAAACCAATAACAAATATTATTTAATATACATAAAATAATATTTATCCTATTATACAAATTACAAATAGTTTAGTTAGCTAGATGCCTACCTAGTCAGATACTAATCCATAAATAAAATATAAAATGTATAATATTATTCTGATAAATTGTATAAAATAATACACATTTAAAATCAATCAGTATGTAGCAATGCAATTGATATATATTTAGTTTTTTCAATCGGCACTGTAAAACATTTATATTTTAATATATTTAAATTAATTAAAATTTAAAAGTCGAATTTCAGGTAAAATATCATCAACAGAATATATTTTAATTGTATCAGAAGATACTGAGTTAACAAAAAAAGGTGAACATTTGAATTTATATAGTTACCTCTAGTTTAATATTACCACTCAAAAAACGAATTATTTTATTGACTGACTAAATCATCATTTTCAAGCATAAAATATGAATCTTTAACTTTTTTTTGAGCTCACAATAAATTGTTTTAAAATAATTTTCTCATATAATGTTTCAGTTATCGAATTATTTTCAATATCATTATAGGGCAATTCATTTTCAAGAATAGAGAAATTGGATGGAATAATATTAGTTTGAGCATTGAAGTGTTCGATTAAGCGATTATAAATATCTTCTAGTGGATTTTTGGAATTTTTAGAACTTTTTTTAATAAATTGTAAATTATTTTCAAATTTAAAAGTGCTAAATAAATCTAAAGCGCCATGTGTCAAAACAAAATCACTCACATGAATTAACCCATGCACATTATAACCAATATATTCTTCACCATAATACGATGAATATTCACTTACAAATGTTTTCAATAAATCGTTGGCTAAGTAATTATGAGTGAGACAAGTTTCAGGAGAAATAAGGAGACAAACAGCTGAACTCAAAAGCATAAATTAATTATATAGTGATGTTTTTAATCGGCCTTTTAATACTATTGGATCAGTATATAGCAAAAAAGTTCTAAATTCTGTGGCTTTCCAATATTCAACTTCTAATATTCTAGGCAAACAATTAAACTCTGATGGTAAAAATGGTTTGGTATTGATTAATTCTTGTGATATTTCATCAGGATTTATTAGTCAAATTAAGATACACAACAAGTTTATTTGTTTTAGAAGTAATTATATTCTATTAATTCATTTGGTAATCATAATTTAGTGTAGCTGGGAATCATTAAGTAAACTAATACATAAACATAATTATTTCGTTGGATTTCGTCATTAATTAGAGTATTGAAATTTGAAGTATATTTTTTATTAAATACATACAGCAATTCATTTAAAACTGTAAGACTTCTACAAATTACTATGATATTTGTTAGCTTCAAAAAAAGGTATCATTATTTACCAAGTTACTTTTATTTTCAAGTTATCTTGTAACTTTACAAGTTTAAAAAAATGCTTTTTTGCTTCTTGTCCAACCTTAACTTTATAGCTATAATAATAATTTGTAATATACGTTGCAAAGGTATATTATTTATGATCAGTATTTTGAAGAAACTAAATATTACAATGTGATAAATTAATAACCTGTTTATTTGAAATATGAATTAAAAAATAAAATTTTCTACTTTAATTAAAAAAAATGAGATTTTGATTAAATCAATAAATAATGTAATGATGTTAGAAAAAAAAAAACCATCTGCCTTTGATGAACCTTACAATAAAACATATAATAAGTAGTGTACTTTAAGGATTTTAAAACACAACGTAACTTTTATAATATGATTTATAAATTTAGAAGTTTTAGATTATTATTAAAAATTATGATAGTTTATAGTCAAGAGGGAAATATTTCATTTTTTTTTCACGGTCAAAGCGTTGAGATCCATGTCTGAACCAATCCTTTACATGTGCCTCAAAATCTGATTCTGTTGATGAAAATGTATTCACAGCAATTTCTGAAATATATTGTAACTATTTAGTATGTACAGTAATAATAATAATAATTTATCAATTGAGTATTATATTTGAGAACTACTTAATTTATAACTACCTTTAATAATTTCTACTATTTGAAGCCCATAAAGGTGATTATGTTGTCTAAAGCCAGTCCCAGTATATTTAGTTGAGAGCTCATTTGTAAATAATCTTTGTAATGTTCTTTTTATGAAGTTTTTGGAATTTGTTCCTCTGATTCTAAATATAACATTCCTCTGAAAAATACCAATTAAATATTTTATTAGAACACTTTGTTCAACCAATATAAACCATCAAAAAATTGTTATTACGATTTGACTTTTGAAATTGGGGTCAGTAAAAAATTTGGTTTCCATATCTTCAACATCCAAGACAGTCTTCATGGGAAGTTGTGACAATATATCATTATTTACTGTCGTATTAACTGTAACACCACTTTGCAACTGAGCTTCTATTCCATCTAATCTACCTTCTATTCTCTTCACAAATCCAAGTGTCATAATGATGTTTTCGTGCATAGGTACATTGATAAATATCTTTCTGGTTTTTGGAGAAATCAGACTTTGTGTGAGTAGAAATTTGACGGTTCTTTATTATTTGTGATGTTTGATGACATACTTGTATGTATATGAGTTTCAGTAGGTGTTGAACGAACTGTCGAAGAAAAAAATTGGAAATAATTTTTTTGCTAAAATAAAAAAAAGATTTTAGATTACCCGGTAAGACATAAGCTGAGGGTGTTACAAGCGCAGCATTTAAATCATCTTCAGTCATGTTATACAACAAATTCATGGCAGCTAAAAACAAAAAAATTTCACTATTGTAAGCTAACATATTTTTTTGATTCCGAGTGAAACGAAGAATGTATTGGATCTCTATATATATATATATATGTTTAAATACGTACATGATATTGTATTGCTTTTTAAATGATTAGTAGTTAACTCTTCTTCATAAAGTGTATTCAAATCAATTTTACCTTGTTTTGAACTGATTTTAGATGAGGAACTAGTTTTAAATATTTTAATTGGTGTCTGTGAAGCACTACTGCATGCTAAAAGAACATTATCTTAATTTAAAAACTGTGTGAAAATATAAAAATTAATTCATATATATATATATATATATATTTTTTTTTTTTAACTGAATAATTAAGTAAATATTACTATTATAATTATTTTGATTATTTTGATATTTTGATACTTAAATGTTTTACTTATGCAAAAATTAACATCTATACATAGTACTGTTTAACTGAACTTACTATCACTGCTATCTTCATGAACTTGAGGAACATGTTTGTTTCTTTTATTTTTATTTTAAACTACATGTTCTTCAGACTCCGATGATGAAACAAACATAAAAATTTGCTGTTCTTTGAATACAGCTTCATCATAACTGTCTAAATATAGGTAAACAAAAAAAAGATAAAATTATCATGAAATTAAATGAAAATTAAATATAAGATGTAGGTATGCAATGCACTTAATTACTATTTTAATATTAGTGAGTAACACAATTAAAAATATACCTATACCTATTACCTTTAACTATGGTTAGTAGGTAGCTGTGAATTAAAAAAAAAAAAAAAATGTCTGCAGTAAATATATTCAGTTACAACTAATTAGCACCATACATTATTATAGAAATCAAGGGTAAAATTTGGGTTAAAAGAAATATTTTTTTTCATTCTAAATAAGAAACATAAGTTGCATGGTTATTTTTTTGAAGTAATTATTATATAATATAAAATTATACATCAACATATTATAAAACAACTTAAAAATAGTTTTATTAAAAAATGTTAGAACTTGGCTTTTATATTAAAGAATTAACAAAGGAATTACAAACAACCATTCTATCTAAACTTAAATTAATGAAACATAAAAATGTACTTACTAAAATATTCTGATACAATTTTAACAGGATATGTTGGCCAATCGATTTCCGGTTCAAATTATGTTTGTATGAGTGTATTGATATTTCCAGATTTTGGTCATTTTGATATATGTAGATTGCCACATGTAATTATCCAACAGTAGGGTATAACCGAATACTTATTTTCTTCAGTGAAATATCCAACAACCCTCTGTAAATTTTTATTTTCAGTGTTTAAATAATTAAAATGATTTGAGAGGTGCATATGATATATTATATATTATTATTGTTATCTTTTATGACAAAAAATATGTAACTATTATTAAATAACTACCTAACCAACAATTTTAAGTATTTAGACACCTACCTATATACATTTAACATTAATAATGTACCTTTGCAATGCACACAATTCTAATTTTTTACATAATAATAATAAAATATATCACCTATATGGGTTATAAATGATATACCTAAAGTATTTTAAAAATACTTAAAATTTATTTGACCATTATAAATACGAGTACATTTAATAATGTGAAATAAGTTGCTCTAATTAATTGCATATTTTATACTTCAAAATGTTTTGTTTTAATTTATTTTTATTATAACATATGATTTTTGTTGTAATTAGGTTCTTAATAATAAATATTTAAATACATATACAACAATCAACAAATGATAAAATAGTAATAGGTATAATTGAATTGATTAATTACCTGTTTAGAAGATATGATTTTCAAGACGTACAAATATTAAATAGTATGTTAATAATAATGTAGATATATTACTGTATATAACTTAAGGTATAAACAACGCAGTTCCGCCTTCCGCCACACAATTATATAGTCAATGATAAATTAAATACATTAACATAAGCACAACAATATCATCAAATTATAATAAACATCGAACATATTTTACGAGGAGACGAGTGTATGCTGTTAAAATATGTAAAATTGTGAAACACAAACGCGACGCGCTACACAATTTTAAGTTGTTCTTAAATGCGATCGGGTGGTGTTCTTTGTCAATGATGGGGGAGCGGCGAGGAGGCGGTGTATTATCGCGCGTGTCGTGTATTGTAGGATTTTACAGCGATAACGTCTAAAAATAGTATAATATATATATAAATTTACTATTAAAATTCATTAGAAGACAATGCGATCATCATGCGTCCATGTGAACCGGGCCTTTAACCTAACCTTTTTTTTTTTTAGTAGGAACATCAATGTTACAACTATGCGAGTACTAAAATGTGATAATCACAATACGAATGCCTATGTTACATCATAAATCTATCTCGTGTACACTTCTATACTGTTATATCGCATAATCATAATCTGTATATATAAAATACTAAATAGTAAGCTGATTTACTACTATCAACGCACAGCTTTAACCATTGGACGGATTGGACTGAAATTTGGCATACAGATAGCTATTATGGCGTAGGTATCCGCTAAGAAAGGGTTTTTCAAAATTCAACCCCTAAGGTGGTTAAAAGGGGTAAAACGTTTTTTTTTTTTGGTCTGATTTCTTGAAAATTAAGTATATATACTCATTAAAACATATAAGCATTGTCTATAAACTTTTTTTTTTAATTCAACCCCTAAGGGTGTTAAAAAGGTTGAAGACTAAAAATAGAAAACTCTCACGAGTTGTTAATAATAATTTTGGTACTGTGAAAAACTATTTCTCACAAGTCTATTTGATTTTATTGTTCTAATAATGAGTAATAACATATACTATGAATTATAATAATAGGTACGCAAAACGATTCAAAAACATACTATAAGCAGGCCCTGCTCAAGAGGTAGGCGATATAGGCCCACGCCTAGGGCGGCATTTTTCAGGGGCGGCATTTAACATTTTAGTACATTAGGTAATTTTTTAAAAGATTCCTTATATCAAATCGTGCGCAGTGAAAAATAAAAATATAAATTTTGATCAATATGATCGGACAAGTAACAAGATTGTTGAGTGGGCTTTGCAAAGATTTTAATTGAAAAAGAATGAGCCTATAATATGGACATGGAAGAAGTTGTATTTGATTTCGCTAACGGAAAAGCGAGAAAAGTCAAGTTCTAATACAATGTTAACATTTATATTTTGTTTTTATTAACTTTTATATTATAACACAACTATTTTTAAATTGTTTTTTTTTTTTTTTTTTTAATACAATTAGTAGGGATTTACTTGTCTATAAATATATCAATCTAATCAATTATTAACTTAATACAAATAAATATAATGAACTCAGAATTAACTATATTTTAGTAATGTTTATATGTGAAAAACTATTTGATATAGTATTTACATGTTTAAGGGGCGGCAAAACTTAAGTTTGTCTAGGTGTGTAAAATTGTTTGAGCCGGGCCTGACTATAAGACATAAGTAATAAAGGATATATTTTATTTCAAGATATCTATCTTAATCAATTTGAATTTTATCGAAAATAGAAGTACTCGCGACATTGCCTTAGCTGTGGCATCTTCTGGAATCGCAGCTACACTCGTGGGTGGTCGAAAGGCCCATGCTACCTTTAAATTACCACTCAATCGTCTCAATCTAACAACTACGGTCACTCTCTTTTGTAATATATTAAAACAAAGTAATTTAGCGGAAGTTTAAAAAAATACAAAAATAATAGTGTGGGATGAAATAACAATGGCACATAAGGGTGGTGTTGAGGCTTTAAATAGATCTCTAAAGGGTATGAGGGGAAATAAAAGGTTAATGGGTGGTGAAACGGTTTTACTGACTGAAGACTTTAGGCAGACTCTACCAGTAGTACCAAAAGGGACAAGAACTGATTAAGTCATGTCTTAAAAGATCTACTTTATGGCCTCAGATTAATATACTCAAACTGTCGAAAAATATGAGGGTCAGAGGGTATACTTCGGAGGGGAAAAGTTTGCTGGTAGATTTGCAGATCTTTTACTTGAAATTGGCAATGGTGATTATCAATGGTTTCATCTTACAACTTTATAGATCAGAAATTTGATCTAGATTTAAGATGGTACTTCAGAGAGGTCATTTGTCTATTTGTCGATAGTCTTTTAAGGCATGTGGAAAAACTGCCAAAAAACCGAGTAAAAATTTCAAAATTTGCCGTAAACGTAAAAAAATTGTTTTAGTTCTCCTGAATAATTTCGAAAATATCGCTTAGGCCATTTTAGATTGTCATCATCGATATGTTATTGACGTATTACTAAAAACTTAAACAAAATTGCAAAAAAATTTGATGATTTTTGGGCTATAAATAGAACTTTGAAAATACCTTAATTTTTGAAAGTTTATCCCTGATAAAGTTTTAAATATTTAATGAAAACTTCTGAAATTTAATATGAGCTAAGAGCTTACTCATACACTTCTCTGACGATGCTGGAAAAATCGTAACAAAGGATTTTTTTTTATTAGTGTTCAAGTAAATTACTATACGATTTTCACGTAATTAACAGTTTTACGTCAATTTTCGACTATAAGAATTTTTTTGTACGTTTTTATTATTAGTTCTTTTCTGACATATTTTTTTATATGTTTTACATTTTTTCACTCGGTAGAGTGCATGTTTTCTTCAGATAGATCCTAAAGTGACCCAAGACAGTTTATGTATCATTAAAATCGGGAGAGTTAACAATCGCTCCGATAAGTTACGTGAACCCGAAACCGACCAGACCGACCGCGAACCGTAAAATCACGACGTTGGCTCAAAACGCTGTTGCTACGAGTGATAAAAACACGATTACGCGGACTGTTTCGTGACGGACGGTCGATCATAATATACGAGTGCGCTTCGAACGATAAACACTTGCTGGCGAAACGTTTGTCTCCGGATACTGGTCGTTTTCGTAAATATTGTGTTTTGTGTTTGCGACGAAGAAAATCCAGCGTACACGGGATGTCAGGTGCGCGGGAGGAACGCGACGGCGGCCGGCCCCTGCGGTCGGAGTCGTCGGTCGAGCCGGGGCGGAGGACGTGCCGTGACGCGCGGCGCTACGGACGGAGGACCGCGGGACCGTACGCGAGACCCGCGGCGGCGGCGATCGCGACCGGCCGTCGTCGTGACGGCGGTGCGTCGTCCGCGAGAGCGAGGACGGCCGCGGGCCGGCGGGCCGGTCAGGAGGCGCCGCGTGGCTACGTCAGGGATCTGACGGCCGATCCGGGACCGCGGGTGACGCGTGACGCCGACGCGGCGTCGGTGCGGTCGTCGGTGGCCGGGGGCGGCCCGACCGGTCTGCAGACGTGCGCGCCGCTACACGGCCGCGAGTCGGTCTCGGGGCTGATGGTCGATCCGAGGTGGCGGACGGCGCACGCCGACGTGCCCGCGCGACCACCAGCCGCCCAGAGCGGCCGCACGGACGCGGCACAAGAGCCGTCGTCTGCTGCAGCGGTGTCACCGGACGTCTTTTCGCGGGGACCGTCGACGGCGCCGGCCGCGGTCGTGTCGGTCGCGGCGCCGATGGTCCCTCCGTTGCCGTCCCGATCCCGAGACACGGCGGCTGCGTGGTCGGCCAGCTGACCAATCACCCGTGCGCGAGGCCGGCCGGCCCGCAGTCGTGGACGGCGTACGAGGCCGACGTGTCAGTGCAGCGATCGTCGGTGGCCGGCGGCGGTCGGGCCGGTGCGAGGCTGAAGACGGTACACGGCGGCGGCGGCGTGCAGTCGGGCGGCGAGCTGATGGCCGACGCTGGTCCGCAGACGACGAACGCCGCCGTCCCTCCGCTGCCGTCGATCACCGTCCGGATCCCGAGACACGGCGGCTGCGTGGTCGGCCAGCTGACCAATCACCCGTACGCGAGGCGCTCGGGCGCGTACCGCGAGAACCAGTGAGCACGGAAGCCGACCGAGTGGTAATGATCGCGATACACGGACCGTCGACCGTGTTTGTCAGTGCTCATCATCGTTTCCCCTGCAGTGGTCAGACATTTTTTTTTTTTTGTATCGTCCGTTGATTCGCTTTTGGCATTTGACGAAATATAATATTATGTTATATTCATCGGTTCGTTTGTTTTTTTTTCTTTTTCTTCTCAATACGCTTTTTGCTCACATTCATTTTGTCCAAAAGTTTCATCCAGCAACTTTTTAGAACGGACATTTTATGTAGATGGGTGCTTTGAGGGAACTCCTAGCAATCGTTTTTCCAGACGCGAGAAAAAACTGCCGAAAAGTCGAGAAAAAATTACGGAATTCATCGTAAACAGCACTTTCATTGAATCGACTTTGGTAATTTCGTCAAAACTCCAAAAATAATGTTGCTAAAAATATGGAATGTTCACCTTATATTACTGACTTAATATTACATTCTTCAAGGATGGTCTACGAGGTCGACGTATCGTACCCACGCGATCTACACGATTCGCACAACGACCTACCGTTCCTACCACATACCGGTGTATCACGGGGTCCACCGTGCGAAAACTGATACAAACCGAGACCAAACACAATAACGTCGTACACTATGTAAATCTCAAACAGGCCATCGCCAACGGACTGATAGTTGAAAAAGTAATTTAATCGCATTTTTTTTTTTTTTTTTAATCACATTTATTATGTATTATTATTATTATTATTATTATTATTATGTTCATCGTGTATTAGAGTTCCGACAACGTCCGATTTTGGCTTATAAAATGCTGGTGTCGGGCTGTTGAGGGCTGGAGAACGAGTGATGGGTACAATAATATTACCATATTTAGAGTGGGCATCGCTCGAATTTTCTATCGAAAATCCCTCCTCCTCCTACTACAGCATGTTCACTATCGATATTCTGGACTTCCTCTTCCTCTGACTTCATCTTATTATCATCAAAAAATACGTGATGTATGAGGGGAGCTCTGCACTCGAAAATCCTCATAAGCGACAGATGTGTTAGTATTGCTGATAGCGAGTCACATTAATTATATTTTTCTTTAGATTTCTCGGTAATGATCAGTGTGGTCCGGCAGAATCACTTAAATATAATCTGTGTTTTGAAAAACCTCATACCGCACATGGTATCGATTATATGTATATTATATAATATGTATCACGTCATGTGTGAACACTTTTTCGTATAGAAATAATGTTTCAAACTTTTCATCCAGCCAATCTATAGATCAGAAATTTGCTCTTGTTGGTACTTTAGAGAGGTTATTTTTTTTCTCCATTCAAAACTTTTTTCAGAAAATTTTTCTGCACACAGGAGAAAAAAAATTTGATCGGAAAATTCTGATAATTTAATATGACTTTACTGACGATAATATACCTATGGAACCGAACTTTTTTTTCATAGTCAATCGTTTTTTCAGAAGACTGGAAAAACTGCTGAAAATTGAGTAAAAACGGCGAAATTTTAAACATTGAACCAAATCTTCTGAAAATTTTATATGTTTACACTTAGACTGATTTCTTTTAAGTTTATTTCCAATAAAGTTTTAAATATTGGCGCAATGTAATTCGTCATTTTCATGGGCGCATCGTGCATCTGCCCGGTTGCCCGGTGGGCCAATACGGGCCTGTGTGTGTGTTTATATTTAGAGATAAACACACGCATATCACTGTGGACTTTGCACTAGCAGGATCATTTATATATAATCTGTGTTTTCGAAAAAAATCACATAGTACCCTTATTCGTGGAATCGATTATATAAAATCATCTTTAATATTACAAAATCTAATATATAAAATTCTCGTGTCACAGTTTTCGTTACCATACTCCTCCGAAACGGCTTGGCCGATTTTATGAAATTTTTCGTGCTTATCCGGTATCTATGAGAATCGGCCAACATCTATTTTTCATCCCCCTAAATGTTAGGGGTAGTCCACCCCTACATTTTTTTTATTTTTTAGACAAAATTTTTAATTTCTATTTTTTTATGATACAAAATATAAAAATACATACAATCCTCAATTTTCACTCTTCTACGATCAACCCTTATTTTTTAATAGCCATTTTAGTAATTTAATCATTTTTCCTCTCCGGTCGAAAACTGATCAATCGTCATTTAATTAGTTATCCCCGCCAGATGTCTACAGGTGTCACTTCTGACCCAGTAAACAGCACGGAGTAGGGATGAGAACGAAGCCGGTCTGCTTTCTTTCTCACTCCCTACACAGTTGTCGGCCATCATTATTGTTTATGCATCAAGTGTAGTAGTAACGTTGACAATTATTATTTTGCTATCTCAGTGTTACTCTCATATTAACTTTTAATCATTCCTATTTTATCAATAATAATTAAATTATCAATTTTGAGTGTATTTTGCACGATTAGTTAATCATATAAATCTATTGATACAGTTTGCGACGACAGCGAAGCAGTAAATTTTCCCACAGAGTTTTTGAACTCACTGGATTTGCCAGGCATGCCACCGCATAATTTACAATTAAAGGTTGGATATCCAATTATCTTGCTTCGTAATTTGAACCCGCCCCGGCTGTGCAACGGTACGCGATTAGTCATTCAAAAATCAATGAAAAACGTGATTGAAGCCAGGATTTTAAATGGCAAGTTCAGAGGTGAAAATATACTCATACCACGGATTCCTATTATACCTACAGATGTGCCAATTCAATTCAAACGTATTCAGTTTCCGATTAGATTGGCATTTGCAATGACTATTAACAAATCCCAAGGTCAAACGATGTCTGTTTGTGGATTAGATTTGAGAACACCATGTTTTTCACACGGACAATTATACGTGGCATGCTCTCGAGTGGGTAAACCATCCAGTTTGTTTGTGTTAGCTAAAGATGGACTAACAAAAAATATTGTTCACGCTATATCATTGAGAGATTGATATTGTTTAATAGTGTTACTGTCGTAATTGTTTAATTAATGATGTATAATTTTAAGGAATAAATTATAATAACTTAAAAATAATGTTTGCCTTTTGTTATTTTTTTATTCCCTCATCGTTCACAGCGCTCCATGCTTATTTCACGCATATACCACATTCTTACATACATACAATATACACATTCTAACATACATACATACTTACAATAAATAAGCTATTTTTTGTCTACACTAGAAATTACTAGGAAATTATTTATATGGCAAAACAACGTTCGCCGGGTCAGCTAGTTTTGAAATAAATCAGTTGTGACTTGTGTGTAGCCAATAAGATGTTGCGAGGAAGTTGATTTGAGAAGCTACACTTGAGACCTTAAAATAATAGTCGCAGAGTAATTAAAATCCTACATTTTCTCACAGGGTATTATGTTTTTTTTTTTTTGAGATGCTAGGACGAGAAGTCCATACACCAAATATAATGTCTAGATATTTTACAGTCTTGATAATTTCAGGAGCATCATTAGACGCAAGTCGTTTACGTGGCATTGGTTTTTTATTTCGAATTAAGCCCTACCGTACTCACTTGGACGTCTAAGACGCGTAAAACTTATTCGAATTTTCACGTGAACTATTCACACGAATCGTATCCGTGCGTTTTTGGTTTTATCGCAAAACAAACTACGACCGACACGTGAAAAAAAAACGCATAGAATCGCTTCGGTTAATCCTTTACGCACACGTCTCCTAAGGTGAACGTACACGCTTTCCGCATCGCGTGCCGGGAATACTCCCGGTTGAACGCGCGAGCGTACTTACTGTACGACGGCGTATTATTTTTCCGTGCGCGCCGACGAGACGGAGCCGCGCGTCCCTTTGATCTCGCGACCGCCTCTGGACCGTCTTCTTCCCGCGCGATCCTCTGCACCGCGACGACGGTTTTCTCCCTTTTTTTTTAGGGATTTTCTCGTACTCATCGTGTATACAGTCTGTGTACGATATCATATTTTATACATGACGCGCATTATGTGCAAGTGCAGTGTTTGGGTTATTTGTGTGTTCTTTGATCTTTCGCCGCATATTATGGCCGAGATACACTCTGCACGCGTTTGTGTGGATGTATGATGAATGGAACGCCGGAGTCGGCCGGTCAGTGTACGTTATCTCTATTTTTGCATGGATTATTCTCTCTTTTTCCATATCGTCTTGCCGACGAAAATCATTTCCGTCGTACACAAATGTGTAAAATATGTGTATACACGTGTTGACGACTCAGTGCCCGAGAACGGCCAACGGTCGTTGAACCAATGTACGAACAATTTAAACTAAGTTTTGATAGTTTAAAATCGACCGAAAACCGAAATAATGTTTTATCACTCGGCTATTTGTTGACAGGGTGGTTCAACTACCGCGGCTAGAACATTTAGAAAACAGACATACTTAAAAGTAATATTATATTGAGAAGTAGAGGTATTGAGAAAATTTAACTATAAAAAAAAATAGGTCAAGGGGGGATCTATCCCACATACCCCCCCCCGTAAATACGCCGCTGGTTATAGCTGTTTAAAAAACGACATAAATATATACATATATATATATATATATATATATATGTGTGTGTGTGTGTGTGTGTGTGTGTGTGTGTGTGTGTGTGTGTGTGTGTGTGTGTGTGTGTGTGTGTGTGTGTGTGTGTGTGTGTGTGTGTGTGTATGTGTGTATGTGTGTGTGTGTGGTACTGTGATTTTGTACTCTTCTGCGTATTATTTTTGATGCATGAGTGTTAACCCAATAAGAAATCGGTAAATTTAACAAAATAACTATGAAGATAGATTTACCATAGGGTGTGGATTTATTTTTAGAAAATTTGTTTTTTTATAAATAGTAGGTATAGGACTAATTTATAGCAATATACATTTTTCGGTCATTGGCTATTTTCGGATTATCAAGGCTGAGATATACGTACAATACTCACCATCAGACACTATGCGAACGTGTAATTGACGTCGTATAATGTTACAAGACCCAGTTTGTTCATAAATTGGTCACTGTAGTCATGTGAACGGTGGTCAATCTTTATAGTGAATGACGCAGAGTTTAAAAACCGCCTGTTTTATACGAGAAGGATCCATCGCCGCAAAGAGGTCTTAGGGAACTGATGCATACTCAAACAGAACTCTAACAAGGGAACAGTAAATAGCCTTGAGCGCAACGGATTGTTTAAATTCTTTAGACAAGCGTATCGCGTAACCTAACGTGTCTACAGGGCTTTACAACACGTTATTTCGATATGGGAATAAAAGTCTAATCCAGAACTCAAGAGTTAATATTATATAACACATAGTTATGTCTGTTATTTACCAGGGTTGACACGTATTACACACAAATGTGTAATTTGTGTATTGTACAATGTATTATTTTATTTTTATTTATTTATTTATTTATTTGCTATACGTATGATACATTACATCTTATACATTTAAATTTATATTTATACATCATTGATGTATAAAGTTATAAAAAACATATTTATATATATATATTTTTTTTAATTTTATTGTTAAGTTGTTTCTTCAAAACATTCTTCAAACAAATAAATAACGAACAATAATGCAACTTAACCAAACACTTTTGAAAGTTTACTACAATTTAAAAATAAGTGCAAGAAACGAATTATATTATTTCAACTATTTATATTTTATAATAATTTATATTTTGAGTATAACTTCTTAATTAAATAATTTCAATTTTAAATGTATAAAAGTTAAAAGCAAGGTGCAAGTATAACGAACTGAATTACTTGTTTATGTAAAACATAACAAATTTGCATATATTCTGTATTCAATGTTGAATGTTATTTATTGAAACGTACAATTACAAACTAATTAGGCACTATTAAATAATAAATGATAATATTATTGCTTAATTAGTAATAATTACATTAGCGAAATAAAGTTTTTACTAAATATTAATCCAAATCAGGATAAAAACTATTTTTCACACCCTTTGTATGCGTGGAAATTTAAAAATGTCATTTGGTAATTATTTAAATACTTAAAGAAATAAAAATGTTATGTATTTTATACATATAATATAATATAATAATGTATATATGTATTCATACGAAGAATTTATAATAGATATATGTGTGTATATATATTTAGTTTTCACTAAAAAGTAATTGGTGTAAAATTATTTGCTATCGTGTCATTCGCATCAATACTCTATATAAATATATAATATACTGTATTTACGGTTTTTCCCAGCAAACAAGGCAACTGGATTTTAAAGAAATCATCGACTGCTTTGCTTCGGCTAAAGCAAGAAAAGCTAATTTGTAGTAATTAATTATAATTTATGTATTTTATAACTAATGTGTAAAGTATAAATACATGTAAAAGATGTAAAATTATTTAAAAAGCAATGTAATTAAAAACCCTCGTAATATTGTTTATAAAGTTGTGCTTTTACTTTGTTATTTAAAATAAAAAAGGTATAAATAATATAGGTCATATCTTTTACAAATTTGTGCTTTTACTGCGTTATTTAAAACAGAAAAGGTATAAATAATTGAAATTCATTTGGTTTTGGTAGGGTGATTGTAGCTCCTGGAACCACCACTAATAGGGGCCCTAAAGCATTTTCCTCCCTGGCCTGAAATTTTCTCTCTACGGCCCTGGATATTAGGTATTATACATCTTGGCGTATAAAACTTTTACTCATAAATTTATCCAACCCAGCTATTTACTGACTTTAGATTTAAATCTCAAGATTTTTATTTGTTTAGGAACATTTTTATTTATAATAACACAAGAAAACAATAAATTTAACATAATAATAATAATAGAAACGAAAACAACAAATAGGTTAAAAAAAAAGAAAGGTAACTTTTAGAATATATTACGTTGCCGCTACATTTTAGAAGAAACATAAGATAAATTCAAAAAGAATAGAAAATTCGATCACGGAATTTTATTCTTGATATTTATTCTTCAATATTTGTATACATTTTTTTCTATAAAAATGATGATGATTATGCAGTGATATACATATTATAATGCTGCGGACATATAGATATATTGTTTTTCAACGAAAAGTGACATTATGAAAAACAAATTAATAAAATAATAAACAAAAGAAACTCCGCACACATAATATGTATAATTTATAATACATGTACTTAAAAAAAACGGTACAATATTATTAATATACGCTTTTATATCGCTTCGTCGTCATCTTCTTGCGCTGCCAGTCGTCCCAGACCAGACATACGGCATACTTGTATAAAGACGTGTGCAAAGATTCGAAGATCGCTATTAGATAGTAATAAAAATATACACGAAACGTAATTCATCGCATCACACAGAAGTACGGAACACTTGGATTTTTCGTTTAATAGTGCGTTCTACCTATACTTAGTTCATATAATATTGTGTGCCTCTGGCGTTTTGCACTTGATGTTTGTTTACCGATTCACTTATCGGTTTCCGCGTCAAACGCGTATTCAGTCGATAACTCACGTGAGTGTCTTGGAAAATCGCGAAACACTACAAAAGTTTTAGTGAGTATATATATATATATATATATATACGCAATACACGTAACCGACAAGTATATATATGCGTATACACACTATTGAATTTCACGTAGCAATCAGCGGCACAAAAAAAAGTTTTACCGCTCGAGTACGTCTATAATTCATATATATATATATAGGTACTGTACTCGTAGAAGAAGAATTTCTGCACTAGGTTCTTCTCGATGGCCGATCGACAGCCGTTATACGACCACGCAGCACAAGTCTCGTTTTTGTTTTCATTTTTTCCTTAGTAAATTCTAAACAATAGACAGTCTGGGTTTTTTTTCTCCTGTACGCTTTTCAATAGTGGCATTATCTACACTCACACACACACACACACACACACACACACACACACAAATATTATATATAATAATATGTAGGTACCTATTGACACACACCGAATAAAACTCTGAAAATAAAGTTTCGCGAGATTTGATCGAAATCAATAAAAGAAAAAATATATGTGTGTGAGTGTGTGTGTGTGTGTGTGTGTGTGTGTGTGTGTGTGTGTGTGTGTGTGTGTGTGTGTGTGTGTGTGTGTGTGTGTGTGTGTAGGTTGGCAGTGTACAGTGCGTTATGAGTTGTCAATAACAGTTATGTCATAAAGCACGTGAAACGTCCTCACACGTCATGTGGGTATACAATAAAGCTATATTTTTCCACTTTATCTACGGCGTATACGAACAAATGATTTCGTGATATTAATTCTCTCGTTTGGATTAAAAATTTAACGATCCGATAAGATTTTTTGATTCGTCCCGGAGCACTGCGTGCAGTGGCGCAACTAGAGTTCAAATCTTGGGGGTGCTAAAAAGGTAAACCGTTATATTGTTGTTATTATTAGGTATATAACAAATTTAAATTTTAATAACTGCACTGAATTAAATAACGAACATTTTCAAATTTGAAACAAACAATAAACAACTAGCAAGCTGGTGAACGAGGAAAACCCGGTATTATCACTTATTAGTTATTATTTATTACAATCCCCGAATCGCTGTCACGATTAAAGATACCACTATCATTAATCGTGATCGCTGTTGAACGCTGTTTTCATTTCTTCATTTTTTTTACTTAGTTCAGATATCTTATTGATGCATGAATAATGATTTCGTAATGTGTACGTGTAGGGTGATTTTTCAACTAAAATATATACGCATTGACTTCATCTCTGTAAGACGGAAAAAACTGATTTTGTTTTCACATACGACTTGTATTGAATTATTAACGTGACCACATATTCATTGTTTATCTGCGTGTGTGATTTTTTAATGATACCTACGTCGTGAAAATTCAGCGCTGCTACTACCTACTTAAAATTGTATGTGGTACCAGTGACCGGGACTGGCTATGTATGTGGCCAGTGGGCTAATTTTTTTACTCGAGACCACGTAGAAGCGGTTTTAAAAACCCTTCTATGAAATTAACCGGACGAATAGTACAGGTAGGGTTTAGTGAGTTGACCTAAGGATTCTTCACCCTCGACATATGATTATTTTACGATTGAAAATAATTTGAAATGAACAAAGTACCATTTAGATTTGTGTTTATTTCAAAAAACTTCAATTATAAACAAATCTTCAAAGTATACTACTTTTTCAATATGCTTGAACACCGAGTGGATATTTGTGAGAAAATATACCTTTTAACCACATGGTTTACACTTACGTATATTCCGTTTTTATAAAAACGTCATTAACCAAACGAAATAAAAAATATTCCAATGAGTATTTTCACCACTATACTTCGTAATTTTTGAATTATTAAAAATAATAATTCAAACAAATAGTAAAAATAATATAGTTGCTTTTAATAACTATTTATAAAACAATTGAATAAAAAAAAAAAACCAAATCGTTTATTTCCTCAATTTATCATAACAAAAGCTTTTCCGTTTCCGTTGAAGTGGCAGCCAAGCGAGCAATATTAACGTTATAACTCATCATATTATGATATTTCCATATCATTTTCAAACAGAATCAGCATTTCTAAATGTTTCTCATTTTTTGTCAAGCAGCGATGATCTCAAAAGAGTTTTGATTTTTCAAGAATTCAAAAATTTGTTTTCAATTAACTAGCGTAAATGTTGAAGATACAATACAGCCTTATAAAATAGCGTGTAAACTCAATAAAAATATGTCCATAGGCGTATGAAGCACTAAAGACTAAATATTCTGGAAAGCACTGCGTAATGCACGTGCAATACTTGATTTACACCTTGCAGCTCAGCCACTGAACATTTTAGCTCTTTTTGTATGTTTGTCACTGATTTCATCTTCGAACGTATAGTGGTATTAGCTGCCAATTACTACCAGACAATCACAACAATAGACTTTATTACCGTATTTTATGGGAACAAATAGAGATCAGAGCTTAAGGGCTAAAATTAATAATTAGGTACGTGTTAGACGAGGTCAGTCAGCAATCGCCGAAAAACCGTCCTGATCATTTCGTCCCTGTTTCGTACTTATTTTATCTACAATGGCTTAAATGGTTAGTTCGATATCAGCAGATAAAAAAGGTACCAACATTTATAAGAAAAAAAAAAAAAATTCTTTTTGAGACCACTTACTGTGATTCCGTTAGAAAAAAAAAACAAAAGTGATTATTTAATAAAAAATCATACGTATGAACATACGTATGAACATCTTCGGGAGGATAAAAAAATGTTTTTCGACCAAAATTAAACTTCGAGTACATGCATTATATTCTATTCCCTGCGTTCAAATACAATAACAACGTTCACTACCCTAATGCTTTATTACGATTATGATACAATGCCTGTAGGTTGTAATATAAGATCGCGTGGATCGTGCGTCCTCGTTATTACATACGGTCGACAACACATTTTTCACATCTCGATTTTTCCCAGAAAACTGGCGTCTAAGGCTGTTTTTTTATACAGCGCTAAGTCGAGCGTGTAGTTACCAAAGCGTCCTGCAGTAATCTGATCGGTGGCGTGTTACGTCCATTTCAAGACGGGTACTACCACCACGTCTATCACTCGGTTAGGTTAGTTGTGGCGATCGAGTAAAACGATAGCGGACCCAAATCGATCACACGGCAAACATCGATATTAGGTACTCGGTGCGTGCCGGATTTAAGGTGTTTCAGAGTTAAACCGAATTTTAAGATTTTAATCGGGCTTCAAACGGGGGAAATCATGTAAAATGTTATTAGAAAACATCTTTCGACATTTTTCATTTCTATTCATTAACTTAATCCAAAAAAATGTACGCTGCTTATCAGTTAAACCGTTCAAATTTTGTACGACCCTCCGAGATTTTTTCGGAAACATGTCTGATCAATTCGGGCTTGGTCCTCACCTTATGCGAGACAATTCTAACCCAACCAACATGTTTCGCGACGTGTCGTTAATATTAATTGTCGCGCATATTTGGCTGTTTTTTTTCTACTAACACTTATTTATATTTTATTTTATACTTAATGGAATATGAGTTAAAGACGACTCGATTTATAATTATGTATACGAGTAGGTATAATCGAACCGCCGACCACCGGGATGACTTATTTCTCATAACTTCCAAGTCACAAAATATTACTATTTATCCATTTATGTTATACGTGAACTGAGGTTACACATTTTAGTTAGTGTGTACCATCTATGTACGTAGCTTAACAACGCTCTGTCAACGGTCCGTGCCGTTTTTGAATTCGATTTGTATCTCTATCATCTATATATAAATTATATAAATATAATATGATAAGCATCTCTCTCTCTCTCTCTCTCTCTCTCTCTCTCTCTCTCTCTCTCTCTCTCTCTCTCTCTCTCTCTCTCTCTATCTCTATCCCTCTCTCTTTATCAGTCCATATATTTGTGTCTGTCTGTCTGTCTTTCTACGGGTGCCAAAACACGAAGTCGTAACGCGCGTATCCGGTCTGAGATAACAGCCACGGCGGGCACTGTACTCCGCAGCTGTTCGATAAGCGTTTACGTTTCGATCCGAGCCAAGAAAAAATACGACACGACACGCCGAGCGCCACAGTTTACGATTTCCCAGCGGTTTTCTACGGCGACGTTATATTACCACGGCTTACGCTCTATCGCTATTATAATAATATATATATTATGTTATCCCCGTATTGTTGTTATTACCTATTATTTATCCCCGATGCGCGAGGTCATTAGCTGTGTGTGTGTGTGTAGTATACTAATATCGTACAGTCTAGCCCGTGGCGCACACACAGTCGGCGGATCAAGCCGACGGAATTATTATTCGATGCGAAGATAGAGATAAAAAAAAAAGATACAATAAACAATGCCGTCGTTATTATTGTTGCCGTTGTTATTATATCGCTTGTTGTGAGCCAGTCGAAAACGGTACGCGGGCTTTTTTTTTTTTAATATTTCATTGTGTTCCTGCCGGATTTCGAGTGCATACCACTCACACACACACACACACACACAATTTTATTATTACGTCGACACGAAAACTATTATACAGGCGAACCGATCGGGGAGCATCTATAAATAAATAAATATAAATATGTTATAGTCTGGGTATTATCGAGTGGTTATGTATATATTATGCTTCACAGAACGGTAGATGGTGCGCTTACACGTTGACGACGGGACAAAGGGATGATCGGACACGTTCGTTTCGTATATTGCATTCCGGGAGAACGTCGTAATCCGTAGGCGTGGAAACAATCGATCACGGGTGTGGTCCGAGGGGGTGTCTGACGAGTACGTTATACGTGGGACGAGGGTCTCGTCTTGACTGCTCGACACGATCGGTCCGCGTGCTGCGTGCGCCGGTGTGTTCACGGTGATTAAATAGGACCTACGAAGCGAGTTCGATGAAAAAAAAAAAAATCATATTCTTTATTATATTCGAGCATATAGATTTATGCATTGTTACCAGTCGTGTGAAACTCTATGTCACGTGCGATCGACCCCCGTCGTCGTCTCGACTGTAACCACCCGCACGATCGCTCCGCGGGACTGACGACCATACGTCGTGTAAATTCTGCTCATGGAACGATTCTTTCGCTGCAGTGTCGACGACGGGATAAATGCGTCCGTGCGAGCGTCGGTTTTGGCGAATCATGTTTCTTTATCACATCAGTGATAGGTTCAAGACTCGCACCCTCGTTCTTGAAAAAATATTTGTCGTATTGACTTTCGTGTATGCGATCAGTGTAAAAGTAAGAAGATAAATACATATGAGGCGTACAGAACCAAAACAGTTTGACCAAAAAATTGTATTTATGCTGAGAAATTCAAATGTTGACTGTTTTTGATATTTAAAAAACAAATTTTATTTAATGAACTCTATGAAAAATAATAAACGTTTATAACGTACCTACGTAGAAATTCATAGTTTTCAAACTATATATATAATATACGATCCGACTTAAAGGCCGTTTTAGCATTGATACACATATAAGTATCAATGTCAAACAAATCAAGTAGGTATTGTCATCTTTTCGAAAACATTTTTCAGGGTCGGGTCTTATAAGTTTTGAAATATCACGTCATCCTAAAACTTTTTATAGCACAAATCGAAATCAGATTTTTTGCAGGTTGTTTTATATTTCACTAAAATTGTCCTACCGCGATCTCAGCATCTGTATTCGTTCTTACTTTTCACGAGAACGTCTTAAGGATGCGGTTGAGATAAAGTAAATGAAAAAATAAATAAATTGTTAGTATGATTTTCATTTAATTCTATAGATTACCGCTAAATGCCAAAATCATAGAATAAAATAAATGTCATGTACACTGGTTGATAAAAATCTCGATGTAGGATAAGAACTAATATGATACCATAATTATATAATATTGTATATTTATCAAACCTAAATTATCTGTGTAATAACAATAATCTTTTTCGTTTTTTTTTTTTTGTTCACTAAACTTATTTATTTTGAACTGTATACTAAGAAAAAAAAACTGTGTTAGTCTGTAATTTAAAAAAATTTTAATTTTAAAATGTAAAATCTGATATAATTCTATATGTTCGACTATCTGCCTTCGTCAACAGCGTCAGCGTAAAGAGGGTAAATAAATTATGTAAATTCGTTCTTTGTAATTCGTAAATATCGACAAATATGAATAATTTTTAATGAAAAAAAAAACCAGAATCGGGATGACAGAGTGTGACATTTCTTCGTTGTTCCACGCCGTCTACCCGTTTTGTACTGCACATGACGTAGCTCGTAGTTATGCGTGTTATCATTAACGATAAAAAATCAACACCACGATGTAAACGATTATGAAATGTGTGAATCCTCGGGAGTCGGTGCAGTCCACGATGTTTTCTCCGAACGTATCGTCGACGAAACGAGCGGAGAAAATTCGTCGCCGTGATGCGCAGCAAAGACGACACGTATACACGTACGATATTATTTTACAGCACGTATTTAGGTACTGCACTCGAACAGTTCTACGAAATGTTTATCATCTCGTTTTCCTCTCTCGGCAAACTCAAAACGTCTCTCTTAACGGACGAGTAGAAAAAAATTAAGGTCATCGTTTTGCAACGAAAAAAAAAACGAATAAAAAAAAAAAAAAACGACGACGGAGCATCGCGACTGATTGACATTTTCCTGAGTGGTTTGTACGACTATAACGTTACGTGTAGCACGGCTAAAAAGGTCGGTAGGAAACGTCGATCGAACGACGGTATATACCGTGTAAACGGCCCGCTGTTAATTCGCCCTCGTTCAACGACCGATGTACAGTGCGACGCGCAATTTCCTGCTCGGGTCTGTGATTATTTTATATATAAAAAAAAAAATAAATAAAAAATTCTTTTAATATTCCGGTGGAAATACGACGCCGTGTACACGAGTAGATCTTACACGCTCAGAGTCTGCTCGTGAATATTATATTTTCCGGGTCAAACACGATTCGCGTAATTTCAAATCGATTATAGGTCCAATAGGAATATCCCGGCGAATCGCAACCGTGTACATTTCGTTTCGTCATATTTTTAAAATTCTTTGGAATAAGTCTTATAAATATAAGGTCTTATTTAATATATATGAGACTTAGAAGCGTCAAAAGCTGCCTCCTCACCAGACACCCCACTACTCAATATATACACATATGAAGACAAAACAAAAACAAATCAAACAAGTCCTAGACCAAAAATGGCTCATACAATGGATAAACCAACATACACAATTAAACCAAATAAAAAATAACATACAGACATGGAAAAACCCCGGACTTAATAGAAAAGAGGAAACTATATTAAATCGTCTAAGAATAGGCCACACTTTCATCACACATAGGCATCTTATGGAAAAAAATGATCCCCCCATATGCGAAATGTGTGGAGTGGACCTCACAGTAAAACATGTTATTACCGAATGCCGAAAATATGATGACATGAGGAAAAAATATGACATATCTCAACAAATCGGAGAAGCATTAGGACCTGACACCCAATCAATCCACAACATCATACAGTATATAAAAGAAATCCAGCTATACAACCTAATTTAAGCCCTTTTCCACAAGATATATAATATGTAATTGTAAATATTTTAAATTACTGTAAATTGTAAACTAATGGCCACAGAAGCCGATGTTTTATAAGATCAATAAAAAAAAAAAAATAATAATAAATATATATATGAGTATGATCGGACAAATTTGTTATTTGTAAATTATAATACGATTTGTTATTTTATTCGTCCTCGTTCGTAATGTGGTATACGCCAGACAAATGCTTGACGTATGACAACACAAAAACAAGGTGTTTGTTGGTTGTTGTACACCCTAACGGTTAGGTTAGAATACTTCTTCGGCGAACTCTTGCGTTCATTGTTGATTAATTTCGATCGCCGATCACAATTTCGTAACCAAGACTCGTGGATCGGTTTACGTATACAAATCATATTCCGGCGCGTATTTCGAACGACAATTTTCGTCGAAAGTATCAGCCGGCCCAATTCGCGATGTAACGTTGTTGTTTCGATTTCAGACGATAAAGCAGGGTCAGATTATTGCGACGCGCATCGTGACCTACATCGGCCGTACGGATCACGCAGCGTTTCTCGAAAAAATTACAATTATTTTTATTCATATTTTTCCGGTGATTTTTCAAAGAAAAAAAAAACGGCATCACGTTATTGAGTTAAACGTAAATGGATTTCAGATACTTATCGCGACGATAGTGTGCGAATAGAGAGATTCGAAAGGAATTTAATGAGACTCGACTACTTGAGAAAAGCTTTTAATACAGAAACGTTTTTTATTTTTTATAACAGTGTTAAAATTATAAATAAATAAAATCCAGAATATGACGGTGTCGGATATTGAGAACCTTAGATAGACTGTTCTGACGATTTGCTCACCTGATTCACGTTATTTTATGTACCTATTTTGTAAGCGCTATTATTTTAAATTTGGGAATTATTTCATTCAAAAAACCATTATGAATGGAGATCTACATTGGATTATTTTAATAAATTATTAGATGATTTTGGTCAGGTGAACCCAATCTAACTTTACCGTATGGTTTTCAAATCTTAACCATTATCAATTGTATAATGTTCACAAAATATACGATCAAAGTCGCTATAATTAATTTGTAATAACAATCCTTTTGCAGTGTTTTACGTTTAAAGCGATTGAAAAACACAGTAATTTTATTCAAGTATAAGTATCACTATTTAATAGGCTTCTGTGTTAATTAATTATGAGTAGGCTCACTTTTATTTTCAAAAACAAAAAAATCTTACATTTTATGAAACAATAACAAAATTATTGTTTTTTTTTTTTTATAGTTATTTGATCCATATTTCTAACTTTAAATATAAGTGCAGGTAAAAAATGTCTCACCGATTTGAATGGTGTTTTAGACGCTGCAGATGGAAAAAAAGGTAAATAATTTTCAACGCATGGTATCGAAAAAAATAAAATAAAAAATACAAACACGTGATTGTATAATCAATACACATTGTACGTGGAAAAAATTGTATAACCTAATAATTTATAAATTCAGTTAACCTAGTGAACAGGGTAAACGTAAAGCGAATTTCAATTTATACCATGTTTGTACGACTTAACGCGATCACAACATGTATGAATTTATATCGTGTTGAAATATATTTTTTAATAACATTTCATATTGTTTTTCAGCAAACACATTTACGTCGGCCATTATTGTCTGAAGCTCGAAATTAAATGACATCGTTTGTAAATGCGAAATATTTTTATAATACAATACACACACACACACACACACACACACACACACACACACACACACACACACACACACACACACACACACACACATGTATTATATATGCATTACATTATACAACCCGAGAAAAGTGTTTATACAAAAATCTCAAGCATCAATAAAAGTATTATGAAAATAGTCGAAAGATAAAAGAATATGTGTTTATCGAACTGAAAAATTATGATTTTTCTCCACGCAAGGTTCAAATATTTACCATTTCGAGAAAATGTAAACTTTTTGATTTTCAAAACGGAAATTCGTCGCCACTGCATCGCACATTTACACATGTATTTTACTCGGCTGATCCGTTCACGTGTGTATACGAGTTATCTTTCCATCGGTCCGTTCGGACGTACGTGAATGCCGGTCGTCAACGTTGCGTATGTAGTGTCATCGTGCGAAAAATAAAAAAAATATTTCTTAATTTCAGGTAGGTTTGCCCCGGGGCGCAATATATCTTCCGGCTCTGGACGTCAGTTATTAATTTAATTTCGTTATTGGAAACGGCGAAGGCTGCAGTATACGATATCGTGTCATATACGTCAGTTGGGTAATACCGTTATCATTCATACGATGCGTGTACACCGCTGTGGCTATGTTTATCAAAAGCAGGTGGCATCGTTTACGGTGTTTAAGACGCGGTCGAACCACGCGCGCCGTCGGACCGTTCCTATTTCCTACGCCCGAAATACAGGAAAACTTCGTTAATCACGCGTGATAAAATCAAAAACTAGCTCGCGCCAAGTGACGGTACGAAAACAGGGACGGATAGGCAGAATCGATGTTATCGGGAAAAATCGTAACAAGGGCCTGAAGAGTAAAAGTTAATTTTCCAAGTACGTACAATCGACGCATGGAAGATTCGACCCTGTGCCCTCACCATTTTAACCACGCACAAGGTATACGTTTTTATTAAATTTTTTTTATTTTTACCGATATTTAATAAATTAAAGTTCAATGTGTAAATCCTGTTTTTATAAGTTGTCGTGTACGCCGATCACTTTAAACCAGTGTTTCCCAACCTTTTTATCATCACGGACCACTTCGACAATATTTTATAGGTCGCGGACCACCTCAATTTTACGAAAACTAGGAATACCTTTTTTTTTTTGCTCAAGAATACACAAAATCTATGGGACCGCGGACCACCTATGACTGGCCCACGGATCACTGGTGGTCCGCGGACCACCGGTTGGGAAACACTACTTTAAACGTACACGAGTAAAAAGAAATAATAATATCGTTAGCACTTTTATTAAATTACAATATCCAGTAGTGATCGAGCCACACGACCACCACACACTGACACTCTAATTCCATCTTTACATATTCTTTATATATCTATTTTACTATCAAAGCACTATCGGTAATATCGATATTAAGTTCAACCCAGTTACATTATACTTATTGACTAAGCTGAAAATTATACTAATTGCTATTTTATTACATAATTGTTATCTTAACCTAATTAGATGGAATACATGTTTTTTGAATATTGCTTATTGAATATTTTGTTTTAGCATTTTACCTGTTACATATATGATAGTTTTCTTAACCTAGCTATGATAGTTTTAATTTTAATATTATGTATGATACGACAAAGTATAAACGTCTACATTTTCATAGTAAATCACAGAAAATTATTTTGAGTAGCGAACACCGTAATAGTGACTTTAGTGTGTACAAAATACAACAAAGGTCTACAGACAGAAGGACCTACCGAGATTTACCCGATATTCTAATGGGCTTATCCGTTACTGATTACAAATCAATAAATCTGGCGTCAGCGCAGTAAAACTTATATTGCCAGATTTACTTTCGTAAACTTTTCTAAGTTTATAACTATGAACATTCAGTAAATTTTAAGCATTGTTACGCGTACATTTTTTCAGGTATAATATTATTAATACATGTCATTTTTGAAAAACACTAGTGCGCAATCAAATCATGTATGATGAATGATGATTAGCAGACTAGCGATAGATAAAATGGCTTTTCGAGGTAATCAAAATCATCTACAGAATTAAGTTGAATGGAAATGCATAACTGTATATGTCATATATGTATCTCTTACGATACATGTACAAATTACATTTTTCCGAATTGTTGTCAAATGTTTTGATTTGTAATATAACTGGACGCTGAAATGTATTTTTACGTTCTTTGATTTCATCAAGTGCAATTTCTGTTTTTAGCTAAAGCATTACCTCCCCTCCCCGTTGTGCACTTACCGTTCGATTAGTGGGATTCTAGGGGACACATATCAAAAGTTATTTTTTAGAGATGTTATTTCGATATTGTTGAAAAAAAAATATAAAAAAAGACGACTGTATATGTATGTATAAATATAGACCGGTACTCAGAAAGTCGATTGAATTCGAGTGGCGGCATTTTACTGTTTTTTTTTTGTCAAAAATTCTTTTGCAGGAAGAACAAAACAAACGTGCATCGTGAGTCATAATATATGTGCGGATAATTTTCGAAAAAAATCTGCTCTCTGCGACGGACGGCGGTGACGCGCAATTATATTACAGCATGTGTAGTGTATGCCTATACGATACGAGTACACACACACACACACACACACACACACACACACACACACACACACACACACACACACACACACACGCGCACACACACACACACACACACACACACGCACACACACACACACACACACACACACACACGCACGCACGCACGCACGCACGCACGCACGCACGCACACGCACACACACACACACACACACACACGCGCACGCACACACACACACACACACACACACACACACACACACACACACACACACACACACACACGTACACATACGTATATGGTATAAATCTATGATATTTTACTACGTGTGCCTATTAGGGGTGAGTGAAAAAAATAAAAACGGTCAGAACGGTATTGAAATTAACGAACGGAATCTCAAGTGGCGTACGCCTGTTTGAGCGCGCGTGCACACACACACACACACACGCACACGCACACGCACTCGTACGCACGTATATATATATACGTAAAGGGGAAGTTATCCGGCGGAATGTTGTTATTAAATATTATATAAGCACCTGAATTACAATCGTGGACTGCCGAGCATTCGTGAGATTCTGCTCTGCCGTGCCCGAGGGAGTTTTTCAGCGCAAAAATTCCATAGGAATGCTTCGTATCCATTTATCTATCTCTCTCTCTCTTTTCTTCCATCCTTCAAATCTTTCTCTCTCTCTCTCTGTACACCGTCCTCTGGTCTAGTCTTATCCGTCGTCGTCCGCAGCACAGTATGTGTGTGTGTGTGTGTGTGTGTGTGTGTGTGTGTGTGTGTGTGTGTGTGTACATCAGTCTCTCCCTCCGGTGTTGCACATGAATCCTCACGAGATATGCGACGGCCGAACCGACTTAACAGCGAGCTCGCCAGGGAACGTGGTAGTAAGGGAGGGGCGAGAAAAAAATACATATAATAATGAAATAACGTCGTCGTGCGACTGACGGGGAAAAATTGTTTCACAGATTATTATTGTTCTTTTTCTTTTTATTATTATTATTATCATCTCGTCGCACGAGGAATAATGCGATATCGATTTCACATCAAAGTCGGGGCTATTCGTTGGACTGCTCAGCGCGTGCGTGCAACACGCACGGATGCTGGAACTTTTTTGCCGCCACCGCCGCCGCCGTCGCCTTCGGTCCGTCGTCACGGGTAAACAAAAGAATTCCGTCATCCGGTCGGGACGTTTATAATAAAATATTATTATGTCACTGCACACGAGTATCATTTGTTATTTATATAGAGTGTCGCAGAGGCGTCGTTGATCTTATGATAATTACTTTTTCTCCTGCGTCTTTGGACTTTTATTTTGCCCCTTTTTCGACTAACTGCAAGCGCGGTGATAACAAAAACGAGATGTTTATTTTTTATCGTAAAATAATCATTCGACGCGTTTGATTCTGGCAAACACTATTTACTGAAGTCGTTAAATAGAAAAGTTTTCACGGCGATGTTCGATGTAATATAAGTATTTTTCAAACCTTCAAAATTGAAATCAATTATGGAGGGTAGGTATTTTTTACGAAAATGCCAGCTGATTGTGACGGCCCCTTGTATTTTGTCGAATGTATTTTTTTATCAAGTATACAGTAGCTCAATTTTATTTAGAATATATCAATGACATTAATTGTAACTAGTAATGATTGTAAAATCATTAGTATTTTTTTTAAAAAAATCCGTTTATACATTAATAATTGAATCAACCAAGTGAACTTGAGTTAAAAAAAAATAAAAAAAATACTCAAATTGTTAAATTAGTGCACTCGTCTTTGATTTTATCTCTCATTGGCAAATTCCATAATTTGTGTGTCTAATCAATTTTTATTTCCCATAACGTACATGCAAACACACTATTTACTCACATATGTGTGTTTATTCTATATTATGTGGAGGAAAGCGCAGAGAATTTAAGGAAACGATGGTGTTTGCACTTAAACTATCGTTCAGAGGCTCTGGGAACCTCTTAAAATTAAAATGTCATCTGCTCGCAGATTATTTTTCCTCGGGAAAAGAGTCGATAAAGCCGTGTAAAAAGAAGCGAATGATCCATTAAACATTTTTAATGAATATATTTATAAAATAAAAAAAAATAAAAATTGAAAATATCAATAATAATTTCTAATATATTTATCATATTAAAATGGCGCACATAATTATGATATATTTTGTCGACTAGCACACGTTTTGCACGACGTATACTCTACACGTGTGCATTATATCGTTATTATAATATTAACGTATCTTAAAAGCGAGTTGGGACCCGCTTTCTGTTTCCCGCGACAAAATATGAAAGGAAAAGAAAAAATATGAAAAACATGAAATATATATCTCGAGTCTACCCCTCGCTCCGTATACGACGTGCGCACGTTTGTCGGGGATGGTGGTTGGGTGTGGGGTAGGGAGTCTAAGATCCATTTAAAACTTTAAGGCGCTCCGTAATAATAATAATAATAATGATTAAAGCGTAAATAGTACACATGGGCGTACGTACATGGTCCGTAAGTAAACCAGCGTGATGGAAAACATAACCCCGCGGCGAGTTTGGAAGGCGAACGGGCCGCGTATTGCGGCCGGGACCGCTCGCGCAGGGATCGTATACGTATGTAATGATGAGGTATTATATATTATCAAATTAATAGTTGGCGAGGAAAAACGAGGAAGACCACGTACGAATCGGTGTGAATTACGTACACGACGTCGGTCGTGAAATCGAAAAACGGCGCACGTACGTTTACGCACAACGCGCCCGCTGCAAATACACCGAACGCATTAATATAATATAATATGTTTGACGTGTAAGTGTGTAAGTACCCTCGAGATTGACGGTAATTTAGACGACCCATGATTATTCGAACTATTACGTTTTTCATTTTTTTCGTTTTTTTTTTCGTTTTTTTTACTGTTCCGAAAAAGAAATTAACCGATAGACGCGTTTAGTTTGAGTTTATTATAGACGTGAGACTCATGACGTATCGTAATAGTTTTCCGGACCGGCGTAACGTAATAAAAATAATAGCGGTTACCTCAAACGTATACTTAACAAAACGTTGCATGCGCGTTTCGAATTTCGTTCCCAAATAACAGGGTAGACGACGGGCATTTGCAGACCGAATTCGTTTTACTCGTATTGGGGTTTGTGTCTGTGTATATATAATATATAATAACGTATATTTATTACGTAATGTATATAATATAATTGTCGTGGAAAAAAGAAATTAATTACAAAATAACGTATAACAATACGCGCAACGCGATTATAATTAATGTGCGTGCGATGTATAAACGGCAGAGCGCGTTGTGTGCAGTAAATCCGTTTTGATTAAAAAACATAATCGGAAGTAAAACGGCAAATAGCGCCGTCCGGCGCGTTTCGTTGTCGGAAAATAAACTCGCCGCGCGAACCTATGATATTATGATAATATAACGTTATGTCGGAATGAAAAATTATTTTGCACACATACAGCGTCATCGGATGAGCGTCGAACGTTTTACACGTTTGTCACGAACGTATATTTTCGATTAGGTTTTATATACGTTTCGTATACGTACGCATACGTCGTCGTACCGAAATGTACACACGCCTGTAAAACTGTTCACAAGAGATACAAAACGATCGTTTATCGACGAATCGACTCATCGTTGAATATTTTTCATTCATTCAAAAAAAAAAAAACATACTGTCATTAAGAACAAAGTCGAGTTTTCATCTATTTCAAATGGTCGTTCAACTATGTTTTAGATTCTGAGTGAAGCGAAGGATCTTATGGTTTTACAATGATGTTTATTTTTTTTTTTTTTTCTGTAAACACTTTTTCGTATAGAAATCCTTGTCCAAAAATTTCGTCCAGCAACTTTTTAGATTCGAAATTGAACTGAGATGGTACTTTAAAGAGGTCATTTTTCCAAAATCTCCATAGTTTTTCCAGTAATCAAGAATAACGATCGAAAAACTGAGTAAAAACGGTAAAATCGGTAAAAATCCGCCGTAAACGAGATTTTCACTGTTCAGATTTTAGGTATTTAGTAATGAATCGAAAAGTATTGAAGCTAGAAACTTGAAAATTTTATCCAATATCAAATACATACTTTTTTATATTGGACAACATCTTCAGAACAATTATAGTACTTTTGACTTAAATATAGAACTTTTAATTTACCAAATTGTTTGAAAGTTTTTATGTAACATAATTTTAAATATTTGACAAAAAGTTCTAAAAATTTAATATGACCTTACTCACATACCTACCTAATTATCCTAACAAAAATTCAAAAATCGTAATTCAGGATTTTTTTTTATAAACACTTTAATAAATTATTATAACTCACCAAAAATTATACAAATAACCGTAAAATACGTAAACAGTATTTAAATAATAATATATTATATTACACTGAAGCTTTGCTCAGAATCGTTTTATACTAAAGAAATGAGTTATCATTTCTTTAAAACTTAATACATTCATCACCAATATCTTGTCCGAGGACCGAAGGGACGAAGGACGAACTTGTACCACCATCATCTCACTTACCAGCTTTTTTGATTACCAATTTATAAATATCGATTGAAAGCCGAGTATAGCATGGGTTTTGGCACTTACGCCCTTTCGGATCGTCGCCGTCGATATAAGTGTTGAATTTTTATCGACGGCTCAGCGTCGTCGGCTTTACCGCCATGAACAATTTAATGCGCTTTAATTAATGCGCTTTTACGTCCGTCGTTCGTATTCGTCGTGTGTACGACGCGATCGCGTCTCGCCGGTACGGCAAATCCGCGTTTTATTGTTATTGTAGGTATATACATCGGGAATACTCGAGATCTACACTCGGGATCGGAGAGATACTTGATGTTCACGCGACAAACGCGCCGCAGGGGTGTGTCTTTCATTGCGAGCAGTTACACGGCGCGACGTCCTGGGTCCTATACCACCGCGTGCACCTGCCGCAGCACGCTGTACAAGGCCGTATGTGTGGGGGTCTAAGAGGTCCGGACCCCCCTCCGAAATTTCTTCAGTATTTTACAAATGTTTAAAACAACTGTTTATTTTTAATACCAACATAAATATTCTCAGTTATAAATGGCTTAAACTCCAATTAAATTAACTGCTGACTAATTTGAATCATAACGTCATTTTAACCAAATTTTAAAACCTAAATTCAGTAAAATTACAATAAAAATATTTTGGACCCCCCCCCCTTAAAAAAAAAAAAATAATAATAAAAATATTTCTGGATACGGCCTTGACGTTGTATAATATACTACACGACGTCCGGGTGACGACGAAAAAGGTCTTGGAGACACGTTCGGAGCGTTGTCACGAGTGATAAAAAAATATGATAAAATATTATTATTATTACGGACCGCGTAACTATGCGTTTGGACTCCGAGGTGAAATTTCGAGCTGCGAAAACCTCGTCGTGTGTACTTATATCGTTTTTTGCGAGTACTTTATAATACGTAAACGGCGTCAAATGTAATATTGTCCTAACCGTGTCGTGGGGAAAAAATATTGTTTTTCGCTAGACGAGCGTATATTATTATATTTTGTTGTACACGAGGACCCGGGACGACGGACGCGGGCAGATGCGAAATATACCTTCGACGGGTTTTAAAAAGGACGCGTCAGTTCACTGCGAATGACGGTTAACTTGTTTTCTTTTCTTTTTTCATTCCTATACATCACGCACGGTGTACAGATAACCGGAGTTTTTGTTAAATTAAACACGTCATGTTGTGCGTAACGTAAACGACGAGATTTAAGGATATAAAATAATGATTAATCAACGGATTTCGGCCGGAGCGAATTATTCCACGAGGCAACACAAGCGCACGCACACGTACACACAACACTATAATTAATCCCCGCCGACGCGCCGGTTAATGAAATCTAACTGTAAAAATCGATTTTTTTTTTCGAAAATCGCTTTTCCCAAAGCTTTTCTGTTTTGCACGATCGTACCTACCACGAATGTATTTACGCAGTACAGTCGTAATGTTAAAAAAAAAAACCGAGTTTCGACAAACACTATATCGTATACGATCTCACATTCGATCTCGATAAAACAATCATCTGCAGCATTACGATTTAACTTACATCGCTCTAGTTATTTGTTAGTATAATCCGTATTTGTCGTGCGTTTTTTGTTAGTTAGTTATTCAGTTAATATTTTCAAAAGATATGTTTTCACCAAAGACGCCGTATGAAAGGAAAAAAAAACCCCTACAGTGTAACGATCGCGGTTAGATCACAGAGATCACAACTTCGTTTTGATATATACTCGTATTCGCAAGCACGATCCGCAGAAATCGGATCGCACGCGAAACGAATAGCAATAAACAGCGACGGGAGTTTAAAAATTAAACGATTTTCAGAGTTCGTTCGTATCGCATTAAATGACGTGCGCGGACGAATGTCGAACATAAAAATAAAATAAATATACACTCTAGAGACGTACGGGACAAATCGAATGTCCGTCGGCCGTCGTGCGCACGTTCGCAAACAGACGAGATCGCGTTATCGTAATAAAAATATTATATTTTATAATTTCCAGGACGACGTCGTTAAACGACGACGACGACGACGACGACCGGGCGACGACGACGTCTTCGTCGTAAACACGCGGTCATGTCGGGGCGGTACGGTCGCACGGGCGGTGGTACACGGTACATTATAACTAAAGACCGGATTCCCGTGCAATCGCATCTTTTTATGGCGTCTTCTAAATTCAATAGAAACAAGATACAAATCCGAATCAAGAGATGTAGATTAATTCAAAGAAATTTGTATGTTGCACAAAAATTGCACGTTACGGTTTTTTTTTTTTTTTTTTTTTATAAAAATGTACTTTTGTACAAAAATTTTTGTATTTTTGTATTATTTTTATCGGTGCTATACCATGTTGTTATTCAAAGAATTAAACTTTTATATCTAACAATATAATTAATAAATTAGATTCAATAAATGGAAATGACGTAGATCCTGAAAAAGAAGATCCTGCTATTATAAGCTGCTTCAAACAATGCCCGATGATAACAAGTGTCGACATAGAACGTGTGTTTTCGCAGTTAAAACACGTATTATTAAGTGACAGAAGACATAATTTTAAAGAAAAAAAAAACTCGGAAATGTACATGATTATAAATTTTAATCAAAAATTGTAAATAAATAAATAGTAATAAATATAATTAGTAATAAATGATGATATAAAAACAATAGTAGGTATTAAAATTAAAATTCGAAGTACCCATACTATAGTAAAAAATCTGTTTTTGCAAGTTTTTGCACATTTTAACATTTCAATTGCGCATGTTTTAGATTTTAGCTGCACAAAAATCCGGTCTTTAATTATTGTAACGTTATCGTTGCGTGCGCAGAGCAGTTTCGCGGTCGGAAAACGCGCGCGCGCGCGCGCCGACTCGGAAACTTTTGGCCGACACGACGGAGGGAGGACCGGACCGGACCACCGGTCGGAGACGGCAGGGGAGCGGCAGGACGACGTGACGGCGCGCAATAAAAACGTTGAGCCGTCGTAAAAATTCAAAACGATCGGGAGTTTTTATTTTCGGTAATTTCGATGTCTACTGATAAGCAATAACCATTATAAAACGCGCGGCGCAATATCCGTTTTAATAGCTGTTACATTCGCGGCCCGGCGGCGGAACGGTCGTTTTGTTTCTGCCGTCCCGTATATATATATTATGATATAAAACATACAACTGTATATAATATAATACGTAATGCGGCTCATGGGGTGGCTGCGTATATTGCAATTCCGTTTTCGGGGGAGACGTTATATTATCCCGTGCGGGCGCGCCGAGGGTTGTTGCGCTCGGCGGCCCGCGCCGACCGTTAAAAAAAACTAAACGACCAAACGCGCGTTAGGTTATCTCTGCGGACGCGTCCGACGACGCGACTCGGCCGTCACGCGTGTACAGCGAATATTTAACGAAACGGACGTACGCGCGTACACGGGCGCTGCTAGGACGGATCTACATTAAGTAGGGCTCTCGGTCTGGTACGTGTATCGATATAGGTACACGTGTAGAAGTAGACCGCACCTTAAATAGTAAAATGTACGAATACCCGTGTATTAAAATTACCCGTGTGTTCAAGGTCCAGTAGGCTATGAGTTATACTCAAAAATGCCGTTTGATTTGATTTGTAGAATCCCTTTGATTTCGTCGTAAATTGAAATGGTTTTATATTATGTTCTTTATATTATACACTGACTTATAAGTTATAAAACGACATTTAACTAAATCTTAAATCTACAAAAACGATTTTGTTGTAAATTTGTAACTCAAGTTCAAAACGTGCGGAGAACCGAACATTGTAATTTTGATGTTAATTAATGTAATTATTATTATCATTATTATAGTATTATTAATAGTTATTATTAATAAATATGTATAAACAGTGAACAAGCAGCCGCGGTCTGTTTTTCAAACCGGCTCCGAGACGTTTTTGACATCGCGAATGCTTTGTGTCAGTTCAAAAGAGCTGTTCCTTTATATATTTCGAGACGTCAAAAATGTTCATAATTTTCAAATGAAAAAATCCAAGATACGGAACGACTAACGAGTCGACCGCGTGTTGCTGTGGACGAAAACACGAATTCTAGTAAGCTAGTTAGCGATTTATTCTGGTACAAAATACGTATTGTGTTCTCGTCAATCGCGAAGTCTTGTAACTTATGAGTTACGGGTGAATAATGCGTGTACGCACGTAGGTACGAGACATATTATCGTATATTTATCGATCGGCCGTGAGCGCTCAAACACGTCGCAGTACGGGACAGCAGTAAGTAACGGTTTAATCGTTTAAAAATGACGGATTTGATACATAGATACTCGTACGGGCACGTAAGTGTGTCCGTATACGATGTGTACGAGCACCGTGCCGAATTAATTCGGGTTTAGGGAAAAGCAATATGATAAACGGATGAAATCTCGGAACATAAACACGGAGACGCGCGCACGGTGTACTATGTGTACACATAAAAACGGAGAATCGTAAAAACCTAACGTTCTCGTATAAATATATATACATACGTACACATAACTATACGAAACCGTAAAATCGTTCGAAATTTTTAAGTAATTTATTATGTATACGTGTATCGGTGTACTATAGAGACATTATAATATTATTGCGTTATGTTACCGACACACGAACATCGGAACTCTGTTATTTTAGAAAAAAAATTACGACAGTAATAATAATAATAATAATAATAATAATAATAATATGTGAAATTAAATGTATTGTATTCAAGAAATTACACGACTATATCGTATCGATACGGTCGAGGATTTGTTTCAACTGCTGCACAGTCAATACAAAATCGGATATACCGTAAAAAAAAAAAAGTACACTCGACTACTTCACCGAATCTGTGTGTGTGTGTGTGTGTGTGTGTGTGTGTGTGTGTGTGTGTGTGTGTGTGTGTGTTATACGTATTTTTAACTATGATAGTTATATATTTAAGTCGTAAAAAAAACTCTGTGATATATAATGCACAGAGTTTTAATCGTGTTTTTAAGACGTTACTGTGATTTATTAGAAAATATTTTCTTTTCATTTTTCAATATTTTTCAAATCGTACAATCGGTACACGTATAAATAAATAATCGAGTAATTGAGTTTACAAAATTGGATATGCGAGTTTGATTTTTACGCGACCCGACCTAGACTAAATTCGATTTTATCATGCTAGACAACGGTTATTGGACAGAAATCATTTATTCATCGGCTCATATATATAAAATACGGTTTTACACCGTATTTTATTTATATGGTACTAGATGGTTATTTACCCAATATGACACTTATATTACACCTTTAGGTATGTACTATATAATATAACATAATATATTGTTGTATTTAAAATGTATTGTTTTAAATTTTGTTGTTTCGAATCGCCCGAATGATATTAAACAGTGTCAATCGCAATTTTTTTGTAGTAACGACGTTCATTAGTTAAAACGTATAAATTAACTGTAAATTTACTACCACTTTTTTATCAAGGTCATATTCAATATAAAATGCTAGTTAAAACAGTGGCATTGCTTTTAAGAAAACCGTTTTCTTTTACGGTCATCTGATAATTATTTTATTTTTCACTAGAATTGCGCGGATTCGTGTTATTGTACTGAATTTCAAACGAAATGTAATTTACAGCTCACCGAACTGTATGCAAGGTACGTGCATTTTATTCGCGATGCCGAATAACTAGACGCATACGTCTATCGCATAATTTGTAAATTTGTTTCACTTAATAGACTTTAATTAAATTAAACCTTTTAACTCTCCAGCAACGCTTCAACGTTTGTTCGTCTTACAAATTGAATCTATTCGCGTCTTCAACAACGTAGTTGTAATTTACCTACAGCTAATTAGGTAACACTAAACATCACAACTTTTTTTTTGCAGATCCATTATTACGAAATATTAATTATTATAAAATATTATTATAAATCAATAAATTTTATGCGTCATTCGCGTGATAAATTTATGAGCTGTTTATTAAATAAAACTTGATTTACCCATAAGACGTCTTTTCAAAAATATATTCGTCGTTTGATACATTATATTTTGATTTTTTTTTATGTTATAGACGCACTTTATAGTGTCTCATGAGTTTCTGAAAATCTCATAAGATCTCGTTTAAAATTAAAAGTCTCAAAAATCAACGAATGCTGTCGTCTATTTTTTTTTCCAAAAACATGAAAACTAAATGAGACGAAAAGTATAAAGTAAGTACCGTAAAAGTTCCGTATTCATAAAATTCAAAAATATAGGCTTCGATTCGATCCGCTATCATAAGGTAAAATCACGATGAAAAATGAGAAAATAACGTATTAAGTATGACAAAACTGAATATATTATATTCATTGAAATTATTTGTGTCAACAAAACACTAGATAATTGTCAGCGAATAAAAATCAATAAATATCGAACTGTAGTAGAGCAATGTAGATTGCATATTCCTGAAAAAGAATTCTATGAAACAATAAGCTTGCCGATTATTCGTACTAGTGAAACGGTATAACAATATTGACCCGGAGAAAAAAAAACCCATACGCTTTGTATTCACGCTAATAAAAAAGACCCAAGCGAAGGCCCCGTTTTGTGTATGTGTAGGTACGCACGGACCGCAAACCAACGTTGTTGACGATCAGTTTTCAGATCAACGGCGAAAATAACGCTCGTATCTAATAATATTATTTTGATCGTATATAGCCATTATAAAGTGCCGTCGGGCACTTGTTTTTCGTCGAAAAGAAAAATCGGCGAGTGAAAAGCTACGGTCGCGATAAAATCGTTCTTCTTTTTTTGTTTCTACGACCGCACTGCTCGGTATAGATTAAACATCATTTATATATGGTTCGTGTGCGTCGCGCCGACGTGGTTTATACCGCATATAAGAACGGTGCTGAAACTGCACAGGAGGCACAGGCAGCGGTGACGCGGCGAAGGGATTGGACGTCGGACTATGAGAGGAGTGTGCACGTTGTGTGACCAAGGAAAGTAATACAAAGCGCTTTCGTAAAAGTCGTGTATGTGTGTGTGTGTGTGTGTGTGTGTGTACGTATGTAAGTATCGACTTTGCGGACCGGCCGCCGCTGGTGTTTAACGGGGACGACAGGGTTTGTCGCAATAAACATCTCGTTTAGGTAAGTGCATGTACATTCTGTACAACACGCACACACGAGTATGTGTGCGTATGCGAACGTACCTGTACATATCGCAGTAGTCGCAGTGCACACTCGACCACTTAATGAAAGATTTACTCGACGAAAGGTTCACTTTTGTCCGTGTATTATACGAGAGAAAAATAAAAACGAGAGAAATAAAAACCACACGTGTCTATTCGTCGTCGTCGTCGTCGTCGTCGTCGTCGTCTCGTAGTCGTGTCCGCTGAAATCCAGACCTCGTCGCGGTCCGGTTGATGGAAACGGTCGTAAAAACGAACCCGACAAACGGCCACTCCTACCGAGTAAATAATTCACGACGTTTACCGAACGTTTTACTTTTTTCGCTAAAAACTACTTATTATACGGCGTATAAAACACTATCTTTTTCCCGACACTCGCTACATACGTACGTATATACACAACCGTGATAGTCTTGAGTGAGTTTGTTGTCGACGCCTCTTCTCGTTGCCACTCGCGGTGTAAAACAAAAACGCACGATAAAACGTACGACGCCCGACGGCCGCAGATACAAACGCGTATACATTACGACGACGTATTGATTTTTAGCGATATTTTTCTATTCGTTTTCGTCGATCGATTTTCAAAATAAACTCAACGTTTTCATAACGTATTTACTAAAAGCACTATTATACACGTCATACGTCGTCGAGCGCCTACACGGGCTGTAGAGTTCTCGCCCCAATGATTTCGCGAAACGACCGAACCTTTTACCTATCTTCCTACGCCGAAAGCGTGTGCACGCGAAAGTGTTGACTTTTATCTCATCGGTCGTTTCGACATTAAAAACTATCGCTCGTCTCTCCTTTGGAATTTTTCTCCGGCACCGATTAATACAATTTCAGATTACGGATCGCAGTCATGACCGTGAGTGTTGTGATTGTGAACTGACGGCAACACACCTCAGAAATTATACGACACGTTCGAATTATACGGTTTTAACAGAGTCGACACGTCTTACTTCCGGATTACACGCCGATCTCGCGGCACGGTGCGGGTCGGTTCGATAACGAACGTTGGCAGTGTCGTGTACACAGACGACCGGGCCCGGCTCAAGCAATCTTACACACCTAGACAAACTTAAGTTTTGCCGCCCCTTAAACATGTAAATACTATATCAAATAGTTTTTCACATAAACATTACTAAAATATAGTTAATAACTTAATTCTGAGTTCATTATATTTATTTGTATAAAGTTAATAATTGATTAGATTGATATATGTACAGACAAGTAAATCCCTACTAATTGTATTAAAAAAAAAAAAAAAACACAGTTTAAAAATAGTTGTGTAATAATATAAAAGTTAATAAAAACAAAATATAAATGTTAACATTGTATTAGAACTTGACTTTTCTCGCTTTTGCGTTAGCAAAATCAAATACAACTCCTTCCATGTCCATATTATAGGCTCATTCTTTTTCAATTGAAATCTTTGCAAAGCCCACTAAACAATCTTGTCACTTGTCCGATCATATTGACCAAATTTTATATTTTTATATTGATTTTTATTTTTCACTGCACACCATTTGATATAAGGAATCTTTTAAAAAATCACCTAATGTACAAAAATGTTAAATGCCGCTCCTGAAAAATGCCGCCCTAGGCGTGGGCCTATATCGCCTACCCCTTGAACCGGGCCTGCAGACGACTCGTACCTACCGTATACGTTGCTGCAGGACCTTTTAAGATTGATACGTAAAGCGTTTCGTGTAGGAAATGCGATGAATTATGTATACGGGTAAATAATGTGCAGTTCGTTACGAGGGGACGCGACACGCGCCTCGCGTTTTCGGCAAAACTTTGTGTGAAAAAAAAAAAGAAAAAAACGACGGCGAAAAAAGCTTACGCACATTGCACCGCGCGGGCGGATCAAAACGTATTATATATTCTCATTATTGTTGTTGTTGCTGTACGGTGCACGGCGAGTTTTCGAGAAAACAGCCCTAGGAACCCCCGAGCACTCACGATATTATTTAATATACGAACGCGGACGGACTCGTTTGTTTTTCGGCTACTCCGCGGGCCATTTCCACTTCCGCACGCGCCCACCCGGTCGCTCGCTCGCGTTTAACGTATAGTCGTCGGACCCCTGCATCCACGTCCTTTTCACATCCGGTAATGAGCTTAAAGATTTCCGGTGTGGCCCGTTTTTCGGAGGGTGGCGAACGCCGTCGCCGGCGTATATATATATATATAATAATTCAATGACGACGTCGACAAAAACGCGTGTACACACACACTCACACACATATATATATTTTATAACAGAGCGCGCACGCACACGACGTACCGCAATCGTGACACAGACAGACGAGGCCTCCGGAGAGACCGGGCTTTTGTGAAATATCAACCGCATGGTTACCGCGGGCCGGTGCAGCCGTGCTCCGTATAAAGCGCATAGGGGTTTGCGCGCAGTTGTTTGCCAAAGGCATTTGTTTTATCTCGCACTTCCCCGCGCCGCCGCCGCAGCCGCAAACGCGCCAAAAGCCCGCGGGGCGTTGCGATATTATGTGCGTGCGAGTGAGAGGACGAGTACTTTTCCGGTCGCAGATTAGTTTTGGGAATCAAACGCAAACAAAAATAATAATAATAATAATAATAATAATAATAATCGTAAAAAACTTTCGTTTCGTGCGTCCCTCGTACGCACCCGTCCGACTCAGTGCATCACACATGTACACTTCGTATTTATAATTGAAACAATAATAATAATAATAATAATAATTGATTCGCGTGTATAACGAGGTGCAAACATCACTGTTGCGACGCATACGTATGTGCGTATTATACCGACGAACGCTTGTTTACGCGTGAACTGTGTGTTTTATATCGTGTACACACACACACACACACACACACACACACACACACACACACACACGTTATAAACGGGCTGGGAAATACATTGTGTGTGTGTGTGTGTGTGTGTGTGTGTGTGTGTGTGTGTGTGTGTGCGTGAAAAATCTGAACGTGTACGGCGCACGCAAGGGACTCGTCAGCGCGATACAATATACGCATAATACGCTGTTGCTAGGTTGTCGCGTTGTCCTAAACCACTGTCGCTATTAAAATCTATAGAATAATGTCACGAATGTATATTACATTGATGCTCGACGGTCGTGGCACTTGATTTCGCGTAATTTGGTATTTCGTTTTTGGTCTGTCGATTGTGACATCGTCGGGATAAAAAAAAAAAAAAAACTTTAAAATAAAGTACATTATTCAAAATGTATTTATTGAATAATAAAAATGCTCATTTAAAGTGTGTGTGTGTGTGTGTGTGTGTATTTTTCATATCTCCCTAACGGTTACAGTTAACTAAACGTTATATACTACTACTACGTACTAGCATGCGGAGACATCTAGTATCTATGCATCTAGGCATCGTGAAAAATATTGAGTTTTTTTTTTTTAATGTATGTATATACTATATAACGCTGGAATTCGCAGCGATACTTCAAGACACGCGCGTCGAATACAAATGTAATAAAACAATGATGCGGAATTTCTCGAAGTTCATCGTTTGTATAACTCGTCCTAAGAAATAATAATTATTATGAATAGGTATTTAGCGCTTTATGCGTATATATATATATATATATATATATATATATATATATATATATACATTTATACATAGCTCAGAGGGATTACAAGTATTCTCGACTTGTCTGCAATAAATATTTAAAGTCACCGACTCAATTTATAAAGTCTCATTGTGTATTAAATGTTATTTAAATTTTAAAGCAACCGTCCGGGTAACGTTATATACGCAGTTGTATATTCTATAAAGACTTTTGCTTAACAATCCATTTGCGCTCGAATTGATTGAACGGTTTATTACGATCACGTTAATTGGGTACATATTTTGTGTAAAGGTCCCCGGCACAATACAGTTACAGTTTATCGTTCGGAAATAAATTGGTTTAAAACAATACAATCGTTCTCGTATTATATATACATAACCTATAACCTATATATATATATATTTGTGTGTGTGTGTGTTATACGAATGCGTTTGAACGTTAATAATGCCAGAATATATAAATGTATTATCTCTTTGATCTGGACCGACATAATTTAAAACGGGGTGTTCGTTTATGACAAATCGTAGTCGGTATACGGGAAAAGCATCGGTAGATCAATAATTTATTTTTATTTTTCTCCAGAGATGAAATTCTTAAACCGTTTTAATCATTCCGATCACCTGTACATTACACTCGGATTATTAAGTTATTTTTATAAACATTTCTTCTCATTACGGTACGTAATTTATTGCGTTTTACGCGGCGTTTACAATATAATAATCTCTGTAGTAAGATTATTGGTAGGTATATAATGTTATATTTTAGTAGATTGTAATCGTTCAGACGTTCCAGATTGGTAATTACGTACTATACACGCAGTGCATACCGTATAGATACTTGTGGTTGTAAAACAATAACAACGTAATAATAATAATTATTTTATTTTTTTTATTTTCTATATTAACAACGAGATCGATCCGAACGTAATAAAAGTCCTATCATCCGCCTTTCCCGACCCGTATACACTGGGCCTGCGGCTCCCGTATTGAGACGTTGATTTATTTGTCTTTTTAATATGTTTTTCACGTCCCAAAACGAATTCTTACGAGTCGCTATATAATCGAGAACCGTTTCTCAAAACCTTCGGCGATATAAGGGTAACAAATAAAAAAACCTAACTTTCGACGACGACGGCGTTTTGTCCTACAAAAGGGACACTCAAGGGCGGCTATAACGCAATTTATTATAAATAATGATATTTATTTATACATTTATTTACACAAACTTTGAACATTGCCAAGGGTTTCACGTCACATTAACAATACGATTTTATAAATATACGACGTTTTCACACGTTTTTTATTTAAACAAACTTAACGTGGCATAATATTCATTAAGCACTACCGTAGGTTAGTTGTAATATAATATAGACACGCTATAACGCGTAAAATTACTGAATTTCAAACGAAACATATGTGTAACTTTTCCGCGCGTAGAACGCATATTTTGTACGTAGTATTGTGTTCGCGTACACACAAACGTTACGTTCGATACGAAAATAAGATCGGGGACTTGCCTAGTGAACCCGCCCCGCCGGCGGCGGCTGGACGTTTGAAAAATGTAATTTTACAAGACTTTGACAGAACTCCCGTCATAGATCAGTTTCTGTACACCGCACGTATACCTAATGACCATTGAGATCTAAACGTCGAATGATTTGTTTCGATTTATTTTCCTGACAACTCCACTGTTATTAAATGCAGTTACTCTTAACGATCGGCCGGGGCTCGGCCAAAACCGCAACTTCATATTAGGGTGGAAAAAGGTTTTTTCACCCTCTTATATACTTATCCCGATCCAAATAAATTCTCTTTCTTTTGTTAAATGTTCGCGATCTGAATCCATCGCATTTAATGCGTGTACGAACGCGTTCCAAACGGCATATTATTCCCGTGCGTCGTCATATAAATAGTATATTATAGTTATATAATATAACGTACGCTACGTATATAAATACATAAATATAAATGTTGTAGACCGGACACAAACGACGATCGGACCGCTGCGGAATAAAGAACTCGACTTGCACAAAGTAACGCGAATGAAACAAACCAAACACGGGATAACAGAACAACAATTCTGAAAAGTCGTATTCGTCGTAACGACGCGCGTGTAGCAGGTATTGTACGTATAATAATTGTAAATGGGTCACGGAACGAACGTGATTTTTCGTCGTGTATTTTTTTAAATAATGTTTTTTTTAAAACCGATTTCGATGATTAAACGGTTTCAAACGACGACGCTGACGTTTGGATTTTTGTTTGAAAATCTAGTCTCCGAAAGTAATATTATTGACGGTGTTTCTATGTTCGAGCTGAAAATTAATTTGAAAATCGGTTTGAACCCTTTCGGCGTCGGATTTCACTGCGTGGTAGTATACTATAGACACCGAGTTGTATAGTACATCTCATACGCCGAGTATTCGCACGAATCCGTTACAGACACACCACTGCACCGGTCGAATTACGACAGGTTAAGTCGCGTTTAAAGACGATCGGACTCGTCTCGTTGTGTTCACCCCCGTCGACCATAGGGGTTGGAAAACTACGTTGAAATCGTATTGCTCGTCGTCGTCATCCGCGAGAATCAGTCACGGGAATCGTATTCGATGAGCATACAATGTAAAGGAAAACATCCCGAGTCACGATTTATGAAGATTTTCTGTATCGTTAGAAAAGTGTACGAGTAAAATCATATTAAATTTTCATAAATTTACACGAAATATTAAAAACGTTATTAAAAGTGTTCTTGAAAAAAACGTGGGATCTTCAAAGCTCTATTGTCAGATAATAATCGTTAAATTTTTTTTAAACTTTCGAGTCTGAGAAAATTTCGAGTTTCTTGTAACATTACATTTAGAGTTATGACGATATCACTAAAGTCGAGTTAGTGGAAAGTGTCGTTTACGACACATTTGGCCGATTTTACTAGGTTTTTCCTCGGTTTTTTCTCGTGCCTAGAAAAACTAATAAAAGAGCTTAATACACCCTCAAAGTTTCATCTACATTCGATTTTTGATCTGTAGAGTTGCTAGATTTGAATTTGGACAAAGTTAAGTTTACCAAAAAACGCCTTCAAGAAATAAAATAAACATCATTGTAAAACCATAAGATCCGTCGCTTCACTCACAATTTAAAATCAATAGGTCTGATGACGTTTCGAAACACGGGTAAGCGAAGGACTTACACTCCCCCACCAGACGCATTGCAGCAGGCGTAATAATATAATCGCGGTGAAAACGAATTGGATCGTCGTGAAATAATCGAACGGGGACGGCAAAAAAAAATATAATATTATACGAGAGTTTACAACACTATCGTTGCGAGGGCCGACAAATCACGTAGGATTATAGAACAATAAAAGTAATAATAAAGTCGATCGGTTCGGTCGACGAGAAAATAAAAAAATAAAACGTATTACGATTTACACCGAGCGACCGTTCGAAATATAATAATAATAATGTGTATTCCGTTTTTGTTTCTCGGAGTCGCTCTGTGCCCGCCGCCGCCGCCGCCGCGCGCGCGCTTATCGAAGTATAAAACGACCGCGATGAATTATTTATAATTTCTTTGAAAAAAATAAAATAAAAATATGAAAAAAGGGACCGTTTTTGTTATTTTTATCATTCGATTTCGGCGTACGGCACTCGAAGAGACGTCGTTATCATCGCCTACAAATTATATAAAACGATATTATATTTCCCAGCGAAATCTATGTCAGTGGCCGGCGGCGCGGCGGTGATGGTCTCGTATGTTGCAGCTCGCGTTTGTGATTTATTTTATTGGCGCCTGTATAATACTTCGGTCGTGCGTGAGATGAAATACGCGTTTTCGATACGCGTAAAAACGCGTACACCGTAATATTATCATTAGTTATAAATATCGTTTTCACATGATAATTGCGACATAACTTTTTGTTCGTTTTTCGGCAGCGTACACGATATCTGCACTTTGAGCTTCGAGTGTCGAGCAGCACAACAAATGATCATAGGCGTGTCCAGACTTTTGCGACCCAAGAAGCCATTTGTAAAATTTTAGTTTTTCCACGATACAACTGTGTGTATACCTATCCGATATTCGAGGCTTTTTTCCCGTATAACATCTATAATTTTTTCATCCGGCACATTCATTTTATCCCGATTTTAAAATCGCTTCCCGGTGTACTTATTACTAATCAACAAAGCCAGCCGATTAACGTGCTGATGCGTAGAATGCAGTTAATATTAAATCGATTAAACGTCAATCATCTCTGTATATTTTTGTACGAAATTTAAATATGCGTAAACATCCAAAATCTACAAACAATATGATGGACTATAAAAAATGTCAAGTCAAATACAACGCAAATATTTAGGTAGGTACATCAAATCAATAATGTACCAACTTATGCTGTTTGTAACTCAAATCAGGTTGTTACTATAATGCCTTGAGATAAAAAATACAATTATTATTATAAATAGTTGATTCAATTTGAAAAATGGAACGCTGTTTTTATCAATTATGATTTAGTTGAAGTGAAAAAAAAAATTAATATTATAAATTAAAATTTTTTTACATAAATCATTTTTTAATGCAAAATACCGGGATAGTAAAACGCTCCGTACAGTTACCGGGGTGGCAGCTGCCCACCCTGCTGCCTCCCCCGTAGACACTTCTATGCAGATGATAATAATGTCATCAACGAGAAGCAAAAGCAAAACCACGTCCGTGTGGAGTTGAAATCGGAAAACGCGTGGAAATCAAAGCAACGTAAAGATGACGATATTTCGATTTTTTTTCCTACACCGTTTTTTACTGTTTTCCATAAAAACGCGAAGGCAGTTTTTCCCCTGTCCGCGCGCGCGGTCTCTATTCAAACGGTTTCGAAAAAGTTAATCGTTTGCCGACCGAGAGACGGATTTGGCATTAAACTAGAGGTATAATATATTATGTTTTATATATTTATTTCCTTTATTATTAAATACACAATCTTTACCTCATGGACACATTAAGAGTATTAGCTGAGATAAAAATATATACAAGAATCAGCTTGATAAAAGCAGCCATCCATTGATGACACTTAAAAATCGAGGTTATACATTAATTTATATAAATATAAATATTTATTTATTTACTGATTTTTTTTTCTTATTATTATACTGTTATATTACGTTCGAATATCTCTAAACCAGTTGCGTTTTAAGCGCTTTGAAGGATTACCCGGAATAACATTTGATGAAAGAGCTTTAATCAAAGAATAGGAATAAGTTATAATTCAATTATGGAATCTTTTATAACAAGTGACTGCTTCTTCTTTTACAGTTTTTATTTTCAAGTCTGTGCGAAGGGTATGATTAGAAACATAAGAGGGGGAGTTCGTTAATCATCCCAATGCAATATTTCGAAAAGTCTGAATACGATTTGTATCTGATGTTTTACCATTTCCATTTTCCCCACAGTCGGAGACCATAGGTCCAATGATGGGTTTGATGAGAGATTTATACATAAGTAGTTTGACATTTAGGTTTGTTTGTTTGTTATTGACTGGTAAAGATTTAAGCATACGAAGTCGTAGATTTAACTGAAGTCTTTTTACACGTGTACGTTGCGCATTATGCTATATAGCATAAACATCATATCGACTACAACTAACCGACGACCAACATCAAAGCCCGCAGTCGTTTTCGCGTTCAATTTAGTATAATATACCATTATTACCGTCGGGTGTCTTATAAGCCTGCGTGTGACGTTATCGTGGTGTATGTGTGTGTGTGTGTGTGTGTGTGTGTGTGTGTGTGTGTGTGTGTGTGTGTGTGTGTGTGTGCGTCACACGCACGCAATAATAATACCGCACGAAGAACGCCGACTGTACGCGGAATACGAATGAACGGCAGTCGCGAGACGTGTGGGGATTCGTAGATTTCGTTTGCGAGCCTATAATAATATGCCGTCGGCTCGGGGCTATTTGCACACGCGATAGACGTAATCCAATCCGCCGCGGGCGAGCCGAGCCGACGACGCCGGTCGTCATCGATCGATCTGTCCTGTTTCCTGGACTCATTCGTACCGTACGATCTTAGATCTTCCGAGGGCCGTACGGCGTACGACGATAATATTACGTGTCGTGTGCATAACTATCTAAACTTGTTAATGGTGAATTTGACGCCCCCCTGTCCTCCTATCCAAAGTAATAATATCAGAGTTCCTGCTTATTGTTCCAGATCCTCTTTCCCATTTCATATTCCTTTTAGCCGCTGTAATTACTTAACTAATCCCCCTATACTTCGTATGATGAAACTGGCCAATGAGGACCCACGATTCCTTAGCATTTAGTCTACATATTGTCTTTCTTTATAAAATATGTGTAATTTATTTTTTTTTCTTTCGAATTATTGTCAACGAAATCTATGCTCGTCCCGTATTTAATATAAATAAATAAATAAATAACAGTTCTGTACACTACGCGTGAGAATAACGATATATTAAATCGTACGAAATACGCGCGATCCCGTCTCCTCGCTTCCTCGTCATCCCGGCCACGTACACGCACTCGTTTAGTAAACTTCCCCCCCCCCCAATGTGAAAACTCGAAATACGATCATAATTTAAGCGATGGCGACGGACGAACACGTCGACACGTATAGGGAGACCGTTTTATTTGACGAGGTACTCGAATTATTAGTCACGGCTGCAGTCTGCATCACGAAACGGTCCGAACGTCCGTCGTCCAACCCCAACCGAATGTTAAAATAGTACACTCTGTCGTGTACACACGCGACAGTGTGCCGCCGCCCTTTAATCAACGCGTCGCCATGTATATCAACATAAAATATCATGTTGAATAAAATACGCATGACTGACGATGTCGTGTCCGCACGCATGTGTGTGTGTGTGTGTGTGCGTGTTTGTGAGTTATACATCTCAGCGTGAAGACTATTTTCAAAATGTAAATTACATTTTGAAACCGAGTTTTTAAAGTGCTATTTAAATAAACGTCATGTATACAGGTTGTTTTATGACAATAATTTAGTATACCATCATAAAACAATATGTTTGGTGACACAGTGCACACCTATTTGTATTTGTAATAGTACAGCATTCGAATACCTAGTAAAAGTCGAATATGTAGTTTTTTGTTTTTTTTTTTTTTTGTTTATAAAGAAACACTACAGATAAAAATAAATCTCAATGTATACACATTTGCATTTAATGTAGGAGTTATCTCAACGCATATTTGTTTTTGAATTTGAGATTTATTTTTCCTTATAGGCTTACGCGATAATATATCCATTGTAAACTCACTGCGAGTAGGCTTATAAGCTTTATTGATTGTTAGACAATATATTTATGTAATAATTTATTGGAAATTCACAAAACTGTATTATTCTTTGAATAGTCGTTCGAGTTCCATTGTAAGTGGATTTTCAAATACTTTTTATTTGAATATTTCAAACTGTTATAGGCTCTGTGTGTACAATTGAAGACTATTATACATAAGTAAATGTTATTGCGGAAGGGCCCTTGACGCTTCTCGTGTCTCGTTCAATAATAATAATAATAATAATAATAATAATAATAATAATGACTATAACAACGCAGGACTGCGTAAATAATAAAATAGCGACTACAAAGATGTCGAACAGACGGCCCGCCCGATATTATTGTACTTTCATGACGAATTATTTATTTTCACTTAACACCATAAATCCGTCGAACGCATAAATACGGGTATATAATATTTTTTTAACAATCACCGTTTTCCAGGTGCAGTTATAACATCGACGGTTGTGCAAACGTGAGAAATCTTTGAAAAACTTCTTATCGTGTGCATGTATTATATCTATCCACGTTCGTGAATAATACATACGTTACATTTCATACAACTCGTATGACGTATACAGATACATTTATTATTCTTTTTTATTCGAACGTCGATTTTTATTTCGAATTTCTTATATGTACAAAACTATTCACGTTTCCGAACATAAAACTACTACTACTACTACTACTCCCAAACAACGGGTAACGTTTGTGTATAATTATTTCGATTTATATTACATCGGCACTTTACACTTCCAATGCCACTAAAACGTCGAGCCCTTAGACATTTAACGACGTGAAACCATTCGCTTCGCACGGTTCGGAGTAATAATGCGTTCGACATATAGGCGCGCACACAAAAACACACACACACACACACACACACACACACACACACACACACACTCGAACCTCACCCACATACAGTTCATTAAATAAAAACACACACACGCCCTTATATCGCGCAGCTGCGTGCAAACATCTTGTGCCTCAGAGTTGCGTCTTTTTCTCCACCGCGTCCTAAACATATGTACACGAATATGGCGGATGGAAAAAAAATTATCGTTTAAACTCTCGGGATTATACATATATTGTAGAGTGTGTAAACAAGCACGAGCAAATGATTTTATTGTTTGAGCTTCGTTTCGACGAGGGAAAAAAGAGAAGACCGACCGACATTCGTTCGTCCAACATATACGCGGTGAGTTAGCAATCGTTTTAGCAATTTTATCGCATAAATATTCAATAGAGTAAAATGCATAAAGTATGAAAGTTTTTTTTATCTAGGGAAATCTGGAATTACGAATACGTTTTATATTTTTGAATTACGTTTAATGAGTAGTTTTCGGGGTCAGCTTTTGTATATAAAACGGGGACCTATATTTTCCGTCAATACAATGTAAAGGTATTTTTCGTAGTGAACGTCAGTGATTTAAATATATTATAATGGACTAGGTTTCAACCGGATTTTCCGGAATTTTATGGCTTCGTATTTTTAAATTTATTATGATAGCACCCTCTACCACACGGGCCATGCATCGCACCGTGATATCAATACAATTTCTAAAACATAAAATCAGTCAAACTTGGATTATTCCATTAATTAATGTTTTTCGTCTATCAGAATTTACTAGAAAAATACCTTTACGTTGTTTGAGAAAAACAATACGGGTTACGTTTTGATTTAAAAAAAAAAGTCAACCTCCAAAACCATCTTAAGGGTTAATTGAGAAATATGAAAATCACTAATCATTTTAGATTTAGCTAAAAAAAAATAAAAGTCTCGTGTCAAACATTTTATTTCGTTTTGAATATTTGTACCGTTTAAGTGCAGTAACTCGATCACCTGAATCACCCTGTATATACGGGTGTGGCGCCGCTCTGCAGGCGAAAGATTTTAATTTACGACCGAGTGGATCGCGCCGGGGCCGGGCTGTCGTTAATCCACGAAAACATAAACCCGTGTGATAAAACCGCGGCGGTAAACAATTAGAATAAGACGACGGAAATGTCGATAAAATCCGTTTCACCGTAATTCGACGGAATCGAATCTATAATATGTAATATCTCGGACGATCTCTGACCGTCGTATGCGTCCGCGGGACACTTTTCCCTCGGTCGGACACACCCGAGACGTACCTACACGTGGTCAACATCCACCGTATTATTATTATCATTATGACCGTCGTACACGTAGCAGCAGCCGCCGCGGCCGGGTCTCACACGTATTACATTATAGACGTGTCCATATAACGTACGTATTATTAATATTATTATTATTATTATTATACACCGGCCGCGTGAACCGATTATCCGACTGGTCCTTCGAGACTCCCTCGGTCTCCGTCACCGCCGACCGCAACACGGAAACTCGCACGGCGTCGCGTATACGAATGAGATGTTATGCGATCGACGCGACGGCGTAGATAGGACTGTAAGAATATAATATTAAAAAGTAGTTGTTTTTTTTTAAATATATTTATGTATATAAATACAGTAAAACCTATAAACACCGGACACTCTTAGTCGCTAAAATATTGTCCGTTATTTAGGAGGTGTTCGCTTATAAGAGGGAACAATAAAAGAGGTGAAAAAAAGCTCCATAAATACATCCATTATTTTTGGCGGTCAGGTTTCACTGTATATATCAGTGGTTTCAAACTTTTTTTCGACCACGGCACACTTCGCCCTTCACAAAATTTCCACGGCACACTATGACCTCTAATTTTAATATTCTAAAAAATTACATTAACGATACATTTTATTAGGATCCAATTATTATCTAACATAACTTATCTTGGTCACTTTCTTACTGCAAACCTTCGATTTATCAATATTATGCACTTAAATATTGCAGATCACAACGGTTGTACGCATTCATTTTCGTACATCATAATTATTCAATTCAATCGGTCATTTATGAAAAAAAAAAATGTTCAAAACACCGCGGCACACCTTGTGAATGCACGCGGCACACCAGTGTGCCACGGCATCCGGTTTGAAAACCTCTGGTATATATATATATGTTACGGGCAATATGTATAATTTGGGCATTATATACAATGCCCGGGCATTATAGAAAATGCCCGTCGAATATTGGGCAATATAGACAATGATATATAAAAAGATAATATATACGAAATAGGGACTAAAGAAGGCCGTCTGTCAACTTTTTACAGCAGAAATCAGTTTGTAATTTGCAAAGAAAAATTTTTGGAAGTTAAGGATGTGCCACAAACAAAAATTTCACTCCGAGAGGCCGCACGGAAATTATCTATTTTGGGTGGTCAGGGATACGAACGATGTACGTGTTCACAAAAGTGCAAAACAAGGAAGTGCAAATGCAAAGCAGTGGAACGACTTTGCACATCAAAATGCCACGGAAGCAGTACATGCGAAAATAAATGAAAAACAATAATTTACAGTAATATAAATTTATCGTACAAATATATTATAATAATTATCTAATAATAAAATCTTATAAGTATCTAATTAGTACTCTAATTATTTATGAATTAATTAAATTACTGTATAGTAAAACAATAAAATCTAATAAAACATTATATTATAATATATCACTGTCCACATTGCCCAATATACGACGGGCATTTTCTATAGTGCCCGGGCATTTTCTATAAAGCCCGGTCATTGTAGATAATGCCCAAATTGTACATATTGCCCGTAACATATATATATATATTATATATGTCAGAATTAATAATAATAATGACACGGGGGTCGCCTGAGACGTTTTCGCAATCGCGAGCGTTCTACGAAATAAAATATGATCAGAAGACGGTGATTTTATTGGGTTATTGGTTGCGTGTCGATAGTTTTATTTATTTTTTATGCGTTTATATAGTTCATTCCACGGCCCGCTGTCACTAAGGCTCGGACCACACTGATATTTCATTTGCGCGTTTACGTAAGAAAACCAAACGTGTACTACAATGTCGTTGCGGTACGGTCTGGAATTTACCATTTGTTAATAGAATGATAATGGAACGGTGGCAGTTTGTACGCAAAAAGTGTGTTTGACATTATAGTTATGATTTAAATATTGAAACACGATTTGTGTATTTTTATTAAAAAAATACCAACTGTCTGAGCGAAGGCATTGAGAAAATTTATAATATTTTATCGTTGAGCACTTTGTGCGCTGTTATCTTTTGACGGTCGTTATTTTGAATCGTTGCGATCCATTACGGTAAACGCCTACACATAAACTCGTACAAATTGGAAAACTACCTGCGCGGATTAATCGGTTTAACGTGAAAAAAAACGTATTTTTGTACTCGCTAAACAAATACGAGTGCACATATTTTATAAAATAATTTAATATACATACATACGTGCGTACGCTGTTAAGTCTATACATGTACACACGCACGATGCACGTTTGTTTGGTTAATGAGTAGTTTTCGTTAAACATTTCGATGTGTATTTGGTCGTCGTCGAGGGCGTGCGTATAACGAGATAACGACGTGATTGAAGAGAGTGTACTTACGGACGCGCAAAGAGAGTGCTGTGTCGGAGTCACAGTTGTGGAGGGCACAAAAAAAAAAAAAACAAAATAATAACGATAGTAAATAAATAAACTAAAAAAAAAAAAATGAAAATAAAATCCATAGAAAATTAAGATAATTTGAACTCGTTGAAACCGTTGAAGAGGTCGAGATAATGAGGAAAGTGTTTTGGACGTAAACGAAAGGGAACACCGGGACCGCGCGGAAGGGGAGCTCGGGTGGAACGAAAAAGAGAAAAAAAACACGACGGCCGGCGAACCGGAAGGAAAAACAATGGAAACCTATTTAAAATTAAGCGAACGAAGCAGACGACGTGAATATTTTTGCATATTCAACAGATTTTTATTATCCAAAACCGATATCTATATCTATACATTTACGTCTTTTGTAAATACCATGTGCCGGCATGGAAACTCTTTGGAAAACCGCCAACACACGCACACACACACACGCGCGCGCGCGCGCTCGCACACTCGCACGTGTATACATTTCGAAGGGGAAAAAGAACTCTCATTAGTTATAACGTTGTACATCGTATACACTGTGCGTACGCGGTACACGAATAAAGGGTTTTAGGCGGCAGCGGCGGCGTTTGAGGGGTAAACTTTGTTTCGCGTCTACTGACAGAGTAAAATTATTATTTTCATTATTGATATTTTTTTTATTTATTTATTTTTTTTTTTGTTTCCCCCCGTCCGTACAGCCGAGCGCATTTTAACTTCCATTTGTGCGCGCGGTTTGTTCCGGGCGTTTCACGAGACCGCAAAGAAAACACGTGGTCGTTATTTCGACATTTTAGCGCGAGTGCCGCGAGACGACACAAATGGGAAACGACTGAAAACTCGGTCCACCGATAAGTGTAACACATTTTGATTTCCAGCTTTGTCGTCTGCTTTGTTTTTTTTTCTTTTCCTTCTCCGTATTAGTTATTTTCCAAACGACCTGTTATCGCGGCGGTCCCGGCACATCGCGCTCATAATCCTATCGCACGTCTTCGCACGATCTACCATAGACCATTAGGTGTGCACACGTTTAACGTCCGACATAAACTCTACTCGTCCGTCCCCCGAACAATACTTCGCATGAGCGCACGTGGCCGTGAGAGTTCATTATAAACGATACAAGACATGACTTAGGGTGGACTGTGCGCACAAACTACCAGGGGCGTCCCTAGACATTTTTCAGGGGGGGAAGGCGAACCTATTTTTTAAATCGATATATTATTATACCTACGTACCTATTATTAATAATAACAAATAAATACAATTGTACAATGAAATATTATAATTATATTACACATATTCATAATAGTAATAATAATAATAATAATAAATAAGTACAGTTATACAATAAAATCTATTTTTCGTTTGTTTTTTGCAAATCGGTCAATTATATTATTTATGTCTACATCTATATTTCTATTCACATGCATTATAGCCAGTCCAGTCAATCTGGCTTGCCCCATTTGGCTCCTTAACCAAGTTTTTAATTTGAAAATCATGAAATAATTAGCAAGCAATTAGGTAAAAGCAAACAACTAATGACTACCGCTTTGTGGCCAAATACCAAATAATTAGTAGTTATTATCTTTTAGTTTATTATCTTTGTGGAGATTTAGTTTTTTCTACTTAGGTATAACTATAAATTACAATTTTGATCATTAAAATGTTGTTTTGATATAATAGTAATTTCATACATTCAAAATTTTTATGGGGGGGCGAACGCCTCTTCGCTCCTCTCGGGGACGCGCCTTATATAATATATATATTGTGTGTGTGTGTGTGTGTGTGTGTGTGTGTGTGTGTGCGTGTGTGTGTGTGTGTTTGTGTGTGTGTGTGTGCGCGCGCGCGCGCCAGCATGCGTTCGAAACGTTTGTGTTCATTACGTTTTATTCCGAAGAAATCCAATTTCTGCAGATAAAACGATATAATGCGGTTTTTATTTCCAGAAATGTGCCGTAGGCGTAATCGAGTTGTCTACGGGCAGCGGTGTTTTTATAGAATTTTGTTCTGGTCCGAAAGCTTTTGATACGGCATTAAGGGATTGGAGCGAAACGAAAAGACGCGATAGGAAGTCCGCCCGGTTTGCACCGATCATCCGACTGGTCTAATACAAATTGGCTCCATTGTCTAATACACCGTGTATTCTTAATGCCGATACGTATAATATACTATGTACAAATTATATATAAATGTATAACGTATCCGTGCGAGCATGTATTGATACTTATCGCTTTCGTAGAATAATTGGTATAACTGTACTTGAAAAAATAGAAAAACCGTATACGTCGTCTTTGTGTTTTCAATTACTGTCTCGGTGATTCGGAACGGTCCGTGCCGTTGGTCCGATAACGTGTATAATCACATTATGAGTAATACAATATCTATTATTTGATCTCCCTTAAATCACACATCAGTCGGACGAGCGGGCGTGCTCTCACTCGATCGAATATATTATTTACGTTGTCGTTATCCTTCGGGCAATTTTAAGGGGTCCCGACGGCGTGGGCGACGTTGGAGAAAAACGTAAATCGGAAAATCCAGGAGACGTACCGGAACTTTTCGAGAGAAAATCACAATTATTGACCGTCTCCGACGTCGTCTGCGTCGTATGATTTTCCACCGTCGATGACAACAATGAAATACTTAAAAAAACGATGTACGAAATACGTATAAATTTAGTGGATTTACAGTGTTGGGACTATACTGTACGGCGTGATGTAAATAAATAAAATACACCATGTGATGCAAATAAACATATGTGTACAATTTGATATCTCAAACACAATTATAAAAAAAAAATAAAATATATATATTTTGAATTTTTCGAAATTAAAATAATTTCAAAACGTCCGTGTGCACAATAGAAACCGAGTTGATTGATATTAAACGTGTATGTACACTGTGCGGGAAAAACTCCATCTGCGGTCCGTCGTTTGCAGCGAGCGTCAACGTCAACCGCAGGGATTGAAAATTGAAGTGGTGACGTATAAAATTATGACGATTTAATCGCGTGTTATAATAATGTATGTCGGTTCGTATTGATCAGAGCATATGTATAATACATGTATGATTATGATTTTGTTTTTTTGTACAAGAGGAGCAAACGTTATCTTTTCACCGGATATTCAACCGTATCACAATTAAATTAAAAACTCAAAAACAAAAAAAACTAATGCGTGTTCGTACTAACACTGTGTTCACTACCCCGGGGGAAGGGATTAGAGATCGATTCGCGGTTTGGCGCGAGTACGATCGTGGCGTGCTATAAAGGGTCACTATTATGAGATATTGGTATATCCGAGAAAAAACCAGAGCCTTTAATAATTAAATTAATCTAACAAAAAAAAAAAAAAAAAAAAAAAAAAAAATTTACGTCGTCTCGGCGTAACTATCACTAATGTACATTAGTTAGCAAATTCATCATACTATTTAAATTTATATTAATTAATAATCATGTTAAAATTGTTAAAAACGTACCATCCTTTGTAATATCAATAGATGTAGATAGCCAAGGCTAGGAACATCTTATTGTATCTAATTAAATAAAAAAAAAAAAACAAAAAACAAAAAACAAAAAAAAAAAATGAGTTTATTGTATAAATACCGAGAACAACGTCGTATAAATCGATTTCCAATCGGATAGAAAGAGTCGTACGAAAGAGATAGTTCAACAGTTTTTAACATTTTCCCAACATCATAAAACAACGTGTGTAACAGGCGATCAGTATTTACATTAATTGATGTATAAATAAAAAACCATTTCGAGCGTATGTATGATGAAATAATTAAAACATTTTCCGGATCCGCGTCGATTTTTCGTAAAAAAAAAAAAAAAAAAATCAATTGTTAAGTACACAAATACAATAATTATTTTGGACGATAATAATATGACGGTAACACTCGGACGAATAACGATAAATAGCGTAGAACGCGGCGTAAGTATATTATTCTACATCGTTCGCTACGTTGTGATAAATGATTGTATATTTATATGGCAAAACAAACGCTCGTAAGTGGCCCACTCGCTGCACCGTTTATGCGAGTGTTATAAAAAACGATGTTTGTACAGAGTTACCGGCCGGTGTTGGCCATTAGCTAGTCAAACATACTCGATCATATCTAGACGATTCACACTGGAAGTCGAAACCGACATTTTACCCGTCAGCAATGTAACTATCAAACCGTGAAAACGATTTCGTAATTTCAAGCGGTATGACCGAGGATTAATGTTGCGCCCGCCAAACTCAGAACTTCTATCGCATTCGTATTATTTTTTTTTTAAACTTCGTTTTAACTGCTAAACGATTATTTGAAAACACCCAGTGTGTTGAAACATTTTAAAGTATAATAAATTTGATTTTAATTGAATACAGGGTAAAAAAAAAACCACAACGATTTTTTTTTTTTTTTGTTATACCTATTACAAATAGTCGTGTATCCTCTTCGCGACCATTGCCACGCGGGCTATTGTACTCAAACAACTATTATTTATAAACCCGCGCGCGTCATATCATACAGGATGACATAGAATTTACTTTTAAGCAATTTTGTCATGAAAATACTCAAAATAGAAAACGCCGTACACGGTTTACCATTTATTTTTTATTTTTACGTAAAACATTCTAACATGGTTTACACATTTTATATCATTTTTAACCCTTAAAAGGTAGTCACGAGGGTCGACTAATTGAAATCAAATGGGAGAGCATATGCTTTTTCCGTGATCAAGTTATACGTATAGATATTTTACTTATACATTTTAGTAATTGTAAACCATTAATTGATGATAAACTCTATGTGTTTGAGAACGATTTAAAGTTTTTAGAAGTTACACCATGAATTATGAACGTGTTGTAATCCGCGTGAGCAGTGTGGCAGTACGTTACGCTCTCTTACGGAGTTGTTATCAAAAACTTTGAATCTCTATTAAACGTGAAGTTTTACAATGATTTATTTTTTTCAACAGTTAAAATTTATTTCGTAAATGTTTTCACGTTATTCAATCACGAAAAGTGTTTATTTTGCCGTTGTGTTTTCGAAAATCAATCATGAATTCACTTCACGCGGGTAGTAAAACAAAATATAAAATATGTAAATAGTTTCAGAATTTTTAATCGAAAAATCCTCGAAATCGTACGTTTTTTTTTTTTACTTTGAATTTTTATCTACGATACAATCGCTGAAACATTAATTTCGAAACACTCTGTATGTTACACGAGCACGTAACTGTATCGTGTTTAATATATATATAACATACGAGTGATGAGCATCGTGTGTCCTGGGGCGCCCTGTAACCGTGACGCGCCTAAAACAAAACTTGTTACCAAAAAAAAAAAATAATAATAATAATAAAAAAAACGGTTAGGTAAACCCTATTTAAGGCGAAAATAAATTATCACACACACACACACACACACACACACACACACACACACACACACACACACACACACACACACACACACACACTGGCGCGCGCTCGTGATGGGAGCGGGGCAGCTTCCCTGTTATTTTTTATTTATTTTTCGTTCTAGGAAAAACTCGTCTCACCAGCACTCGGTCGGTAGGCGTGATGGCTGGGGCGACGACGGCGCTGCGAGGCCCCCGGGGCTCCGTGACGGTTGAACAATACGAGCGGCCGTGGAAGCGACGACGACGATGAGGTGCGTACGAATCGTTTTTTATTCTCTCTCCTCCCCTATTCCTCTTCTCACTGCGTCTTCCTGCACGACGACGGCGACGTCTGATCTCGTCTAGTTGCCACCCTTCCCCACATCTCGCCGGATTTCTCGAGACTTAGTTGATTTTTCCACGCGAACTTCGTAATATTACATCTTAAAAACAGCGATCCGAGAAAAAATCGATTTAAAAAATGTAAAAATAAAGCTATACGCGGCGTAAGTATGTGCTAGACACGTTTTTAATCGTTGGTCTTCGACTCGAATAGTTCAATTTGTTTTCGACTTACATTTTATAAAGGCATTAAAAAAAAAAAAAGAAAAAAACAAGTGCATTTAGATGTATCTGATTTTTTATAATCCTTAAGAACAACAAGACCTAATACTAAAAACATTCATTTAGTCTGACGAAAATAAATACTTACGGTCGCCGTGACCTAAGAACTCTATAAATATGAAACTCAAATTGACTCACCCTCTTTGTTATCTCAACTTACTTTAAAGCCCCATCTCGTCTCATGCATCATTCTGTTCCTTTCCATATCCCGACGTTTCGAACAAATTATTCAGTTAACCAACCTCTTCTTCGCTGCATGCAAAAAGCAAACTCGGACCACTCCTTCTCTTTTTTATAGATAAATTGTTATTCTCTTCATTTTTGTCGATTTCTAAAACTGTTAATCATTATCCATTTAATTGTATACACTACATAATTTGTACCTATCACTATTTAATATTGTATCATTATTAAAATTGTAAAAGCTGTATGGCGTATATAAATATAAATAAATATCACTCGAAACCTCAGACGTATGCGATAAACGAGATCGCTAAGTTCCCAATCTTGATTACTGCGTAAAAAATTGAAGCCGCTTAATATCAGTCGTAATTATCAGGCCACTCGTACGCCTGTGCTTCATAACGTCACAACGAATAAATTGTTTAAATTGTCATTAATCATATCACGTTATTGAATTCTAAGCTGTCGACTTACCGGTAAAGTGTCCTTAATGATTTACGTCAAAAATATTTAAAATATCTTTTTGACCCACTCAAAATTGCGAAAGGACTTTGCGCGTAATTTATCACTAGTGTTAGCAATCTGAAGTGAATTTGTAGGAAAGCAATTTTTTTTTAGCCGGTTAACAAACGTAGTTTTGAAAAAAAAAACATTAAGTCATGTTCTAAATAATTCTATTTCGAAACTTTTATTTGCATTATTATACATTGTGATATATCGACGTTTTTAAATATTTAGGTCATTTTTATATTTTTTTTAAAAGTAATTTCAGTCATTTATCATTATTTAAACACACATATTTTTTACTTTCGTATTTTCGTATGCTATTTAAATAAATTGTTTAGTTTTCATCTGCGTAAAATGGATACGAATATAAATATTTAAATACGACTTTTTTTTTTTTTTACCAGTTACACGAAAATTTCTTTAATTTTCGACATTTTTACGTTTGTTGCATTTTAAAAACAACTCGAAACGCGCTTTATACAACATTTTTAGGGATTTTAAAATAGTTCTTTCCGGTTTTATAGTGCGTTTAATTCACAACCCTAATTAATACGACCCGACGGCGCGGCGTAGTCGGTTTTCGGCAACGACTTCTGGAATACGAACAACGGAACATAACAATATATGCGAGCGTGCACGGTGGAAGAAATCCCACACGCCCGCCGCGACGCGCACCCGACGTTTTACCCGTACGCCCTCGTCTGAATAATACGACGTCGTTGTTTGCGTTCGAATTCCGAACGGAGTGAGGAACTTTTATTTATTATTATTACTATTATTGTTATTTTTTTTTTTTACTCTCCCAACAAATCATAAGTTTCGTATTGTTATTATTATGCGTTCTCGGCCGCCTCGATTTCATTCCGAAAAACTTTACACTGTGAACTTTGCGCGCTGGCTCTATACCCGGAAACTTTAAATAGTACAATATTTTTATTTGTTTTTTTTTTTGTTCACCTCCTCAAATTATCGGTGAAACGACGACGGGAGTAACATTAAAGCTTAAATTTGTTTTTGAAAATATCCGAGAAGATTATTCTGTTGACATCTTTGCGCGACGCCTCTTATTGTTTCGTTATAACTGATTTTCGGTTTATTTTAATTTTTTTGTTTTTTAAATTTATCTCATCGAAGCAACGTTTGTGATGAACGTCAATAATAACTATCCACGACGAAACGTTTGGAAAATCGTTTACATATGTACGTCACGTGTCTACGCACGTTTATCGGACGTTTTCCGTGTCGGAAAAACAAAACGGTATCGTATACTATCGCTTTCCTTCGACAGCTTTTAACAGCCACGCGGTCGCCTTCGCCAAACGACTTTTTCACAAATCCGTAATATATCATAATTACACCACGCCATAACGAATTGCAAACACGACCCCGCGAATACGATAAAACCATAAAATCATAATTGTATGTAATTTATGACGCACACGTGTCACAGCGTAAAAGGCCGATAGAAACGATATTAATAATAATAACAACAACAATACGGTTTGAATGATATTAACGAATTTATTTAGAGTTAAGAAGAAAAAAAAAAAATAAATGAAACGGTACCTCGGCGTCGTTATTATTTGATACGGTGCTTGTTAAAATAATCACTACACTATTACACGAACGAAAAAAAAAAACAGACGGTCGCCGTGCGTGAGCGTCCGTACGATCCTTTAAATATACATACGTACGACGGCGCTCGTTTTTCGAAAACGCATCATATGCATAAATTATAACTTGATGCGGATAATAACGTCGTCGTGTGTATAATCTGACGGACGCAATGCTTTCGTAAACGTAATCGTGTTTTGTGCCGTAGGACGGACGGCGCACCGCGGGTAGGTAAATATACACGACTACTACGTTATCGTGACGAATTGATAATAACACGAGGCTCGCGAGCGCGTGCGTGCGTGTGTGTGTGTGTGTGTGTGTGTGTGTGTGTGTGTGTGTGTGTGTGTGTGTGTGTGTGTGTGTGTGTGTGTGTGTGTGTGTGTGTGTGTGTTGTAGACATCGTCAAAAGTGGTGTACGTACGGGCGATTAAGTAGGTGGAAGGGGAGCGGGGTGTAAGTGTCGGATAGAGACCACGACGCGGGCTCATCCCGAAATCACGGTCCTCCGACCAGGTGTGATCGGTCAATTTATTATATTATAAATTTAATTATATTATATACCGGGAAAAGAATTCGAGTTGTGGTGTGTCGTAGAGAAGATTTCGGGCATCCGACCCGGCGATGCGGAGGAGTCGTCGTGGTAACGCTACGTTGAAATGTACGTTAGGCGTGGTCGTAGCGAGCAGAGAAACGCGAGCCGCGCCGTAGAACAACGAGCACGCGAGAGCGGTACACATCGAGACCGAATAATGGTGATAATAAAAGTTCACGACCGTCCCTCGTCCATTAGAAAATAGATTAGATTTCAAACGCAAAACGATTCGAAACATTAAACGTTGTAAGAATCGAAAACTTTTTAAGTATTTTAATTTCATCTCGCCGAATAGCGATTTTCGAGTTAAGTTTTTTCATCGCTCACGAGTAAAAATGATTTACACTTTACAAAAACAGTCGGCGCTGTTCATGGAATATATGGATATAGTGCTCGAATTGAGGGGACGCAGGGGGACGAAGCTCCTCTTCGATTTTTTAATATTTTGAGCTCACCCCTCCCAATTACTTTAACGCACATTTTATTCAATATTAATGATCAAAATTTTATACAATTTTAATTTTCAAAGATATTTTTCTTTCGACTTAGTGGCAAATCGGTCAATTATTTCCAATGACTTATAACTATGTTGCACGTTAAAGCGAAATAATTGAATATCTTTACGATTTATTTTTTTCAAATATTTTCCAATGTTACTCAGTTAGAGTTGTATATTATATAAAATAAAGATCAATTATTATTTAGCTTTAACGAAATTTTTCAAATCATTTTTGTAATCTACGGGGGGCTAACATCGTAACAAGATGGGGGTCTTATCCCCCATAGTCACCCCCTAATTACGCAACTTATTCGTGCGAATGTATAATATTATTACGATTATAAATTATGCATTCAGCTAATCAAAGCTATTCACCGCTATGGTATATATATAAATATAAATTACACGATACAAATGTAACGTAAATATACTTAAGCCTTTAAACTATTCTGATTGGTACGCGTTTTAATTCGGGAAGTAACGAGACGCGTTTTCTTCGCGGTTCACTGACACAACGATTTACTGACTACACGAAATACCTAATACGAATAATAATAGTTTGTATAAACGTATGTATGTTTTAACGATATGGATGTTGATCATATTAAAACAGAGGTCTTCAATCGTCATAGAAACGATCGAAATTAACATAAATATAATGACATTACGCATGATCGGTCGATCGGATTAGTTTTGATTCGGTTTTTGGTACAAAGTGGTTTCGCGAATTCATTTTAACAATATATTAGCATACGATATTTTTTAAATATGGCATTTCAACAGAAAATTACAAACATTATTGGTAATAAGTTCGTTTACAATTAATTGTTGATCCGAATTATAACTAGGTACTCGCGGAAACAGACAGCCAATGAAAATATTTATAGTTCTCTGTAGTCGATTTCCAAACCAATTAGCATTATGCGAGAAACGTACAATAGTTTTGATGACCAAAGCAGATATTGCGGGATGCGATTCGAGAACACAAACATGAAACTAAACGATGAAAAAAAAAACATCTTAGGAATCGACAAAAAACTAAAGAGTTTAACATTGTATCGTCGCTTGTTACGATTTACAGAGTATAATATCATTGTAAACATTTTACTCACAAAAGCGTCACAACGTTGTTCATTTGTTTGTACCCTGAAATTTGCTTAGTTTATATTATATTCGCACAGTTTATGGCTTGAGGAAAAGTGAAGCACATTGCTGTACACGAGGTGGAGAGCGAGTAAAGCGAGTAGCGGACGAAATAACAACTTGTATTTATACGTTTTTCACTGACTATTGTGAAAACAGAGATGCTTTTTTATGTTCAGACAACATCATTGGCAGCAAAACGTTGTTTTATATGGTCACATTTTAGTGTATTCGTATATTGTTACTTATCGAAAAATATATTCAATCAGTAAATTAACTTCCTTGATATCCTGGCAGTATTTCTGAAGAAAGAAAACTTTAAAATTATAAATCGTTTAATACGTATTTAGTTTATAGAATTAATAATATTTGATTAATGTTATCACAATATTATTTCCAAAATTATTGTTTCTTTACAACTGTTTTTTTTATTCAAAGTATAATAATAATTTAACCAAATTAAGTTGGTATAACATTTTGATGGTAATTTAGACCTAATGATTTATAATCAAAGAAAGACGTATATTTTCCTTCAAGACATAATTTTATAAGTTATTAAAATACAATTAATCTACACACATACACACACACACACACACACACACACACACACACACACACACACACACACACACACAAATATTTATACTTTAATCCTGTAGATTATCAAATAGTTTGTAATTGGCATTTCAGTGTAAGGCCAGAATGTATAGAAAAAAGGTGAAGTTTGATGATATTCAAAAGTTGACACCATAAATCTGCATCTACCGTCGCGACGTTTAATTTTTCGCGATTTCAAAACCCGTCATTTATCCTGTAATTATTTCCCCGTGCTCCCCTCTCGAACACGTCACTCGCCTCGACAACTGACACACAAATTATTATAAACTGCTTAAATCCGGCGGTGCGTAATTAAGCGTTAATATATTCGTGGATTTTTATCGTTATTATTATTATTATTTATATTTATATATTTTTTTTTTCATGCGTTCAAAATATATTATAATCCGTTCGCTCACGTAATTAAGGGCTTATATATTCATTTTTATTGTATGCGTTTCGAATGTTCCCGCGTGTGTTATTTATTTTCCGTCACGAACGCTTTATTCGCGATTTACATAATTTCCACGGACTAAACGCGACGCGCCGCCACCGACGGAAATTAATTAAACGAATATAACCGGTAGGACGGTTAGTGAGCAGTGAGGGCACGGAGTAGAAATGAAATAAAAATAACAAAGTGTGTGTATATATTTAATATATACATTTATATAAAAATAAAAAATAAACCAAAGTGGAAAAAAAGTCATAATTTTGCCCATCCAGCGGGTCGTGATTTCGGCGGACGACGCGAAAAGGTTTCGGGACAATAATACATAAAAGCTTTTGTGTGCGTTAAAAAACAGTATACGTCATATAGACCGTACTGCGATAGAGAGTGCGGAACGCAGAAATCGAAATCATTTTTTCTTCTTTACAATAATAAAAGTTAACGCTTTTTTTCGCGAACGTTTTTCTTTCTTTCTTTTTTTTTCTTTTCTTCGCCGCACAATAGTTCAATTTAAACGCACGCGCGCGCGGCGTCCCCTATAATTCTATCCCTGTTTCTTCCGTCCGCCCGGCCGCCGCCGCCGCCGTCACTGTCCAATTACCCACGCCGCCCGCCCGACGCACTCCTCTCTCCGCGCTCCCGTGGTCGTCGAGAGGTCCTATCATTTCGTCCCGGACAAATAACGTTTTTTCTCGGCGCCAACGCATATTTATCCGAACGCAATTATTGTTATTTATTCGTAAACCGAATCAATTATAACCGTAGCGATTACGAATCACGCCGACGACGTTCCGTTCGTCGTCGGAACGATCTCTGCGCAAACAACGTTACCGCGAACTCGCGCTAAACGCAAACGAACAAACAGAATTCGGTATTTTTTACTTATAAACGCGTTGGAATCGTGCACATTTATTCGACAGTACATTTTCGTTTGTTTATCGTTGTCGTTCGCGTGCACTGTACTTTGTGTAAATATACTATAGACTTGAGATCGGTAAATTTTTATCGCGTAAATTTACCGTAATATATGGTAAATTAACCAATTGTTTTTTTCACCGAAAAATCTAGCATGCGACACCTCAAATCAAACGTCTTTACGAGGTGAATATTCATAACATATCGGTGGAATGGAATCGTCGATGTTATACAAAACTCGAAACTTCAAACGTTCGATTTATAACTAGAGAAAAAGACAAAACTAAAAGATTAGAATTTATTTGTTTTTATTGATTTTATGTCGAGGTATATCGAATGAATCTGATTTGATTGGTTTACAGTTTATTTTATAGGTGCATATAGCCTATAGGTAATATTTATGTTCATAATTTAAAATAGGTACAAACAAAAGTCAATAATAGTATAATACACTGTTTATTCATCAAAGTCATATGTTAAATTTATAATACCATGAACACCCTGCTATCCAGTTAATAATAAAAACAAACGTCACACTAATTATAAATTCACGAAACAGAGGAAATGAAGATTTCCAAGGGAAGTCCTTATTGTGACATACAAAAATTATCAAAGTTTACCAAATTTACAGAATTTACGTAAATTTTCCTAGGTAAATTACAAAAAAAAAAAATTACGTAAATTTTACATTTCTAGTAAATACACGACGTATTGTATAAAGAATTTACTTTTTGCAGAGGATATTAAGCTGTAAGAGCTGGTAAAACTTAGAAAATAAAACGGTATAAAACATATAAGTTACCCATGATGCCGGTTAGAATGATGCCGGAGTTGAAAGTCAATGCCTAAAATGCATTAAGTTTTTAAAATATATAAAATATTCTTGTATCATATTATACTAAACGTTTTATTAGAATGGCCAATATACTTAGTCCTATCTAAATCAGATTTGTGATCCATGGCGAATGAAGCGTTTAATCTTTAATTATTTTCAATATTTAAATGTTTGAACATTTTGAAAATCAACAATAATCCAATCGTTGTCCTAAATAGGCACGAGGAGTACGGCTATTTTTCTAGGAGCAAAATCAACTCGTACATTATGTAAATTTGTAATAATTTTTCTATTAGGTGCTTCTAAGCGTTTTGCGAAAAAATGCCACGAAGGTTTCAATTTTTTATATTTTCCAATTACGAGTTTTTTCACAGTTATTTTGATACATATTCGTAGGGCGGTGTTATCTCAAAATTTTAATTTGATTTTTTTTTCCTTTATGATAAATTATTTTAAAATGCGCGTTTTTATTCAATTCGATCGTGTTTAAAAAACAAACAAAATCCAAAATTCTAAATCATAGCGAAAAAAACATAGTTTCAAATTATTAAAATTGAATCCGAACTTTTTTCGCAAAACCGTTTTAACGGTCGTTTTTTGCATCGCGCTCATCGTGTTTCTTAATCGCTTTTTAATTAATTTAGGTAAAATCGATCGAAACACTTTTACGGCGATGTAATTTAAACAAATGGAGATTTTTTTACGCGCGCTCACGTCGCTATCAACCCTGTACGAAACATAATATACATATGGATTGTATCCATGTACCGTTTCAAATATTATATAAATAATCATTTGTTTATAAATATTTATATATTATAAATACATTTATGAATATGGTTTTATGTATTTAACGAATTCGTGCGAAAAAACCACGTCATGTTATTTATTATTAATATTATACTAACCGTTTGCGATTTTTTTTTATATATATATTTTTTTTTAAATTTATTTACAATTATCATGGAGCGTATTATATTTGCTACGAGCAGATTTACTGAAAATATTTACACGGCATAAATTATTGGAGGAGAGAGAGAGACTGTCCAGTGATAGGTCCCTCACCGTTTACGTTCGATGGCGCATAGAAAATAAGACACCTGATAACAATGAAATCACGTCTGCCATCTCGTTAAACCACTGCACATTCACGCGTACGACCACTTTAGTGCGTATAATATTCCGGTCGTCGAATCGAAATTACATATTATTTCCGTGGATCCATAAATTACGTTAGTGATGTATGATCTAACATTCCGATGTACCTACACACAAAAAAAAACACACACACACACACACACACACACACACACACACACACACACACACACACACACACACACACACACACACACACACACACACACACACACACACACACACACACACACACTCGTTATCTTCTGTTGGTGTGCGTATACGAATCAAAACGCGTAACAGTCGCTCGTGTGTGCCGGTGGCTCGTTAGCGTTCTAAGCGCATTATTTGAACTCGCGTTACGATGCTCCATACGTCCCAGCGGGACCGATTTCTTCTTTTGGAAGTACCGCTCGCAGATGATGTATGGGTTTTCGTGAGAATTCACGCGGATTTAACTTGACCACGTGTTGTCGTTCTTATAATGTTATTACGTAACATGAATACGATGCTGCCGTGCCCGCGGTGTACCACTTTGGCCGGATGTGTTTTCGACGGTTTTCGTCGAAAAACCTCACGCGCGGCTTTGACCCGGGGCGTTACATCTCTTCATCTCTCGTTTGACGGAAATCAACAGAATTTTTTTCTCGTTACTCGCGTGCCATAAATCTACGAAAACGATTTCCATTAAAACAATTAATTAACTTAAATAACTATATTGATATACGGTATACTGCAATAGCCTTTTATTTTATTTGAGGAAAACGTTAATGATAAAGTTTACTAACCACGCGTCAAACTATATTTTACAAATGCGATAAATGATTTGAAAAACTATATTTCTTAAGTAACGAAAATTTAAAAATCTAGTTTCTTTTCAAATCGAAATACTTCAAGTTAACTTCGTGTTTCTCTTTGCGGAGTTTGTCAATGGCGCCGCTTTTTTAAGACTACCTGAAATGTATACATATTTTGCGCCGGAAAATTTAGGGCTGATAAAAAAGGTATTCATCTTTTGTGCCGGAGTATTTAGGGCTAACAAAAAAAGTATACATCTTTTGCTCCGGAGCGTTCAAGTTATCCTGAACGCCAAAAGAAGAAAAAATATAAAAACAATAAATTGGTTTTCATGTATTTATTTAATTAAAAAAACTTTTAAAAAATCTAAAAACAATACGTTTACCTTAATTAATTAATGCGTTTATATAATTATAAAAATTGAAACAAAAATTGCCATGGTGGTCAATTGTTTTCTAAAATCAAAAATTAATTAAGAATTTAAAAAGAAAAAAATGTATAGATTTATAGATTTTTTGTTACTTACCTTATTATTATTATTTTTTTGTGGTAGGGGTAGCTTGCAATTTTTTCGTAATCAAACATGGTTATACTTAAATTTAAATATTTGATTATATTTTACCCGGTCGGGTTAGGGAATATAATATAATAATATAAATTAGATGAATAAAATTATACCGGCGCAATTGATGAGTAACCTTTTTGTGTCCCTTAAAATTTTTATTTTACCTGCCAATTTTCGACGTGATTGACATATCCCCTGTCTTTGATCACCGTGTATTTTCCATCCTTGATTAATACAAGAAAAAAAAGTATATTTACAATAATCTGACGTTACGCTATTATAATATTTTAAGATACATCTGATTTCTACGGTCGTTCACGTTGTCATTGATAATATGAACGAATAAAAAATATTTCGAATATGTTTAGATATTGATTTTTCTTTGGCAGTAAATATTTTTATAATTAAAATCCGTATAAATGATATGCTAATGCGTTAATAATTGTTCTGCACGGTTTTCTTCGGAGAACCGTAAAATAATCGACTAAATGGAGAATAAATACGTATAATTACGATGACCAGCTACTTGTAGGTCGAGGGGGTGGAGACATTTAAGTCAAAGATAAGTTTAGTGGAAAAATAGCCTTGAAAGGTATAGTAGTTCTCTCTACGACGCCCACACGTCATTACCAAATGGTATTTTGTATTCATTAACAAATCACACACACACACACACACACGTCACACACACAGCATGCCCACATGCACACTCAGTTATTATATAGTAGCTAGCAGGGACAAACGCTGCAATTAATAGTTATGAAGTATAGTGTAATTATATTACCTGGAAATGAATGATTACATTTACGATTGAAGCTTGATAATGTTATGTTTTTGGACGATTCTCCTTCAAAACACTGCATATAATACGGACCGTATTCGTACACTATAAACGTAATGATTTCCTACAGCGTTACACCGTCGACCATATTTTGTCGTGGTGCATGTTTATTCGTCACGCCGCCGTGGAAAATGTGTTTTATTTTATTTTTTTTTTATACGCGAGACGCGCGAGAACAATGAGAACTAATTGCGACATAAACTCGTCGCATAATTAATACCGGAGAGCATTGTGTCGTATACGAGTCTCCGGCCGAGTTCCCAGTGTGTTGCAGCGTGTGGTTGTGTCTATATTATATTGAACGCGTACACGGAAAAACGAATGGGTAGCTTCAAAACTGGATGAAAAAAACTACCTAAAAGATCCTACAAAAAAGTCTCCTGGACACAATCTCCCTGGGAAAGGCCATGGGCTACCCTAAATCGCATTCGCACTGGACATGGTAGATGTAGCTGATACCTGATGCACAAATGGAACATGGCGCCAACCCCGAACTGCGAATGCGGCAACCCATACCAGACCATATCGCATATACTAACTGAATGTCCCATCAGGAAATTTAACGGTGAACCCGAAGACATGTTTAACGCTTCCCCAGAAGCTATTGAAAACCTAGACATTAAATTATAGTCGTCCGCTAAAAACATAATATATTCATATACATTGTTGTTATTGTTACTGTTATGCATATGTTTTATCTTTTCGCTTATTGTTTTGCCGATATAGCCTTATTAATGTTCTATTCTATCAATTATTATAATTATTATAAATATTATTACTTGTTTTCTGTTTGCCATACGAATAAATAAATTTAACGCGTGTGTACGCCGTACGAGTGTGTTTACCTTTGCGAGAAAACGTGACATCGTCGTCGCGGAAGACTATATTTTACACGCGTGTAGATGCCGTCGCGGACCGTTCGTATCGGAAAAAGAAAAACGAAACGAAACGTCTTACGTAACGTCATCGCGAGCGTTTGTGTCACGAGCCCATTTTTTCAGTTCGACCACACGACACGCTGTTATATTATATCGTATTATTTTACGTCATAACCACCGAGTCATCGGGCTGTTGTAACTACGTGGTATATGATGTTTTATCGTCGTGCGGAGACGGTGTGTTTTTTTTTCTTTCGCAATCGACCGGCACACCGAGTCGCGGACGTATATGATATCTCAAAAACTGTCGCGTCAACGATTCGTAAATCAATAACGTACAGCTTTCGACTCCGTGCAGACGTTTTGAGCCTAAACGTTTCGGTCACTGCGACGCGGCGGATGCTCTTGTATTAATAATATTTTTAATTTGAATTTTTCTCCACGACGACGACGCAAACTCGAACGAATGCGCGAATGCGAGCGAACGAAAAAGCCCGGAGAAAAAAAATAAAAGGAGCTAAAAAAAAAAAAAAAGAAAAATACGACGGGAAGAGACAAGGAGTGTAATACGAGAGAACGTGAAGCGTTCGAAACGGTTTTAATTTTTTTTTCGTTTTTCGTTTTTTTTTTTTTTTTTTTTACTCTAACGTTATAAGAAAATAATTCTTTATTAACTCTCATTCGGTCGTTTCCCAGAAAAATAATTTCTACACGGGTCGTAGTCCCGACGTTTTCCCCGCGACATCTGGAAAACGAATATAATATACGCCCGAGGCCTTCTCGTCCCCGCCATGTGACTGCACCCTGCGCGCCACCGCGGGCGCGAAGAGAATAATTCGGCTTGATAAAATATGTACGGTTTTCGTTCGGGAAATTATAATTCTTGAAGCGACGTGTTCTGCGGCCGAATCGTGGCGGTACGGCCGTAAAGTTTTTAAACGTCTGGCCCCGAAGTTTCGGGCATAAATTATCGTGAGAAACGCGTCGCGCGTGATGCTCCGCTGTAGTCTGACGAGGCTCCGCGGCCGCCACGTCGACTGACGCACGAAGACGATGAATTCTCTTATTCTGTCTCTGTCTCTCTCTCTCTGTCTATCTCTCTCTCTCTCTCTCTCTCTCGCCCTTTATCTCGATCCCGATCTGTTTCTCTCTCCAAAGGGTTTCCGTGTGCAGTTATTAAATTATTTCGAGATACGTGCGCGCTTCATCATGCATTTTATTATATTATATACGGCTTCGGACCTCGGACAGTCGTCGTACCGATTGACCGGAACACGTGTTGAATTTAATTCGAACGTCACCGGGAAAGATGCGTATCGCCGGCGTGCAGTGACGACGGTGAGGGTGTGTTTGACGGAGGCCACGGAGGCACGCGGCGGTGGCGGCGGTTGATTTCCATCGTGTCAATGGTCCCCGGCACGATAATAATAATAATTATCATTACACTAAGAATCGAACGGATGTTGTCGTTGATAACACACACGTGCGTGCGTGTGTTGAGCACAAATATTGCCGAATCAAAGCCCGAGAATAAAAGACTGATAAAAAACTTCAATTTTTTATCATAATTATCGTATTTAAATAATGTTTACATAATTCGTTTTTCAGCTATAAAAAACGGTGGTATATTTAATATTATTAGTAACTCAATAGCTGGTTATGTTGTATGGTGATGATGGTACATATGATTTGAATTTGTAATAAATATTTTGTGTTTTAAATTTACATGTGATATAATATTTATGGCTACATTAAAAAATATCCTGACTCAGTCTAATCTTGGAAAAAAAGTCGAAAACTGTCAGTATAATGGTATAAATACTTGGATTTATCACACTTATTATTATTTATTGCTAGTAGACCTAATAAAAATACACCGATACTTTTTTTATTTATTATAATAATGGAAAGCCGTAAATTATCTTTTTCTGGTTGTGATATTCCGATAGAGAAGTACCTGTTTTGTTGATTTCTCAGTCATGTTCTGTGATGTGAACGTTTTAAGTCCTCTTGTTCTAGGTATGATAATATATTTATATTATGATACGTGTTTTAAAATAAAATCGATGTTCTCGAATCGCTGCTACGAGTGAATAGTTTTATTGGACTTTTACCTTTTTTTTTTTTCACCAGACTTTTAGATAGGACACTCAGACACAAATATTGCGTGTTCGTTTTCGTATATTCCTCTGCAACTCACTTTGGAAATCTAGGTCTCGTTACGAACTTACGAGTATTAACCGATTGATTGTTTGTATAATAATATGCGGTATACAAATAGAATTTGAATACAAGCGTCTCTCGTTTTTTTTTTTTTAGATTCTGAACGGAGTGAAGAATGTATTGATTTTACAATGATGTGTGTTTTTTTTTTTTTTTTTTTTTTTATTTATTTATTTTTGTGTCTGTCGACACGATTTGGGGCAGTAAAAATGCTTCGATTGCCTTATATAGCAACTTTTCTGAAAGGAAATTGAATCTAGTTGGTACTTTGGGGGGTCAAAAGTTAAAAATTTTCAATATTTTTTTAACGCGCCGGGAAAAACCCTTAAAAAATGAGGGAAAAACGGTATATTTTACGCAAAACCAGTTTTCGACAAAATCAAATTTTTTATTTTGCTATAACTCAAAAACTAATCGATGTAAATACTTGAAATTTTCACCAAATGTTTAGATTAGCGTTCTCTATACACCGTTAAATTTTCAAAGTATTTTGACTTTTATTGAGCTAATTATAGACAATTGAAATTTTCAATTTTTTTAAGTATTTTTTTTTAAAATAACGATAAATTTTTTTTTTTTTGCCAGAAAATCTTGAAAATTTAATACAAGGTTTCTTATAAGTTGTTCCATAACTGATAAAAAAAAATCCAAAATCGTAAGTCACAATTTTTTTTTATAAGTGCTCAAAGTTCCAATTTATACGAAATATGTAAAAATTGCGAAAATTTGCAAATAATTTTGTTGTTGAAAAATCGTAAAATTTTTTTCTTTTATAACCAAGTTTTGAAAATTTGGTACAAGGTTTTTCATTCGTTTTTCTTCAATTATCTGCAAAAAAAACTCTACCGGATTCAGACAAAAAAATTTTATGAGTGTTTGAAATTTAAATTTTTACAAAAACACGTTAAACAACGGTTTAGCCTCAAACGATTTTTGCTATTTGTTTTTTTTTCAAAAAGTATAAGTTGTAGAAACTTGAAAAATTTATCAGTTGTTTATATTGGCATTTTCTTTATATAATTTTATTTTCAAAAGATTTCACTCATTTTTAATCAATTTATAGGCATTTGAAATATTCGATTTTTTTTATTTTTTTTTTTATAAATGTTGATAAAAAAAATGTAGCTCGGACGAAATACTTGAAAATTTAATAGAAGGGTCCACATAAGTTGTTCTAACTCCCATTCAAAAATTATAAAAATACATAGGCACAATTTTTTTTTATAAGCAGTTGAAGTTCAAAAATCGACAAAATTTGTCGAAATCACAAATTATGTCGTAGTTGAAAATGTATAAAAAATGTTCTACTCAAAGTTAAGAAATGAAAATGTATTACAAGGTTGTTCATAAGTTTTGCTTGCAAAAAGTATAAAAAATCTCACGATCGGTTCAATGAAACAATTTTAACGGGCGTCTGAAACTGTAATTTTTACAAAAATTCAAGCGATTTACTATAAACATATTATTCACTGACAATTCATCTTCGTTCAGAATCGTTTTTTTTTTATAATATAAAATAATGTCCTAATCTATCCTATAATGCCTAATCTATCAATACATCTCGTGTATCCCACCCAACTCCTGTATCTCTACCCATCACCATAATCTTGTCCGAGGAGCGGAGCGACGATGGACGAACTTCCACCACCATTGTCTTACCGGCTTTTTTTATGATTGCACTTCGAAAAAAATAACGAAAAAAATTGCATAATTGCCTGGAGTCAATTGTTTTGTCCTGTACAATTTATAATATGCGTACGCAAACATTTAATGATTGGTGGGCTCAGACCAGGGACGCCAAAGATATGTCACTCAGTGGGGGCAAAAAAAAAAACTTGTGACTCCTGAAGTACAACTATCAATTTTACGAGTAGGTACATAATAATATTATACTCGTAATTAATGGTAAAATGATTGTCGAAGAGTCGCTGAGTGCCCTAGTCGTGCGAGACCGACTTCATGTAAAAAAAACCGCCAATTTCGTAACTGACATGACAAATCTCAGGGCGGGGGGAAATGGCGCAGAAATGCTCGGTGTTGATTTACTACGTGGACTTCACTGTAGGCTTCAAGTTAATTACTTTTTGATTTGGTAAAACGTATACGCTACCTCGTCGTTAGCACATTATCGAATCAACGCAGCCGCGATAGAATCACTTTAAAAAAATAAATAAATACACGTATAATACAAATATTAAAAATACAGATGTATATGGACGCAAACTAAATTTTAGGATCTAACGTTACAAAATATTTACTTTATTATTTATATTGTATTGAATAATGATTATTTTGGGTTATCTTTTAGTTATACGCTTTGAAATATTAAATATCATCATTATTATTATTATTTTTTTTTTTACAACTTTTGTCACTTTGTTCTTATAATAAAATATTAAATAATTACAGTGTTGACGAAAAACCCTTGCCTAATTTTTCGCAGTCCATTTAAATGGTATAAAACCAATTTAGAAAATAAAGTTAACAATTTCACAGTATTCAATTTCACTGGAGAAATTGACGTTTAATCGGTAAAATATCGACGCGCACATATAATTATGTTTACTTATTTCGTTCGCAGTGCTTGAGAATGTCAATGTAATCTAAAATTCCATATTTATGTTGTATAGGAATTATACATATATATGTGTGTGTGTGTGTGTGTGTGTGTGTGTGTGTGTGTGTGTGTGTGTGTGTGTGTGTGTGCGTGTGGGGTTAAAAGCATAAAATAAATATTTTGATGAATTTCAATTAGACTTAATTCCACTGAAATTAGCTTTCAGACCACGGCCGTGTGACGCGGGGTGGTGGCGTGGACAACAATGGGAACGAACGACGGTCTCGCAGAACGCCGGATCGGCCGACTGTAATAATAATATAAATACGCGGTCCCCCGTCGCAATGACAATGAACGCGTATAATATTACAATTACCGAACGCAGTAAGTGCACTTTTGGGTTTACACGCACGTCGTACGGCTGTGTAACGTATATTCGGAACAATGGACTCGGCCGCAAAGCTCGTGTGCGCAAAGTTGGGTTTCAACCGCATCGCATGAATGATAAACGTGTTTGAAAGTAATTCCGTGTGCGTATAATACACACACACACACACACACACACACACACACACACACACACACACACACACACACACACACACACACACACACACACACACACACACATATACACACACACACACACACACGGTAGAGAGTTTAATAATAATATCTATACCACTCGGCATAGGTATATGGTCAATAATGGTTAATCGTTATACTGCAGGTAGGTCTCTGCAGAGATGTTATATATACCTATTAATATATTATCATATAAACCGATGCTGGAGACACGTGTGCAGTATGTCTCAAACTGTAGATGAAACGCGGGTTTGATTTCGCACGAAATAAGTGTCTAGGTATTGAAACTTCTATTAATCGGTGACTCGCCACAGTGGACGCATTTTGTTGTGGCGTATAGAAGACGATAATATTGCAATCACTTTTACTCAGAGGCTGTACACGCGAATTTCCTAGGTAATCTCGCACGCTTCGTGGAGGGCGTCGCCCGAATGCGTCCACAATGTTATCACTAAAAATATCGATCTAGCCCGGGTGCGTCCGTAATATTATCGCTGATGATTTTTATATAGCTCAACTGCGTCCGCGTTAGAATCATACTGTATGCGGATTTCGAAAAATCCATTAATATAGGAGCCCACATATGGCCGTAAACAAATTACAAGACTAAATTACGTGAAGTTTACGGCATTGAAAAATCAACCAAAAAATACATCTCGGACATATTATGATACTGGCCGCACGCGCGGCATTCGGTCGCCGCACGACCGTCGTCAACGTGCCGTGATTCCCGCGTCGTCGTCGTCGCGTTCGATCGATCATTCCACGCGAAGAGTCTGTCGGAGCAACGACGCGCGCTCTGTAACCGTACTTGCTTGCAGCACGACAGAGCGTTTTTTTTCGGTGCGTCTTGAACACGCCGAGATAATCGGACGACGGTATGGCGTCGACGACGACGACGACGGCGGCTGGGCCGGAACGCGTCACCGGACGCAAGATGGCGGCGGCGGCGGCGGCGGCGGCGGTGGCCAACAAGCGGTACGCCAGACCGACGGCCGGAGGACGCGACGACCGCGTGGCGCAGTTCGGCTGGCGCACGGCCGCCTGGCGCGAAGGCAGGAACGTCGCGCGCAGGAGCGCAGGGCCGCCCACGCACCGCGAGCCCCCGGCGGTCGTGGCCGCGGCGGAGGCGGCTGCCGCGGCCGCGTCCGTGGACGCACTCTCGGCGTTCATGGCGGAATTAGGGTTCGACGACGAGGTGGCCGCTCCGGCGGCGCGTGACGGCGAGGAGGTGGCTGAGGCGGCGGTGGCGGCGGCGCGGCGGCGGCGGTGGCCAAGCCGTACGCCAGATCGATGGCCGGACGCGACGACCGCGCGGCCGCCCGGCGCAAACGCAGGAACGTCGCGCGAAGGAGCGCAGGGCCGCCCACGCTCCGCGAGCCCCGTTAACAGGTCCGTGGACGCGCTCATCGCGTCCATGGCCGATTTCGGGTTCGGCGAGGCCGTTCCGGCCGTCGGACGCCACGGCTTTTGTATTAAAAATTAAAAAATTAAAAAAAATTTTTTCCGAACATAGTGTTTTTATCGAGCGGTCTATAGGCTGCGAAATTTTTCGCTACCGCGTCGGCTAGGTTGACTTAACCTAACCTCGGTGGCTGAATTGGAAAATAATTTGAACGAGGACCTAGGTAAAGATTTCAGAAGAACGTTTCGTAAAAAAAACTTCTAGCGATAACTTGGATTTCAATAATGTATTTATGGATGATCATAACCATTTTCATCCCGCAATGAACCGATCGGTTTCCGTCAAACCATTGTTTCGTCGCGTAATATTTTCGTATTTCTTATTTCGTATGTTAAAGTGGACATGCGTCTGCGGTGTTATACATGTGAGCTTGTGCAGGTATTTTTGGCAGGAGAAGCAAGACCATGACCGAGAAAAGGTATCAGTAAAGCGTCTCTTCCTCCGAACGCTTTTTCCGGACATGGCCTCGACGTGAGGCATTGAGGCAACCATCATTATAATAATCTTAATAAAATATATTCCTTTTTGTTAATTTGTTTAGAATGCATTTCAGTTTAACAGGATATATTTTCAATTAGGTATTGAATGAAACTATAACAAACAATCAACTATAACAATTTCAATCATCAAAGTCTATAGTTCGTTATTAAAATAATTTTATTTATTTATAAACTCATTTTATGTGACATTTCAGACAGATTTCTGACATTTCAGTGGTATTTTATGAAAACGTCTAACTTATCATAATTATCGAAAGTAACAATTAATTTTACAATGGAAAAAAGTTTCTAGAATAATTTATATTTGCTGTTTATGAAGATGTGTCAATCATGACTTCAGTTAGTTAAGTTTTATTAATATTGCTTCACACAGACTACCATACGAAGTTATTTTAAATCGAATGCATGTCTGTATAAAATACATAAATAAAATAATATCATTTAATAATTAAAAAAAAAACTGATTATAAATACTCCAATTGAACTAATTAAATATAATTTATCAAATATTTTATTTTATATTTATAAACGGTTAAATTGGATGACAAAAAATTAATACGATTTTGAAACAAAAGTAAATTAAATGGTGAAATTATCTTGAATAGTTGTAATTCATCAATTTCAATTGACTTGATATATTTAAAAGAGTTAAGATCAAATGATTGAGCAGTATCATTGATCCATCAAAAATATATTTCTTGTATTAAATTAGTTCTTTTTTTTTAAATTTATGTTGAAAACTTCAAAAAATAATTGTATTTAAAATAAAGTATATTAAAAAAAAGGTAAGAAAATATTTCCAAAAAGCACGAAATGTTGTACTTACACCACAAATAACAATTTATTATACACACAGATTATAAATTATTTCTTCATTAAGTTTAAACAATAAAAATATTAAGAGTCCGTAACTGAAACGTTCATATATTTAAATAATTTTCAATTAGTAGTTTTTCTTATTGAATGTTAACAGTCCAAAAAAAGCTGGTAAATGAGATGATAGTGGTACAAGTTCGTCCTTCGTCCCTTCGGTCCTCGGACAAGATATTGGTGATGAATGTATGAAGTTTTAAAGAATTGATGACTCATTTCTTTATTATAAAACGATTCTGAGCAAAGCTTCAGTATAATATAATATATTATTATTTAAATACTGTTTACGTATTTGACGGTTATTTGTATAATTTTTGGTGAGTTTTTTTGAAACAGAAGATTTTTTTTTAACAATATATTTGAACATGTTGTTATATCTGAATCCAATATTTCATTATAATAGGATGAATCAATTTTCATATATAAATATTTTAAGTTGAAAATTAATATAAAAACAGTTTAATCTGTAAAAATCGTGATAATAATTTACTTAAATGCTTGGAAAAAAAATCTTGAGTCACGATTATTGATATTTTTTCGGTATTGATAGTTTAGTATAAGAGTAAACTTGTATTAAAATTTCACAACTTTCTAACAAATACTCAATATTTCATTAGAAATAAACTTAAAAGAAATCAGACAATATCGTAAAAAATCGTATAATAATTTATTAAAGTGTGTATGAAAAAAAAATCGTGAGTCACGATTTTTTAATTTTTATTAGGATAATTAGGTAGGTATATGAGTAAGGTCATATTAAATTTTCAGAACTTTTTGTCAAATATTTAAAATTATATTACATAAAAACTTTCAAACAATTTGATAAATTAAAAGTTCTATATTTAAGTCAAAAGTTCAATAATTGTTCTGAAAATGATGTCCAATATAAAAAGTTATGTATTTGATATTGGATAAAATTTTCAAGTTTCTAGCTTCAATACTTTTCGATTTATGACTAAATACCTAAAATCTGAACAGTGAAAATCTCGTTCACGGCGGATTTTTACCGCTTTTACCGTTTTTACTCAGTTTTTCGATGGTTATTCTTGATTACTGGAAAAACTATGGAGATTTTGGAAAAATGATCTCTCTAAAGTATCATCTCAGTTCAATTTCAAATCTAAAAAGTTGTTGGACGAAACTTTTGGGCAAGGATTTCTATACGAAAAAGTGTTTACAGAAAAAAAATAAAAAAATAAACATCATTGTAAAACCATAAGATCCTTCGCTTCACTCAGAATCTAATATATGAATATAATTAAAATTTTTTAATTGACACAGACTCCATAGTCATAGGTATAATACGATAATTTTGAAAAAAAAAAACAAACAAAACATTTGGGGTGTAGTTCAGTTCGCCTCCTCGTGGTGCACCCTGGATTACGCCAAATGAACTGAGACGTACAACTATCAATTCGGGACGCACTCGGGATACGAGTAAAAAATTACCTTTTTTTCTTGGGACGCACTTAGGCGATACTTTATTGTGGACGCATTCGGTACATTGAAAAAAGGGTTAACTCGGGACGCACTCGGGAACCTCCATTCGTGGAGCCCCGAGTTGTGGAATACTCGATACAAAAGACTTATACGAATCTAATATTAGAAAATCCGTGGTCTTTATCGTAAATAAACGAACGTGTCCTGTTCCCGACTGACTGCTATCAGAGTACAGACCGAGTACAGCCCTAAAACTACGTGCCGATTCGTCTTTTTAGTGTCGAGGGAAATTATTTAATTCTGCGAAATCACTGAGAAAGAACTTTCCAAAATTCTTATTTTAAAGGATCGAAACAGCATACAGTAATTCTGCCGTGCTAAGCAAAAAAGCAGTAGGTGTCTCCAATTTTGTTAAAAATTAAGATTTTGGTACCCATAGGTTAATAATGCGGTTTTATACCATTTTTTTTTTAGATAAAAAAAGCAGTATATCCAATATTTAGTACATAATTTTCATCAAACAAGTAGGAAAAGTACAGTGAATCCCAATAAGAAGCAAACGAGTAGAGATGTGGAATTTACCGGTAAAAAAAATTCGGTAAATTTACCGGTAAAATTTACGTAAATTTACGTAAAATTCGGTAAATTGGTAAATTTTGAAAAAAACTAATTATTTTAAGTGAAATTTTTCTACAATTTTCAAATAAAGCTTATGTATCAAATTTCTTACCTTTTTTCATCATTTTTATGAATTAACAGAAAACTATATTATGTAAAATAAATCATGAAACTTGTATTAAACATAAAAACATTACTTCAATAGTTCAATTACTTTTGTTTTTTTTTATATAATTACTTTTATCAAAATAAAACAAATAAATTAATAGTTTATAATATAATAAACAACAGAACAAATAACAAAATAAGTAACACATCTTTAAAAAACAAGAAAACTTAAATCAATAACAAAACTGTCTGCAGACTTATACAGTACCTAATACATAATAATAATTAAAAATTTAATTTAAGTTCGGAACCTATATTTACTTAAGCAAGAGTAGGTTTAATGGAGTTAAAAAATTCATCATCACTTGAATCTGTTTCACCAAACTGATCTCCTTCAGACTCTACTACTATGTCATCAGTATTGTAATATTCTTCCTCGTTCATAGAACTTTCATTTTTTAAGTAGGTACTTATTAGTTATTTTGAAATAATTTTTATAAAATATAATATAATTTACATTTACGTCGTTAATCTTTAAGTTCATACATTTATGATAATCGTAATCAGGAACATAAAATAGTAATTAATAATATTATAATAATCATAGTTAGTAATAAATGATAGCAAATAAGTAATAACACCGACATAGGCGTAATCTGGGGTGGGCAAAGAGGGGCAACTGCCCCCCGAGCGTTTAACTGGAGGGGCAAAGGTATTATTTTTCCCTCTCTACCATCAGTTATAATTCAAATTTTAATGTAATTAAACTAATAAAATACTTTATTCCTAAATATTAAAAATCTTAACATATAATGTTTTCTACATTTTGTATGAAACATCATACAGTTGTATCTATGTGTACCTAAACTAGGTATATATAACGTTTATTATATTGTTTATACAGTACCTGAACATTGATTCGAAAAATTGCAATATATTTCTTGTTCTATTTGACAATATTTGAGCATTAAAATGTAAAAGTGGAAGTACAAATTAGAAAGAAAAGCTAAATTTTTCCAGCCCTTCAAAATAAATATGATGCACACAGTTCTCAAATTTGGTAAGTGTAGGCTTTGGAGTTTTTCGCTATATAGTTGAAATTTTGGTTAAAAATAAATAATGCCCCCCCCCTAGAATTTCTCCCAAGTTACGCCACTGAACACCGATAACCGTCAGCTAATTTTAAAACTTGGAAATAAACAACGATAATATTTATCACGCTTATTCGCGCAATCGCGCATGTTATTAATACACGGGGTACCTAGTACCATTGATTATAAATACTAGTACTAGTATTTATAATCAATGCTAGTACTAACTACAACACTGTCAATGTTTACTTTTTCAATGAATCTAAATATAGCCATAAATAATAGATAATAAACTAAAATACAGAAATACCTACTAAATAAACGTATTCCACTTGTAAAAACATTTAAAATAAGGGGTCACTCAATTTTTTTCAATGGTAAAAAAAAATTACCGGGTAAAAAAAAGCTCGGTAAAATTTACGTAAATTTACTTTTACCCGTAAATTTTACCGGGTAAATTTACCGAGCTCACATCACTACAAACGAGCAGTATATGATATAATTGAGTTACTGTAATTTCATTTATTTTCGAGACATTAATTTGTAGTAGGTAATGAAATAACTCGACCAGTGTTTCGGCTTATTAGTATTTTTATCGATGACACAGAGGTTGATCGTAAAGAAAAGGAATATTAATATATAGATACCCCACGGATATGGATATATACTAGAGTTTATGAGTTTTAATGAGTTTATCAGGTGTAACCGTACCAATAGGCATAGGTATAGAAGAACTAGCAATTGATTTCGAGAGTACCCTAAAATAACGAATTTCTTAATTTATTTTTTATTCGCTGGCCCTTGACGAAAGTACAGATTTGTCAGATATTGCTCAATTAAAAATTTTATAAAAATTAGCGCTAATTAAAAAAGAATTGCAAAAAAGTCGAATGCAGAAACACGATCGTACGATATATGGATACGTGTACCGACTACACGTATAAGAGCTTCGTCACTTCTTCGAAGCATAGCTATCGACGTCTTTGTTTTTGTTTTTGTTTTTTTTTTTTTTTTTACTCATCGGTTATTATCACTGAGCGAAGAAAGCAATAAAAGTTTTCCGTCGTAAAAACCACACTGCAAGTCAATCGCGATCCGACCGAAATCGGTTTATGAGCCGTTTTCGGACCCGTGGCTCAGAGTTCGTATTCTGCCACACGATGATTAATATCGATGTACACTGGATGTACGCAAAGGCGCGTTTATTCCCGAAATACAATCTGGTTTCGAAATCAGTAGCTATCATTGCGTGGACACGAAAATGTAGATACGTGGTGCGATAAGCGTCGGTCGGCTGAAATATTAATTAAGTATAAACTACAACGTGGCAAAAAAAAAAAAAAAACTAAATAAATAAATGTTCTATTGTAAATTCTACAAATTTAAATTTCAAACATACTTCGCGCCACGGGTACTCTTCGCCCCTTGGGAAATGCGTAGGCGGTGAATGTATTGAATTTAAAAGAAGTCATAAATCATTTCTTTAGTAAAACGATTCAGTGAAATATACTAGGATTAAAATTATAATTTTAAACGGTTATGAAGGACGAAAAAATCTGGCTACCGCTGTGAAATGTTTCCTTTAGGTATATGTTTTTTTAAGTCGTGGTAGCTACGGAAATCTCATTGAGAATGTTGATTGCCGCTTTTCTTTGATATCTCGTTATTTTTTCAAAAAAAAAATTGTAAAATAATTGCTTTGAGCATACGGTCTGGACAAGGGGTCTTCAACCGTTTTATACAGCGGGCCTCGTAATATTTTTTTAATAATCTTGCGGGCTGCATTCGGTGTAAAAACATGTATTTTATACAAAAATTCAGTTTTATTATTACAATTTGTATGATTACATTTTATATTACAAATTATTATTATTATCAAAACATATGCAGTGATTACAAATTATTATTATTACTAAAATATATGTAGATAACATTTTTTTTTAGTTACACATTTTTTATTTTATTTTTAGTGCGATTTAATCAGCTAAAGAATCTCTTTTCCATTATGGTACTAATTTTTCTCTTTTTCGACCGACAATGTTAACATAATCATATATACGCTAAATTTAATTCTGGCCTCCGAATTTAAGAGTGTGAGCTTTACCAACTCATATTTACTTCAGATTAATGTATATAATTGTCGAGATATTATTATAATTTAATGTTAAAATCTCATTAAAAAAAAAAATAAATAAATAAAATAAAATATTCTGATTAAATCTCTGGAACTGTTGGTCCAATAACGAAGCACGTAAAAAAGAAAATATCTAAAACAAAAAAAAATCATTTTTTTTTTTTTTATAATATCGTTCTGTGAGTTGTGGTAACCACTCGAGAAAACTAAAAACTTCAAAAAATTACCTATATAAAAAAATAATATACCACAGTTGTTTTGTTTGTAAACATATTCATTCATAAATAATTCATTTACGTATATTTGGAGTGAAAAAAAAATGCAGACGTCCGTATGACACGGGATTAAAAACTAGACAAGGGTGACAAAAAAAAAAAAAAAAATTATCACCCTGTATAACGCCGCTTTTGCCGTGCAGCATAACACTGCATATAGTCAGTAGTCACTGCCGTTTTTTCCGACGCGCGTCTCCAGTCTTTGTGTACCCGAAGTCTCTGGCTGCACTCGAGATAGACGCACCGACGTTCGTGCAAGAACAATAACATAATACACGTGTGTATCCGTGTATATTTTATACAGTGTGTAACGGCGTACGGCGTTAACGATTTACACGAATCGAAGCGTAAAAAGAAAAAAAAAAAAAGTACTCGTGCGTGTGTACCGTGTACATGTATATACGAGTATAAATATATATTGTAATACACGTGTATATCGTTAGATTTAAATGTTCGAAACGTACGTACAGAAACTGTTAGGACGATGTGAGATTTATTTCGGTTTTCGAGACGGCGGCGTTACTTTTTATGGTAATTAGACTCGACTGTATTTTTTATGATTATACTGCCGGCGCGGGGTGATATTTTATTGCTTTATTATACTGCTGCACACACACCGGTAAACTCGCGGCTTCGGTGTGTACGTGTACATTATAATTACTCTATACGTCTATTCGTTGTTATTTTCACATAGCATTATAATAGACATTCTACGCAAACGAATTTGTATATGTGTGTGTGTGTGTGTGTGTGTGTGTGTGTGTGTGTGTGTGTGTGTGTAGAAGTTTTAGATTCGTAAAAATAATAATATAATATACACAAATAAACGTATATGAAAAAAAAATCATTAACTGGCATAAAGACGAACTAAGACACCGTGTCACGTTGAATTCGTCTCGCTCACTGAATGTCCTTGGACGTTTTGGTCACGCGTTTGGCGGGCACGGCGTTATTATAAATGCGTTTACCAGAAAGGACCTAAATTACGTATGACTTTTACTGTACGTTATGTACATAGTTTTTTTTTTTTTTGTAATTTCGCTAACGCCCATCGTAATAACAGTAGGTGACTCGAGTATAACTACCACCGAATCCAGCGTTAAAAAACCTTTTGTGGGAACGCACGCGTGACCTTAAATCTAAATAATTAATCTTAGCTGTTTTCTCGCGTAACGCGCATAAACGAAGTCGAGTTCAGACTGTTTTTTTTTTTTTTTTTTATATGGCATAGTTATCCGGGAGTGTTGACCCTAGGGTCTACAGTTCGGATGCCAGTTTGGCAGAATTTCTATTGGGCACCCGTAGGTTTCTGCCATGCCCCGGAGTGAGGGATGGCAGTCTCTCTCCGAAGACAGTTGTTTCCTGTCCAAGTTAGAGAGACTGCCCGAGGCCGGGTTCGAACCGGCGACGGTACGCGTCGTAACCGTCACCTGAGTCCACTCGGCCACACTCCGTCCCCCAGACTGGTTCAGACGTACAGAGAATCTTACTCAATTGCAATCCTTTTCACGGTTCTTTTTTTCGAATGGCAGGAGATTTCAAATCGCTCTTAAACCCTCGTTTGCCATTTGACTGTATCAAGTGCTCACACTTTGTTGTACTTGGATTCCGGCTAACTCGTTTCCTTAAAACTCTATTTTTCTGTAAGTTAAACTCGTGTTTTTCCACTATTCGACCGACATATAATCTATTCGCGAACTTTAATTCGTCTTTATTTGCCCGGTGGCGGTGAGATTGGTTAGCGGCATGTCCGGGTCTGGATTATATCGCTATGCAGCGGACGCCACGTGCAGGCTCTCACCATGTTCCCCTGCTCAAAAAACAGCGAACCTGTAATAAGCTTCGTGTTACCCGGTACCATGACGAATCCACTCCGCCTGGTAATCTGTAACTTTCGTTTCATCGTCTTCTTTTGCTGACACTTTCTCCCGTCTAGACTTACTCCGGCTCGAACGTCTTCTCAATGACCCCGCACGGGAGTATTCCAGATATCGTTTTCTCCAACTTTAATACCCTATTCTTATAAGTTACAATATATTGCCTCGCAATGTCGTTACTGACTCCAATAACATCCGGCAAGGAGTTTTCTCTTACAAGCCGATTATTGCAAAAACGATTTTATCTCCTCTTTATGTAAATTTTTCACACGGCATAATGTAATGTTAAGAATTTCTTTGACTCTGACGAATTAAGATACCTTATCATTTTTTATTTTTTCCAAACAAATGTTTTTCATAAAGAAGTCTGACTTCTTGTGTTTCTTTCCACGTGTTCTTCAACCGCCGCTACTTTACCATAGGTACAATGTTCATCATTTTTTTTTTTTTTTTTTTTTTTTAGTGTTCTTTTTTAACATTTTTCTTGTCAGAACATCCCAATGTTTCCGGACGAATCGTAATACGAGCAACAGTAGAAACCATAATTTTGAAATATGGTATTAAGCGGCTGTCGAAATATGGTATTAAGCGGCTGTCGAAATATGGTATTAAGCGGAGTCGTGCGAATTTGAAAAAATGAAAAAAAACAGTCGGAAACACAACACAACGCGGTCTCGTCCCAAGTTAGTGTCGAGGACTAAATTACATACAAGTGCACACGAGTGAGAGTTTTTTTTTTCAAAATAATATCATGTTTCAGAGAACTTTACAGTTTCCGTCGGAGAGAAGTTTTTCGCCTCACATCAAACGCACGACCCGTTCAGGGACAACGTCGATCCGGACACTGCACTATACACAAACATACGCGCACACGGGGTCGAGGGCATCACCACTGATTGGATTCGCCACCATTACGTTGATTTTCCTGCCATGGCGAAGGGTCCACTGCGGAGAAGCCCTTAATGCGACCAAAGGGATTTCGTCGTCTTGCTTAGGGGGATTTTCCGTTATAAATACCTACCGGCCGAGATCACACGACACGCCGGGATCCATCATTCATTTTGCCAAATGGTATTACTATCGGACACGTACGTGTGCGATGTGCGTAGCACACACACACACACACACACACACACACACACACACACACACACACACACACACACACACACACACACACACACACACACACACACACACACACACACGTGCTCGCGTCCTGAATGCCCGGACGAACAGTCGCACACGCTGCCACAATGACCGGACGCTCGCGATAAAGAATGATAAAAAGGCGCCGTGCCGGGAAAAATCCCTGAAACGTAAACGCTCACGTATCACACACCAACGTATACGCGCGTTGTAATCGACTACTGATTTATTTCGCGCCACCGTGAAATATATCAAACGGTGTACCAGCAGTTTATCTCTGCGACCGCGGCGAAACGACCCGAGTGTGCGAACTGACCAACAATACAGGTACATTATATATATAATCCAAATACCACTTAGTCCCTGATCGCTGTAACTCAAAAACTACGCAACTTACGATTTTGAAATTTGGAATATAGGTTCTTCTCATATTTCCACTGTACAATAAGAAAAAATTTTCAAAAATGTATAACATTGTTTACATAAACCAATACACATAAAAATTCTATTTATGAGTTATCTCTCAATTATCGCCTTGTCTCCTCGGTGTCTATACAATATGCATTTTTATGTGCACGCGAACAAATATTAATTTCATTTGCTTTAAGTCGGATAAATTATAAAAAAAAAAAAGCAAAAACGGTTTACTAAGCGTAAAAAAATATATTGCACTCGAAAACATTACCCATGCTATTCTAAAATTATATTTTTAATATGAAAAAATAAAAATACACACGGGCGAAGCCGGGTAATATTCAGCTCGCGATTTAACCATGGAATAATGTATGTAGGTACGTTTGAATTTTTTTTTTCACGTTCGGTTCTAAACACAGATAGAACTACACGTAAACATGAACGAAATTATTTTTCTACTATTTTTCGTATACGTCATTTATCAAGTCTTTTCTAAAATGTTAGCTACTATTTATAACACTGCGTACTTTGAATGATAGAAAGAACGCTTTTTTTTAAACAATCTGGTATTTGTATTTGTATCATTAAACCGATATTTTATGATATATTATATAAGTGTTTTAATGTATACACTAGCACAGCTGGTTTTGACACTGTCAGGAATACCATCAAAAAGAATGCTGTAGCAAGGTTTTACCGATGCTCCAAATCACAATATAATCACCTCAGAAACATAGGTCAGATCATCCCCCCACCACTTGACTCAAGGTACACACAACGCACAAGAGCAAAACTCTGGGCAAACAACTAATAAAATAAAATAAAATATAAATAAAATCCAACAAACCAAATCGGTCTAACATCCTGTGACTAGTAAAGGCTAACAACCTGGAATAGTTTAATAGGCGAAAGCCGTCCTACCGAGTAGTAGTTGTAGTGTATACACTAGCAGTGAGGACTGAGGAGTAGCAACGGTCCTAGTAAAATCGTCCTGCCACTACTCTAGTGGACTAAACCTATAATGTTTATGCCACTAAAACTTTGGTCCATTACGTCAATTTAAATATCGAAATTTTCAAAAAAAAAAAAAAAAGATCCATCATAACATAAATAGTGGTCACTATGAAAAAAAGAAAAAAAAAAGCACATAAATAAAAAAAAAATACAACTTTTTTTCACAAAAATATATTCGTATTATCCTTTTAAATTGTATGTGACAAATTCAAACGTGTGCTGCATCACGCAGGGTTGAAAACGGGTGAGCATTCTTAAGACGTCATTCTGTATGAGTATTGAATATAATGTGATTTTCATTTCAATCACGTGTGTAGTAGGTAGGCGCATGAATGCGATTCAAGTCTGAGCACACCTAATATTACTCAATTTTCCCGTACATAATACGAATATTACGCGCGTTCTCGACTAACCATTTTATTAGACGATCCGACGCGGGGCGTGTATGGATTACGAATTATATTATACGCGTTTTAATTGACAAGCTACCCGTCGTCGCGTCGGTCCACGGTTATTTCACAGACCATATTATTATAACATGCGTGCGCGTTAATAGTCCGTATTAAATATTTTACCGACGTCGTGTAATAATTGATACACGAGCTAAGTACCTATATTTTACGTACATACGTATAATAATGATATGTCGCCCAAGGTCTCGATAAAAAAAACAATGTCTAGAATTTATCGCTGTGATTTCAATGGCATAACACACATAATATGTTATGATTAGGGCCCAGATTTCAATCCAAAATGCATATTTTTTTGGTTGATCTCACACAATGCGTTCCAAGTACATAATTCATTTCATGTAACGAGGGTTCCATAGCTACAAATTTTATTTTGCATTTTTTTGCATAGTTCGAAGTTTTCTCATTTTTAGAGCATTTTTAGCATTATCGGGTCATTTTGTTGGTTTTTAACGCATATATGTTCGATAATACATACTATACAAATTTAGCCAATTCAAGATATTATCTAAAAATTAATTATTCTATTCAATTTTGTCTTATCTAATCTTTATTATTGACTGTATTCGGTCAAATCACAAAGAATCAGTCAGTCCGTGTTCGTCGTGGTCATTGCTCGTGTTGTTTGTGACTTTAATGTTTTACACTGTTACATAATACCCAAGATAAAATCATCTACTTCTTCTCGCTAGCGTGACTACGTGAATTAATTCAGAAAAGACGACTTTACAACAGATAGCACTATTTTACTTGGTAAAATTTGTAATATTAAAGTCGCAGCGGAAAAAATGTTTTCGAAATTATGTATATAAAAAAATATATGTCATTTTTATAGTCATTTTTTCATTTTTAAGGTCTTTTTTGTGGAAAAATGCATTTTTTAAGGGCAATTTTGGCTATTTTTTAGAACATATTTGTATGGTTTTAAGTACATTTAAATCTGGGCCCTAGTTATGATGAATAATGAATAACACATTATCATTGTGAATGGTATATGATTCAGGCACGAGCCGGGTTTGTCGGTGTGGCACTACAGTGCCTATTTTTTTCGTCCGTGTTTTTACCATAGCTCGGGATCGTTTGTGAGGCGTATACCATAATACATTATTCGTATACTTTTCAAACCCTATTGATATAATAATATATATTATTTCTTCAATGATTATTCGACCGGACGATTTCATACGCACTGGACGTAACGCCATTTCAAACCGATGACGTGTACGATTTTCAATACGACACCGTTATAGATTACCTGTTCATCGAGCGTTCACCACGTCGTGACGTACGTAAGTTTAATGAAGTCGTGACATTTTATTTTTTTCAATTTAAAACTTACGTGATATCCAGCCTTCGACAAAGTACCTGGGCATAACTTTAGACAAAACATTGACACGGTCACACCACACAAAATCTAATCGTAAACAAGCAAACGTCCGGCTACATTTACTACGTCCCATCCTCAGATCTGAAATCAGCCTAGCAAATAAAATGCGCGTATACAAAAGTTTAATTAGACCAGTATGGTCGTACGGGATACAAATATGGGGACCTGCCACGCCATCTAACATTAGACCATTAAAATTCTTCCAATCAATAGCTCTAAGAATCATCACAAATCCTCCCTGGTACTCAACAAATCAAAATCTTCATAAATACCTTCAACTGCCAACTGTCAAAGAACTAACAACTAACCACGACGAAAAATTCCACAGCAAAATAAAAGATCACCCTAATCCACTAATTTATCAAAATGTCCACCACAACAATTACAAACAATATCACCCACCTTCACAGGGACTGGCCCCGTGACCTACTCGATCCTGTGTTATTGTAACACGGATGTAAAAAAAAAAAGCTGGTAAGTGAGATGACGGTGGTACAAGTTCGTCCTTCGTCCCTTCGGTCCTCGGACAAGATATTGGTGATGAATGTATTAAGTTTTAAAGAAATGATGACTCATTTCTTTAGTATGAAACGATTCTGATTTTCACGATTCACGAGTTCAAGATTGACACGATTACGAAGTGATATTTTTCAACGTGAAAATAATTATCGTATCTTTCAAACCCTGATCGAGTCAATAATAATCACTAGGGCAGAAGACTTGTAGCATTTGCATATTTTTTTTGCACAGTCACAAAAATAGCAGAATGCGTAAAAAATACGTTTCATGCTTCCACAAAGCTAGTTTTGAAATTTTATTGTGCATATTTTGCGTTTTTTTAAAAAAAATTTTAACTGGAGAAGAAATTTCAATGGTCAGAATACCTGAAAACTTGAGCCATGGCGATTTACCATAGTACTTTAAATATGCTCCTATAAATTCTATTGACGTGGAACGTTCTTTTTCGATGTTTAAAGTCTTGTTATCCGACAAAAGGAAAAGTTTTACGTTTGACAATTTGAAAAAATACCTTATTGTCCAATGCAACTTCCGAGGTAAAAATTTGTGTTAATCTTAATTATTTGAAACTAAATTATTTTGTTAATTTTTTTTTTAGTAGTCGAAGAAGTTGAACGTTTTGAAGAAGTATCCAGTTAAAATAATAATTCAAAGAGTCCAAATAATTCAAATAACTGTCAGTTGTTAAATAAAGTTGAAAATAAAATGTATTCATTAAAATAATAAGTACCTACACAAAAATTCTAATTTTTTAATCAAAAATATTAATTTAAAAAAGCATATTTTTAATGCATATTTTGTATATTTAAGTGCATATTCGGTGATTTTTTAGAGCTACAAGTCCTCTGCCTTAATAATCACGATAAAATGAACATGATTCCAAATCGGTTTATACGCGTGCATACGACGCGACGTGGATATCGCGTTGCCTCGAGAACGATTTTAACTGCAGCAGTGGCGCACACTCGCACAATTTACGAAAATGAAATGTTCAGCTTTATCTATCTACCTACACATTATTATATACATATATATTAATCGTGCGCGAGTATTTATTGTACGAGATCACGCGTTAACGTCACCCGCGATGACTATCTCGAGCCGCACGCAAGCTTCGAAGGCTAAACTAGATTCGAGTTTACAGTTGATATTTTACCAAGCCGTTCAAACTATTGCGCGATATCTTCTATTCGCGATAACGAACGTTCCCGAGTCGCGAACGCCTGAAACCGTTCAATAGTCTGCGCCGCCGGTCCTATCGTGATTATCATAATAATATAACGAATACGGTGTGTAATAATATACGGTTTCGCAGCGACGGCGATCAAGACGTTCGTCGTCCACGTCGTCGTCGTGTCGTCTCGTGTCACGTTTTCACTCTGGGTTTAGGAGAGTACGGCCGTAGAGGCGTGGAACGAAAACGAACTCATCACGTACAGGTATGCACAATACGCGTTATGCAGGGCCAAAAATACATCTGATTTCAGAGGACACAATTTTCTATTCTATTGTTATATTTGACGTATTTCTATGGCAAAAGAAAAAAAAACCTGTGGAAATAGTATCGCTCAAAATCCTCTACCCCCTCCCCCTTTTTATAACGACTTACCTTACACGTCGATATAATTTATACGACGCTTCGAATAAAAATACACAAAATAAAATATACACGTTCAAGTTCAAAATATTTTTGGTAATTACGTGATATGAAACGACTTAAAATGAAATACACTATAGTACTCGATTTATATTGAGATAAACGATGGACGGTTGTGTTGAAATTCCAAAATTTTTTGACATCTTTGCAATCAAAACTAAAAACACTTCATAAAACTTGAGACACACGTTTGCGATTCAGGGTGCACACTTCAATTTCAAGGGGACACAGCTGTATTTCAGGCCACGGCATAACGCACGATCTATATCAGTCGCTACAGACAGTGTCGTCTGCAACAGATGGCTTCTTGCATGAAAACTTTTATATTCTTTTTGTTACGCACGGCCCGCGTATTTTCTCATTGTATCGAATGATAGATCGTATGGTTTTTGAGTGAATATTTCTTAAAAACATCTGACTGGATAAAAACGGTGTTAACGTGATGGTTTCGTTTGTGTGTTGATGTAAAAACGAACGTTTCAGATGATCACGTGATTAGACAAACGAGCGCATATAATATTATGTACTGATACGATTAGACAAATTATTTTCTTTTCTTTTTCTTTCTTGGGTTAATCGGCCGCTAGGACCATCCCGTCTCACAACCGATTCTCCAGCCATCTCTATCCATTGCCAGATTCTTCCAATTTGCTCCACCTCCTAAGTCTTCTACATCCTTCTTAACTACATCTTCCCACCTCAATTTTGGCCTTCCCAAGGGCCTTTTTCCTACTGGATTCTGTTCTAGCACCATCTTCAGTAGAGAGTTTCGGCTTTGCATAGCATGTCCCGCCCATCGTAACCTTCTTTTCTTGATCGTCTCTGCTATGTTACTTTCATTAAACATTTCTTGTAGTTCTCTATTTTTCCTTCTTCTCCACTCTCCCGTGATGTCGTCCTTTATTGAACCAAAGATCTTCCGTAATATTTTCCTTTCTAGAATTAAGAACTTATTTTCATCTGATTTCCTTAGTGCCCAGGTTTCCGTTCCGTACAAAATCACTGGACGTACCTATTAGGCTGGCGTACAAACGTCTCTTTATCTCTCTTGATAATGATCTAGAACCTAATAGATTCGCCAAACCATAATAAGTCCTATTTCCCGCTTGGATTCTCGCAGCTACTTTTTTGGCGACGTCGTTTTTTTCACTCGCAATTGAGCCAAGATACTTGAAATAGACAAATAACGTATATCAAATCAAAAACTATACAGCACAATACCTATAAAATTAACCTTCGATACGGCGTGACCAGATAATATTATGCGCATTAAACGAAACATCCGCGATCGGACACCTTCAAGTAGGCGACGGGAACGGAGACGTCTTCAGTACGTTTCTACGAAAAAAATGCTCGATTAAAATAGGACTCACATAACAACGGACACTTTTAATGGTGTTGGAATTTTCGAATTCGATCATTTTTATCGTTGATCGAGAATACAATAATAATTCGGATCACGTAAATCGAAATAACACACTGTCCTAAACGAAATAAAACGTTATTATGACGGTTCTTTTTCGAATAATAGTACATGTGAAATTCAAACGATTTTTTCCACTGCGAAACGAACCGTCTTTGAATAGTGTGGACATAATTTGAATATTATTGTGTGTCCGTTACGCAGAGGTTTAACCGTACGTTCCGACTGCGTACGTGTCTCGGAAATTCAGAACGATTTGTCCGCGCGAAATCAGTTTCGGGCGGATTTAAAACGACAAACGACCCAATAAGAGCGAACGAATGAATTGCACGTTTTTCACGCGCGCAGAACATTTTATTGGCGCTTCGATCCGCAGCGTTTTCGACGAGCTGCAAGCCTTCGTCCGAGCGAGCGCTGTGTAAAGTACGATGACAGTACGTGATGCAGATAAAACGTACGCGTATACGTACATTTTTTGTCGTCAGACGGTATACTGTCAAATTCGATGTCGATAAAAATATTTCGTGTGTGTCGTAAATCGTGCGATCCGCATGAAACGAAACGCGTCCAGTCGTCCATGACAATATTTAACGACTGTACGAATGTAATATAATAATATAGTCGAGTGACGTTATCGAGTAAAATTGAAATGTATTGTATGAATATGGATTTAAGCAATAATCCGGCGGCTCATATTTTATTTTCAAAAAACGTTTAAACAGAATAATTATTTGAATCGAATTTTAATTGAAAATAAAGAAACAAATAATAATTGAAATTTTAGTATTTAGTATATTATACATTAAATATGTTTATACCCGAGGAACCAAATTCATTTCATTAAAATTATATTGATTTTATTTGGTGACTGTAGCGATGATTGTAATTGACAACCCTACACACGGTAATATTTCGTTGTGTATTTATAGAAGACAAATAAAAAAAACATTCAAACAATTTGGTAAATTAAAAGTTCTATATTTAAGTCAAAAGTGCTATAATTGTTCTGAAAATGTTGTCCAAAATAAAAAAGTATGTATTTGATATTGGATAAAATTTTCAAGTTTCTAGCTTCAATACTTTTCGATTTATGACTAAATACCTAAAATCTGAACAGTGAAAATCTCGTTTACGGCGGATTTTTACCGATTTTACCGTTTTTACTCAGTTTTTCGATCGTTATTCTTGATTATTGGAAAAACTATGGAGATTTTGGAAAAATGACCTCTCTAAAGTACCATCTCAGTTCAATTTCGAATCTAAAAAGTTGCTGGACAAAACTGTTGGACAAGGATTTCTATACGAAAAAGTGTTTACAGAAAAAAAAATAATAAACATCATTGTAAAACCATAAGATCCTTCGCTTCACTCAGAATCTAAAAAAAGTAATTATTTGCTGGTTCACAACCACTAAACTGTATTTAAATGTTGAAATCGATTAAAGGGAGTAAAAATATTGATGTTTCTTGATAAGGTTCAGACTGACAACAACTCTAGGCTGCTCGCTTAAGATACTAGCCACCGCTGCATAGGTGGATATTTGGTTACATTTGTGTGAGGGACATTTTTGACATTTTTACCTTACCCCATCAAAATAAGAAACATTATTCAGAAATACACTTCGGTCTACTAGCTAGTTTCCTTCATTTAAATTGAGGTTCCAAATAAAATAAATAAATAAATAAATAAATAAATTATTGATTGCCACTACACATTTTATTTTAAAGTTATAAATCTGTTATTTTCGGCAAATATATCAATAATTTCATAATTATTGATACATTTAGACGTACTTTTTTTCTATGCAATACATTTATTAAATATATTGAACTCACGGTGGAAAGATGAGTAAAGTATAAAAAAAGTAGTAAAAACTTTCCGAGAGAGCTTGATAACATTCTAGGGGGGGTTGAAGCTCCCCCCAACCAAATAAACGCTTATGCGCCGCAGTACGAACATCGTCGGGACAGACACGCTGGCGGAAAAACTGCTCGTACAGCGGCTTTTTTGCGACGGGGCTCGCCGACCAAGAGTTGTTTGCTAATTGTGTCACGAAATAAAACGAATGTTACTCGTGTAATATTATATTCTACTTCTAAGTTCTAACACTGGACCAGAGGTGCACGACGATGTAATAATGTAAATAGATCTGAAAATGGCGTTGTAATATGAGAAAAAGAAGAAGAAGAAGAAGAAAATGAAACAATCCTACACTGCAGACACTTTTTTAACCTTTTAAAAACTTTAGCAATATAACTTTATACTCGTGTCGTCTGTACGTGTGGATCGGGATTTTTTTTTTATGATATTTTTCTAGCGACAACGTGCAGCTGTTTAAGAGTGCACGCGTCTCGAGTTTCGCAACTATCGCCGCGTGCACAGCTCCGTCGTTATTGCAAACGAACGGGCGACGACTTCCGGTTCCGGATGGATGTGCCAGAATCAACCCCGCGGAAATGAAAATATCGAACGGACAAAGTTACACGTACGAGTTACAGGTATACGCGACCTCGTCACACCAAAGCGCGAGATCACAGCGACCGCAGACCGATCGAACCACCACCCGCGCCGTGAATCGTAAGCGCCGTTCAGATCAGTGTTCTCAGTGCAGTGGCGATCGCCCCCCCATCATAGGTTTTTTTTGTTAGCTGAACTATAGCACCGTATGATATAACGGATATGAAATTCATAACTCATAGTTATAACCTATGACTAGGGCTAGGATAGTATAGGATTTTGCATTTTTGTTTAGGATTTACAGGACATAGATTTTCAAGCACAAAATGTGATTTGGTCATATACAATTCCAAATACATAGTTTTTATTTTGATTTTTTTTGCATTTTTTGTTTGGATTTAGGGTCATTTTGTAGCATTTTTTCAATTTTACGGGCATTTTTTAAAACTTTTTTGAAATCTAGTGAATATTTTTATACATTTTCATTTACACTAGATGTTCTCGATAAAAGTTTTGAATTTGTAACAGAAATAATATCATATTCAATATTTCAATTATAGAGATAGTATATATATATATTTTATAATATTATTATTTTTAATAATTTTGTACCAAAATAGTAATTAATAAATAATAATTAATAATTATAATGCATTTTTATAACATTTTGAAATCATTTTTTATCTTTTGGGCATTTTTTTAGGTGTTTTGGGTCATTAAAATCCTAGCCCTACTTATAACTATAACGTCAAACTTAATAAATGATAAAAAACGGTATCCTTTTGAATATCTTATCAAATAATATTTATTTTTTGGTAATCAATAGGTACAAATATCGAATTTAAATAGGTAACAATAGCATGTTCAAAACAAGTTGGTCAGAACCGCAATCACAATTTATTGTATATTATTAAACACCGGTTATAGTTTTTGATTATATTTGCCGCCAAACTAGCTACACCGCCGTGGATTATTGAAGTATTAATATTTAGGCTTTTTCTATTCTAGATTATAAGAATTATTTAGGCAAATAAAAAAAAGCCGGTAAGAAACTCTAGTGTACATTCTCTTTGCGTTTGCCGTGTAAAGTGGGGTAGAAGCAATCATAAACCATTTTTCAATAAAATGATTCTGAGTGGAAAATCAGTTTTACACGGAATTTGATTAAAACAGTCGATTTCGAAAAAATTCAAATAAAAATTCGAATAAAAAAAAAGCCGATAAGATAATGGTGGTGGAAGTTCGTCCTTCGTCGCTTCGCTCCTCGGACAAGATAATGGTGAGGAGTGTATAGCACTTTCTATCATGGGATCACCTGGTTTACGATAGTTTAGTTGTATGGTACTTTACATTTGAATGCAATGATAAATCATTGTAAGTTAAGTACAGGATACAGTAGTTGGGTGGGATACACGAGATGCATTGCTAGATTAGGCATTATTGGATAGATTTTGGAATTATTTTATATTATAAAAAAAAAACGATTCTGAACGAAGATGAAGATGTCAGCCTTAAATTGTAATATATATTTTATTTTAATATCCTAGATTGGGTTAAATTTACATTTGTCTATTCATGTGACTTCTGCTCGTGAGCATTGGACAAACCAGGATGTGCATAGATAGGGCGTAGGTAAATACCATATTATTTGCCTAAATGCACTATCGTGACGGTACCACCCGACCCCGCCGTCCATATATGCTGAATGCTCCGTGGCTACGTCTATTTAAATATTAATAATTAATAATAATATATAAAATCCGCATGTTTATGGAACTGATACACACATTAAAATAACTGGAAATTGGAAGTTAGTAACGTTCTATTCAACCATGTAAAGGTACGTTATACACCTTGTGTTTACAATCTACCAATATTTTGTATAGAACAGCTGTCAGCTACTGATTATATTATAATAAACTTAATCTATTTAATTATCTTTATCAGCTGTGATATTACATAATATTTTCATTTCTTATCTTTGAATACAAAAATTTTTATACATTTTCAACTACAAAATAATTTGCAAATATTCGTGATTTTGACAAATTTTGTCGATTTTTGAACTTCAACTGCTTATAAAAAAAAATTGTGCCTATGTATTTGAATAATTTTTGAATCACTCTTAGATCAACTTATTCAAAACCTTCTATTAAATTTTCAAGCGATTTGGTAGGGCCAAAAAATTGTTATCGACTTTTATAAAAAAAAATCTAAGAAAAATCGAATTATTCAAATGCCTATAAATAGCTAAAAAATAAACGAAATATTTTGAAAATACAACTATGTAAAGAAAATGCCTATTTAAACATTTTGTAAAAGTTTTAAGTTTCTACGACCTATACTTTTTGAATAAGAACAAATATCAAAAATCAATGATGCCTAAATTGTTATTTTACGCGATTATGTGAAAAAATTGTAATTTCAAACACTCATAAAAATTTTTGATTTTATTCCAGTGCAAATTTTTTTACAGATAATTGAAGGAAAACGTATGTCAAACTTTGTACCGAATTTACAATTCTTAGTTTTGAATACTTAAAATTTTATGAATTTTCAACTGCAAAATACATAGCAAATATACATGATTTTGACGAATTTTGTCAATATTAGCACTTATAAACGCTTATAAAAAAATTTTGTGCCTATGTATTTTTATAATTTTTGAATGGGAGTTAGAACAACTTATGTGGACCCTTCTATTAAATTTTCAAGTATTTCGTCCGAGCTACATTTTTTTTATCAACATTTATAAAAAAAAAAATAAAAAAAATCGAATATTTCAAATGCCTATAAATTGATTAAAAATGAGTGAAATCTTTTGAAAATAAAATTATATAAAGAAAATGCCAATATAAACAACTGATAAAATTTTCAAGTTTCTACAACTTATACTTTTTGAAAAAAAAAACAATTAGCAAAAATCGTTTGAGGCTAAACCGTTGTTTAACGTGTTTTTGTAAAAATTTAAATTTCAAACACTCATAAAATTTTTTTGTCTGAATCCGGTAGAGTTTTTTTTGCAGATAATTGAAGAAAAACTAATGAAAAACCTTGTACCAAATTTTCAAAACTTAGTTATAAAAGAAAAAAATTTTACGATTTTTCAACAACAAAATTATTTGCAAATTTTCGCAATTTTTACATATTTCGTATAAATTGGAACTTTGAGCACTTATAAAAAAAAATTGTGACTTACGATTTTGGATTTTTTTTTATCAGTTATGGAACAACTTATAAGAAACCTTGTATTAAATTTTCAAGATTTTCTGGCAAAAAAAAAAAATTTTATCGTTATTTTAAAAAAAAATACTTAAAAAAATTGAAAATTTCAATTGTCTATAATTAGCTCAATAAAAGTCAAAAGTGTTCAAAAATTTTACCACGTATAGATGATTTCAATATAAACATTTGGTGAAAATTTCAAGTATCTACAATTTTTTGTTTTTGAGTAACGGCTAAATAAAAAAATCGATTTCGTCGAAAACGGGTTTTGCACAAAAAGTACCGGTTTTTCCTCATTTTTTGTTTGTTTTTCCCGTGGCATTTGAAAACTTTTGGGAATTTTCACTTGTGACCTCTCTAAGGTACCTCCGATATTCGTTTTGCCACCGAAAACATACCCTGAAGTTCAAAATTGAAGCATTATTTCGAGTAGTTATGGTGTACACAGACACAAAAACAAAAAAAAAACAAAAAAAAAAAAAAAAAAACAAAAAAAACAAAAAAAAAAAAAAAAAACACACATCATAGTAAAATCAATACATTCTTCACTTCGTTCAGAATCTAAAAATCAGTGCGTTTTCAGATACGTCCTTGTTAATTAAGAATCCACGATACCGATTTGTCCCCACCCCCTTAAATAAGCTTCAGATCCGCCACTGTCTCAGTGTCATCAAATAGCGATCAAAGTGTCACGCTTCCCCGACGCGATGATTTTTCTATTTTATTCACACACATTTTAAACGGACGTCGGTGAAAACTGAGACAAACGTGATATTGTCGGACGGTTTTTGACGAGCTTTGTAAAAAGAACACTTTTTTTTCTGATAATTAATATTGCTCAGCGCCTATAATCTATATATACAGCGATTCTTGCCTAGATCTTTGCAATTTTAAAAATATATCATGTACAATTTAATTATTGTGCGTTTCGCGTTCTCGTGCAGTATCACCCTGTACCGTGATTGAATATTGTAATTATTATTCTTATTATTATGATTATTATTATTTGGCACCGTACTAATCAATTAACCGGCGTAATACAGATTATTACGTATAATGTGTAACCATATATTATTATCTGTAAGTCAAAAACGTTTTCCGAAATAAACTTAGTGTAACTATAGTAATGACCCGTGGAAAAACGTTCGAGGAAATTCCATCGTATTTTATTATTATATTATAACTCGGTAAAATTAAAATTTCCGTCACAAACGATCGAGCCCGAGCAGACCACACAATGATATTGTTTAAGTTTCTTTTTACTTTACTCTTTATGAAAACCGCGATAGCTATATAATATAGTATCGCGATAATGTGAGTCGATTTTCACAAACGATTATTTATTATTCTTAGCGGGCGACGTAACACGTAAATACCGATTCCGAGTTAAAACGTTTTTTCTCCTTCGAATCGATCGAAATATTAGCGGAAACGTTTCGTATTTTTTACATTGCGAAAAACCCGTGTTCCGACGTTATCTAAATGTATACATATAATATCGTTGTGCAGTAGATACGATCCGCGAACGGTATTATTTTATTTTATTTATTTATTTATTTATTTTTTTTGGTCGGTTTATGTAATTATTTATTTCTTTCTTCTTTACTCTTTTGAAAATATTTTAATACATTTACCGAGTTACTTTTACGGATAATAAGTGTTGTTTGCGACGACTACGCCGTAAACTGCAACAGACACCGCCGCCGCGCCGCCACCGCCGTTCCTGCGCGGCGACGCTCGTTAGCGCGCGCGACGCGTGCATTAATCACGACGAAAATAATGATAATCCAAACGCCGCGCTGCCGCGAGCGTCGCGACGCTTTGATGTATTATAATTGCGCCGGATCGCGAGGGGTCGCGTGCACAGCGTGTAAAAACACAATACAATTATTAGAAACTCAGTCGAAAGCGTACGAGAAAAAAGTATACGAAACAAAAAACAAAAACAAACGAAAAGCCGCAGAAGCTTTGCGACGACGTCAAGTAGATCGTTCGTCGCTGGGTATCGTATTACCACCGCCAGACCGACGGCGGCTGTAGTAGACGCTGCTATCTGGAAGTCGTCGGCCCTACCCTCGCGAATATTCATCCCATTTCTTTCGTTTTTTTTTTTTTTTTTTTTTTTTTTTTATCTGTCGCGTATCGAATTCCAGTGATCAATATTATTCAAGGCGGTCCACGAAAAAAACCACATTAATAACACGATGATTTCCAACGTCCGTTAGTAGAGAAACTCCGAGAAGAAGAATATCGAATTCCGAAAATCGATCGCAAACGATTACGATCTAAATTTTTCAATAAGGATGTGAGTAAACGGCGCCCAGCTTTTAATCGTCGGTATACGAATTCGATCGTAAACTGCGCCCGAATAGAATCGAATTACCGATCGCAATCAGTAATAAATGTAGCATCGGTCCGCTAGTACTCGTTGTGTAAATCTAAATCGATTTAATAATTTGTGAAATCGTGACGGCCGAACAGCTCGAATATCAGCGCGAAAATGGCCTGAAAATAATTTCTTATTTAAAATAATTTTTCGTAACATCGATCGTTCTCATAGTCCGGGTGAATGTGGCGATGGTAAGTGCAGGGTGATGTGCGATAAAATAACGCAAAACGTTTTAAGAAACATTCGATGAAGAACGGGAGAGAATTTAAACCACCGTTGTGGATATTCAAGAGAACATCGTTTGCAAAAACGATTCGTAAAACGATTGCGTAAAAACAAAGAGTACAATGAATCAAAATATCGTGCGGTACATAATATCATGATGATAATCGATGATAAACGGGGCGCAGTTTACACGACGTATAGTTTTGCGTTTATCTGTGCTTATACGGTTTGCGATCACCGGATCGTCAGTCAGATTTTGGATTTTTCAAATCGTCGAAAGACGATAAATACGAATTGAAAAAATAAAACCACAACCGAAAACGACGAGACAAACCCGCACGTCGAACCGATACATTTTCGGACAAATCGTAAACGTATTGTATTTCCAGTTTTTTTGTTTTTTCTTATAAGAATTTACAAGTTTTGACCTAAAACGTGTCTGTGTCTATCCACCGATTTACGAATTTCAAAATAATATTCACTATTTTTAACGATATTTATACCTCACGCTCCAACAACATAAAAAAAATGCATCAAACAAAGCCGTCTAGCCGATTTTATTTAAACGTCGTGGCGTCTTGCATGACAAGCTACGTCATGCGCGAATAAAAACCTCGTTTTACCGTCCGGTCCATTGAGTGCGGGTTTTTTTCACGTTAAAACCCTTTGAGCCTACGCGTCCCTGCAACCGTACTGATACGCGCAAATGGATAATTAACATTATATAAATACACACACATACACAGATATATATTTATAAGTGATATCATGTTTTATATTATTTTTGCCACTGCCGCCATACTCTCGTGTTCTTATGTATTATGTACATAAGTCCTCGCGGTGCACCGACAAAACACGCAGATAAAAAAGACACTCGCACACAAATAGTTTTATCTCTATTTTCCGATAGTAGCGATCGACCGACGACAGGGTTATTTAACGGTCAAGTCGTTTGTATGGACGCAAGGATTCTCTGAATTTGCATACCACGGTCGATATTTTTTTTTCACTACCCTTATCTAACCTAGCCTTTAGAAAAATATGATTTGTATTGTTTTTCTTATTTTTTGTATGATAATAATACAATATTATGTATACTCAAATCTGTCAGAGGCACGGGTATACCCGTAGCACAATAAACAGATACATCCGAAAATCGAATATGTTTTGTTCGGCTCATTAACCGAAGTAATTTTTTTTTTTTTTTTGTTCAATGGCATTCGTTGAAAATTTACAATCTGTACATTATATACAACGAGTGATTATGATGTGGTATAATAGCGTAATATAAAAATTTTGAGCTTTGAGTAACGTCTAGGAAGGCTCGCAGTCGAGTCACCTTTTACGATGAATTGAAATTTTCATGATTAATATAAAAGCATTTTATTAGTAGTCAAAAGGGTCTCTGCACCAGTTGTGTTTGAGAAGTCTTGTGGGGTTGTCAGGAAGTGTTTTTGAGGCTAATTGAGAGATGAGGTGGTTGTGATTAAAAAGGAGTTTCCCATGAAACCTTTTGTAGAAATTGATGGCTGTGTCGTGGATGGTTTTGATTGAAGGTCATCGTGGATTACTTTGTTCGTTGCGTACCAGGGAGCTTTGGCAATGATACGGAGACATATTGATTGGAAAGCTTGAATCGTTTGAGTATAAGATTTTTTGGCTGGGCGAAGTAATTTCATTTAAATTCTATTCGTCGTCATTATCGAACATCTTTTCGACGAATTGAATTCAATTTAAAGGCGTGGTAGACCTTGAGTGTAACATAGTATTGTCACGAACAGCTTAACATGAAGTATTTATTAATTATACGGAGAAACTAATTTTATTATTCTGTTCGATTTTTTCACTCGTGACAAGATTTGTTGATTTGTTATGCCACGCAAACATTACAATCGACTCGGAGTTGATTATGTTTAAAGAAAACCGCGAAGTGACGTTCACAGACGATATTATTATTATTGTTATTATCGTTGCCAAAATACAGCGGGTTATAATAATATAGGTTACGGCTGATTTCTCACGGAATACTCAACAGCAACTTTCGTCGTTTCATCACTTCTCACCGATTCCACCACTGCAAATATCGTCGAGCTTACCGAGACAATTATTTTGTAGTACGCAGAAAATAACTGTGTTATTACCTAATAATTCAACCAGCATCATTCCGGCAAAACAATTGATCAATAATATTCGCGAAACGTTTTCCCTCGTGAGTATCAATAACGTACACATCATGTGTAAGTGTAGATGTAGTGTTCCACTAAGATTTACCCAAAGTGATTTGACCCTGGATTTAAATGCATAAATGTAATTTTTTTCCCTCGTATAATTTTTAAAACCGTTATGAAATGCTAGAATGTGTCAATTACATTTTTACAACTACATTCTTAAGACGATGATCATTTTTACGGTTGATTTTGCCTTTGTGAATTTTCGGTTTGTTTTTTACAGGAACTACTATTCAAAATACGATTTTACGAAAAAGAATATTTTTGGGAAAATTTTCATATTTTAGTCTGAACCAATAGTTTACGAAATACTTGTAGCGTTTAAATTTTGAGGAAACGGATAAGAAAAATAAAAATGTCCTTATGAATTTTCCCTCACTACTGCGTCGCTGTAGATATGCTTTGTGTTCTATTAGCACGATGAGAAAAATGTACGAATGTCTCAAAATTTTCAAAAAAAGGTTTTTTCTTTCATAATATTAATCATGATGCGGTAAAGTGACGATTGCCGAATAGAAATATAACAACTTGAGGGAGCGCAAAGATGAAAAATATTAAAAATTATTACTACCAATTATTATTTATTAAAATTTTGGTTTTTTTCCCCGTAAAAATAAGGTAGTTCTATTGGTGTTTTATATTTGAAATTGAAAAAATGCAAAAGCATACATTATATCCAGAGCTGAATTGTATAGAATAAATCTTCTTTGGGACATTCTGTAAGTGCATGGGTACATAACAGGTATGATGCGCGTACGTAAGTAAACCTAGGAAGTAGGAGTGTTTTAAGTCTCGTACAAAATTATTGTTCGGGAAAATTCCGCGTTTATGGGATTTTGGTGTAAAGAACCGCCGCCACTTGCACTTTATATATCTTATATACATACCACCGCAGCAGAATAATATGCGTACCTACTATCCGAATAACAAGCTTTAAACAGTACAAAACGGCTTGTGTTTGAAATACTAGAAGTCTGTGCACGTGATTTCTATATCCACACTAGTCGTTTACGGTTTACGTTTCTGTAATCTTATTTGAAGCTCTGCAAGAAAACCCGGTGCAAATCCCCGAGGAACCGAGTAACCCGATCGCAGTACTTAAATAGTTAATTCGTATTCCGTTTTGTGTGTGAGTGTGTGTGTGTGTGTGTGTGTGTGTGTGTGTGTGTGTGTGTGTGTGTGTGTGTGTGTTATAAGTAAAATTACGAGTATAAAAGACGTAGCGAAGTGCACGTTCTTTATATTAAACCATAAACCATCTTCTAATGACCCGCATGCGTGCGTGGGTGCGTGCGTGTGTGTGTGTGTGTGTATGTATTATTTGTGTACTATGTGTTAATGTGTTTGAGTGGAATTTTTTTTTCTAAACGGAAAATATAATGTTACATAAAAGGTCGAAAATAACTCCAAAAAAAAAGGAATGAAAAAAAAAAATAATAACACTTTTATTCCACTTCAGCCGTGTCACAGATATTCAGGATTTGGTTTTAATTATTAGGAACCGCGTTTTTCTTGCCCATTTTTATGGTCAGATGAATGTCACTTTTTACTATCAAAAAAATAAAAATAAAAATAAAAAAGAACAATTTTGTGGGCTCGGCCAATATATACGCATGTTATACATATAGATATGGGTTCTTTCACGAGATCGGAATTCCGGTGTTCTCTTTCCTGTTATACTATTCCTCATAGTGTGAAAAAAATATATATAAATGTGGTGTGTGTGTGTGTGTGTGTGTGTGTTTGTGTGTGTGTGTGTGTGTGTGTGTGTGTGTGTGTGTGTGTGTGTGTGTGTGTGTGTGTGTGTGTGTGTGTGTGTGTGTGTGTGTGTGTGTGTGTGTGTGTGTGTGTGTGTGTGTGTGTGTGTGTGTGTGTGTGTGTGTGTGTGTGTGTGTGTGAAAGTAGTGAACAAATTAAAAAATTAAAAATTATTTAGTATTTACTATTATTATTTTACTAAATAAAATACAAGATAAATTTTTATTTAAAATTTGTATTAGTCATTTAAATTGTAAAATACTATCCAACTCTAAATGATACAAAGATCGTATACAAATTTTCAACATTCAAATCACCAAACAAATCAATAAAAATTTAACATAAAATTTGAAATATAAAATATCGAGTTCAGGAAAAAATTGTTGTTCGTTAGAAAAATTCTGAATGTGAATTCATTGTGTTCGCAGCTCTTTTTACTATTTCATTTTAAAATGAACGGAGCATTGTATTAAAAAAAAAGAAAAAGACAACGTAGAAGTGTCTCATCACCCCAGGGTAGCGTCAATTCGACTCTGCCGGACGATGACGGCGTAATAAGCACTATAGAAGACGGACGAGAAGACGAGAGTAGAAACAGTCGTCGCGCGAACGAGCGTATACGTATATAAAATGTTATATTATTAAAAACATACGCCGCATATACAGCTGGTACAAAACACACACACACACACACACACACACACACACACACACACACACACACACACACACGAGCGCGCGCGTAAGTACATGCGGGATTGAAGCGACACGAAAATTACCATTGGCCGTTTTTTTTTTCTTTCTTTAATTCTTTTTTCCTTTTATCTATCTTTTCGTGAGCGTGTCGTAAAGTCAAATAATGCGTTTCGTATAACGTTCCTCTCCCCCGGCCGTCTTTTTCTTCTCGTCTCGTTTCATTTTCTTCCCTTTTAAAGATTACCAGATAAATTACTATCGTGCACCGCTCGTCCGTCTCGGAACCGGCTGTACGCGCACGTAGGTACACCGAACACATGTTATTTCAGAGCCGGGAAAAAACTCCCGTGTCATGCATAATACGAGTGTATGCATGCGCGCAACAACAACACATGCTCCCGCGTCGTCGTCCCCCGGCTCCGGCGTGTACGCAATAATAATATAATAGTTCGGATGAGTGTGCTCTCTCTCTCTCTCTGTCATTGTTCCCGTCGTTATAACCATTATATTATTAACGTTTCCCCCGGCCGTCGTTTTCGTCGTCTTTTCCCGTTTTCCGTCGGTTTTTTTTCCCAACGCACTCCGGCGGCCGTGAAAGGACGGCGCCGTACGATTAATGCACGACAGGCGTGACCGACCCGCAGCAGTCTTTTTGTCCGGGATGTTCGGAAATCCCCCCGCACCGCCACCACCCCACCGAACTCGTGACGGAATAGGTTTTACCCCTAAGCGCCCCCCCATCCTTAAACTGCCGAAACGTTACTTGTCAGACATGAAACAATCGACATATACAGGGTGGGGCAGTGGGTTCTGACGAATTTTAATTGTAGTTTATAAATCAAGTGTTAAAAACAAAGTAATGAACCATACTGTATTTTACTCAGCGTAACGATTATATTTAATTGTTATCAACAAAAATACTAACTTTAAAAATTACGTTACGTAAGTGGCCGCCTTCATTTTGTATACAGTCAGCTATCCTTTTTTTTTTTCATATTGTCCATAACTCTCTGTTGCATATGCACATCGATGGCTGTAATTTCCTGTCTAATGTTTTGTTTTAATTCTAATAGAGCATGTGGCTTATTAGTGAACTTTAGATTTCAAATAACTCCACAAGAAGAAATCAGGTGGCGTCAAATCAGGAGAACGTGGTGACCAGGCAATATCACCATTGCACGAAATCACACGATTCGGAAACATTCTTCTAAGAACGGTCATTGAAATACGGGCTATATGCAGGCTTGTAACTTCATCTTGTTGGAACCAGTATTTTGATACCATTTGTGGTACCAATCTAAGTTTGAATTCTGAGAAGAGATATTACCTCAACCAGGAGGATATTGCATTGTCGTCGAAAAAATCGTTGTACGGTCATGATGGATTCAATAAACGTCGTAAAGGCAAAAAAGCATTAATTCACTGGCCACGTGTCCATGATTAGTGATTAAGTAAAACCAAACACCATGAACTTTGATTTGGTGACAAACTAGTTTAACTTATCTACTTTAGTGCCTAACCGTACTAGCACTCTATAAATCGTCAGAACCCACTGCCCCACCCTGTATAACTTATATAACATATATAACGACTGTATAGGTGAGTAGATTTTCGTTTGCGATGTTTAGGTAAAATAAATATACTCGATTACGAAGTTTTTCAAACCCAACACCGTTTTGTTTTTGTTTTAGTTTATTCTTGAGCGCGACCGTTTCATTTCGAAGACGATTCAACCGGCGAGGGTAGGTTATGCGGCGGCGTAGTATCTGATCGAGTGACGCGTCGCCATACGCTGTCTGAGCGCCGACCGATTTTCCGTTCCTCTCGTCCGTACCACGCGTGTGCAAAATATTAGAGAGAAACAACTTTATTTAAAGTGAACTGCCCGTCTACCGGGTTGCCTATATGACACAGTGTAAGAATCAAACATAAAACTGTTACAATGGAATGGATAAAAAATAGTATATAAGTGAGATTAATAAGTTTAAAAAAAAAAAAAAAAACGTAAAACGTACAATAAAATATGAACTGTTAATACAATATAAATAAAAAATCGTTACGCTTTTTGTATATACAATTTGTGACGATAGGTATTCTCTTTTGGATTCTTTACGTTTGGACGATCGCAGGTGTATTCACGTGGACAAAACACGACTGCTGTCTATACGCGTACTTGTTTAGAACTCTAACTGCATAAATAATAACACGTATACTATACCGAATAAACCGTTCGGTTTTATAGTTTAATATATAATGTTGTGTTGGAAGGCAGTAAAAGATATCGTGCAAAAGTCTGCGAAGTCACTCAAACGGCAAGGGTAATATAATATTATACGGCTCTACGACGACAATAAGTCTTTCTTTCCCTCACTTTATATATACATATAATACACACACACACACACACACGCACACACGAGCGTTTACAAATATAAATTTCTCACACGCGAAACACGTAACGTTTCCTATTTGTCTCTCTGTCGGTTTGATTAAAGAGTAGACGATGTACGTATAATATTGTATTATAAACTTTGCCGAAACTATATATCATTATATACGATACGCTTTATTCGCACACTCGTATGCCACGGTATCATGATATGTAAAATATACGGTGGCGAGGCGTATGCGATCGTCGTGAGCACACGAAAAACCGTGAGGTTACACACACACACACACACACACACACACACACACACACACACACACACACACACACACACACACACACACACACACACACACATCGAGTACACATTATTTTGTACTGTGATTAACAGGGTTCGGATTTTATAGCACCAAAAAGTACTAAAATATGCGCTATAATATGACCAAAAAATCCTTAAAATATGCGCTATAATATGCCCTAAAAATATCAAAAATAGCAGCAAAAAAACAATTTTTTTGGAATGATCATCATTACTGGTGGTTTATATTTTTATCTTCTGAATTAATACGTATTACTTAGAGAAAATTGTAAAATCTAAACAATAATGAAATATATATTAACTAAACAGATTAAAGGGCATAAAATGTATAATATTCGGTATTTCCGAGCTTCTTGAAAATTGACTAACATGTTTAATATTGTATACCTACAGCTATAATATTATGTATAAATTAATTACGAAACAAAATTGCTGTAATTTTTCTTATGAACTCACATAAATCAATAATACTTTTTTCTCGATATAAACGATATATTTTATGAAAACTACTAAATAAAGCATTATGTAAGAAAAATAGTACCAAAACTTTAAAAATAGCACTGAAAATCTAAAATGCATCAAATATGCAAAAAATAGCAAAATAAAATGTCATATTTAGAGTCCCTGGTGTATAAAACAAATTTATAGCCCACCCTGCTATTTTTATCTGTATTCTATAATATAATTAGCAAATGCTATAAAACCCGGACCCTGGTGATTAACATTAAACGTGACCGTCGACGTACACTTGCAGTCACAGGCAGTGTGATTCTATACGTCTAATGAAACACTATCGTCATCGCGATCGTCTCGATTTTCGTATACACAAACCAATAACTAATAACAACATTAAATAATATATATTATAAATATGTACCCGTCAATGCGTGTTTTCTCCCGACAATAATAACAATTATAATAATAATAATAATAATAATAATGATAATATTTAAATCGATCGGAAGTCGCGTGTGAAAAACACCATTTTAAGAATCGCGTCGACCTTGTACCGGCGGCGTCGAGCTATTTACGTTACGACGTATTATAGTGGCCGAAAAATAAATAAACACCGGGTACCGTTCCGTTATGGCCGGCTCGTTATTATACACGCGTGCTGTACTCTCGAAGACGGGATTAAGGTACGATTCCTATGACGCGTCAGACGCGTGCGGCTAACGCAATGCGTCTGACGCGTGTACCTGACGCGTGCCGGTGCGATTCCTATGACGCGTCACTGCGTCAGTAGTGTGCCGTCGTTGAGAGGTAGTAGACGTGTTGGCTAATTTTTAATTTAATTAAAAATTATTATATTACCTACATAAGCCTAAAATTCGAAATGATCCAACGTGAGTTATTGTCATATCTCCTTCTTGAAGAAATTGAAGAAGAAGAATTTATCGTAGAGCAATTATAATGTAGAACAGGAGAAAACAAATGAACATCCCTTATTTACGTCAAGGCCAGAAGAAGGATTTTTTGAAATATTATAGTTAATCGGCATTTAATACATGATGACAAGAAATTCCGGGAGTTTTTCAGGCTGAATATTGATCAGTTTAACTATATTTCGCATTTGGTTGAAATAGACATCACGGTGGATTCTTTGTGTAGAGTGCACAACTCAAATCATACAGACAATTATTGAATTTAGCTACCATTTCCACCAGTTTTTCGTCCTCAATGACGGTAAAAAGTACTTTTGACATGATGCAAGTACACGAAAAAATATACAAACGCGCGTGCGGCTGCGTCTATACTGCTCACCGACCGGACGGTCCGTGCGGCTGACGCAACTTGCGGCCGCCGCAAAGCTGTTGACGCATTTTAGGAAACGCAACCATTAGATAACCTTGGAAGTAGTCCCCTGCGTCAGACGCAGTGCGTCAGCCGCACGCGTCTGACGCATCATAGGAATCGTACCTTTAAACCGCGGCGGCGCCGCGCCCTCGGGCACTGTCGCTCGTCGGTACGCGCACACGTATCGTACGAATTACGTTTTATTACTCGTCACCGTATACCGGAACAAAAAGTCCGCTGACGCCTGCGGATACGTTTGGTTAGGTGCGGCGACGAGATTGAATTCGTTTTTCGTCGAGGTGTTTTTTTTTTTTTTTTTTTTTATCTAATTCCCATATAGTATTCTATTGGTTTTTTAATTTTTATTTTCTTAGCGAGACGGCGCGGCGGCGGTGCCGTCAAAGTACGTCGAGTTAACACGCGGCGACGAGCGCGTCGTTACGTATATATTATAATATATTATTCACCCTCAACCCGTTTGATGTGTTTTGATGTGTTCGGTAAACGTGTACGAAGAAACATTTAAACCGACGTTTCTGGACGCGAAAGAAAATATGGGGTTTCGGCGGAAAATGCAGGTCTCGATTTGCTGACATCTTAATTAATTTAAAAAATTTACGAAAATTAAAGTCAGTCCGTCTGGCCGTTATATCCGGCTGATTTCCTTAGTTTTTTTTCAAATGAAAGGTATTTAGACACAGCTATATTGTCATCAATCATTGAAATTCACTCAACTCCCACCTTACTCAAGTTATACTCAAACGCCATTATTCCCTGTACAGGTATCTTATGGGACACATTCACTCAAGCAATTCGAATTATCATAGCTCCTCTTCTAATGAATGGATCTTGATCGTTTCACTCTCAGAACACTCAATGCATCAATCTATATTTTTTTTTTTTTGAGCTATTAAGTGCTTAAATTTGTTGGACTTGAGGAAAGTTATGCGTGCAAAATCAACTTTACATTCAATTTTTTCAAGTTTTTCCTTCACTCAAACCTTTATAACTAGAGATCTAACTAACGTAGGCTGTTGACACAAGTCTAAGAACACTCAGTGGATCAAGTTCTTTTTTTTTTTTTTGATTTATCAAATGCTTAAATTTGTTGAGTTTGAAGAATGTTACGTGTGCACAATCAACTTTACTTTCAATTTTTAACTTTAACATATAAATTAATTATCTATTGCGAATTTTCGCAACGGGTTACTAGAGTTATCAAAAATGGAAAACTTATTCTGCTGGCTATTTTATTATTTCTACATTTTAAGTTACAATAATTATAATATTATTTGTGACTTACAAAAAAAAACCGGTTTTCTTCATTTTTTTACATCGTTAATGAGCACGATGAGTTCAGTAATGAGCAAAACAAAAAGTCATAAAAAAAATAAAAAACACGGATGAACGAAGAAACGCTGTTCTGAACCATCATACGAACATCTTTGCTCAGCGAAATGTTTGACCGAATTTTCCCGTGACCTTGGTAGTGATTTATCGATTTTATTGACGACATCTCTACGATGAAAATTATAATATTGTATTTCATGAAAAACAACCGTCTAGCTGGTAATAATAATCGGCGAATTTCTGTAATTATTATTCATAACTGTGTATGGTTTGCGAAAAAAACATACTACGGTCGTTTCAGTCGTTTAAATTATTATAGTCACATTAGTACCGTACGAACGTTAGAACATAAATTTAACGCAATACAGCTGTGTCACAGATTGATTTTAAGTTTCAGATGAGCGTGTACGCGTTATATCACTTGTATTCAATTTTTATAAATTATACATGTTTTAAAAACCAAAGATAAAATATAAAGTAGGAAGTATGAAACTTTATAATTTTAAAATAGCATTTTATTTTTAAATTTACATAAACTACTGTATACAGTTTAAAATATCAAAGTATACTTAAATGATTTAACTACTTCGATAAAAAACGTCATTCGTTGTTTACAACGAGTACCCATAGTCATGATATTGTTTATCATGCATTCAGACAGTCAGAATAACTAATAAAGGACATGTGGGCATACCACTAATATGCACGGATGTGTGTATGTTAGACGTTCGATTTATAACCGAGTTGATCGTAAAAAAAAAAAAAATTCAACTGAGCCTTTACGCGTCAATTATTTATTTCAAACGATAGTTTTGAAAACACGAATCATGTTTCCAGACGACGGATTTCACAAGATTCAATACGACGAGACTTCGATTTTGTTTTTTCACAAACATTCTCTGTGACATGGTACTTACGACGAGGGGTCGAGCTGACGAGAGAAACATTTTTAATATTATAAAACGAAACTTTTGAATTTAAATACAACACAATTATACACGTTCTATAATCGACGCTTTTACACACGTGTGTTATTGAAACATACGCACGCGGCGTATTATAATAGAGATCTGACGGTATCGATAAAAATCATCAGTAGGCGCGCCGTTCTGTCCCAGGGTCAGTGGAATGGTCAGATGATGTCTAGTGGACCCCGTGCAGAAGACGTCACGACACGACACGACCGCAATCCTCCGACAACGTATTATTATTATTATTATTATCATTATTCGTTATTATAATATTATCGGTTAGAACCTCACTATAAACGAAGAAAAAACTAAGTACCTAATAATGACCCGACGCTCAGTAGATAAATCAGCGCTAAAAGTGGGACCTTACTCTTTTGAACGAGTAGACGAATTTAAGTACCACGGAGTCAACATTTGTACAAAAAATAATATGCATAAGGAAATCCAACTGAGAATAAATAGTGCAAATAAAGCATATTTTGCGATGAACAAGATGCTCAGTTCTAGACTAGGACTGTGCGATTATTTTTTCCCCATAATAATCGATTATTTTTATAATTTTCGATTATAATCGATTAATCGAATATTTTGAGAGTAGTGTACGATTATTCGAATACTCAAATAGTATTCGATTAATCGAATACTCGAATAGTAATCGATTAATCGATTAACCGAATAATCGTCAAATTATAATTTACAATCGAATACTCAATAATGTTCTAATAATAGTAATATAAATAACCAAATAATTGTTCTGGGTTAATCAATTTATTCATAAAAATTTTAAATACATTTCTGTTATAAAATGTTTCTATATTTATACTCATCACTTGGGTGGGTCGAAAAAAATGATTTTAGTATTTCGTGATTGCAATAGTGCGGTAAAGTTGCAGTTTGGTATCCTAAATAAGGGAAAAATAATTTAAAAAATCTAAGTTGATTTTTTTAGTTCGCGCATTGGACTTAAAGTTTGAAAGAACAGTCAAAATCTGAAAATTTTAAAAACTTTATTAAAAATTTTAAATCAATATTTAAAAATGTATTGGTCGTTAAATAACAGTACACAGCTAAGTATTAACATTAAATATTTTAGATAATATATCCATTGTATTTTCAGTTCGTGTGTGAGTAAAAAATTAGATCAAAATAACCGAACGTTGTCAGAGTCGAGCGGGCGCTGGTGTGTTGTTCTATCTGTGAAAAAGAAAAAAAAATACCTAAAATTGAGAGAGAGAGTCTATGTGCGACCAGCGAACTAGTCGTTTGAAATGTATAGGTAGTTTGGATGCGGCCGAAACTAGAAAGATAATGAAAAGAGATCAAAGGAAACAAGAGAAATTGGACTTTTGAAGACTTTTTTTGAAGAGACTTTAGAAGTACAAGAGAAAAACCAGATTGTACTACCAAATACGAACGTCAGTTATACTCCGATAAATACTGCTCAAAAATTCAAATCGAGAACAATGAAAAAAAGTGTATCAATTTAGCGTCAACATCTCAAATCCTGCTACTGCCTTAATAAGCGATAGATATGGATTATCTGATAGAGTTACAGCTGCTATTGCTTCCTGCGTTTTACAAGATGTTGGCTTGGTAAATAAAGGACATCGTTCACTAGTGATAGACAAGAATAAGGTCAGAAGAGAAAAAATTAAAATTCGAGACTATTAACAAACAAAAGGTTCAAATACAAAGATATAAGGAGTATATTTTGATGGTCGAAAAAACAATACATATTTTCAAAAGAAAAATGGGAACAAAATGTATCGAAAATTGAAGAAAGAAGAACATATCAGTTTGGTCCAAGAGCCTGGTGGACTGTACATGGGGCATTTGATACCAAAAAGTGGAAAAGGAAGCGAAATAGCTAAGATCATTATGTGCTATTTAGATAACAAAAATTTAGACTCTGAACAATTCATTGCTATTGGTTGTGATGGGACAGCGACAAACACTGGATGGAAAAACGGTGTTATCCGTAATATTGAAGTTAAAATGGGCCGTCCTTTGCAGTGGTTTATATACTTACTGCATTTTAACGAACTTCCTTATAGACATTTGTTTAAACATTTAGATGGTGAAACAACCGGACCAACATGTTTTTTCGGGAAAATTGGCAAGCAGTTGGCTTACTGCGAAAAGATCCCAGTTGCTGATTTTGAAATAGTTAATGGTAAAGATATCAGTATAACAAAAACTGATTTGAGCAAGGACTAACAGTACTTACTTGATATTTACAATGTTGTTAAGACAGAAGAATGTACGCCTGACCTCGCTGTAAAAGATTCCAGGTCCTCTCAATCATTCTAGGTGGTTAACATGTGCAAATAGAGTCTTAAGACTATACATTTCTGAAGTTAATCCTTCCTATGAGCTTAAGACGCTAACCAGCTACATTATGAACACGTACGCTCCAGTATGGTTTGATATTAAGAGAAATCATTAGGTGAAGTATGGACCAACTCATATATTCAAAGTTATTCAAACGACACGACAGATGCCCGACAATTTGCGTCAAACAATTGATTCTGTGATATAGAGGAATGTTTTTTTTTGTCACCCCGAAAACATGTTATTAGTAATGGCAGTAGATGAGAAAGTCCACTTAAGGGAGCTAGCTTATCTAAGATTACTAAAATCTAGAATGCAGACACCTAAATTAAATCGGTGAGAAATTTTCTACCCCCAATCATTAACTTAAAAGCTTCAGACTACACTGAATTTTGATTGGAACAACTGTAAACTATCATATCCTCCAATGATGGAAAATGTTTCTACAGAGAGTCTAAAAGAGCTTCTTATTACAAAAGTAATACCAGAGTTTGATTTTATTAACTTTCCATGTCACACTCAAAGCGTAGAAATAATCGTAAAGCTGGACACAGAGTCATCTACAAAAGTATGAGGAGAAAAAAATAGAGACGGTTTGATAAGGACAACGTTGCTTTCAAGATCAGTAATACCGTAATTCAATTGCAAAAAATTTAAAATAATACCACAACTTTCCGAGAATACTTAAAAAATAATTAGTACTGTTATTTTAATTAACAATAAATTTTCAAAATATTAATTTTATAATTTTTTTGAAGTTGTACATTTTTTTAAATTTTGACTGTTATTTCAAACTTTAAGTCCAATGCGCGAACTGAAGAAATCATCTTAGATTTTTTTAATTATTTTTTCCTTTTTTAGGATACCAATCTGCAACTTTGCCGCACTATTGCAATTTTGAAATAAAAAAATCATTTTTTTCGGCCCACCCTTGAGTCATCACTCTTCTTCGTCCGGCCGTCCGGGTAAACATCAATTACTACTTTCTTCTATCTTTCTCCGTTTTGATTCAGTAATACAAACAATACAAACACAATATTTTATTATGATTTTCCAATTCTTTTTGATGGATATATTGTTTTATGTAAACGCTAAAAACTTTAGACTTATTCAACGAATGCTTAAATGCAGATATAAATCCAACATCTTGAATTCGTCTTTTAAGTTTGAACATCCCCTTTTATAATTATATTTTCATGTTTAAGATTGTAGTTATTCGATTATTAATCGATTATTCGATTATTATTCGATTATTCGATTATTCGATTATTCGATTATTCGAACATTCGATTATTTATCATTCGTTAAAAATAATCGATTAATCGAATAATCGATTATAATAATCGATTAATAAAAATAATCGCACAGTCCTATTCTAGACTACTATCCAAAGGTACAAAAGAGAAACTTTATACGTCTTTGTTGCGTCCGATAGTAATGTATGCGTGTGCAACGTGGCCAACAACACAGGGAGATGAAGAAAAACTACTCACTTTCGAAAGGAAAATCCTGCGGAAAATTCACGGACCTACTCGACTTCAAAATGGTGAATATGAGAGAAAAAAAAAATGAAGATCCGGAAAGGTTATTTGGTAAGCCGAATATTAGATTATTTCTGAAAGCAAAACGTCTGGAGTGGGCTGGCCACGTTTGGCGAGCTACCGAAAGTCTTACAAGAAACGTCTTCATCAAAAACCCCCCAAAAAAGCGACCAAGAGGAAGACCTCGTCAGAGGTGGTTAGACAGGGTGAAGATGGATATTCTAGATGTCGACCACTCAAAACGACTGGATGATGCGATGGACCGGAATGGATGGAGAGACTTGGTGGAAGCATGCAAAAGGCCTTAATGGCCTGTATAGCATTAAAAAAAAAAAAAATAAATAAAATATTATCGGTAAATCATACACAATCGATTTAATTATGTTATTTCCCATCTCGATTACGTAAGCCGCCGCGGCGGCGGTCACGACCGCTAACAGGTGGTCGGTTGTGAACGCCGTACGGGACGTTGTCGCCGGAGATGAACACGGTGCGCGATTTCGAGTTGACGTTTCGTCATTTGCGCGGCCACGTGTTCCTCCGAGGACACGCGATAATAACAACGATAAATCAGTAACGGTCATGACGACGACGACGACGACTACGGTCGTATCGCGGTCGGCGAAGCGAATGCGTGTGCGTGATAAACGAACAAAATAATATGATCTTCGCAGTGGCGGTTATATTTGACTTTTAAGGGGGGGAGGCGATAATGTTGGATAGAACTTTCCTCAATATTTTGAAAAAAATAAACACTTCATATAGCATAAATATTATTTTATTAATCATATTACATCAAATATCCATAAAAAAAAAACTACAGTAAAAGCGTGTGCCTATTCTTTTGTTTGGCAAAGCGTGTTATAATATTTTCTATATCTATAGAAAATATCTTTATGAATGTGGAGTAATGCTAGCCCATTCAACCTTTCTTCACCAATTGTTGACCTTAACCATGTTTTCAATCTACGTAAATAAAAAAAAAGCACACCACAGATGCATATTATAATGTAAAATCCATAGAAATACAAGTAAGTTAAAGAATAGCCTAACAGTTAGATAGAAATAAGTAAACACCTTTAATCTAAGCAAAAAAGCTGATAATATGCGTAGGTACCTGCGGTACCTATAAGAACAAAAATAAACTAAGCGCACAGACATCTTAACAAATTGCAGTACGATAAAAATTAAAAATAGGTACATGTTTTTTCCTTTTTGTGTAAGATTGTACCATGATTTATAGGTCTTAAATAAATAAATTTACAAAAAAACGGCCCAAGGGCCGCATTTATCCACCTATCCCCCCCTTATAACCGCCACTGAATCTTCGTCGTGGAAATAAATTATTACCGTCGTCGTATATGGCCGCCGAGGCGGTTTCGTTTTTGTTTGATATGTTTTGTTTTTTTTTTTTTTTTGTCTTCCCCGACGTACTCCGCGATACCACCGACGAAGACGACGTTACAATCGTGACGGCGACGCGCTCGCCTGAATATTAACACGAATGGAATTCGTAACACGACCATAACTATATATCATTACGATGCGCGTGCAGTGCTCGCCGAGTGCGGTTTCGATTTTTATCGTGGTCCGCGAAAAAAGAACGTCATTGAGTGTGGGCCAAAATCACGTTTTGCCATCCGATCCGTCGACGCGCACAAAACACGCACATAACGGACTCGCCGGTTTTTCGTCTTGACGATAATATTATTACGGCCGTCGCTTTTCAAACGAATCAAAACGGGCTCGGATTGATTTCGTTTTGAGTGAATATAAAAACTATTTGGCGTTTGACTTTTTATCGGGTACCTCCGAACGACCTATAATACCTTCGTGTAATTCGTCCTTTCTAATGTTTAAAATCAAAACGATATGTCGCCTACCGCAACGAAAAAGGTCGTATCTCGATTTTTATCATTTTTGAGTTACGACCATATTCGTATAGGAAAAAATGATCTCTATCGCCAACGAAAACTGTCGTACCTCGAACTATCCAAGGATGCTAGATATAACTTAATTTAAATTTGATTGATTTTTGTATTTCCCGCGAAAACAGACGTACGTACAGAAAAGATGCATTGATACTAAGACGCAAAGTATTCAATAATCAATTTAATAATATAATGTAAAATGTAATTAATTAATTTTATAACTCTAAATTTTTTAATTAAATATTTCTATAATAAATTATATAATACTTATAATTATTATATTGTAAAAAGTTAAATGAAAAATGTGCAATGCTATAACTTTTGATTGTTAAATTTATATTTATCTTCTATTTTAAATGGTATATTATGATCAATCATTATATTATACATTTCCATATTATGATGGTCACTTAGGTATTTGTCTTGAGGGAGGGGGGCTGTAAAATAGGTGTATTGTTAAACTCAAACACCGAAAACAAATTGGTTGGCTTTGACGTTTCAGATTTTTTTTTTGGGGGGGGGGAGGTTATTACTTTCGGTAGATTGGGGGGGAATGTTCCTTTGCCCCCCTGGATCCGCCATTGAAGGATACCGGTTCCTACCCGATTTGATTTTACGGTTGCCAGTTGTAGTCACAAACAATATTAAATTTCCATAATTCTATGAAAGTGTAAAAAAAGCTCCGAGTTGAACTTTTTACTCGGCGCGCACAGCCGACGTGGTGTGCGGAAACCGCCGCCGAGAGAAAAATCGTATTCAATAGGTGCACAGAACAAGAAAGTAACAAAAGAAAAAAAAAAAGCAAAGAATCGAGGTGATTACGAAATGATTACAAACGATAATTAAATGCGTGGTGCATTTAAACGAACGCATGCATTACACGGCGGCAACCTGTACGGACCTGTACGCGCACGTGCCGAATACGGTACACCCATAAATTACGAAACGGAAGATCCGCCACAGTGACAGCTCTGTCATTGTTCGTCGTTAATAATACGCCGTCGTCACGACGCTAATCACGCTGTGCCTCGGCACTCTCTGCTGCTCGTCCCTGCAACCGTATGTATACGTTTTTCGTCTGTGTGCTTTTATTTAATTTTATTTTATTTTTTTCAACGTCACTAAATATTTGACTAATACTCGGATAGGTTTAATATATTTTATTCTCGGTTTCGCTTCGTTCTCGTCCCGCGTCGTTCTACCAAATTACCCGACTTCGGCCGGTGTTGAATATACATTTTTAGATTCTGAGTGAAGCGAAGGATCTTAGGGTTTTACAATGATGTTTATTTATTTATTTATTTATTTATTTTTTTTTTCTGTAAACACTTTTTCGTATAGAAATCCTTGTCCAAAAGTTTCGTCCAGCAACTTTTTAGATTCAAAATTGAACTGAGATGGTACTTTAGAGAGGTCATTTTTCCAAAATCTCCATAGTTTTTCCAGTAATCAAGAATAACGATCGAAAAACTGAGTAAAAACGGTAAAAATCCGCCGTAAACGAGATTTTCACTGTTCAGATTTTAGGTATTTAGTCATAAATCGAGAAGTATTGAAGCTAGAAACTTGAAAATTTTATCCAATATCAAATACATACTTTTTTATTTTGGACGACATTTTCAGAACAATTATAGCACTTTTGACTTAAATATAGAACTTTTAATTTACCACATTGTTTGAAAGTTTTTATGTAATATAATTTTAAATATTTGACAAAAAGTTCTGAAAATGTAATATGACCTTACTCATATACCTATCTAATTATCCTATCAAAAATTCAAAAATCGTGAGTCAGGATTTTTTTTTATACACACTTTAATAAATTATTATAACTCACCAAAAATTATACAAATAACCGTAAAATACGTAAACAGTATTTAAATAATAATATATTATATAACACTGAAGCTTTGCTCAGAATCGTTTTATACTAAAGAAATGAGTCATCATTTCTTTAAAACTTAATACATTCATCACCAATATCTTGTCCGAGGACCGAAGGGACGAAGGACGAACTTGTACCACCATCAACTCACTTACCAGCTTTTTTTTAATAATTGTTTAATTTTTTATTTTTCATTTTGCAATTGTCAGAAACATTATAGCAATACAATTAATTGATAATACAATATAAAATTATATGAAGATATAAGGGAAATAACAATAATAAAAATAAATAAATAACTAATAACAAACAACAACAAGAACAATTTTAAATTAGGAAGCCAGCAGAATAGATAAGGTTAATTATGGAATAAATAATGGGAGTGGAACGAGAGTTAAGAAGAAGATTAGAATCGGGAGTGATGTAGCCACATTGTGTACTTAATATAATATTTGTAAATAAAACTGGCGCAACATGTAGAGGTTATTAGTTATTAGGTAATATAGTCAACTATTGTTCAAATACTAATAAATAATATCGTGCAAAATCATCCATTGTTATAAAAATGCATTTTTTCTAATGTTCATACACATTTGTAATGAAACGTTCGTTAACGTTCAGATAGAAAATAATAAACATCTTAAATAAAAATCATTAAAATGATTAGTTTTATTTACATATATTCCTTAATTTTCATTTATGAAATAACAAATGTTCATTCACAAGGCACACCAAAAGACAGTGAGTATTTTTTTTTTTTTTAATATGGACGAATATTCAAAGACTAACACAACATGGAAATCGGTCATAAACTATAAGTATAAAAAAATTTACTATTTGTTCAATATACATAGACGTACGCATGACTCTGGTGTGTACAAAATCTGACTACCCACCCTTCCGCAACGATCATATTATTATAATAAAACAAATTGTAGACATGTTCTATACTACTGTCGAGAATAACTTTTTTTTTTTTTTTTTTTGGTGATTTAGACATTATAACATATTTTATTTTCATTACGATTCTTTAATAGCGATTTGGAAAAAGATGACTTAAAACTGAATGGATTATTTCGTAAGCATGAATATTCGATACAGATATGAACGAAAAATACGTTGATTAATTCAAAGTAAAATATATATCAAAATTCTTTTACTTGTGACCCGAGCTTATATTTGAGCACATATTTTTCAAATTAAAAAAAAAAAAGTTTATATTGCACCAAATAATAAGGTATAAATAATGTAAATCTAAAAGTTTAATAATTTAAATTTATAAACTGATTTACGAGTACAATGATTTATCACGTAAATACGACGGTAACGAAATATATTCATATTTGAATTGTTCACAACATGTATTATAACATGAACAATACGAATTGAATTGTTGACCCAAATTATGCCCAATCGAATTTTTTCGATCGAAAATTCCATACAAATAAATACGATATTAGAGAAAACTGTTTGTTTCTTGATAATAGATTGCATACACTTTGATTTTTTTTTTTTTACCAAAACACTGAAGACAGTATTACGTTTAAATATTCTGGTTTCAGTTCTTGGGACATCGGCATGCGATCTTTATGTTATGAAGAATTCTGATTGTGGAACTCCGAATGTACCGGTTGAAATCTTACCAAAGGAGTGCTCATCATATCTATACATGTCCATCAATGGAGAAAATGACACCGTTATTGACAAGGGAGAAGAATTTGGTACTATAAAAGGTAACTGTAGAACGAGAGCGTCAATAATATAATCGAAATGTGAATGAAACAAAAAATCAATATATTTATAAAACATTTCAATTATTTATCACTGAATGCAATTAAATATCACGTAATGAATTCTACAGGATATCTAGACCAACTTATAAAAACTAACATAACTGTGTTGGTTTACTTCGATCACGAAGACCAGACAAAATGGTGTGCAGCTGTAAAAAATGTTGCTGCCGGAAAAACTACAGAAATCGATAAATTAAAATCATTTTTAGATAAACATCCCGGGGTCAAGGGTATAATTTTTGGTAAACTTTTGGATCCAGATGTAAGCATTAATAAAATAATTATCTTAATACACAATAATTTATGAGTCAATAATAACATATCGGGAGACGGAGTGGCCGAATGGAATCAGGCGTCACTGCTGACGCACAGTGTCACCGGTTCAAATATAGGTCACGGGCGGCTCTTTCTCTCTGGGCAGGTGACTGTCGTCTAGAGAGAGCGGCCGCCATCTCCCCTGTGCAGAAGGCAACGGGAAACCACTGCACAGTAACCCCTCCTTCCTTGGTAAAACCTTCATTTAGGATGGTTGCAAACCAACCCTCGGTTTGTTGATCCTGAGAGAATATTATATTACAGCTAAGATATTTTTAAAGTAGCTATTTTCGAATAAACATTTTAAGTTGGTAGTCAACGAAAAATTTCTACCATGAAACAAAAACTAACATTTCATTATCCCATTTCATATTAATTACCTATAAAATTCATATTTCTAGATAACTTTCCATAATTACAAATGTATTGATACAGCATAATTATAATTACATTATTATTATATTCGTAGCTTACTTCGGCAGATTGTCCTGATTATACTCAAAATTTCAAAGCATATATTGATTTGGTTCGTAAGACATTACCGAAATTGTTAGTTGGTATTGCAATAACAACTACGAAGGCAAGAGATATGTACAATAATCCGGAAAAACCATGTGAGAATTTACTCAAACATTTTTGGTTAATTTTCGGTCAATGTTATTATTCTATTATATCCACAGATTCATAGATCATTTCTGGTATAAAATATATATATATATATATATATATATATATATATGTGCATGTATACAGTAGAACCTCCGTTATACGAACCCTCAATTATCCGAACTACAATTAGAGTATCCGAACGTTCTGTTATCCGAACGGTAAAACTCGTTGAAGCACTCCTATCCGTGGCCGGTTTATTGAATTTATCATAACTTTTGCTTTTGGTTTATTACAGTACATACATATAAGAATGTATGCGTGTGTGAATCGTTAGTACGTAGATAATCAAAACGTAACGTGCTTATCAATTAATTCGTCTTAAACGTTAAACGCGAGACTTGACTGCAAAAAAGCGCGTTGCAGCTCGTCGTTAAATGAAAATCGATAATTTTTTCAAAAAAATACGATAAACATAATATATAATATGTTCCTATGTATATAATTTATTTTAATAATGTAATGTATGCAGTACTGATAAAATATTAGTAATAATAATAATTATAATAAATATAGAGTATCTAACTGTTAAAAAAAAAACATTTTATTTCCAATATTCGAACTTTTGCGTATCCGAACTAGGTGTGGTCCCAATCAGTTCGGATAATCGAGGTTCTACTATATATATATATATATATATATATATATATATATATATATATATATATATATATATATATATATATATATATATGATGTATCACGGAAATTTGGCATATGAAACAACATTTATTCTATACAATATTTTTTTTTTATTTATTCAAATAAGTATTATATAATTACGTTGAAACAATACTAAATTAAATCATTTATTTAATTTTGTATCAAAATTTAAAATTTATACTTGAATTTTTAAGGTTTACAAAAAAAAAAAAATCGAAAAAGCCATTTGATGATTCTGCTTTTTAGAAAAGTATTAGGTAGTGATGATGATTCTAATAAAGGTCTAATTTTCCAAAATTGGTTCTAAACTTTTTTGTAAAAGATAATAATACTGACGAATGATAATTACCATTACCATATGTCACGGAAAATAAATTTAAATCACTAATTTAATTTCACTGGACATTTTATTAATTACACTGACGCGGCACTCTCTGCCTCGGTATATGTTGCCGGTCCAGTTTCGTGGGCACAATCATAGGCGCAACTAAAGGCCAAACACTGGGGGTGCTAAAATTATGCAGAGGACACAGACTCGTCGGGGCAAGCCCCCACACCCCCGAACACCTACCATACAACAATTTTATAATTATTATAATCATTCCAATTCACACTATAAAACCATAAGCACACTAATATTGAAATATAAAACCTATAATATACCTTATAAATACATTAGGTGTAGTATATAATTTGTTTAAGTGATAAAAATAATAATAAAGTTTAAATGGAATATATACATATTTATAAAACATAATAATATTATTTTATACTAATAATTTTCTATTTTTAGTAGAATATTTTTCTAATATTTCTAAAGAATCAATTTTGTTAATAATTTCTCTTTCGATGTTTAAAATTGATAAATTTGTGAACCGCTGTTGTTCCATACTGGCTCTTAGCCAGTTTTTTAAGCGACGCATTGACGAGAAGCTTCTTTCACACGTAGCAGAACTCACGGGAATGGTAAGAGCCACTTGTAACAATTTAAATACATTTGGAAATGTGGCCTTCTTACAAATATCTTTAATAGTATCTATATTATTATTATAACTAAAAGGCAGGCAGTTCTTTAAAATAACCATTTCCGCTTTTAACAAATCCAAGTTGATACTCATAACATCCTTAAATAAAAATATATATCATTATAATTACATACATAAATCACTTGAATTGTGATATAACACACTTTATAATGATTTATGAAGTATTGACTCTTTTCATAGTCCATTTCCACAAAATAATCAATTGAACTAGCCATTTCAAGACTTTCTTCGGAAAATCTGAACTTTAAGTTATTTATAATAGTGTCAATTATAGGAAAGTAACCTGTGCGTCTCCAATACTATTCTACTGAATTTGAAGCACTAATTTGATCATCTTGTTCAGCACCTGTTGTTGTTTCCAAATGGAAGTCCATTAAATGAATCGGTTGAGTTCTTCTACGTTTTAATCCTTTATAACCATTAACAATAATTTAATTTTTTTTCCATAAACAATTGTGAATAAATATGATTTTATTTAAATGATATTATTTTAAACAAACCAATTTGAGGATTTTCTAATGATATATTATGTTTCTCAGCTAGCTCTACAACAGTTAACCATAATTTTGAAAACTCATATTAACATATATACTGAATATTTATATATATAAGCATATAAATGATTGGATGACCCCATTGACAATATTTCTTGCTTTACCTAAAGTTGCTGTTTTAGATTGTAAAGAAGTACTTAAAATATTTATAATTCCCAAAACTTCTTTTAGTATAATAATAACAATAAGGAATTGACACTTTTGAATCTGATTTAGAATACCTATAACAAATAATAAAGTTATAATTTTCAGTTGTTATAGATATTAAAATATCACTCAATTTGCATTACCTATAGCTTCAATAACATCTTTATCTGCTTGAGTGTCCACTTCATTGATTAAAAAATTTAGAATTGCTGAATAATTTGTTAACATCGATTCACAATTCTTGTACCTACAAACCCAGCGCGTATCACACACTCTGAGAATGTTACCTTTCTTTAACCCTAATTGTAATTGTATTTTAACCAACTCAGTATTATTGGATGGACGAGAAAAGTGTACATATACAGACTCAAGTGTATTAAAAACACTTCTAGCAATCTACAAAAATATTTGAAAAGTAATTCTATAAATTTATATAAATAAGATTATGGATTGCAATATGGAGTACATACTTTGATTCCTTTACACATGTCCACAACAACTAAATTCAATCGATGTGCCATACAGTGTGTATAAATCGCACAAGGGTAATATTCTTTGATTTTAGCTTGTACCCCTCCTAGACAACCTGACATAACGCTCGCTCCATCATATGACTGAGCTACTATATATAAAGTGTTCATATTAATGTTTAATTTTTCAAAGCATTTGAAAATGGCTGCAACAATATGGTTAGCGTCCTGTCCACTGGAGACATCCACAAACTCCAAGAATCTTTCTAAAATATCTCAATTAATTTACTATATACATACCTGGAAGTGCTGCTATAATACTTGAATTCAATTCACAAGATGAACTTTGACTAGAGAATCCAGGATCATCAATATTTTCATCTTCTGTAGAGTGATTATTTTATTTTTTTTTTTTTTATTCATATTAAAAATACTAAACATTGTGAAACTTATAATAATTAACACACTTTACAGTTCACATTAATAATACAAGAAAATGAATAAACGAAATATTTTATTAAAACCGTACACGTGGGTTTAGATAATGACAACTATTAGGTAGCGTAATGCGTGTACACTAAATATTTATAATAAACAAATACCAAATGCGCAGGCCGCAGAGCGGGGGAAAAATCGAACAATAACATAAGGCTGATCGAATTAACTACAAAGTGACAATATTCTATAAATAAACTAATGGGTTTATCAATTTATCACTTCTCTGTTACCAGTGTTACCTAAAACCTTCATATTATTATCTTTAAATGACATTAAAATTACGGCTGATTGAAGAATTTATTACCTATCTATGATTGCAACGATATAATAAATTATATAATATAATATTATATAATAATTATATTCTTAATTCTACAATCATCACAACCAATTTGTGTTTCTCCTAATAAACGTCAAATACAAAAAAAAAACATTTTTTTCATGATTTTTAAATTTTTGGTGGTTTTGGTGTGGGGGTGCTAAATAAAAAGCTGGGGGTGCTGAAGCACCCCCAAGCACCCCCCTAGTTGCGCCTATGGGCACAATACTCCACGCGTTCGACGCTGAGATTATTTCACTAGCGATACGTGTATTCAAACACACTATCGTCACACACTATTTTGTAAACTTAAGTGTGATCAAACTTAAAACGCATAGCACAAAAGAAAACTATTTAATAGGCCGAAACACAATAATATATATATATATATATATATATATATATATATATATATATATATATATATATATATATATATATATATATTCTCTCTTCTCTCTTTCTCTTCTTAGGCTTATAGCGGTCCATTGAGGACCATCGCCGCTTCTAAAATGCCTTTCCACTTCTCCCTATCCAATGCCACTCCCATATCTAGCAATGGGTTGATCTTCTTTAGATCTTTTTCTACTCTATCATACCATCTCTGCCGGCGTCTGCCTCTTGGTCTTTTTCCTGTTATTTTGCTTTCCGTGACTTTCTTAATTAGCGTGTCTTCGGCTCGCCAGACATGGCCTGCCCATTCCAGCCTTTTTCTGATTAAGAAGTGTCTTATACTCGGTTTATTGTATAGTTGTTGCAGATTTTCATTTTTTCTTCTTTCAAATCTTTCCAATTCATTGTTGTATACTGGTCCATAAATTTTTCTCAATATTTTCCTCTCGAAGTTCTGTAGTTTTTCTTCATCCCCCTGGGTGCTAGACCATGTCTCACATGCATACGTGACTATGGGACGCATGTATGTACAGTATAGATGCTCTTTTGTACGTCTTGACAGTAGCTTGGAGGAGAGCATTTCTTTCATTGTGAAGTAACATCTATTTGCCGCATTTAATCTCATCTTAACTTCGTTATGCATGTTGTTTTTTTCATTTATGTTTACTCCCAAATACTTGAAATCTCCTACCTGTTCGATCTCCGACGTGTAGATTACCCCTCGTCGTTGCGTTCCTAGTCATCACCATATACTTGGTCTTATTCTCGTTTATAACTAGTCCAATACTGCTGCTGGAATTTATTAGTTTTCTTGCTCTCTCCTCGATATCCTGTTTAGACTTTCCTAATATGATGATATCGTCTGCATAAGCAAGCAGGGTATGAGTCCCTATTACATCCATTTCTTTCGTGTCTGTTGCGTTTCGAACTATCTTTTCCAGGGCTAGGTTAAATAGTACTGGGGATAGCGCATCGCCCTGTTTCAGACCAGTCTTGCATTCAAACTTTGTGGATACTTCTCCTAAAAAACGTACTTTGCAATAGGTTTGTTCATTACACATTTGGACTAGTCTCACTAATTTGTCGGGTATGCCAAAGTTTCTCAGAATTATCCACAATTGTTCTCTGTTGATACTATCATATGCCTGCTTAAAGTCAACGAACACTATATGTAGGTCTTTATTATACTCGTAATACTTCTCCATGAGTTGTCTAAGCGAGTGAATGTGGTCTGTCGTGGATTTGCCTTTTTTAAAACCACACTGGTATTCTCCGACTATATCCTTCGCGTACATCTCAAGTCTTCTTAAAATGGCTATTGATAACACTTTGTATGTAGTGTCCAGTAGTGATATTCCACGATAGTTTGTTACTTAGTAAGTAACAAAGTTAGTACTCAGTAAGTACTAAGTACAGTGAGTACCCGAAATAAATGCCGATTTTTTGTAAATCTTGATAAATCCTTTAAGTTAATAAATAACATGTGTATTGGATAGTAAATAATTTATTATATTATTATTACATAAAAGTCGATAGTACTTATGGAAGAAACCTGTATGCTTGAATCACGCGCTTTAAATTGATTATGATAATTTCATCAATATTAAAAAATTGTGCTGTAACATTTCAAAAAATTAAATTACATTTTTCTATTAGGGTTAGATTACACATGTTTAGATCCATCAGTTGACTTTTACGTCGCCACCGTACTGAATTTGAATAAATGTACAGACGAGTTTAAAAAAACTGGTACTTATCCAGTGTCTGGAAATAGTAATAACACTATGGTAAAAGAAAGTTATTTTTTTGCAAACCATAAAATTAGAAAAAGTACATATTTTTATTATTATTATTATTATTTTTTTTTTTTTGAGGATGCGATCAAAGCTTTCTTAGATAAAGCGTCTGTCCCATCATCGAAGGTCCATTATTCATTTCACATTTATGGTGATCTAAAATTTTCAGATGACTATTGTGATGCATGTCCAAGCAGCGTAAGTATAAAAAGACATTCGTCCATGATGTAGTTGGTCCTAGGTAAAGATTATGGTGCTTAGTTTATGAAATTTCAAAAAAAAAAAAAAAATTATGAATGATTTATTTATATAAACAGTTTCAAGAACAGTTTTTTTAAGAGCTCTAAATCGAGCACAAATATTATGCACGAAAAGTTTCGATGGATATTTTCTATCTTCTAAATTTCCAAGTTCTAGACACACAGATATTCAAATAGTCGAATGATCATAACTTTCACTAATTTAATAGTGATATATTTTTCGGATACTTCAAATCCCTAACAATAATATATTGTAGTTATAACTAAGCCAATAAAAGCACTTACACGAATATCTCATTTACGGCAAAGTGTATGAATAACGTAAAATAACTTTTTTATTTTATTTAAAGTACTGTAAAAACAAGGAATTCGGAAAATCCTCCGTGTGTGCAGATACTCTTCAGACATTATATGAAAAAGTAAGATAGTGTGCATGATTTAGAAATGTTCAAAGTTTTTCCACGTATGTTGTCTTCTGACTTTTTTAGGGAGCATTTTCAAAAAAAAATGGAGTTGGATTCGTCGTGAATACTATTGATTATGATGACTACGATTGTACGTGTCAATGTGGCCAGCCTTATCCAGGATTTAAAGCACTCTTAAGTGGTTACAATGGTGGACCTCCGCCTGCATCGTGTGCTTTATATGATAGAACCTAAGCGTTAGCCTACGAACATAAATGTTCGGAACTCACTGAAATTTAACTATGTGTATTCAATTAATTTTAAAATAAATCGATCTGGCATTAAATTAATTTCACTTGTTCTTATTACGACATTATGACATTGATTTATATGCGTTGTACTGATAATTTGTACGAAATCAAAGTATTGTAGTGACATAAATTTGTTCTCAATCGACGCTTTATAGAACATTCTTACATAAAGTATTAATACTGTAAACAAGAACCATAATTATGGTATGAAATTGTAAATATATAAGAGAAATAATGTAATTTAGGGCTGAAACTGATAACTAAAATGAGGGGAGCAGAGTCGTCTATCCTCATTCACGGTATACAGGGTGACCTAACCTAACCTAAGGATTTCCGAAAAAGTTAGAATTATTTCTTGGACATTTTCTACTTTACTTGGGGAGTGCTTTCTTATACGGTTCACTTATTATTAGACTTTTACAACGATATACATAATATAGTAATACGATTACATAATATGCACTTGCCAATTAAATCGGAAATTTTACTTGGCACAAAAAATTATGCTTAAACTACCGTACCGATTCATTTGAAATTTTCAGAAAATGTACTTATTACTCTTTATAAGCTCACGAAAAAATGTTCAAAACGTCACAGTTTGAGACGTACGAAAAGACAGGGAGAGATGTCGACGAGGAATTCATAGGTATTATATAAATATTCTGAAATGGTTTCCGTCGCGACCGATACATCGATTAAGTACGATACAATATTTTACCTCATAGTTAAGTCAGAAAATATACGTTTTGTAAACCTCGAAAAAGGTTTAGGAGCGTTAATTGAATCAGACGGCATTTTTATGTATTCAAATTTACCCTAGTGGCGATTCCATCGACTTTTCAAGCAACGCTTTTGTCCGAGTTTTTAGTAGGTACCCATTTTCTCTTTATGCTTTATAGTCTCTATATGCTCAATATTGTTGTAACTCATCGCTTGTGCCAACTTTTAAATTAATTATTATAAAAATTATTTAAAACACTTAATAACACTTGAGGAATGCTATAAAACCGTATTAATATAAAATTATTTTAGGATGAAAGTTCAAGATGAAAATCACATTTGAATGGCTATGGATTTCGTTTTCGAAGTTACATTTTGGAACAATCATAAAAGAAAAAGATAACTGCATTAAAATTCCAGTTATAATAATATCGTCGTTAAAAGAATTATATTATTTCGTTTAAATACAAATGACTGGCCTTACGAGACCGTTTGAGACTATTACGCTGAATAACGCTGGACCCGGAAAGTGATGGTGGTTCGAGATTTTGTTGAGATCAAAACGTCGGCAACATTATTCGCTTTGTGCGGTATTCGTATTGTTCGTTCTCCAACCATGGGCGGTGCCGTGACAAAGACGAAGAACGCTTTTTCAGGTATCCAAAACAAAACGGGAATAATATCTATCATACCGACGAGCACAAAAGCTCGGCTCAATCGTTCTCTCCAGGAACACGTCGAACGGGACCGTATTGAATCTTTCGCACGCGGGTCGCGTGTATTCGTCTCCCGTCCCGATCTATTATTATACGATACCGTTGGTCGTGTAGGATCGTTTAGATCGCGTCCAACGCGGAACCGGTTTCTCGATACCATCCTGCCCGTGCGTGTGACGTCGACGAGTACGCGTGTGTTCTAATGCGGTGTTATCGTTTTTCGCATACAGCGTCGGGTAACAGAGGCGACGAAAGTCCCCAAGAGCAACGACCCGTGTGGGGTCCCAAAGCAGATGTCCTGCGCACGCCGCCAGAGGTCTTCGGTTCCATCGACGAGCCCCGCACGTCGGGAACGGAGCGCTCTTTGTCCGGTACGTAAAATTGAAATACCGTCGTGGTCTGTCGGAGATGCAAAGCGTTTTCCCGCGAACGCGCGTATACGACGGGTCGGGAGTCGCACTTTTTTGCGCTGCACTCCCAAGCCTGATCAACACACCTATTCGGCCAGGGGACTTGGGTGAAAAAGAGGACTAATCATAAATATTTGTTTTAGTTCAAATCCATAATATACAATTCTATATGACAATATTATTCTATCCATTACGCGTATTTTTTTCAAATCGATTTTTTTCTAGTTTTTCCCTTTCAAACTCATCACTGACGCCAGTAATCATACGATAATTTTTTTGTCTTTTCACGTTCAACTGTCGGTGACGTTGGACTCCTCGATCGATCTCAGTCCGGATCGTGATAAACTCGAGGTTTTTTTTTGCGTATTAATGTCGATAAAGAGCGTTTGCTCATTGTTAGGAAATATGTATGTCGTATACGTACGCCACCGGGGGCCTTCAACCCCGGGATCGTCTTTCGCGCATCGGGATCACCCGCGAAGGGGCGGAGCACACTTTGTCCTGTACATCAAAGTGAAATACCATCGTCGTCCGCCGGAGACGCCAAACGTTTTTCACTCCTGAAACGCACGCACGTATTACGACGAGGCGCGACGCCCGCGGTCGTGTTTACGTCTCGCTTCTCACGTGCAAGTACGCGTCGAACGGTCTTTTCCCCGCCTGCGTCTAAAACGATTTTCTCTCCCTTTGAAATCTAAGTTGCCTAAAGTATACGCATTTTATTACGACCGTTTTAAAAAAAGTGCTCACCCATATTTTTTCCCGTAAAAATGCAAAAATGTGATTTTTTTTATTGCAATGTTCATGTAGACAATTAGGTCGCCTGGCCTAATTAAAATATCGGTCACACACGCACACACGCACACATTACATAACACCTAGATATAAGTAAATGTTCGTGAATTTTATCATTGGCAAAAATAAATGTGCAATTCCGTGAGTTAATATGTAACCGAAAAGGTCGATGCCTGTGTGTGTATTATTATATTTGTTCTGTCTGTCTCCGTCCAACGTAAGAACTACGTGCAGTGAATTATATTTTACGAGTGCGAAACACCGTTTTTATTTACCTTTTTTCTTATATTTCTTATTATACTGGTACTTGCGCTAATCGCCTAAATTATTATTATTATTACCACAACTATCTGTGTGCGAATCACCGTGATTTTTGTATATCTAATGTAATTCATTTCGTGTGCGTGAATCGCCACGAACTGAATATAATTTGTATTTTACGCGTATGCGAATCATCGCGATTATTATATTATTATCTTTCTTGCTGTTAAATTATTTTATTAGTCGAGTGTGTGTGAATTTTTATTTATTATTTGGTGTTTAGCATTTCAATAAATACAGGTTGTTGTGGCTGGCCAGTCTGCGCACCGACAAAAATTGTGAGTTTTATTTTATTATGTATCTGTATTTATAATTATTATAGTTGTACCAAAGGGGAAATTCATTATTATTGATTATTGTTTGGGCCAGAAGGGCCGATATTTATTATTATTTTATTATTTATCTGTGTGTTGCTGTGAGTTTTTCACCTTATTATAATTGTACTTTATTGATTTATTATTTACTATACAGCAACACCAGTTACCATCAATTTGTTTTACCATTTTTTATATTGTTTTTAGTTACCCTTTTTTCCATAGTTTTAAGTACACACACGAATACACACTATACACACTCCACCATCACCACGTAGCTCGTCAGATTTGCGCGGCGAACCCAACCACTCTGACTGAGCTACATTCACGTATACACACATACACACGGTGTGGCCTACAAATTCGGTTATAGGCAGTAGGTGGTGCGCGCGCACGAGGTATAAGGTGCCGCGCGCGCGTATTATTATTGTACGCACCCGGCCCAGACAGTTCAAGTTCCTATAAAAGGTATTTTTTACAAATTTTTTTTTTCATATCGCCTTAAGGATGTCCTGTTTTGCATACACAATTTTTTTTTCAAATGGCAACCCACTTTTTTTTACCTCAGAAATTTGTTCAAGACATTTTTCTGTAATATTTTTAATATATTGAAACCCTTTTAAACTCATTTAACTCCTTTAGGGGTTGAATTTTCAAAAATCGTAACAGTAAGGTATTGCTCATAATCAGTAATTAACAGAAAAGATCTATCATTTCTTCAAAATAAAATGCACCCTTTACCATGGTTTTGTCCGAGGATCCCACAAAATCCCTAAAAATGCCTACGCTTTTTAATTTAAAATGTGTTATCACAAGTGAACATTGTGTACTTAATATAATATTTGTATATAAAACTAGCGCAACATGTAGAGGTTATTAGTTATTAGGTAATATAGTCAACTATTGTTCAAATACTAATAAATAATATCGTGCAAAATCATCCATTGTTTTAAAAATCCATTTTTTCTAATTTTCATACACACTACGCTTTTTAATTTAATATGTGTTATCACAGGTGAACATTGTGTACTTAATATAATATTTGGATATACAACTGGCGCAACATGTAGAGGTTATTAGTTATTAGGTAATATAGTCAACTATTGTTCAAATACTAATAAATAATATCGTGCAAAATCATCCATTGTTATAAAAATGCATTTTTTCTAATGTTCATACACATTTGTAATGAAACGTTCGTTAAGGTTCAGATAGAAAATAATAAACATCTTAAATAAAAATCATTAAAATGATTAGTTTTATTTACATATATTTCTTAATTTTCATTTATGAGATAACATATGTTCATTCACAAGGCACACCAAAAGACAGTGAGTATTTTTTTTTTTTTAATATGGACGAATATTAAAAGACTAACACAACATGGAAATTGGTCATAAAGTATAAGTATAAAAAAATTTACTATTTGTTCAATATACATAGACGTACGCATGACTCTAGTGTGTACAAAATCTGACTACCCACCCTTCCGCAACGATCATATTATTATAATAAAACAAATTGTAGACATGTTCTATACTAATGTCGAGGATAACTTTTTTTTTTTTGGTGATTTAGACATTATAACATATTTTATTTTCATTACGATTCTTTAATAGCGATTTGGAAAAAGATGACTTAAAACTGAATGGATTATTTCGTAAGCATGAATATTCGATACAGATATGAACGAAAAATACGTTGATTAATTCAAAGTAAAATATAAATCAAAATTCTTTTACTTGTGACCTGAGCTTATATTTGAGCACATATTTTTAAAATTCAAATAAAAAAAAGTTTGTATTGCACCAAATAATAAGGTATAAATAATGCAAAACTAAAAGTTGAATAATTTATTTTATAGCGAAAAAACGAATAAAAAAAAAAAAAATAAAATAAAGATATTGTAGCATAATAACTATAGTAAAAATAATAAAAGTTGATGTCCTTTTTTTACAGACTTATAATTAGGGTTAGGTTGTTTATGATTTTGCATATTTTTTTTAGGTTGTCCAATAGCATCCATTCTTATACAGAAATATTTTTCACGATATCTATATTCAAAATATCAAAATTTTATTTTACATATAATTGCATATTTTACCATTTTTTTAAAAAAAGTGCATAAATTGTGTTTTTTTTCTGTTTTATAAGTCATAATCATATATAATAACGGTAAACGGCGCTGGGGAATTTTCCGTCTAAATTGAGTGACACACATTCTGGTAATTTTGAACAGTCTGATTAAATGATATGTTGATATATGAAAAGAATAGATATGTTCTAAATACACAGTGGCGGCTCTAGCCACCGCGAGTCCCTGTGCGGCACGTGATTTGCGAGGCCCAAACTTGGATGTATTCATTTTTTTTTTTAATTAGGTGCAAAATTTTGTATTTTCAAAACTATTTAGAGCAGATTTTCATCATTACCACTATTTAACGACTGTAGATTGTAATCGTGATCTCTAATTGTATCAGTTCGTAATACTAATTTAAAACTTGTGCCAAAGTAGACGGTATAATATTAAAAACTACTATGATTTTATACAATATGTATTTTGTGGGAAAAAATTTGATATATAATATATATAGTTATTCGTGGGCTCTTAGGCAGCATTTTCTTACTTATAAAATATTTAATTACCTACCCAATTTAATATGCAGTATTTAACTACGACGCACCCCCTGGTAATTTTTCTAATAACACGTATGTGCCCTATATATATAAAAAAAAAAAGGCAACTGGGATTATAGCTTAATCAGCCATACCTTTGCGTAAATAAGACGATCCGATAATATATTTTCACTGTTGTTAACTTTTTTAGATTTTGTTCTGATGGTTATCATTGTATTGATGAGTACATAATATATTTGCGCAATAATGTATGCTTTATAATATGATCTCGTGTCAGATCCACTTTTAGCACCAACAAATTTTTTTATTCAAACCTGAAATAAGTAACCAACATAGACAAAATCCAAATGAAAATTGTTACTTTATGTGCATAGTCACAGTTGTATAAACATGCGATGTGTAAACTGATTTACGAGTACAATGATTTATCACGTAAATACGACGGTAACGGAATATATTCATATTTGAATTGTTCACAACATGTATTATTACATGAACAATACGAATTGAATTGTTGACCCAAATTATGCCCAATCGAATTTTTTCGATCGAAAGTTCCATACAAATAAATACGATATTAGAGAAAACTGTTTGTTTATTGATAATAGATTGCATACACTTTGATTTTTTTTTTTTTTACCAAAACACTGAAGACAGTATTACGTTTAAATATTCTGGTTTCAGTTCTTGGGACATCGGCATGCGATCTTTATGTTAAGAAGAATTCTGATTGTGGAACTCCGAATGTACCGGTTGAAATCTTACCAAAGGAGTGCTCATCATATCTATACATGTCCATCAATGGAGAAAATGACACCGTTATTGACAAGGGAGAAGAATTTGGTACTATAAAAGGTAACTGTAGAACGAGCGCGTCAATAATATAATCGAAATGCGAATGAAACAAAAAATCAATATATTTATAAAACATTTCAATTATTTATCACTGAATGTAATTAAAAATCACGTATTGAATTCTACAGGATATCTAGACCAACTTATAAAAACTAATATAGCTGTGTTGGTTTACTTCCATCGCGAAGGCCAGAAAGAATGGTGTGAGGCTGTAAAAAATGTTGCTGCCGGAAAAACTACAGAAATCGATAATTTAAAATCATTTTTAGATAAACATCCAGGGGTCAAGGGTATAATTTTTGGTAGACTTTTGGATCCAGATGTAAGCATTAATAAAATAATTATCTTAATACACAATAATTTATGAGTCAATAATAACAATCGGGAGACGGAGTGGCCGAATGGAATCAGGCGTCACTGCTGACGCACAGTGTCGCCGGTTCAAACCTCGGTCACGGGCGGCTCTTTCTCTCTGGGCCCGGCCGGTGACTGTCTAGAGAGAGCGGCCGCCATCTCCCCTGTGCAGAAGGCAACGGGAAACCACTGCACAGTAACCCCTTCTTCCCTGGTAAAACCTTCATTTAGGATGGTTGCAAACCAAACCTCGGTTAGTTGATCCTAAGAGAGAGAATATTATATTATAGCTAAGATATTTTTAAAGTAGTTATTTTCGAATAAACATTTTAAATTGGTAGTCAACGAAAAATGTCTTCTATGAAACAAAAACTAACATTTCATTATCCCATTTCATATTAATTACCTATTAAATTCATATTTCTAGATAACTTTGCATAATTACAAATGTATAGATACAGCATAATTATAATTACATAATTATTATTATATATTCGTAGGTTACTTCGGCAGATTGTCCCGATTATACTCAAAATTTGAAAGCTTATATTGATTTGGTTCGTAAGACATTACCGAAATTGTCAGTTGGTATTTCAATAACAACTACGATTGCAAGAGAAATGTACAATAATCCGGAAAAACCATGTAAGAATTTACTCAAACATTTTTGGTTAATTTTCGGTCAATGTTATTATTCTATTATATCCTCAGATTCATAGATCATTTCTGGTATAATATATATATATATATATATGTATATTTATATATGTGTGTGTGCATGTATACAGTAGAACCTCCGTTATACGAACCCTCAATTATCCGAACTACAATTAGAGTATCCGAACGTTCTGTTATCCGAACGGTAAAACTCGTTGAAGCACTCGTATCCGCGGCCGGTTTATTGAATTCATCATAACTTTTGCTTTTGGTTTATTACAGTACATACATATAAGAATGTATACGTGTGTGAATCGTTAGTACGTAGATAATCAAAACGTAACGTGCTTATCAATTAATTCGTCTTAAATGTTAAACGCGAGACTTGACTGCAAAAAAACGCGTTGCAGCTCGTCATCAAATGAAAATCGATAATTTTTTCAAAAAAATACGATAAACATAATATATAATAATATGTTCCTATGTATATAATTTATTTTTAATAATGTTATGTATGCAGTACTGATAAAATATTAGTAATAATAATAATTATAATAAATATAGACTCTAAGTTAGTGCAACTGATTTGTATTAACTCGTTAAGATGTTCATCTGTTTACCGAGATCTGAAATTGTTTTTAATAAAGTTAGGTTAAAAGCGGCTTCACAAACATATTTTGATCCCAACATTGTACACAGTTTTGAAACCAGGCGTTTTAGTTCTGGGTATTTACTTGAACAAACGTATTTCATCCAGAATTGATCGTACTGTAAAGTGTTGGTGAGTTGAGTAAATTTTTCCTTTAAACTCATGTCTTCCTGGAATTCGATTATCTCCATCTGTAGGGCAGCTTTATTAGAGCCAAGAACGCTTGTGGCTTCACTACTCCATTCGCCGTTGGGATGTAATGAAAAACAAATACACAACTGAGCTGTATCAGTCTTATCACACGATTCATCCATAGCTAAAGCATAATAACCCGTGGCCGATAAAGATTGTATTAAATTAGAATGATTCTCCTTTGCTAATAGTTCTGTATTTCGAGTATTTGAAGACGTAGATAACGGAATATTACGAATAGTCTCCATAATATCATTTTTACTATCAAATAACGCATTTCCAGCTTCAATCATACATTCTTTGATTATATCAGCATCGGTAAACGGTTTCATGTGTTTAGCAAGTATCCATGAAATACGCATAGAAGCCTCTGTACATTTTTCTTGTTCACTCATTGCCTTGTTAATAATTTGAGTCGATGTTGAATAAGATAAATATAAACTCTCAATTTTGGATTTACGAAGATTACTTTCTACCTGGTACTTTTCACTAAACGATTTGTGTTTAGTCTCATAATGTCTTTTCAGATTTGAACTTTTGATGATGGCTACTGCTTGTTGACAAATCAAACAAATAGGTAAAGCTCCAACACGGTTAGGTAATGTAAAGCAATATAAATCAGTCCATTCTGCGAGAAACTGTCGATTTTCAGCTTCTACTTTTCTTTTTTTTCTTTCCATATTCAAAATGTGTACAAGAAAAACTAATAATCGAACACGAACAGAACGTCAACACACACAGTGCAATAAACGGTTTGAACTTATGAACACTATACTCGAAACTCGTCTGTCGCGTCGCGGCGCATACGGATTACTGCGAACTATACACGCGTTCTACGTAGACAGACGCTCGATGTTATGATCTAATCTTATTATTTATTATCGGATTTAAACTAGAAAATAACTATTCCGTGGATAAGGCCCGTTTCATACGCGCCACTCCGACGATGGCGCGTTTCCCTCGCCGGTATGGCGCATATGAATTAAATCAATGTAAAATGAAAACGCGCGCGCGGTCCGTAAAAAAAGTGCTCGAGGTCCGTATCCGGACCGCGGTCCGCCAGTTGGTGACCCCTGATATAGAGTATCTAACTGTTAAAAAAAAACATTTTATTTCCAATATTCGAACTTTTGCGTATCCGAACTAGGTGTGGTCCCAATTAGTTCGGATAATCGAGGTTCTACTATATATATATATATATATATATATGATGTATCACGGAAATTTGGCATATGAAACAACATTTATTCTATACAATATTTTTTTTTTATTTATTCAAATAAGTATAATATAATTACGTTGAAACAATACTAAATTAAATCATTTATTTAATTTTGTATCAAAATTTAAAATTTATACTTGAATTTTTAAGGTTTACAAAAAAAAAAAAAATCGAAAAAGCCATTTGATGATTCTGCTTTTTAGAAAAGTATTAGGTAGTGATAATGATTCTAATAAAGATCTAATTTTCCAAAATTGATTCTAAACTTTTTTGTAAAAGATAATAATACTGACGAATGATAGTTACCATTGTCATATGTCACGGAAAATAAATTTAAATCACTAATTTGATTTTAACTGGACATTTTATTAATTACACTGACGCGGCACTCTCTGCCTCGGTATATGTTGCCGGTCAAGTTTCGTGGGCACAATCCTCCACGCGTTCGACGCTGAGATTATTTCACCAGCGATACGTGTATTCAAACACACTATCGTCACACCCTATTTTGTACACTTAAGTGTGATCAAACTTAAAAGGCGTAGCACAAAAGAAAACTATTTAATAGGCCGAAACACAATAATATATATGTATATAAATCGGCAGTGTCTCGTGGTATTTTGTTGTGCACCGTGAGGACCAACGACGACTGGAAAAGCGATTGACCTAGGTCGGGGTCGGGTTCGGTGCGCTATGTGTCGCTGACAATCTGAGCTCCCCACCTACGTTCTTGGTGGGAGGTTGATTGTCGGTGCTATCACGTTCCGCTTTGGCGATAATCGGCATACATTTGTACCTGCGAATATCACGGACCGCGTCAACGCATTATTTGCAAAAAAATTTGATACATCATAATTAATTAACGACCTTACGGCAGTTTGCCATCAGATACTAAAAATCTGGATATAAAATTATTATTTTGAGTTTTTCTCAACTATTAAATTAAATTTAAATTTTGAAATTTGTGTTCTGAAAAAAAAAATGGTCAATATGTTTTTATTATAGTTTAAGGCCATTCGATTCATAAAAAAAAATAAATGAAGCAAATTGTTTGCCGACGATGCAATAATTTACAAATCTATTAATTCCCCCGATGATATTAAACTTCTCTGAGTGATTTAGCTTCATTTAACGACAGGTGCATTTCAAATAAGCCCTTCATTAAATATTGACAAATGTCAAATATTATCTCTTACTCCAAAAAGCACATACCTTGCATTTTATCTTCATATATTATGTGCCATTATCTTACATCGTTCGCCCTTGATTAATGATTTAGGAATTTTATTTGATTCAAAACTGTGGTTCAATGCTCATGCATCAGCGATTAAAAATAAGTCTTTAGCCGTATTGGGTATGATAAAAAGAGACTGTTCCGATTTTCGTGATCCACTTTCTCTCAGATGTCTATAAACCTCACTAGTCCACTCTTTATTAGAATACGCTCCATTAATTTAGGACCACAATAATGTAGGACATAATGATCAACTTGAAAAAGTGCAAAATGAAGTTCTCAGATTTATATGTCGTAAATGTAATATTCAAAGAACTCCTCACTCTGGTGACTATAACATATTAATACTGTTAACCTAAGAATCTTTAAATGTACGTAGACACTCATCATACAACACCTTTCTCACCAAATTTCTGAACGACGTGATTGATGAATCGTTTTTGTTAAGTCAATTAAATTTCAAAGTCAATAACCACTACACTCGCAACAATCATTTATTTTATATTCCTCATTCATCAAAAAAGTATACCTCATACGATCCCATAAATATTTAAATGTCTTCAGGAAATAGTAAATTATTTAAAAAAATATTGAATGTATTTTTATAATATTATTATTATTATAATAATTATCATTATTATTACTACTATTATATTTATAAATCTTTTTATCTTTTATTATGTTATATTTTATTACATGAAATGTTGTTATATAATTGTTATCTATTCAAATATTTTGTGTATTGGACTTTTGTCCGTATTAATAAATAAATAAATACGTAAAATAAAAAATGTTTAAATAACATCAAAACTATACAGTGAGTTCCCGAAATAAATGCCGACTTTTTATAGATCTTGATAAATCCTTTAAGTTAATAAATAACATGTGTATTGTACAGTAAATAATGTATTATATTATTATTACATAAAAGTCGATAGTACTTATGGCAGAAATCTGTATGCTTGAATCACGCACTTTAAATTGATTATGAAAATTTCATCAATATTAAAAAATGTGCTGTAACATTTCAAAAAAATTAAATTACATTTTTCTATTAGGGTTGGATTACACATGTTTAGACCCATCAGTTGACTTTTACGTCGCCACCCTACTGATTTTGAATAGATGTACAGACGAGTTTAAAAAAACTGGTACTTTTCCATTGTCTGGAAATAGTAATAACACTATGGTAAAAGAAAGTTATTTTTTTGCAAACCATAAAATTAGAAAAAGTACACATTATTATTATTATTTTTTTTTTTTTGAGGATGCGATCAAAGCTTTCTTAGATAAAGCGTCTGTCCCATCATCCAAGGTCCATTATTCATTTCACATTTATGGTTATCTAAAATTTTCAAATGACTATTGTGATGCATGTCCAAGCAATGTAAGTATAAAAAGACATTCGTCCATGATGTAGTTGGTCCTAGGTAAAGATTATGGTGCTTAGTTTATGAAATTTCAAAAAAAAAAAAAAAAAATGATGAATGATTTATTTATATAAACAGTTTCAAGAACAGTTTTTTTAAGAGCTCTAAATCGAGCACAAATATTATGCACGAAAAGTTTCGATGGATATTTTCTATCTTCTAAATTTCCAAGTTCTAGACACACAGATATTCAAATAGTCAAATGATCATAACTTTCACTAATTTAATAGTGATATATTTTTCGGATACTTCAAATCCCTATCAATAATATATTGTAGTTATAACTAAGCCAATAAAAGCACTTACACGAATATCTCATTTACGGCAAAGTGTATGAATAACGTAAAATAACTTTTTTATTTTATTTAAAGTACTGTAAAAACGAGGAATTCGGAAAGTCCTCCGTGTGTGCAGATACTCTTCAGACATTCTATGAAAAAGTAAGATAGTGTGCATGATTTAGAAATGTTCAACGTTTTTCCACGTATGTTGTCTTCTGACTTTTTTAGGGAGCATTTTCAAAAAAAAATGGAGCTGGATTCGTCGCGAATACTATTGATTATGATGACTACGATTGTACGTGTCAATGTGGCCAGCCTTATCCAGGATTTAAAGCACTCTTAAGTGGTTACAATGGTGGACCTCCGCCTGCACCGTGTGCTTTATATGATAGAACCTAAGCGTTAGCCTACGGACATAAATGTTCGGAACTCACTGAAATTTAACTATGTGTATTCAATTAATTTTAAAATAAATCGATCTGGCATTAAATTAATTTCACTTGTTCTTATTACGACATCATGACATTGATTTATATGCGTTGTACTGATAATTTGTACGAAATCAAAGTATTGTAGTGACATAAATTTGTTCTCAATCGACGCTTTATAGAACATTCTTACATAAAGTATTAATACTGTAAACAAGAACCATAATATGGTAACCATAATATGCACTTGACCATAATATGCACTTGACAATTAAATCGGAAATTTTACTTGGCACCAATAATTATGCTTAAACTACCGTACCGATTCATTTGAAAATTTCAGAAAATATACTTATTACTATTTATTAACTCAGAAAAAATGTACAAAACATCACAGTTTGAAACGTACGAAAATACAGGGAGAGACGTCGACGAGGAATTCATAGGTATTATATAAATATTCTGAAATGGTTTCCGTCGCGACCGATACATCGATTAAGTACGATACAATATTTTACCTCATAGTTAAGTCAGAAAATATACGTGGTGTAAACCTCGAAAAAGGTTTAGGAGCGTTAATTAAACCAGACGGCATTTTTATGTATTCAAATTTACCCTAGTGGCGATTCCATCGACTTTTCAAGCAACGCTTTTGTCCGAGTTTTTAGTAGGTACCCATTTTTTTTTTTTTTTAATTATTTAATCGATATAATTGATTCTTTGATTCAACATTTTATTCGATAAATTCTGTAGGGAATTGATGTTATAAACATTAACGTGACAATTCCAAACCGTCAGGAGAGCATATTTTCTACAAATCTTTAATTATAAGTACATTTATTGCATTTTCCTTTTCTCCATCGTAAATCATGGTAAACATGTTATTGATTTGATAACCACTACATATTTAAAACATTGATATCTAGTTAATTTAGGTGAACTAATCGAAAGTGTGATACGTCAAAGTTTTATCCAAATACAGATTTATGAAGTTTTGAAGCGATCTATGATTGACGCGGAGAACGTGATGGATTTTCTGGCGTGATGAATCTATGATTTTAACTAAAGACTTAATTATCTTGGCAAAGCAATACCACATTAAGATCTATAAATAAATAAGAAAATTGAGAGGTATAGTAGTTTTTTACTTATTAGCTTATACATAATTATTATAAGTAATTGTTTACTAACCACTTGAGACTATTACGCTGAATAACGCTGGACCCGGAAAGTGATGGTGGTTCGAGATTTTGTTGAGATCAAAACGTCGGCAACGTTATTCGCTTTGTGCGGTATTCGTATTGTTCGTTCTCCAACCATGGGCGGTGCCGTGATAAAGACGAAGAACGCTTTTTCAGGTATCCAAAACGAAACGGAAATATTATCTATCATACCGACGAGCACAGAAGCTCGGCTCAATCGTTCTCTCCAGGAACACGTCGAACGGGACCGTATTGAATCTTTCGCACGCGGGTCGCGTGTATTCGTCTCCCGTCCCGATCTATTATTATACGATACCGTTCGTCGTGTAGGATCGTTTAGATCGCGTCCAACGCGGAACCGGTTTCTCGACACGGTCCTGTCCGTGCGTGTGACGTCGACGAGTACGCGTGTGTTCTAATGCGGTGTTATCGTTATTTGCATACAGCGTCGGGTCACAGAGGCGACGAAAGTCCCCAAGAGCAACGAACCGTGTGCGGTCCCAAAGCAGATGTCCAGCGCCCGCCGCCAGAGGTCTTCGGTTCCATCGACGAGCCCTGCACGCCGGGGACGAAGCGCTCTTTGTCCGGTACGTACAATTGAAATACCGTCGTGGTCTGTCGGAGACGCAAAACGTTTTCCCGCGAACGCGCGTATACGACGGGTCGGGAGTCGCACACATATTCGGCCAGGGGACTTGGGTGAAATGACTTGGGAGATGACTCCTCAGTCGATCTCAGTCCGGATCGTGATACACTCGAGTTTTTTTTTGCGTATTAATGTCGATAAAGAGCGTTTGCTCATTGTTAGGAAATATGTATGTCGTATACGTACGCCACCGGGGTCTTTCAACCCCGGCATCGTCTTACGCGCATCGCTATCGCCCGCGAAGGTTGTCCTGTACATCAAAGTGAAATACCATCGTCGTCCGGTGGAGACGCCAAACGTTTTTCACTCCTGAAACGCACGCACGTATTACGACGAGGCGCGACGCCCGCGGTCGTGTTTACGTCTCGCTTCTCACGTGCGTATACGCGTCGAACGGTCTTTTCCCCGCTTGCGTCTAAAACGATTTCCTCTCCCTTTGAAATCTAAGTTGCCTAAAGAATACGCATTTTATTACGACCGTTTTAAAAAAAGTGCTCACCCATATTTTTTCCCGTGAAAATGCAAAAAATGTGATTTTTTTTATTGGAATGTTCAAGTTCCTATAAAAGGTATTTTTTACAAATTTTTTTTTTCATATCGCCTTAAGGATGTCCTGTGGGCATACACCAATTTTTTTCAAATGGCAACCCACTTTTTTTTACCTTAGAAATTCGTTCAAGACATTTTCCTGTAATATTTTTAATATATTGAAACCCTTTTAAACTCATTTAACTCCTTTAGGGGTTGAATTTTCAAAAATCGTAACAGTAAGGTATTGCTCATAATCAGTAATTAACAGAAAAGATCTATCATTTCTTCAAAATAAAATGCACCCATTACCATGGTTTTGTCCGAGGATCCCACAAAATCCCTAAAAACGACTACGCTTTTTAATTTAATATGTGTTATCACAGGTGAACATTGTGTACTTAATATAATATTTGGATACACAACTGGCGCAACATGTAGAGGTTATTAGTTATTAGGTAATATAGTCAACTATTGTTCAAATACTTATAAATAATATCGTGCAAAATCATACATTGTTATAAAAATGCATTTTTTCTAATGTTCATACACATTTGTAATGAAACGTTCGTTAAGGTTCAGATAGAAAATAATAAACATCTTAAAAAAAATCATTAAAATGATTAGTTTTATTTACATATATTTCTTAATTTTCATTTATGAGATAACAAATGTTCATTCACAAGGAACACCAAAAGACAGTGAGTAGTTTTTTTTTTTAATATAGACCAATATTAAAAGACTAACATAACATGGAAATTGGTCATAAACTATAAGTATAAAAAAATTTACTATTTGTTCAATGTACATAGACGTACGCATGACTCTGGTGTGTACGAAATCTGACTACCCACCCTTTCGCAACGATCATATTATTATAATAAAACACAGTGGCTCCCACTGGTTTTTCGTGTACCAGTGCAGTTATAATTATAGGGCCCCCCCAAATTTATTTTGGTCTACGCCCATATTCATTTAATTGAAATAATTAACACCGATAACAGTTATTAATTATTATTATGGTTTTTGAATAATAAATATACAGATTTCAGTTTTCAGTGATATACCTACCTATTTACTCGCTCAAACAACTTACTATAATAATAAATGATAATAATATTATTGACATTATATTTTATTATTTATACAGTCTAAAATAGACAACTAAATAATAGTATGTATTGAATTGAGGACTAATTAATAGTGAATACACAGGCACAAAGGTCAGTCAGTAGTACATATCATAATAGCACATACATCTAGGCCCTTGGAGCGGCTTTTTGCGTCCTGACACAAACTACAAACATGATCAAGTCACTTATATAGATATATTCTTCTATTTATATTTATCAACTTATCCACATTAGTTATTATATATTTATATTTGTTTGCATATTTGGCACTGCCAACTCTTTACGCTATATTCAACGATCTAAAGATCTAAAGTTATACATTTATAGTGTCTGAGTCTGATCTAGAAACCAGAGTGGGGTCCTTAAATTTACGTAGGCCCCGGGACCTACGAGAAACCAGTGCAATTGCACCACTAGACATGTTCTATACTAATGTCGAGGATAACTTTTTTTTTTTTTTTTGGTGATTTAGACATTACAACATTTATTTTCATTACGATTCTTTAATAGCGATTTAGAAAAATATGACTTAAAACTGAATGGATTATTTCGTAAGCATGAATATTCGATACAGATATGAACGAAAAATACGTTGATTAATTCAAAGTAAAATATAAATCAAAATTCTTTTACTTGTGATCATCTTTTAGCACATCTTTTTCAAATTCAAAAAAAAAAAAGTTTATATTGCACCAAATAATAAGGTATAAATAATGTAAAACTAAAATTTTAATAATTTATTTTATAGCGAAAAAACGAATAAAAAAAAAAAATAATAATAAAGATAGTGTAGCATTATAACTATAGTAAAAATAATAAAAGTTGATATCCTTTTTTTACAGACTTAAAATCATATATAATAACGGTAAACGGCGCCGGGGAATTTTCCGTCTAAATTGAGTGACCCACCTTCTGATAATTTTGAACAGTCTGATTAAATGATATGTTGATAGTTGAAAAGAATAGATTTTAAGGTAAAATTTAATTTAATTTTGTATTTGACAATAATAAACGGTGTTTGGATTCATAATTGTAAATTTTATTTAGGGGCCCCGATTTTTCACAGTAAATCGTAAATTAACCACAGACCTCTGCTCGACTATTTGTTAAGTGCGGGGCCTCAGGAAGCGCGAGGCCCTGTGCGGGTCGCACAGCTCGCACACCCCTAGCGCCGCCACCGTATAACATACATCGTGGTTTAATGAATAGAAAAAAACACATTGTGTATTCGTATGTAATCGTGATCTCTAATAATTGTATCAGTTCGTAATACTAATTTAAAACTTGTGCCAAAGTAGACGGTATAATATTAAAAACTACTATGATATTATACAATATGTATTTTGTGGGAAAACAATTGATATATAATACATATAACTAGTTATTCGTGGGCTCTTAGGCAGCATTTACTTACTTATAAAATATTTAATTACCTACCCAATTTAATATGCAGTATTTAACTACGACGAACCCCCTGGTAATTTTTCTAATAACACTTATGTGCCCTATATAAAAAAAAAATGTGCATAGTTACAGTTGTATAAACATACGATGTGTAAACTGATTTACGAGTATAATGATTTATCACGTAAATACGACTGTAACGGAATACATTCATATTTGAAATGTTCACAACATGTATTATTACATGAACAATACGAATTGAATTGTTGACCCAAATAATTATGCCCAATCGAATTTTATACAATTATAAATTCCATACAATAAATACGATACTAGAGAAAACTGTTTGTGTCTTGATAATAGATTGCATACACTATGATTTTTTTTTTTTTACCAAAACACTGAAGACAGTATTACATTTAAATATTCTGGTTACAGTTCTTGGGACATCGGCATGCGATCTTTATGCTATGAAGTATTCTGATTGTAGAACTCCGAATTTACCGGTTGAAATCTTACCAAAGGAGTGCTCATCATATCTATACCTGTACCTCAAAGGAGTAAATGACACCGTTATTGATATGGGAGAAAAATTTAATACTATAAAAGGTAACTGTAGAACGAGAGCGTCAATAATATAATTGAAATGTGAATGAAACAAAAAATCAATATATTTATAAAACATTTCAATTATTTATCACTGAGTGCAATTAAAAATCACGTATTGACTTCTACAGGATATCTAGACCAACTTATAAAAACTAATATAACTGTGTTGGTTCACTTCATTCACAAAGGCCAGAGAGAATGGTGTGCGGCTGTAAAAAATGTCGCTAACGGAAAAACTACAGAAATCGATAATTTAAAATCATTTTTAGATAAACATCCCGGGGTCAAGGGTATAATTCTTGGTGAACTTTTGGATGTAGATGTAAGCATTAATAAAATTATCTTAATACACAATAATTTATGAGTCAATAATAACATATTGGGAGACGGAGTGGCCGAGTGGAATCAGGCGTCACTGCTGACGCACAGTGTCGCCGGTTCAAACCTCGGTCACGGGCGGCTCTTTCTCTCTGAGCAGGTGACTGTCGTCTAGAGAGAGCGGCCGCCATCTCCCCTGTGCAGAAGGCAACGGGAAACCACTGCACAGTAACCCTTTCTTCCCTGGTAAAACCTTCATTTAGGATGGTTGCAAACCAACCCTCGATTTGTTGATCCTAAGAGAGAGAATATTATATTATAGCTAAGATATTTTTAAAGTAGTTATTTTAGAATAAACATTTTAAGTTGGTAGTCAACGAAAAATTTTTTCTATGAAACAAAAACTAACATTTCATTATCCAATTTCATATTAATTACCTATTAAATTCATATTTCTAGATAACTTTGCATAATTACAGATGTATAGATACAGCATAATTATAATTACATAATTATTATATTCGTAGGTTACTTCGGCAGATTGTCCTGATTATACTCAAAATTTGAAAGCTTATATTGATTTGGTTCGTAAGACATTACCGAAATTGTCAGTTGGTGTTTCAATAACAACTACGAAGGCAAGAGAAATGTACAATAATCCGGAAAAACCATGTAAGAATTTACTCAAACATTTTTGGTTAATTTACGGTCAATGTTATTATTCTATTATATCCACAGATTCATAGATCATTTCTGGTATAATATATATATATATATATATATATATATATATATATATATTCAAACACACTATCGTCACTCACTATTTTGTACACTTAAGTGTGATCAAACTTAAAACGCGTAACACAAAAGAAAACTATTTAATAGGCCGAAACACAATAATATATATGTATATAAATCGGCAGTGTCTCGTGGTATTTTGTTGTGCACCGTGAGGACCAACGACGACTGGAAAACCGATTGACCTAGGTCGGGGTCGGGTTCGGTGCGCTATGTGTTGCCAACAATCTGAGCTCCCCACCTACGTTCTTGGTGGGAGGTCGACTGTCGGTGCAATCACGCTCCGCTTTGGCGATAATCGGCATACATTTGTACCTGCGAATATCACGGACCGCGTCAACGCATTATTTGCAAACAATTTTGATACATCATAATTAATTAACGACGTTACTTTAATACGGCAGTTTACCATCAGATACTAAAAATCTGGATATAAAATTATTATTTTGAGTTTTTTTCAACTATTAAATAAAATTTAAATTTTGAAATTTGTGTTCTGAACGAAAAAAATGGTCAGTATGTTTTTATTATAGTTTAAGGCCATTCGATTCATAACAAAAAAATAAATGAAGCAAAGATATTCCAAGTCTGATCTACGTAATACATACGGCAAACCAGGCGATTCTTTTATAAGTCTACACTCAACTTTTGTTTCAATTAAATTTTTTTTTATTTTTTTTTAGATTCTGAGTGAAGCGAAGGATCTTATGGTTTTACAATAAAATTATGTTTATTTTTTTTTTTTTTTAATTTTTTTTAATTTTTTTTTTTCTGTAAACACTATTTCGTATAGAAATCCTTGTCCAAAAGTTTCGTCCAGCAACTCTTTAGATTCGAAATTGAACTGAGATGGTACTGTAGAGAGGTAATTTATCCAAAATCTCCATAGTTATTCCAGTAATCAAGAATAACGATCGAAAAACAGAGTAAAAACGGTAAAATCGGTAAAAATCCGCCGTAAACGAGATTATCACTGTTCAGATTTTAGGTATTTAGTCATAAATCGAAAAGTATTAGTAACTTGAACATTTTATCCAATATCAAATACATACTTTTTTATATTGGACAAAATTTTCAGAACAATTAAAGCACTTTTGACTTAAATATAGAACTTTTAATTTACCAAATTGTTTGAAAGTTTTTATGTAATATAATTTTAAATATTTGACAAAAAGTTTTGAAAATGTAATATGACCTTACTCATATACCTACCTAATTATCCTAACAAAAGTTCAAAAATCGTTGGTCAGGATTTTTTTTTATACACACTTTAATAAATTATTATACGATTTTTTTCGATATTGTCTGATTTCTTTTAAGTTTATTTCTAATGAGTTATAATTTTTATAATAATTGAAGTTTAAATGAGTTATATCTAATTGAATATTTTATGAGGGTTTAATTACAAAAAAACTCACCAAAAATTATACAAATAACCATAAAAAAAAAGCTGGTAAGTGAGATGATGGTGGTACAAGTTCGTCCTTCGTCCCTTCGGTCCTCGGACAAGATATTGGTGATGAATGTATTAAGTTTTAAAGAAATGATGACTCATTTCTTTAGTATAAAACGATTCTGAGCAAAGCTTCAGTGTAATATAATATATTATTATTTAAATACTGTTTACGTATTTTACGGTTATTTGTATAATTTTTGGTGAGTTATATCTATGTTCCAAGTTTTATTGTGATCAGATATACCAAAAAAGTTTTAAACAGATTTTAAGCAGAAAATTAACGTAAAAACAGCCAATATTTTCGTATACGAATTTATATTAACTTATTAAAACATGTATTAAAAGAAATTCTGACTAACGATATTCAAATTTTTTTTAGGATAATTAGGTAGGTATGGTAAGGTATATAGGTATATGGGTAAGGTCATATTACATTTTCAGAACTTTTTGTCAAATATTTAAAATTATATTACATAAAAACTTTCAAACAATGTGGTAAATTAAAAGTTCTATATTTAAGTCAAAAGTGCTATAATTGTTCTGAAAATGTTGTCCAATATAAAAAAATATGTATTTGATATTGGATAAAATTTTCAAGTTTCTAGCTTCAATACTTTTCGATTTATGACTAAATACCTAAAATCTGAACAGTGAATATCTCGTTTACGGCGGATTTTTACCGATTTTACCGTTTTTACTCAGTTTTTTGATCTTTATATTTGATTACTGGAAAAACTATGGAGATTTTGGAAAAATGACCTCTCTAAAGTACCATCTCAGTTCAATTTCGAATCTAAAAAGTTGCTGGACGAAACTTTTGGACAAGGATTTCTATACGAAAAAGTGTTTAGAGAAAAAAAAAAAAAAAAAAAAAATAAACATCATTGTAAAACCATAAGATCCTTCGCTTCACTCAGAATCTAATACGTACACAGTATTTAAATAATAATATATTATATTACACTGAAGCTTTGCTCAGAATCGTTTTATACTAAAGAAATGAGTCATCATTTCTTTAAAACTTAATACATTCATCACCAATATCTTGTCCGAGGACCGAAGGGACGTAGGACGAACTTGTACCACCATCATCTCACTTACCAGCTTTTTTTAAATTGTATTCGTATTTTAAGATTTAATGTTTGATTAATTGTATTTATTTATCCCAATACTTTTATTCATTGAATTACATTATTGATATGATCCATACTGTATCAAAATATATGGATTGTAATCGAGCGATACGATCGTATATTAAAATGAAAAGTGAAATTCATAAGTTCAGATCATAATAAAGTACAGATTTAATGGGTAGCATAACAATATATAATTTTAATTGTCTTTACTGTTCCACAATGACAAAAGATATTTATAAATGAAGCTAAACTTAAAAAACAAAAAATCAAAAGTTCATAATTGTCTTATACAACCCGGGTTTATAATCATAAATTATTCGTTTTAAAACTTTATTAAAACACGGTGATTGTTTAAGTTCCACCATACGAATTTCGACCAATTATACTGATTTTTGAAAAGCCTTTGATACAGTGAACCACGCTTTATTCATCAATGAACTACAGGAAATCGGTTTTACCAATCCCCCATTGCCATAGTTTAACTCTTTCCTGTGTCAACGAATCCAGTTTGTCACATATAAAAAATTTTATACCGACACCTATAAACGTAATTTCTGGAGTTCCTCAAGACGATCACCTTTCCCCTCTCCTACTTAATTAATTTATAAATGATGCTGTGTATCCTTCATTACACGTTCCAACATTTTACAGGTATTGTTTGCCGACGATGAAATAATTTACAAATCCATTAATTCCCCCGATGATATTAAACTTCCTCAGAGTGATTTAGCTTCATTTAACGACAGGTGCATTTCAAATAAGCCCTTCATTAAATATTGACAAATGTCAAATATTATCTTTTACTCCAAAAAGCACAATACCTTACATTTTATCATCATATATAATGTGCCATTAACTTACATCGTTCGCCCTTGATTAATGATTTAGGAATTTTATTTGATTCTAAACTGTTGTTCAATGCTCATGCATCAGCGATTAAAAATAAGTCTTTAGCCGTATTGGGTATGATAAAAAGAGACTGTTCCGATTTTCGTGATCCACTTTCTCTCAAATGTCTATAAACCTCACTAGTCCACTCTTTATTAGAATACGCTCCATTAATTTAGGACCACAATAATGTAGGACATAATGATCAACTCGAAAAAGTGCAAAATGAAGTTCTCAGATTTATATGTCGTAAATGTAATATTCAAAGAACTCCTCACTCTGGTGACTATAACATATTAATATTGTTAACCTTAGAATCTTTAAATGTACGTAGAAACTCATCATCCAACACCTTTCTCACCAAATTTCTGAACGACGTGATTGATGAATCAATTTTGTTAATTCAATTAAATTTCAAAGTCAATAACCACTACACTCGCAACAATCATTTATTTTATATTCCTCATTCATCAAAAAAGTATACCTCATCCGATCCCATATATATTTTAATGTCTTCGGGAAATAGTAAATTATTTAAAAAACCATTGAATGTATTTTTATAATATTATTATTATTATAATAATTCTCTTTATTATTACTATTATTATATTTATAAATCTTTTTATCTTTTATTATGTTATATTTTATTACATGAAATTTTGTTATATAATTGTTATCTATTCAGATATTTTGTGTATTGGACTTATGTCCGTATAAATAAATAAATAAATACGTAAATGAAAAAATGTTTAAATAACATCAAAACTATATAGTGAGTTCCCGAAATAAATGCTGAAAATGTCATCAATATTAAAAAATGTGCTGTAACATTTCAAAAAAATTAAATTACATTTTTCTATTAGGGTTGGATTACACATGTTTAGACCCATCAGTTGACTTTTACGTCGTCACCCTAGTGTATTTGAATAAATGTACAGACGAGTTTAAAAAAACTGGTGCTTATCCATTGTCTGGAAATAGTAATAACACTGTGGTAAAAGAAAGTTATTTTTTTGCAAACCATAAAATTAGAAAAAGTACACATTATTATTATTATTATTATTTTTTTTTTTTTTGAGGATGCGATCAAAGCTTTCTTAGATAATGCGTCTGTCCCATCATCCAAGGTCCATTATACATTTTACAATTATGGTGATCCAAAATATGCATATCACTTTTGTGATGCATATCCAAGCAGCGTAAGTATAAAAAGACGTTCGTACATGATGTAGTTGGTCCTAGGTAATGATTATGGTGCTTAGTGTATGAAATTTCAAAAAAAAAAAAAAAAAATGATGAATGATTTATTTATATAAACAGTTTAAAGAACAGTTTTTTTAAGAGTTCAAAATCGAACACAAATATTTTTGCACGAAAAGTTTCGATAGATATTTTCTATTTTCTAAATTTCCAAGTTCTAGACAAACAGATATTCATATAGTCGAATGATCATAACTTTCACTAATTTAATAGTGATATATTTTTCGGATACTTCAAATCCCTAACAATAATATATGTAGTTATAACTAAGCCAATAAAACCACTTATACGAATATCTCATTTACGGCAAAGTGTATGAATAACGTAAAATAACTTTTTTAATTTTATTTAAAGTACTGTAAAAACGAGGAATTCGGAAAATCCTCCATGTGTGCAGATACTCTTCAGACATTATATGAAAAAGTAAGATAGTGTGCATGATTTAGAAATGTTCAATGTTATTCCACGTATATTGTCTTCTGACTTTATTAGGGAGCATTTTCAAAAAAAAATGGAGCTGGATTCGTCGTGAATACTATTGATTTTGATGACTACGATTGTACGTGTCAATGTGGCCAGTCTTATCCCGGATTTAAAGCACTCTTAAGTGGTTACAACGGTGGACCTCCGCCTGCACCGTGTGCTTTATATGATAGAACCTAAGCGTTAGCCTACGGACATAAATGTTCGGAACTCACTGAAATTTAACTATGTGTATTCAATTAATTTCAAAATAAATCGATCTGGCATTAAATTAATTTCACTTGTTCTCATTACGATATTATTACATTGATTTAGGTATATGCGTTGTACTGATAATTTGTACGAAGTCAAAGTATTGTAGTGACATAAATTTGTTCTCAATCGACGCTTTATAGAACATTCTTACATAAAGTATTAATACTGTAAACAAGAACCATAATATGGTATGAAATTATAAATATATAAGAGAAATAATGTAATTTTGGGCTGAAACTGATAACTAAAATGAGGGGAGCAGAGTCGTCTATCCTCATTTACGGTATACAGGGTGACCTAACCTAACCTAAGGATTTCCGAAAAAGTTAGAATTCTTTCTTGGACATTTTCTACTTTACTTGGGTAGTGCATTCTTATACGGTTTACTTATTATTAGACTTTTACAACAATATACATAATATAGTAATAAGATTACATAATATGCACTTGACAATTAAATCGGAAATTTTACTTGGCATAAATAATCATACTTACACTACCGTACCGATTCATTTGAAATTTTCAGAAAATGTACTTATTACTCTTTATAAGCACACGAAAAAATGTTCGAAACGTCACAGTTTGAAACGTACGAAAAGACAGGGAGAGACGTCGACGAGGAATTCATAGGTATTATATAAATATTCTGAAATGATTTCCGTCGCCACCGATACATCGATTAAGTACGATACAATATTTTACCTCATAGTTAAGTCAGAAAATATACGTTTTGTAAACCTCGGAAAAGGTTTAGGAGCGTTAATTAAACCAAACGGCATTTTTATGTATTCAAATTTACCCTAGTGGCGATTCCATCGACTTTTCAAGCAACGCTTTTGTCCGAGTTTTTAGTAGGTACCCATTTTTTTTTTTTAATTATTTAATCGATATGATTGATTCGTTGATTCAACATTTTATTTGATAAATTCTGTAGGAAATTGATGTTTTAAACATTAACATGACGATTCCAAACCGTCAGGAGAGCATATTTTCTACAAAACATTAATTACAAGTACATTTATTGCATTTTCCTTTTCGCTATCGTAAATCATGGTAAAAATGTTAATGATTTGATAGCTACTACATGTTTAAAACATTGATATCTAGTTGATTGAGGTGAACTAATCGAAAATGTGATACGTCAAAGTTTTTTCCAAATACAGCAATATGAAGTTTTGAAGCGATCTATGATTGACGCGGAGAACGTGATGGGCTTTTTGGCGTGATGAATCTATGATTTCAACTAAAGACTTAAATATCTCGGCAAAGCAAGACCACATTAAGATCTATAAATAAATAAGAAAATTGAGAGATATAATAGTTTTTTACTTATTAGCTAATTCATAATTATTAAAAGTAATTGTTTACTAATAATTAAACGAAATTAAGTGTTTCACGAACATTGCGTATTTTCCATTATCTATATTGAATTATTTTTATAGTTCAAATTGAAATATCAAATAAATTATTGAAATTATGTGCATAATTACCATGGTCAGCGAATTTTGAATAGTATTGTATGCTAAACGTTTCGCATGCAACGTTATCTAATCGCTAAATATAATAATATAGTCTCTATATGCTCAATATAGTTGTAATTCATCACTTGTGCCAACTTTTAAATTAATTATTAAAAAAATTATTTAAAACACTTAAAAAAACTTGAGAAATGCTATAAAACCGTATAAAATTATTTTAGGATGAAAGTTCAAGATGAAAATCACTTTTGAATAGCTATAGATTTGAGACACCTTTGTTTCGTTTACGAAGTTACGTTTTGGAACAATCAGAAAAGAAAAAGATAACTGAATTAAAATTCCAGTTACAATATTATCGTCGTTTAAAGAATTATATTATTTCGTTTAAATACAAATGACTGGCCTTACGAGATCACTTGAGACTATTACGCTGAATAACGCTGGATACTGGTTGCGTAGCGACCCGGAAAGTGACGGTGGTTCGAGATTTTGTTGAGATCAAATCGTCGGCAACATTATTAGTTTTGTGCGGTATTCGTATAATTCGTTCTCGTTTATAAGTTCGTTCTCCAACCATGGGCGGTGTCGTGACAAAAACGAAGAACGCATTTTCAGGTATCCAAAAGAAAACGGAAATAATATCTATCATACCGACGAGCACAGAAGCTCGGCTCAATCGTCGTTCTCTCCAGAAACACGTCGAACGGGACCGTATTGAATCTTTCGCACGCGGGTCGCGTGTATTCGTCTCCCGTTCCGATCTATTATACGATACCGTTCGTCGTGTACGGTTCGTCGAACCGGTTTCTCGATACGGTCCTGTCCGAGCGTGTGACGTCGACGAGTACGCGTGCGTTCTAATGCGGTGTTATCGTTTTTTGCATACAGCGTCGGGTAACAGAGGCGACGAAAGTCCCCAAGAGCAACGACCCGTGTGCGGTCCCAGAGCAGATGTCCTGCGCACGCCGCCAGAGGTCTTCGGTTCCATCGACGAGCCCTGCACGTCGGGGACGAAGCGCTCTTTGTCCGGTAAGTAAAATTGAAATACCGTCGTGGTCTCTCGGAGACGCAAAAAGGTTTTCCCGCGAACGCGCGTATACGACGGGTCGGGAGTCGCACTTTTTTGCGCCGCACTCCCAAGCCTGATCAACACACCTATTCGGCCAGGGGACTTGGGCGAAAAAGAGGACTAATCATAAATATTTGTTTTCGTTCAAATCCATAATATTTAATTCTTTCTGACAATAATATTATTCTATCCATTACGCGTATTTTTTTCAAATCGATTTTTTTCTAGTTTTTCCCTTTCAAACTCATCACTGACGCCAGTAATCATACGATAATTTTTTAGTCTTTTCACGTTCAACTGTCGGTGACGTTGGACTCCTCGGTCGATCTCAGTCCGGATCGTGATACACTCGTGTTTTTTTTTTTGCGTATTAATGTCGATAAAAAGCGTATGCTCATTGTTAGGAAATATGTATGTCGTGTATAAGTACGCCACCGGGGGCCTTCAACCCCGGCATCGTCTTACGCTCATCGGGATCGCCCACGAAGGGGCGGAGTGCCCTCTGTCCTGTACATCAAAGTGAAATACCATCGTCGTCCGGCGGAGACACCAAACGTTTTTCATTCCTGAAACGCACGTATTACGACGAGGCGCGACGCCCGCGGTCGTGTTCACGTCTCGCTTCTCACGTGCGCGTATGCGTCGAACGGTCTCTTCCCCGCTTGCATTTGATTTTCTCCCCCTTTGAAAATATCTAAGTTGCCTAAAGTATTCGCATTTTATTACGACCGTTTTAAAAAATGTCCTGCAGCGCCCGCGGGATCGGGCGGCGAGCTATTGACGAAACAGCGACTGGTCCACAGAAGACAGGGCCGTCCACGGGCTGTATAGCATGTGATAATCGTTTACTTGTTAGTAACTGTTATAACGTAAAATTTTCCAGACGATATTGATCTTTTATTACAGTACCGATACTGAGACAGGGTGTTTCTCTGCCAGCGTCCGAATCGATCTTCGTATCTTTCTCGAGGTTCGACTCGTCCTATCACGACCGTTTTACATCACCCTGCAGCGTCCGCTGAACCGAACTACGAGCGGTCGTCATAACATGTCAGTAAAGTTGAATTTGTCAGTCGATCTCGTTCTGACCCGGGGAAAGAATGGTCTTGTCTTCGGCCGCGTCCGAGTCGTCGACAGTGTATGTCGGACCTTTTCATCACGACGGTCCGTTTAATGTCAACCCATAGCACCCCCGCAGAACCGGACGACGAGTGATCGATGGAAGACAGGACTGACCGCGTTTTACACCACACTCCGTAGGAAACGAGACGTTTTTTAATAATTTCTTTTTTTTAACTCGTTAGTAAAGTTGAATTTCCTTGTCCGAATCGATCTTCTTCCCCCTCGATGTCCCAGTCATCGATAGCGTGTGTGTACTATTTTTTTTTTTTTAAGGAAAATGTATTTATTTATATATAATACTAAAATTATAATATATATAAATACAATAATATCTACTCCTTTAAGTCGTAGCTCGTGATGGTAGTTATACAATTTCTTATTAGCATAACATAATTGAATGAGAAATAATAATAAATATAATAATGATACGAATACAAACGGTTATTTGTATCACGACAGTCCGTTTAATGTCACCTTATCGGGCCCGCAGGACCGGACGACGAGCGGCTGTCGAAGCGACCGCGGACGGAACCGTGTGCCGTGTCGGCCGGAGTCCCGTGTCCGTCGGCAGAGCCCGCCGAGGCCGCGGCGCCTCGGCGTGAGTCGTCCGCGGAAGGCGCTCGGGTCGTCGACGTCGACGAGGAGCGGCCGGAGGTCGACGGAGACTCGGGCGACCGGACGTGGACGTCCGACGGTGAAGACGCCGACGATTACGAGTCGGACTGTGCGTCGGAAGGCGACACGGAGGAAGAGGACGAGGAGGAAGAGGACGAGGAGGAAGACGATGAGGACGATGAAGAAGTGGAAGAGGAGGAAGAGGACGACGGTTACCTGTTGCCCGCGCGGCCGCCGCCGCCGTTCGTAGACGTCATACAGCACGGCCCGGGCAAGGCGTTCGTCTGCTGGTGCCCGGGCCAGCCGGCCGTGTCGGCGGACGGGACGCCGGTGGACACGGCCGCCGTGTACCGGTTCGACGTGCGCGTGGGACGTCCCGAAATGGACGAGGACCAATGGATCCAGGTGGGCTGGACGGCCGGACCCGGTTCGCCCGACTCGCTGTTTACGTGCGACGTCGAGGGCCTGCCGGCCGGCTGTGAACTCTGCTTCGAGGTGGTGCCCATCGACGGCTACTGTAGGGCAGGGCCGTCCAGCGTGTCCGTCGCCACCATCTACTGATGGTGCAGACGCAGCATCCGTCGACGTAGCATCCATCGACGCAGCATCCGTCGACGCTGCATCCGCCACCGTCGAGTCGACCGCTGCCGTTGAGTCCTCGTTTGCCGAGTTGACCACGGCCGTTGCGTCATCTGCCGTCGTTATAAACAGCCGAGTCGACCACAGCCGTTGCGTCCTCGTTTGCCGAGTTGACGACGGCCGTCGCGTCCTCGGCCGTCGCCGCGACGACGTGCGCGTAGGATGTCCCGAAATGGACGAGGACCAGTGGATCCAGGTGGGCTGCGCGGCCGGACCCGGTTCGCCCGACTCGCTGATTATGTGCGGCGTCGAGGTCCTGCCTGCCGGCTGTCAACTGTGCTTCGAGGTGGTGCCGATCGACGGCTACTGTAGGGCGGGGCCGTCCGGCGTGGTCGTCGCCACCATGTACTGATGGTGCAGACGCAGCATCCGTCGACGCAGCATCCGCCACCGTCGAGTCGACCGCAGCCGTTGCGTCTTCGTTTACCGAGTTGACCACGGCCGTCGCGTCCTCGGCCGTCGCCGCGACGACATGCGCGTGGGATGTCCCAAAATGGACCAGGACCAGTGGATCCAGGTGGGCTGCGCCGCCGGACCCGGTTCGCCCGACTCGCTGATTATGTGCAGCGTCGAGGGCCTGCCGGCCGGCTGTCAACTGTGCTTCGAGGTGGTGCCGATCGACGGCTACTGTAGGGCGGGGCCGTCCGGCGTGGTCGTCGCCACCATGTACTGATGGTGCAGACGCAGCATCCGTCGACGCAGCATCCGTCGACGTAGCATCCGTCGACGCATTATCCGCCACCGCCGAGTCGACCGCAGCCGTTGCGTCCTCGTTTGCCGAGTTGACCACGGCCGTCGCGTCCTCGGCCGTCGCCGTGACGACGTGCGCGTGGGATGTCCCGAAATGGACCAGGACCAGTGGATCCAGATGGGCTGCGCCGCCGGACCCGGTTCGCCCGACTCGCTGATTATGTGCAGCGTCGAAGGCTTCGAGGGCCTGCCGGCCGGCTGTCAACTGTGCTTCGAGGTGGTGCCGATCGACGGCTACTGTAGGGCGGGGCCGTCCGGCGTGTCCGTCGCCACCATGTACTGATCCGCCACCGCCGAGTCGACCGCAGCCGTTGCGTCCTCGTTTGCCGAGTTGACCACGGCCGTTGCGTCCTCGGCAGTCGCCGCGACGACGTGCCCGCCAAGGAGTCGATGACAGTTGGTCAAAGTCAGCCGTCGTCATCACGGCGCCCAGATAACAACGTGTCATCGACAACGTTTTGATCGCAACGAATAATACGTAGTACGTTGTTTCAAATGAATAAAATATATTATTCGATTATTGTAATAGTGTTTTTGGCCACGAAACCTTCGTTATTATAGCATTTTTAATGTTTCAAAGACGTTATATCATAATTTTTTCTACATTTGTGTAATTTTTCACAGTCTAATATTTTTGAATATTTTATAATCAATTTTTTTTTTTATGTGAAACATCTTATGGCGCGGTGCAGTAGTGAGACCGACTGTGGCGTGGTGACGCCCCACTCATAGCTCGTCGGCTCAATTCTCCGAAGCTCGGTGATTTCCTCTCTATGTGCGCAGTATCGACTTATCTATTTGTATACGATTTATAAACGTATAATATGTACACCTTTATTGTTGCGTATAAATTGATTGTATATTACGTTGATTATATTGTTACGTGTAATATGTATATTGTATATTATGTTGTTTTGAACGGACCGTTGTAATAACGATATATATTTTTTCAAAAAAAGCACCTGTAGGTGACATGTAGCTTCTCAAATTGTTATGGATGACGGAAGAGAATTTCTCATAGTCATTGTATACATTTCACCCAATCAAAAAATTAACGATATCATTGCATTTTTACATCGGCGATTACTTCCATATAGTCACGAAGGATCGATGCTTTTGAAAGATAATTTGGATAAATTACCATTACTTTTAGCAGGAGATTTTAATGCTAATTTCGCAAGAGACAATTCATTACAATTAATTACATTTCTTCAAGAAAAATTTAGTTTGCATATTAATAACGATCCAAGAGAAGCAACAACCAGATATGGAACTGCTATAGATGGAGTATTCACAAGGTACCTTGATAACGTTAAGTCACGTACTTTTGTTGAATATTTCAGTTATCATCGTCCAATTGTAACATTGATACCAGCAATTGTACCATTAGAAGCATCAACTGCTACTGTTACAGAAATTACTGACGAAGCAACAGATAAAATTGATTAGGGTAGTTACATTATTACATTTAAATATTTTTGTATGTCTTTATAAATCTTTATAAATAAATATAAATATTTATATAAATAAAAAACAAAATATTTCTATGATATTAATTTAGAAATTATTTCATAGCCATCTTATTCACTATCTATTTTCAACATTATTACAAAAAAAAAAAAATTGTTGATGTTTCACATCTGCCAGGCGTCCCGCGACGGCTCATATTTTTTTACATTTTTACAATTACCAATACACATTCCAGCTATTGCACTTAATTTAATAAAAACATACATTATGCTTAATGTACTTTTTTATAGTATAGATCAGGGGTCGGCAAGTAATTTCTATTGGAGTCCGGAAACAAAAATAATACATAAACCGGGTCCAGAAAAAAAATGTATTTTATTACATTATTTCAATAGTTATAACTAAAAAGTTAAAAACTATTTGATGAGTAAACATGCCTTGTGGTTTTATATTAAAAATCGCATTTCTTGTCTTCGACTAGTCACTTGAAATCGGCAACTCTTGTAGAACATCTAATACGTTATAATTGTAAATAAACGTTATGTCCTCGAGGCTCAAAGTGAGAATCCGTTAACTTTGTTCTATACGCGTTTATAAAAAAAAGTATTTTACAAAATGACGCCTTTTTCAATAACCGCAATGGAAATTAAAACGACGCGCGACGCACTTATTAAACTATTAAAGAAAGATATTGTGTCGACGGTCCAGATTACTGTCTTCCGCGCGCGCCGGTTGCCGACCGCTGGTATAGATTGTATAAGTTCTAGAAAAAAAAAAAAAAAAACATATTCATATAATATCATAATTTATAAACTATCAGCAAAATACTCAAAAACACACTTCAAAAATAAATATTAAATTTGTTGAATACAATATTACTCGTATATTCCTACACAAAGCTAATGAGCCAACGTGGCACACCAGTTACATACACTCGTACTCGTATAACATTATATTATACAAATTACTTTGAGACTGACAATGAAATCAGTGAAAAAGTATCGATTTGACAACACGCAGCTGACTGTGAGCTGAATTATTGACACTGAATTTCAGACATTTTCTGTTTTGCTTTTGTCGGCATTTCGTTCACAAGTGAAAAATTTCACGGCTCACTCACATTACCTATCAATATCTATTGGACTGTGTCTACATAAGTTGCCTGTACCTCGTCTAGACAAATAATTAGAAAATGGGTATCTGATTGTCATTTTAGATGAAATACATATTCGATATAATTTAAATTAAATATATATATTTAAATTAACATATCGTGGTAAATGAAAATATTCATTATATTTTTATTGGTGCTTTTAATTTTATCTGAAGAATTCTGTTTGATATATCGTTAATAATCAAACACTTTAATGATAGTCCTATGATATATTTGAAAATATTTTTTCCTATTTTATTTTCATTTCATACGTAATAAGGCAAAAATAATGACTTCATTTTCACAATAATAGGTTTTGTGGAAGAATCTATTACTTACTAACCTATGCGAAATTCGTGTAATGATTTTCGTTAAAGAGTTCTGAAATCTAACTACTTGAAAAATGTTAAACACCAGATGGTAATAACTGAAAAAATAAATGGCACTTATACGGATTCTGTATGATAATTAATATATTTATTCCTATGGCATATATATATATATATATATATATATATATATATATATATATATATGTATATGTATTAATAAATATATATATATATATGTAGAGCTAAAAATTCGTTTAAAATTAAGAGCGATTATGTTCTGAAAAGTCATTTTTGAAATAAAATTAGACAGTAATTTACTAAATTTATTAATCATTTAAATAATTATAGAACATAATTATTATAAAATAACAAAACACCCATCTGCAATCGTAAACAAAAATAAAATATAACAACCGGAAACATCAATCATATTATTTAGATGAAAATTATAATTTATTATTATACTTATAATTATCGTTATGTAAGGAAAAAAGTTATCTATATCTGAGCTAGATATTTTTTTGGTTATGTGGGCTCAACACTGCCTGTCTAACTATATAATATTTAAAATATATGTATAATCATAATGTATAACAATAACGTAGCAAAGGAACCTGTAGAATTCACTCATAATCATCATACAAATTATGCAATAACTACCTAGTTAAAAAAAAAAAACAAACAAAAAACAAAAACCTAAACCATAAATTATAACAATTAATGATATGTTAGTCTTGAACTATTTTCGGAACGTGTTTTCTAAACCCGGCACCAGCAATGTACACTTTTTTGGATCTTCAAGAGATTCATTCGTTGAATTTTGAAAATGTTTCATTTTTCTCATAGTTTCTGCAACAATAAATTATTGCATTTTCGTTATTTATATCTCTCCAGTAGTGCTCTGCACGGTCCAGTCATTTTGGTCTTTGTGTGCAGGACCCAAACATGGTCCGGTCTTTTTCGGCTTTTGTGTATTATAATCTAAAATGGTTGGGTCCGATCCGGTCCGGTCCGCCTTCAATTTCAGTTCGGCATGAGTTTTAATGACAGAATCGCGGTCTAGTCGGATTTATTTTAACACAATGTACAATATATTATGTAGAATTACAGCTCGGTCTTATTCTTGTATATTTTTTTGAAATCGGTAAAGTTTTTATGTTTTCTAATGGAATAAAAATGTTTCGGTCCGGTCCAGTCTGGCTTGAGGTTTTTTATCGGTCCGGTCCAGCCCTGGAGTTGGTAAAAATGTATCAGTCCGGTCCGATCTAAAAAATAACGGACCGCGCAGAGCGCTATATACTATTCAGTATTTCGTGGATAATTCATATTAACGTAAAAACCTTGAATTATTATCAATAAAAACGTACAAAACATACGGACATGTATTATTTTCATTAGAATATGCACTTAAAAATACCTACTAAAATGTGCTTGTCTCAGATAAATTAATTTATCACTTACTCAATAATTGTGACAGTTACACAGGTATTGTAACCTACTATCTTTTTGGTATGGAAAATACCGTATTTACAATGCAGATGCCTACGCTGCCGGGTCGTTTCGATAAAATGAATTTCTCTCGGCACGACGACGAGGTTTAAACTGTATATATATATATATATAATGTTGTGTGACGGGAGAGAATACATTATTATTACATATTTTTCGAGTCACATGGGGGAAACGGACGTATAAGTATATAACCGTGTAAGCGTTGCGTTAAATTATGTTTAATGACTATGAAATACATTTTGAAAGCAGAAAAAAAACATAGTCTTCATATTTTTTCCATTAGGGTAGTAGAAAAATCACTTAAACGTTAAAATCCTTGACATTTGCGACGCACGCTGGATGATTGCTGCAATATTTCAAAAGGACGTGGCGTTTACTGAACGTAACGATCAAAATTGCTTTCTTTTTTTTTTTTTTTTTTTTTTTTTTTTAACTCGATTTCGATTTTTTTATTTCGTCAAAAGAATAATATTAATATATATATTAAAAAATATCGACATGTACAGAAAACATCTATAGAATATATGACAGTTGCCTACTCAAGTTAGTATACCAGTATTTATATACATCATAATATATTATATATAAATCAGTTAATTTTTGAATATTTAATAAAAGTATAACCGAAACGTGTAACGAATTCGTATTACGTTTGGTGTTATTAAAAACCGTTTATTAAACAACTAAAAAACTATACTTGGACTTTACCTCGATTTCATTACCCGTCTGCACACTCAAAAAGGATTTTAATTCTATGTTTTATTGGTTCTCGCACGACGATGAATTCATAGTGTCTGTACGTTCTTCAATAATAACTGTTTTTCTGCGTATTTAGGTGTGTTGATTTCAAAACCTAGGGTCTTGAAATAACCATAACCGAATCCGCTCCTAACCGCGCCCGGCCGTATATATACAGAGATATTTCTGATTACAGTAAATTCGGGTGAATCGTGAGGGAGAGAGCGGATACGCGCGCGCCCGACTTTGCCTCTAAATATTTTATCGGCGACGCACGTATACGTATATTATATAATATATATATTATATTTTATCGCACTCGGCACCGCCAAAGTTTGAATCGTTTCCCGTACAATCGTACGTAAATATATATATATAGAATAACGTGATGGCGAATTCGCGCGCGCAATCACACTTATTGCGACGAGGTGTACGGGCACGTTTGCGGAAAAGTTTTCGCCGTTGAATCGAGCAATTTGGCACGACGCACACATCCTCTGCATACACATTTCTCGTCTGAGATTATTATTAATATTATCATTATTATTATTATTATTTTTACGATCGTCGTCGAGCAGCGGTGAGCAGAATTTCGTCGCGCAGAGGGTCGCGAGTAGAAAGGGCGCTCCTGAACTGATACATATATACAGTAGAGCCTTGATAGTCCGGATGAATTCAGACCAAGCCTCGTCCGGATTAGCGATTCGTCCGGATTACCGGAGGTTTTTCCTACTCAATTGATCTAAGAAATTTTTCTTTCCTCCGACCTTATTAATTGAAAATTACAAATATTTTAAATACTACATACATAAATTGGTACATGCATACATTCTTGTACATAATAAATTATTAAAAAAAAAAAAAACTTCATATTATAAGAACTCAAGTGTAGTAGCCAGTTATTTTTTTCTGAATAATACTTTTTTTTATATACTTTTTGTTCCAAATTCAAAGTTACGCGTTTACGAGGAGCCATTGTAACAGTAATAGGTAATAAAATTGATAAGACCACTCACTCGACAAGAAAGGAGAAAACGAACCGACGACCACTTTATATAATTATTGCTAGTCATTAATAGGGACAGTAGGAACTAAAATCGATGAAATTTTTATTGTCGAAAAAATATTTCATCGATTAATATTGGATTCCGGGAATTCCGAACAAACTGCCTATGTTTAAATAGATTTATGGGCCGTCCGGATTACCGCGTTCACCGGATTATCGGGGTTCCGAACTATCGAGGCTCTACTGTATATATATAGATACTTAAGGACCAAAGGACATTACTGGACGTCTTATTATTATACAACGAGTGCTCCGGCAAAAAATTCCCTCCTAAAGGCCGGTATATGTGACACACGGCGGCACGACCGACGACGATTCCGCTGCGCGGGCCGTAACGACGTCCTATAACTTTTTTTTTTTTTTTTTACGGTCCCTCGCGGAACGAAAGTTACGAAACCGCGCGCGTGCGTTGAATCGGCGTATTAGTTCAGCATACGCGTGTATCGTACGTAATCGTATACGTTATTTATTATTGTTGTTGTTATTATTATTATTATCATAATAAAACGCTGCAGTCAATTTTATCGTGTACGTATGTACTATATTATGCAGATAAAACGTACACGTTATCCTAAGCCGACGGACGAAATGCGCAATGAAATATTGAAATATATTATAAATAATATATACGGTAAACTCTTCGTAATATTTGTTTACAATTGAAAGTCACGTGCAGTACGCGCGTTGAATTCGAAAACGAATAGAATAAAAAAAAGTCTGAAAACATAAAATATTCTTTTTCACATTTTCAGGTGTTTTTTGTTTTTTTTTGTTTTTTTTTTTATATGTATAAAGTTTCAAACATGGTTCAGCGTCCGTCATAGTTTAAAAGTAAAAAAAAAAAAATATTACGTCATGTACTGCTATAACACCGCGTGATTGTAGAGAATGTACCGCCCGCGTGGTTGTCCTTGTCACCGTCTTACCAAAGTGCAACATGTAAACAGAACAGCGTTCAACCTTACCATTTTTACGTTGTCAGCTTAAATTTAACTATTATCCTAACTCAAAGGTACGCAAACGTTGCCCGTAGTTGCACGTAGATCGTTTTTCTCGGTATTTTAATTTTCAAACGAGTTTTTTCATGATCGTATAGCTCAGGAGATGGTGTTTTGTGCCAATTTAATTACTTGTAATTTGCGCCATCAAAAGGTACATTTAAGCGCGTATGTAATTTGCGCCAAAATATAAAAATATAACATGTATTTTGCGCCACAAATACAAATACATTTTGGTAATTTGCGCCACGATTGAAAACGAAATGGAATATGTGATTTGCGCCACACTTTCAACTTCAATTTTGGACGTGCTGAAAGGATTTCAAACAGAAACTTTAATTAAAATTAAAAGTATACATCTTAAAAAACGAAAATCTACAAAAAATAAAAACCGTTTGGAAACTTTTCAACAAATATATGAAGACTACGGACAAAATAAAATTGATAGAAAAGGGATAGTTTCGTCGTTAAGCTATAAATATAAAAAAAACGTGAGTAAACTAGGTATTTATTATAATATAACTGATTTTTATATGTTTTATGACTTACCAAAATTCACTTATTTTATATACACAGAGTTCGTTTTACTTGTGACGCTAATTACAATTTCAATAAGGTGATCTATGGTGCAAATTACAATTATTGTAGGTAAATGATGGCGCAGATTACAAATAACTTTTTTATTTAGTTTTATTTAGCGCAAATTACATATTTATTTATGTATTTATTATTTTATTTTTTGAAGGTTGTTTTTGGCGCAAATTATGTACACCCTATAGCTGGCCCAATAGCAAAAACACCGTAAAAAACTCACGTAAAGTTTGACGAGGTCAATGTCCTTTGCTCGTTTAAGCTAAAGGTCTAACAACACAGATTGGTTTCGAATGTCGCGGATACACGAAAATCCGTTATGTTTTACGTTGGTAATACGAAAACGACACGTGAGGGTGTAACGGATCCCCTTAACACTGCAGCGGGACAAAGGCTGCGACGTGACGTGTAATAATTGTAAATTATATTATGCGTACAGGTAAAACGGTTTTGAAGCAAAGTGGAAAATCGTATACGGACGAGAGGGCGAAGAGCTATATTATTATAATCGTCTAAAACAAATATCCCTCCTTTTGTACCGCGTCCGTCTCGCGCCCCCAGTAGTGAACTAATCTATACGCACAGACAGACATCATAAAATGATATATTTTAAACGTCAACAAACGTAAAACGGAATATTATTATGTTGTTTTAGGAATTACAGCCCCCTCGTCGTTCCGAGCATTTTACTCGGCGAGCGCGTTTATGGCGCGACGTGTGTATTTTATACACAACACACACACACACACACACTACACACACACACACACACACACACACACACACACACACACACACACACACACACACACACACACACACACACACACGACGTCTATGTACGCTTTTCGCGAAATAAGGGCGACGTAAATTTACATTATGTTTTATTTGGACGGGGAGAAAAAAAAACAAAACGTAAAAAAGCGTTTTCAATACACCGTATAACGCGTGTTCGACGGAAAATATGTTTTAAAACGCGAACGGAAAAACACGGCGCGTTTACATAGAACACGTCATAGGTGATATTATGACGTGTATCATTGTGGTCCGACTTGTTTATAGGATAGTCGTGTGTTGTTTACAATTGTTGTTAGCAATTTATCGCTGACGGGCGGTTGGAAAAACAAAACGGAACGTGGAAAAAACAATTTTTCACGCGTCGGTCGAGCGGGCGAGATACCTGTACGCGCGTACTCAAGGTACGGTGTCCAAGTGTTGCCGATAATAAATTTCATATGCCGTAAGATGACACTCAAAAACCCACTAAAAATCACACCAACAAATCGGCATTGAATTGCACCAAATCACACTACATTTAAATTAAAATCCATCGAATTTCCCACAAAAATTTTTTCTGTATTTTTTAAGAAAAGACTCAGACGATTTTTATCAGGAAACTTCACGAAATTCCCAATACCGGAAAATCAGTATTTCCATTTAAATCTAGAGTCAAGTCGCCGCGACCGGTCGCGCATTACACACCTTTATACCTACGCGACGCGTGTTTTCGTTGGACCGCCCGCAGTACGCGTCATGTCATTGAAAATCCATGTGAAATTCAGTCTTGGAAAACATAATCCGACAGACACGCGCTCGCGGGCGATAAGCACGCGACCGCGACGTACTCGGCCAAGAAAAATACACCATAAAACAACGATTCGCCGACACGAACGTAAAATCAGTCGTTGTACGAAACGCTATGGGATTATAGCGCGTGATAGCGTAATATTCCTTAACGTATACCGTATTTTTTTAATTTTTTTTTTTTTCATTTAAATTAAGCCTTGGCGTCTATGGCCATTGGCATACAGTGGGTTTATAGGTTCTAGTGTTGGGAAAAATCCGGATTTACCGAAGTTCGAAAATGCGGATTTATTAAATTCGAAATCCGTAATCCGGATTCGGATAAAAATCCGGATTTCGGAATTCAAATTCGGATTTTACCCGAAATCCGGATTTCGGATTTTGAAACATTGAATTAATATTTCATTCTGATAATAATTCTGAGTGGAACGATGAATGTTTTTTTATTTAAAATAGAAAATGTTCGTTTTTTATATTAGAATTTATAACGAACAATTTTTATTTTCTGCTTTAGAATACAGAAATCCACAGTGTGAAACCCAAATATTGAGATTTCACAACTTAAAATCCAAAATCCGAAATCCAGATTTTTCGGATTTTCGGAGAATCTGGATTTAATTCACACCACTAATAGGTTCACATTTTCTCAAGATACATTATATTTTACATACTATACAAGTTACAGCTGATTATATACTATTAATAAGATTAGTCTTGATTGTAAAGGTGATATTATTTGGTTTATGTTGTCTGGGTGAAGTGCTTCTGACAGAATGTTTGATACCCCTGCTCCCCGTTTATCCGTTTCATATGAAAGGCATTCGGATACTATGTGTTTGATTGAGAGGGTTTTACCGCAACTGGCACATACGGTCTTGTATACAGTCGTATTTACACATTTGTACAAAACTAAAAACCTAAGAAATCACAGACGACGAATATGTAGCAGGAAATTATTTCTTCATAAACGTGTTGTTTGATATGAGTTTTAAATAGTACGTAAAAAAAAAAAAAAATCCAAACGCATACGATGTACAGAGTTGAGGAGAGAATGCACAACAAGTCACTGTGCATATATTCTTATTTTTAAGTTTTCTAGTCATTATTCATCACCTACGTAATTAGCATTTAGTAATGTTACAGGTATAATTTATATAATTCCTAATTAGGTACCTATAGTTTATACATGTATAAGTTACATGGAAGTCTACGGAATTAATAGGAGGTCCAAATAATAACTATTAATATTCAATGGAAGTCTCAATAGAAGTCTTAGGAATTACATGAAAATACCTGGAATTCTAAGGAATTACGTGAAATTACGTGGAATTATATTGAATTCTAAGGAATCACATAGAATTCTAAGGAATTACATATTATTCTAAGGAATTACTTAGAATTCTATGGAATTACATGAAATTACACGGAAGTCTATGAATTAAAATTTGTTTGGAAGTCCAGTGTACAAAAAATTAGCCTGTGGTTTACCCCCTTTATATTCGTATAATTTATTTGTGTAGGTTTATAATATTATACGTATAAAAGGTACGCTCGAAAAGACGGTTCCCGAAAAGTTGTTAATGTCTTTCGCTCGCCTCCGATTATCCGAGTTATCCGAGACGAGTACAGTGATAAGAATTTGATAGGAATATAAACACATTCGGTCGTGTGCACTTGACCTGTATACGGTATAAAATAATATTATTATTATATACCGACTTCTATGTCACGAAATATGTAACGTGGAAAAAAATACAATTATCATAAAATAGAAAAGTTTGTCAAAAACATAATTTGATTTATTTGCATTCGTTTTTTTACCGTTTCGATTGTTTCGTTTTAATAACTCATTATCAATACAAATATAAAACACATTGTAAAAATTACTACCGTAATAAATCATTTTTAAGGTACGTTGGTACGTTTTAAAAACACATGCGCATTCGTTTTGAATAATAATAATTGTTCTTACGATAAATCAAATTATAAATAATTACGTATTTCATCGGATTACAAAAAAAAAAAAAAAAATACCAATAAATTTAGATTGTTAGGTTTTTTCAACGTTTAAATTACAGCCGTCTTTTTTTCGAATAAAAAACCACCGTTCACTCGTTTAAAAAAATGTTTAAAGGTTTTATAAACGAATATACGACCGAGCACGCCGAACCGAACGGACGCGTCTCGACTACACAATGTGTTTACGAGTTGCGCCCGTTCATAAACATAAAATACCTAATAAATAAAAAAAAAAGTAATCGGAAGTCGTCGTTGAGCGCTAAAACTGCGACGCGACGGCCGTTCGACCGTACATTATAATATCACACGTATATATGATTATGAATTACGACTGGCGCATACGATGTGACGAGATCATTAGAACGCAGAAGATCGAGTGGTTTAAAAAACCATAGCTACAGCAACGTTTTCAGTGTGGTTAGCTCGTTATTTTTATTTCTAGGGGCCAACGGTATGTTGTCGACATTAAAGACGTACAGTGTTGTAGTGGTTCCCAAGTGGGGAATTTAAATACTGTATGGGGGGGGGGCAATATTCTCACGGATTATGGACAAGGTGAGAAAGAAACAATCCAAATTTCTCATTATATTAATTGTACTCATAATATATAGTTATTTTGTAAAATTTATTTGTAGGGTTCACTAAAAAAAAGGTCATCTAAACAATTTAATGGGAGGAGGCATAAGATTTTTGAAAATATACAAGGAGAGTGTAGAATAAAAAAGGTTTGAACGCGCGCGAGTCTACGATAAACGGAAATTTCCCTGTTTACGTAACTTAGTAACGTAAAAATAATACGTTTAATTAAGAGAGATGGGGAGAGTGTGTATGAGAGAGAAGGGGGTATAGGGGAATATATTCTTAATTAAAAAAAAATGAATATTTGTCCGTCAGAGACTCGAGGACTCCTTAATCGCTAAACAAAAAATGTTTTTCCGTTATAGTTTTTGCCAGTGCACCAAACATATTATAACAAATAATATTTATATTATATATATCTTCTATATTCTTTATGTTTATTGTCGGTTTGTACTATCCATGTCGGAATTAAGTTTTTTTCTTTTTCATTTATACATTGGTTAATCAATGATCTTTGTCGTAAATTAATGAAAATCGTTTTGATTGATGCGCAGACAAATTTACAGTCTATATCTGCAATTATTTATATAATATATGTACTGGAGACTTGGAATTTTACCAATACCTTCATTTTATACTGTAAGTTTAGTGTGTTCACTAAAATCGATTGGCAAAATTTCGATTTTAAATACACAAAACAACTTACTTTTTTTAACCATACTTATAATATATGAACGTAGGTAAATGTGTGTTGGTATATATGAGATTGATTAACGGATTTGAAAAGTATTGAACCGATTTTTACGCAGGTTTTTTGCAATAAGGTGTGGTGGCGTGTGACGAGTGATTATGGATTCGAGATTAAAAACAAATCATCGATTTTTAAATTTTCCTAGTTAAATAAACGAAAACCGACAGGTCAATAACGCACAATGAAATCTAGCTCTATGTCAAAGCATCGCCGGGTCAACTCGTTATAATAACATTATAGACTGCAATCAGACACGACGCAGTGTGATGAGGATTACGATAGTAATTATTTTTATCACGAATCGGAATGTATGGAGAAGGCAACGACGGTCGGCTTACAATGCAACGCGATATCTTAACACCACCGGGCGTGAACACGATAATAATAATATTATTATTATTATTATTATTGTTACGTGTAATGCGTTATTTGTGTTTTTCGGTACTCCATGCGACAACGACATTTAATAATAGTAATGATAATAATAATAGTGGTTTTCATGCGAGTGTGCGTGCAGCAGGCACTTTTATACGTGCACAGCCGTCATCGTCGTCGCCATCCTGTACGCTTCGGAAAAGATTAACGTCCTTTCGACAAATCCGTTTAATCAGTTTTTCGTGCCCCGGGACAGGTATTCAAAAACACATGTGGCAAACAAACCGACCGCTGTTTGTCGACGACACACACACACACACACACACACACACACACACACACACACACACACACACACACACACACACACACACACATAAACACGCATTTATACAGGATATACTCCTATGTGTACGCACTTTAGACATGTTGTAGATAAGCCATCGAACGATTCACAAGGTGTTTCGTGTAAATGTTTGTGTGTGTGTGTGTGTGTGTGTGTGTGTGTGTGTGTGTGTGTGTGTGCACGAGTTTGTGGAGTAATATATTATATTATAATATATTATATAATTATATTATAGTACGTATATCGCATACACGTTTTTTTTTCTTCGTTTCGACTTCGTATTTGGAGAGTGAAAAAAAAAATGAATTACAGCACATTATAATAGAACATCACGTCGTATACCTGTATACGTGTACTACACCGCAGTGCATATAGGATCCGAAAACACTTCGCACAGAAGACCTGCGCATGCGGAGCGTTCGTAACGTCCGACGACGGTTTTACTTTGTCCACGACCGGGCGGGTTAAATACACACACGCCTCGCACTAACACGACTACAGCACTATACACGCGGAACAGTGGCGTGACTTGGGAGAAATTCTAGGGCGGCAGTATTTATTTTTATACAAAATTTCAACGATATAGCGAAAAAAAAGTCAAAAGCCTACACTTATCAAATTTGAGAACTGTGTGCATCATATTTATTTTGAAGAGCTGGACAAATTTAGCTTTTATTTCTAATTTATACTTCCACTTTTACATTTTAATGCTCAAATATTGTCGAATATAACAATATATTATTATCTTATAATAATTTTAGTTACTTAGAGTTCTAAGTTTATTACCAAATTACTTTGACGTAAAACCGAAATGCTACAAAATATTTTTTTTTACATCATTGTATATCACTAGTATCATCAGGAACAAAAACTTTTAAAAAGCGCACATTTGGTTTGTTACAATATCACTTTAAAACTAGAGGGGGCAAAATAATACCTTCCCCCCAGTTAAACGCCCGAGGGGGCAGTTGTCCCTCCTTGCCCCCCAGATTACGCCTATGACGCGGAACGTTTTGGTAAACTTTACGTACGCACCGCATGTGATATTATGCACAAACACTGCACTATGATAAGTGACCGAATCGCTCGGAAGAAAGGAAAATAATTGTTCTGTTAAATCCCATCATACTAAAGTAAATGCTTAATAATAAATACAGCGAGTGCATAATATTAAAAACGACTGGTTTTTCGTCGACACGAGCGATGTTCACAAAGTTATTTTAGACACCACAGTCTTGGGAGGGGTGTCGATCGGATGGAAATGAAATCACTACACATATTGTGATAATTTATTTAGTGATCAGTCCGTTCAACGAATACGAGCAGTTTGAAATTACAGTTCAGTGGCGCTACTTGATGACAAGATTCAATTAAAGTTTTTTTGTTTTTGATTATAAGCATTCGACTTTCAACTTTATGGAGTACAAATATCTTCAAAGGATGAATTGCATCCTGATTAGACGTAATCGCTGAATTGCACTTTTTGCGATTTCTTCTTCTCTGCACCAAAGTTTACGACCGGCAGTCCGATCCTGTGTCAGTGGACTTTTCAAAACGTGAATATTTCTTGAGGCGTCCAAATGCTTTCCCGTCATATCGCAGTGAATTCATGTGGGGGGGGGGAGTTACGATAAATTATGTTTTGAATACTTCACGAATTTTCGAAAAATATATTATTGTAAAAAAAATAGTCTGGCACCGATTAAAAATTACACTTTGCCGAAAAATTAAAAAAACTAAAAATGCAAAATAATGTTTTATACGGCCTCTATATTTTGAAATTGTATGAAAACAGTTTACACTTATGACGATATATTTTAATATTTACAAATGTTTCGAACATAAAAATATTGTATAGATAATTTATTTCATAGAAATTGTTTTTAAACCAAAACCGCATGCCTATTGTATACTTTATACACACATCCGCGCCCGACGCATGAAGTTTCGATCAAACTATTCAATGGAAACTCTCTTTTGGAGTATTGCATATAAATATTTATATACGAGTATATATACATTTTTTGTACGTAAAAAAAAAAAATCATATTTTAAATCCATAGACGTAACACGATATCTTCACGGAGCGATTTCACGAGGGAAATTCCCGACGACCCATTCTGTGACACCCCTGCACACATTCCCGCACCTGTCTGGACTTCACCCTGAGCGAATAACGTGCGCAGACAAGGCGTTTCCGTCGACGACTGTAGGTACCACGACGTGACGGTATGATATTCTCTCAAACGAGCTGTGAGTACACAGGCGGCGCCGTCTGTGTAAAATACGTCTATAATGTACAAACGTAATTAATACGCGTCGGTAGAACGGTAATTCAATAGCACGCGTTTAAAATACATCACGTGTCCGTTCGAGTTTATTTCTTTTTTTTTTTTTTTTTCAGAAAGCACGCCGTTCGTAAATTAAGCCGAGTCAATCGACGTCTGCCGCGCGCGCAGTAATAAACTAATAACGTACGAACCGGGATCGATATTTAATTAATGTACTTTGTCGAACGCCGCCGTGCTCATAAACTCATAAACTATACATCGGCCGTTCGACGTGCGCTCAGCAACGTATACCTGCGGAATTCGTCGTGTAACGCAACGGTCGGGGAAAATACAAGATGAACGTAATAATTATAGGGCTCGGAAGTTGATGCGTTTTGCATTTTTTTTTTTTTTAACTTTTTAGACGATGCTCTCCTGGCCAAAAATCTGTTTCATAAGCATGTGAATCTGAATAACTAATTTTTATTTTGCATTTTTTGGTGATTATTACTTTTTAAGTCTTTTTTGAGATTTATTTGTCATTTTCCAACATTTTTAGTTATTTTTACTGATTTCACACTAGTTCATTTCTTATCGTTTCTTGTCGACCATTATGCCGATAACTAAAACCACAGACTATGATTAGTACCTATCCAATTTTATCTCGACGATTACATTATTGTCGTTGTCGTATTGTAGTGAATAACATTATACCTACATTTTATTATTTTTTCCTAATATTCGATTAGTATCCGATTTTATCTCGCCGATTACAGTCGTCGCGTCGCTGTCGTGTAAAAGTGAATAATATTATACCTACATTTTATTATTTTTCGTAATATTTTCGAAATGCCGAAAATTAAAACGTCGGTTAGTGCTCGTCTGCGTGCATTTGTGTCGGAATTCGGCGACGATATTTTTTCTTCCGATGGCACAGTTCTTTGTTGTAAAGTATGTGAAGTAAAGGTTATACATCAGTGTTTAGTCGTCTCGATTCTAAAGTAGGGATTTGGCATAGTAAAGCGACGTCTCTTACTGGTTTACCAACTAAACCAATTTTATGGGCTATCATACGAAAGAAACGTCTTTGGATTTTTTCAATTTTATTTTCGAGGCCATCTTGTATTGGGTTCCAAACCCATCTTACAAGTGAAAAGTACAAAACAATTAGACAATTAGGGTTATTAAATTCATAGCAATTTCTTTTCGGAAATCCTAAGTTACGAATAGCTTTGCTGCAAATTAGGTTAATATGTTCTGTAAAGCTCAGGTATAATTATCATTATATTGTACGATAAAAATCAAAATCGTACGAGTGTGATAGATCGTACGATTAGATTTATCCATAATTAAATGTAATAATTGTCAAAATTATATTTTTGTTCTCGCCCGTCTTTTACGTATCATTTTCAGGAAATACTTACACGGGTTTCAATGAAAAAATACAAATGGTAGTGAAAAAAAATAATTTCGAAGTGAACCAGGGCTGCCGGACCCTATGGACCCCCGGGAGAATACGTGCTCGAGCCCTCCGTCGTCGGTACGGAGAGATTACATAAAGACGACGACGTGCCCGCACCCTCCGCTCTTCGAGACCCCCCGGAGTGTGGAGGCAGCGGGCGCGACTACAATACGAGACGTAATTTATATACATATATATATACTATGCACGTTATTATCGTTATTTCTCGTCCGTGCGCGCCCGTGTTTTATCGCGGCCCGGAGATCTCTCGCGCGCGCCACGGTCGATCAATTATTTTCGCTATAAAAAGTTCTCCGTGGCCGTCTCTCTAGCCGTGTGCCGCCGCCGTCGGCAAGCGTAATAAAGGCGCAGCGTGTGTTGTCGGCGTGGCGGCCCCGCCACAGTGCTCGTCACGGCCTGAAATCGGCGACAAGACCGTCGGGTGGTCCGGCGGCGACGGACGCGCGGCAATCATTGTCTTTTGTGCGTAAAACCGAAACCCGGAAAAAGACGAACAAAAGCGGTAAGAGTTATAAGGGAATTTTTTCTTTACTAATTTTTTTTTTTTTTTTTACCTAGTGACTGAAGACGAAGCGTGGGTGTTACACATGTACACACACGCACACACACACACACACACAGAATACTGTAACCTATTTTGGGGAGGAGACAAGACAAACTCAAATTGCACTATTTTGATTTCACACACGCAAATAGGTACCTAATATGTAAGATATTTTATACCTTAAATTTATTTCATTATTTTCGTATTTATAAAATTGATATATTATTAAAATACGGAAACGTCAGGTCCCTCAAGGCTTTCCGTGAAAGTACACCTGCGCAAAGGGTAAACCATAATAGTATACGTGATTTTCTGTTAGTTCCAAAACTTCTTTCCCTATTTCTGTAGAGAGAGAGAGAGAGAGACTGAGACTTCAAAAATCTAGCCAAGGTGGTTTGTCATTTGTACGCTTTGTTCTCTATAAAACTCCGGATAAGAAATCACAAGAAAAAAACTTATATTTGACAAATTCATATTTTTTGTCAAAACAATTTGCCAAAAATTTATTTTTTCATTCAAAAAAGCACTTGAAACATTGATTTGATAAATATCGATGGATTACTATTGACCAAAAAAGTTATCAACAGTGTGCCATGAAATACTTGGTAGGTGTAAAGCTCAGGAAGTGTGCTTGCTCGTCGGGGATAGATTTTCAAAACATTTACACACTCATATAAGACATATATGTGTGTGTATGTGTGCAGTGTTTGTGTGTGTGTGTGTGTGTGTGTGTGTGTGTGTGTGTGTGTGTGTGTGTGTGTGTGTGTGTGTGTGTGTGTGTAGTGTGTGTATGTACTGGTATATGTGTATGCGTATGTTATTTGATTTTCAAAAGCGTAACAGAGGATTTTTCCGTTATTCGTCTTGCTGTATACTCTTCGCCCTTTAACCCGGTCTTGTATTGTTATACGCATGATATGAAGTAAACGTGCCTTCAAGAAAAATCTCATTGAATATGTAAAATATTAATGTAATATTGTATAAAACTTGGCAGCAATAATAATAATAAGCTACAATAATAACTGATACAGTTATATACGGTTTACAGAGCAATACGATGAAATAATATATACGTATATAGTATATTATTTTAAATAGACGAAGCTGCCAATCGTAAACGTTTGAACTCGGTGAGATTTCAAACGAGAAAAGAAATCCTATTAGAGGTACACTTTTTTTTTCATTTCCTATACGCGACGACGCTCGGTTGAACAACTTTTTTCAAAAATTAAGTCTGTCCCGGAAATTATTACTGTCCGTGTATAGAGGAATCAACGTAATTGGCCTAATCGGCTCGGTTTTCCCCTCTTTTTGCTTTCATCGTAATACAGCACAATCCCCCATTATACCTCTGAAACGGTGTCTTTGAATTTTCCGTCTCACTATTATATATTTTTTTGATATATACTCCAACTCGTGACGCACCACGAATACCGCACGGCACATAACCAATGACGTTCCCGAGATACAAACTATTTGACGATTTAATATAATATATTATATAAATAAATAAAAACATTTTTTTTTTTTTTAGTTTTTCCTCCTAAAGATTGGTTTTCATCAGATGCTTTTACAAAAACAGTTGCCTTCTTCATTTCCCCCGTCATTCGCCATATCTGTTAGCTCCTCGTAGGTGAGTGACTCCTGCATCTGTTTTTATTCGGCCCATGTATTTTGTTGAAGGTCTTCCTCTTGGTCGAGTGCCTTCTATCATTCTTTCAATATTATAAGACTATATTATTATTCGTCTCGATATCTCAGTGGGTGTCCTATCGTCTGCCATATTCTTCTCTTTAAGGCGTCTATCAATGGTCGCTTTTCCCCCACCATCTTTATCATGCGTCGTCATTTGTTTTTCTTTCAGTCCGACTTAGTACATCTTCATCTTTCTCCAGCACCACATTTCTAAAACTTTAAGCATGTCGTTCTCTTTCTTATTGATTATAGTACATGTCTCACATCCATATTATAATGTTGCAGTCCACACGTATGATTTTATAAGTCTTTTTCCAGTGATTATATTCACAACTTTCGATGGCAGTAATTTCTTTTTTTTGTTTAAAGAATATGGTTTTTGACTCGATCTGTTCCATTTCTGAAATTTACACTCGTATCTTTTTTTCTTTTGTATAGGTATTATATATACAAGGAAAAAAGTTAAAAAGTTGTCTGTCGCGCACAACGCCATATAACGCAAGCCAATCCATGGTCGTCCGTGTTTATGTACACTGCGCACACGAGTAGTCCGGAAGTGTTTGACAATATCAAATCGGAAAACACCATAAAAATATAATAACAAGCTCTTCGAGCCGACCAGTGATAAATTATTATAATAATTCGTCATCATCGCGACGTGGGCACAGACGGTTATATCCACTATCCGTATTATGTAGCATAACAACGGACCGTAGTATCACGGCGAGACGAGCTTTTCTCGAATCGATCGTGCGCGATCGTCTTCACTATACCGTAACACCGTCGAAATGAGCTACACGCGTACGTACAGTAACACACGTGTAATAAATCACTCCGAGTAACCGGACTGTCTTGTAGATTTTTTACGATTTTTTTTTTTAGAAATTTACGCGTTTGATCCGCACACAGGAATATAATTCCATACACGGCTATCTCGTCGGCCCGGAATCGTTTTTATAACTCCACTGTTTCACCACGGTAATAAATATTACTTACGTGTACACACGGTATACGCATCATGATATTCGGTTCTTTCGGATATTGACGACATCCTAGTACAGAAGTCCTTAACCGGTGTTCCGCGGAACACTGGTGCTCCGTGAACTTGGCTAAAGTGTTCCGCCAAAGTTTCAAAATTGACGAAAAAAAATTAAAAAATGATTGTTTATCAAAATTACTGGGATAATTTAATTCTTGGTTTCGTCGTTTTCAATAATATTATATCATTTACCAATTTCGTTATATCATTATATTGCCAAAATACGAGTATCATTATGTATGTAAAAATATGTTTAAAGTATCGTTTGATTTTACAACCTAGTGCTCCGCAAAAATCTTATAGAATTATAAATGTTCCTTGGTTCTAAAAAGGTTAAGAACCACGGTCACAGTAGAATAAAATATATTCGACGTGCGTATCACCACGCGTAAAGATTAAAATATAAATGTATGGATTATAATAACAATAATTATTGATGGTGCCGTCGAGGTTTTGTAGGGTTTTGTGATATTAATAATGATATTCATGAGTTTCGAATTTAATCTGTCAATCAGTATTTGGCTTTCGTGAGAATTCACCTGAATTTCACAGATCGCAGCATTAACCACCGCGGCACGTTGGTTCGCAAAAATAAACATTATTAATAAAATATAAGAGACGTGATATTGTATTTTACTCGCGTCTGTTCGCTAACCAAAAATATGACGTACCTAATTATCGTGTTGACAGACGAGTTATGCGTTTGAGCCCATAAAAATATTGCGAACTTTTTGCAAAAGGTTGCGCGGACGGAGACTCGACGAGAACTTTTTAGATCTGATATCCTCGCGTCGTACACTTTTAACAGCGGCGAATACTTAAAAGTATATTAAGTCTTATCAATTTTCACATAGCCGTACTGCAGTGTACACAGATTAGTATTAAAACAAAACGACGACGCCGACAAAAGTGTTTTCTCGGATTTAAATACGTTTTAAATTAAGTTCGCTCGCACTTTTCAGAGTTATACTGAAAATATTTGCATCTATACAGGCGACTGGGATACTGCTTGACGTAATACGACCTGGCATTTTATTTTCTATTCGATTACCTCGCCGAGACTTACAAGTTAATTAATTCGTTTCCCCGAGTATTCTCCTAGAGATGAAATTATTATATTCTCTAAGTAGCAGTTTATTCCTGCCCCTCGGTGCAGAGATCAAAAGGTTTATTCGTAATAATAATCACTCAGACGTCGACAATTAATTAATTAATAACGTTTACAGCAGCAACGACGAAAAAATCATTGAATATTTATAAATATACATTTTTTTTTTAATTTCACTTTTATATTTTTCGTACGTTGCAGATGCATTATGTCACGTATAATTTGTAATTGTAATTTAAAATACGGTAGTAAAATTCTAACTATCATCAATTTTTCAAATACTTTCAATTTTTAATATTGTTCGTACATTACCTAAGTAATTTTTTCTTTACGCACAATATTCAAGTTTAGTTGTTATTGTTATCGTCGATAATTTTTTTTTTACGCTTCATATCATAACCAATAACCATACATTGTACATTGTCATAAATGTATAAAAACGATCTCGTCATTATGCGACACTTCGTGAGACTGTATAGATATAGATCGTGATTCAAAATAGCAGCACTATACACTAGTGTGAAAGGTATAAATTCGATGATATTCACAACAGTGAAAAGTATTCGAAAAAGTGTGTAGGTCATAGTACTTTTTTTCCCGGTATACTTTTGTCAAGATAAACGCGTTATAATAATCAGTAAGCGAAGAAAAGTTTTTTTTTTTTAATAATAATAACGTAGAGCTTTGATCGTCGTGCACGGTGATTTTTCTTTTTTCCGTGTTGCAGTACGATAACGGTATTATTATGACTCCCTCTGAAAAGTATATTTATATACATTTAACGTAAATATATTTTACTCGCTTTTTATCCCGCGGACGAAGTCACGGGGTACCTTCCCCCGGATCCGGGAACAAGTTAATAGATGCCTTCTTTTCTTCTTTATTTACTGCACGTCCAGTCATAGCGCGTTGACGATAAAACTAATACCATTTGGTAAAGTGAATGATGACTCGGCGGCCGTGTGTCTCTTAGGTATTTATACGTCGGAAGATCCCCTAAGCGTTCTGAATCCTTTTCGGCCGCATTAATACAGCTCCGCCGCGCGATCCCGTTTTATATAAGGAAATAACACGACGAGGGTGCGGGAAGATCCGATCGGGGCCACCGATCAACGTCAAACGACAACGAAAATAGGGATAATGTGTCGCGCGGTGGCGGGAACGAACGAGTAATGGCCGGTCACCGTACGGGACGCCGCCGTGAGAGAAAAACAGTGACGATAATCGTGAGACATCGAATCCGCCGTGACTTATGCACGTCATCGTCCGCGGAGTGTGTTGCTCGTGCACGGAAATATTTCTGATAAATAACGCGTTTAGGTTTATGGCCGTAATGATAAACAAATGACTTACGCAGAAGTTTTCGGAAAACATAAATCGTCTACACCAGGGGGTCTTCAACCTTTTTATGGAGAGGGTCACACATTGTTTTCTACAAATCTCGCGGGCCGCATCCGTAGTGTAAAAACATGTGTTATATACTAAAATTCAGTTATATTATTATAATTTTCATGATTAAATTTTAAATCACAAACTATTATTAATATCATTAAAACAGCCAACATTGATAAAAAGAAGGTAATTTAATTTGTTTTATCGCACTTTTCCAAATTTTTTCAATGTCGATGGCTCATGGCCGTTTTAATTTGATCGAAATAGAAAAGATGAACGCTATATTTCAAATGTGATTGCGGGCCGCAAATAATGACATGAGGCCCACGGGCCGTGGGTTGAACACTCTTGGTCTACACCAGCGATTCTCAACCAGGGGATCGCGACCCCTTCGGGGGTCGCCAAAAATTATTTTAGGGTCGCCAATTCATGTGGGAAAAAAACTGTTTCACTTAGAATATTATAATTAATAGTTATAAATAAAATAAAATAAAATAAATTAATAGTTAATAAATAAATTATCATCATTAAATAAAGAATAATAAATTGCGTTGTATTTAGACAAAGGGTTGGAATAGATTTTTAATAGTAATAAAAATATGAGTAAATTTTGGGTCAGAATTCAATATGAGTATCCTGCATTAATATAGGAAGCTTTTAAAAAGTAAATTCCTTTTTCAACGACATACTTATGCGAAGCAGGAATTTCTACGATGACTACAATCAAAACTAAATGGAGAAATCGGCTGGATCCTGGTATATCGCCAACAATGAGAATAAGTCTATCCAAATCTGTTGCTCCAAGGATTGACAAAATTATTTCAAATCAACAACAGCAAAAGAGTCATTAAATTTAAAAAAATATTCAAATTACATAATAGTCATAATATACCTTTTTTGTAAAATATATACACAAATAAATACAATAACAACAGTTTGTTCAATTTTTTAATGCTTACATTACAAAAGGGTCGTTAGACATCTTGGTGACATTATAGGGGGTCGCGAACTCAAAAAGGTTGAGAACCGCTGGTCTACACAATACAATATACACGACCGCGCACGAGTTTAAAAATGAAAACAAAACAAACGTCGGTTGAAACTTTAGTGATACGCTACCCGACCGAAATGATTTGCATTTTTCAACACTCGTGTATACACGGCTCTTTGTGTGAGTGTGTGTGTGTGTGTGTGTGTGTGTGTGTGTGTGTGTGTGTGTGTGTGTGTGTGTGTGTGTGTGTGTGTGTGTGTGTGTGTGTGTGTGTGTGTGTGTGTGTGTGTGTGTGTGTCAGGAAGAATCCAGTGAAGCGTATACTCGTTCGACCGGACTCTTTAAGACGTATATTTATGTGTCATGCACATCCCAATGAACGCGTAATATCCATTATGTTCAAGGCGATGTTCAGCCAGCGCAACGAATTCGTGTAGTGACCATGTCCGCGCGCCGCCGAGTGGTTTTTCGTGCGGCCGGACCGACGTTTTTGTAAAACTAACCTTGGACAAACACGAAAACGAATACGTTGGACGGACGGCGAAGACGAAATTCGTGTCACACGGCTAATGTAGATTCGACAATCGTAAAGAAAACGTTAAGAAACGGCCGGCACTAGTATACGACACGCTATAGGCAAGAGTGGGCACGGTACTTAAAAAAAAAAAAATGTATCTGGACGATACGACGTACCAGGTACCGGATAATACACACTGAACACTAGACACTGTATGTTAGATACGAGTTACGTTTTGATAAAATGACTAATAATTAATTCAGTACATTAATACGTATTATTTACTACGTTAAATATCTAAAATACAAAAAGAATATTATTTCAACGTTAATTATATTCAAATCGTTTTGTTGTAAATCCAAATCTCAAATAATTAATACAGTTGTACCTACTTTAAATTTAAATAGATTTTTGAACTATATTTTACGTATACATACATAGATGAACATATCTGGCACTTATTATTATACATTTACATTTTATTGCATTAAACCACAAAAATTGTGTTTTTTTTTTTGCCAAAAAAGTGTTATAATACCTATAGAATGAAAATAATAATAAAACGTATCGCGAATATTAGAATACGTATTCACGTGAATCATGGAAATTTATTAAGATAATAATGCACATCAAACATTTTTCAACTATATGTATTTATTTCTTATTTTTGTTAACTTCTAATAAAAAAAAAAAAACAAAATATATTTATTTGTATTTACTATTTATAGTGTCAAAACGCTACGCAAGCATCTAGTACACCATACCTGTTTATACAAGAATATTGTCCGTATTCACTGCATGAACACGCTCTTTAATATCGTGAAGCGAACCAAATGTATCATATTATGGTTATGATCACAAGTTGTGATCATAACCATAATGATTCACAACTCTACGAGTATATTGTGCGTACCTTTTTCGAACGCGATGTGGATCAAACGTGTGCGCAGACGTCGCCGGCAAGGTATTGACGTATTCGTGTTTTTCTGAAATCGTTCCCCAAAAATAATTGCGTTCAATCATATTATTTTCACTCCCTAGAAAACGTCAACGGTAAATTCTTGGATTAGTACTTTAATCGATATCCGTGTATAAGAGTAAGATTGATTTTATTTATTTATTTATTTATTTAGAATTCAACGGGACTAGCCCTTTTACAAAATTTAAAGTGGTATATAGACCAATAATGTATAGAAAAAAACAATTTTTACAGAAAATAATAATTATTATTATTTTCAATCGTGTTCAACGCTTTACGCAAAATATAAATGTATAAATGATTCATTAAAAAAGAAAAGTCGAGGGTAGTTTTGCTCGGTAGTTTATGTGTGTGTGTGTGTGTGTGTGTGTGTGTGTGTGTGTGTGTGTGTGTGTGTGTGTGTGTGTGTGTGTGTGTGTGTGTGTGTGTGTGTGTGTGTGTGTGTGTGTGTGTGTGTGTGTGTGTGTGTGTGTGTGTAAGGCGTAATACGACTGATATATGTGACGTGTTTGTACACAACGTTCCTCGCGGATTTTATAATACCACTGTTTAGCCCTGTCCACACGAGCGAATTCGTTTTTAAATTTATTTTCGTCTGTGACGTCTGCAACACTCTAATGAATTGACATTTTTACGCGGGAGAAACATAGAAACATCGACTATTTTTCTTTCTTCGTATACGTCGCGTTAAGCCCTATGACTATTCCTTGGTGCTGGTCATGGCCGGAGGGTTTTCGCGAGTCGACACTGAACTGTAACTCGTAGTCATGACGTCACACGGCTCGAAATTAAACGCGAAAAGCGGCATTGAATCGAAATTGATTCGTTGAACGTTTTTCGACGGTTTATCGTTATTATGATTAACGTTATCGTCGTGCACATAAATCAGATCGACAGAACGTTCGAGTCGACGACGAGACGCACGCCTTGTCGACCTGTAGCGCGCGACACGGCCCGCAGGTTCAACGAAGAGTGACCACGTGACGACGACGATTAATAATAATAATCATACAAATAATGATAACAACAATAATAATTATATCCTGCGGCGCGTGACTTCTCGATTTCCGGCACGACGTCCGGGGCGGGAGATCTCTTCCCTTCTCCCACCGACAAAACGGTGACGGGTGCAAACCCTTTCCCCGCTTAGTTTTCAAGTCTTTATGTTTTTTTTTTTTTTGAAAAACCCGTACGGAAATCATGTTAATAAATACGTATTAGCTGCGAGAAGACCGTAGAAGTGGCGCTGAATTTCAGGTGAAAATATGCTCAAACAATCTATGTAAATTGTTAAGTGAATATAAACCGAGCAATTTACTCATCGACACGACTTTGTTTCGTTTTTGTTTTTTGTTTTTCGTTTACTGTTTTCAAAAATAATCGAACGTCTATACGATCCCACGATACGGAGTGGTCGCCGGGTCCTGTTTTCACGTGACGGCGATTTCGCGTTGTAATCAATACGATTCGTTAGGACGTTTTGGTTCTCTGACGAATCGGAAGAAAAAAAAATGCACTAACCGTGACGACCCGCAGAAATGAGTTATACGTATAGTAAGTCTTCGGCGCGGTAAAACATAAACAAATACGTCGTATTTGTGACCCACGACCATTCGGAAAGTGGATTCTGTACGAGAGCACTTCATATCGAGACGTTTATGATAAATTCTACTATTCTAGGGAGAGGGGACGTCACTTATGTTTACCGTGCGGGGGCGATCGTGCGGAAAGTGTTTGAACAGTTTGGTTTGAAACAAAAAAATGGAAATACGATTTTTTTCGATGACGGCACTCTTCGATGTGTAAATTCGTATTTATCATCATCATTAGGGCAGAAGACTAGTAGCGTTTGCATATTTGTTTTACAGGGTTACAAAAATGATAGAGTACGAAACAAATACGTTTCATGCTTTTACAAAGCTATTTTTGAAATTATTTCATTTATGCACATTAATGCATATTTTGAGTAATTTTTGTTTTCAGGGCATATTTTACATTCGTACACGCTGTTTAATACTTTTTGAGACATATTTAAACTTAATTCAATTTTTTTCACATCGACGTTTTTATTTCAAACAATACAGTCAAAATGTTTGAATAAAAATAGTTTTACTTTTAATTTTTGTTCTAACGTCGTACACCATACTACATCAGCGCCACAGTGAACCGTGTGCCTACGTCTTTAACATGTATATTATTGTTTAGTGCCAGAAAAAGAAATGTAAAATTAACAAAAAGTAAATCAATAGGAATAAAAGTTGATTAGGAAAATTAAATAAATGTGTATTTTATTTATTTGGCGACGGTATAAAATATATTTAAATTAAGTAACCGTTTTAACTTATTGTATAGCCCAGTGGTTCCCAAACTATTTTGGTTCACGCATCCCTAAACCTAAAAATAAACAATCGCGCCTCCCACGAATAAATAAATCCAGCAACACAATAGATCGAAAATTCGATATTGATGGTACTTTGTGGGTTCATCAAGCTCTTGCAGTCTCAATAGTTTTTCCAGGTGAGCGGAAAAACAGTATAAAATGGAAAAAACGGCTAAATTCGACGTGAACGGCACTAATTAAATCGGCTTCAGTAATTTCGTCATTACTCTAAAAGTAATGTTGCCAGAAACTTGAAATTTCCACCATATATTATTGACGTAGTAAACATATTATAAAGAAATTCAAAGACATTTGACAATTTTCGGGCTAAACTTACCTTGTTCTTTTAAAATGTATCCTTTGTGAAAGGTTATCCTTCGCGCCTCCCCTGCTAAATGCTTGCGGCTCCCAAGGGAGGCGCGCCTCACAGTTTGGGAACCGCTGGTATAGCCTATTTATTTTACTAATACTTTTAAATTAAATCCCAAAAAAAAATTTAGGTGCATATTATAGGGGTTTTAAGTGCATACGTGCTTGTATATTTAGTGCTTTTTTAGAGCTACAAGTCGTCTGCCCTAATCATCATCATCATCATATACAGCTTAAGGGGCCATTAAGGTCCAACGCTGCCAACACAAACTTATTCTACTCCTCTCTATTGTACGCCATGTCTGTCTGAGCCATTTCTTGAAGTAATTTTAGATAACTAAACGTGACTGAGTCTCTCCGTCTTGCTCTGGGCCTGCCTAGAGGTATTTTTCCTCTCATTTCCGCCACCAGTGCTTGTTTAATAATTTGGTCATCTGCTCTCCATACACGTCCAAACTATTCAAGTCTTCTGCTCTTCGTATACGAAAGAATATTTGGTTTTCCGAATAGTTCTTGTAATTCGTTATTACGAGTATGTCTTGTTTCAAATTGTCCAGTTTTCTCTGTTATGTTTAGGGCCGTATATTTTTCTTTCGAAGATAATAATTATCCTAATTATTAGGCTTTGGTGGTTTCCCTTGATAGTTGACCGGGATTCCCATCCATATGTCAGGGTCGGTCTAAGGTAACTGGTGTATAGGATTTTCTTTGTTTCATTAGACAGACATTTTTATTCGTGTTTATGAAATTCGTATTTATCGCAATTATAGTTGAAGTTCGCGCGGTGAGACGTGGAAAGATGCCGGGATTTGGCGAACACGCTTGCGACGTTATACCGACGGTGACAATACAAACGGGCATAAGTGACGTTTTCGAAATTATTCAGGAGGACTAAAAAACCAATTTTCACCAATGACTTAACTCATCGTCGAATATTTTTAATTGAAAAAAAAAATGTCACTAACAAAAAAGTTGGGTTTTAATTTATTTCGAATGATCATTCAACTGTACGTTTGATAAATACTTTATGTCAATATTGAAAACGGAGTATGATATGGATTTTGGCGCTTATGCCCTTTTGGATTGTCGCCGTCGACAAGCGCGCGCTTGTTTTTACGAGTAAAAGTCGAATCGAAATTCACGAGACGACACCCGCGCGCGCGTACCTTCGGATAAACGACGAATCGTCGTCGTTACGTTATCGTCGTCTAGGATTATTTCCTGCGCGCCGCCGGAGTCGGAGTGACGTTTTGTTTACGGAGCACGATTTCCCATACGCTAAACAACGATACATTTATATCGGTTTAAGTATTTTCGTTGTTCGTTTTTATTTATTTATTTATTTATTTTTGTTTTTGTCTTCGTTTCCCGTGTCGCTGTCCAAACGCCACGGGCTAAACAATATCCGGAACACACATCCTCTCCCGCCGGCCCCTCCGCGTCCGACAGATAATCTCAGACACGTCGGGGAATAATAATAACGAAATCGCCCCGTCGTTAAACAAACTGATACGACTTTCCGTCACGCCATTACCATTCGGAGCCCGAAAAGCTTTGTGTCGTTATCATCGTTATTATAATCGCACATTTTATTTATTTTCTTCTATACAGCAATGTATGTGTGTGTGTGTGTGTGTGTGTGTGTGTGTGTGTGTGTGTGTGTGTGTGTGTGTGTGTGTGTTATTGTCGTCCGTCATTAATCACAATATAATCGGGACAATGCGCACGGACAAAAACAATATTTAATAAATGTAAATGACAATAAAACGAGACAAAGAAACGGTAGAAATCGCGTCACCGTCGCCGGCTGAGTACGACGACGAACGATGAATAATTATTAGGAGATATATCAAATTATAAAAACTTTTATCTAAATCCTTAGGAAAAACGTCTCGCGTTTGTTTTTTGTTTTTTTTTTTTTATTATTATTTCTACAGTTTGATATTTCATACCAGATGGTATACTAAATGTCGTCCTTTTGTATACATAGAGAGAACTACGACAAAGAGAAAAAACTTTCACCCTCGTCATATTTTACAAGCTCCGATATTATTTTTTACCATATCGTCTTTGAAACGCGCGTCTATGTGCTTTGAAAATACTCTGAAAGCGCAAATGAGATTTAGTTCTTTAATGTATACAATTACGTTACATTCAATGAAATATTCAAGTCGTTGAATGATCGTTCTGATGAAATATAGAACGCACTTTATAAATATTTTATTTTACTTTATGATTTCCGTTATTTGTTTTTGAATGTACAACTTTATGCTAATTTTATCATGAAAGGTTTTTTTCCCGATTATCCGTAGAATACGCACCGCTACGTTTCACGTCTATTCGTGCAGTTATGGCTGAGACGATTTTTGATATACGAATAATAATATATATTATATACACATTGTTCCGTCAATTTTAAGTAAAAAATATAAATCGAAAAAAGTAATACCAAATGAGTTTAAAAATGTTTGTCAGGTAAATAAAACACTCAAATTGACAAAACATTTTTTTTTTTTTTTTTTATCTTTAAACCGATTTATTTTTATTACATATTATATCATATACAATACGTCTACGTGTATACCATAGTGACAATTAACGTTTTGTCTATTTTTTTTATTGTTTTTATTTTTTATTTTTTGGTACGTACAGAATGACTTTAAAACATCAACAATTGATTTGTTTGTTGCGATATTTCATAACGGACGAATTGATTATTTCGTCGGATCATATTGGATTTTTTCCAACGAAGACGGTTTATTAAAATGTGATTGTAGTCGACCGAAAGTAGGTACGTGTATTTTTTTATATTTTCACGAACAAAGATGACGGAAACCAGAACGAAAAAGAAACCGTTGGCCTGCTGATTCATCAAGAACTTTCGAGGGACATTCAAGGACTGTGTTTGCGACGAGAAGCCTGTCATAACGATAATAGCGTTATGATTGTGCTCGGACGTAGACTCAGATTTCGTACGCCGTCGCCTCGTACACGTACGGAACAACAATTGGAACGTGCTTCGACAACGGCTGTATATGCAAGTTAACTACATACGTACGTATATTCAGTGTCTAAAATGTGTGTATTTTACTACTGCACACTTAATTTCTATCATATAATTTAAAAATAACGGATATCTGTGTGAGCATATGACTTCCTTTAGGTAATTTTTTTTGGAATTTATTTTTAATAAGTTATAATAAATACAATCTAAGACAATGTTTTAGCTTAGAGCAGTTCAGTTAAAACTTAAATGTATTAAACGTAATATTTAACAATTTATCAATTGTACGATTCCATTGGTATTGTATAGTAGGTATACACCATAATTATTACCATTTGAAACTTTAATAAGGCAAAAGTAAAAAAAAAAAAATGTTGATTATATTAAATGTAGTCAATAAAACTAAATAGAGCAAACATTTTAAAAAAAATTATAAATATTCAACATGCTTTTTTTCACTTAGTGGTGTATCGACATTTGCCAATTAGCAATCGAAACAAAGCCCTCAGGATTAAATTTTTTTGGTGTAAATATATAATATACCAATAATTACGTACCACGATTTAAGATATAATTAAATTTATTTAATTCTATTTGAAAATGAGCAACGTACATTAACATTCCGCGATGACATTCCTACGTCGTTATCAGGCCACCTGGACGGTATCAAGATATTGGACGACTGTGACTATGCATCACGATTCACGGCTACATATATATAATATTAATACAATATGCTCATTTTTAATAATCAAAATTAATAGAAAAACAATTTTTAAACATCGAAAAAGTGCTTCACACATTTAAATTTGCTACTGCACACAGTGGCATATTTTCAAATTTTTTCTGGGGAGGGGGGCCCAAAAAATATTTTTTTTATTCTGAGTAACTCTCTTCACCATTATCGCTGAATTACAAATTATAACATAATATAAATATGTATATATAAATATAAATAAATAAATAAACAAATATATATATATATAAATACATAATAATATAGGTAGTAAAAAAATATTCTCTTCCTCTATTCTTACCTAATAATTCATTTATGACTTCTAAATACAATTTTATAAAATATTTTGTATTTGAGTCTGGAATCTTGTAAATATAATTATTATGTGACTATATAGTACATTTCATTTCAGACGTAAATTTAATTTTGTTTTCTTCTGGGGGGGGGGTCGAGACCCGGGACGACCCCCCCCCCCCGTAAATACGCCACTGACTGCACATAGTGCGTGCTACTGCACACAATTTTAGGGCCTGCGTACATTGTCGTATGTCACACAAAACGCGAGCTCGTGGCCGATCGACCGGTAATAATTATTTTGTTATCATCATCCGAACGACTGTGACGCGCGTCGGGAAAAATCCATCGTCGTGGGTACGGTGACTTGAGAATCAACTCCGGACCGTCGCGAAACCCAGTAAGAGTAGGTAGCCGTCGCATTTATCAATGAAACGTCACCGACACGATTACCGATTCCGATGTATACTAACGAGCCGGTAATATTTCAGCGAGCCAAAAACAGACTTTAGATTTAATGACGCGTTAACCGATAGTTCAAAGAATCAATACGCACGTTTATATAGGTTCGTATATCGTACACACATATATATATATATGTACTAACGTAATAATGTAAACCGTATACTACGAACGTTTAGAGAAACCGAATTTAATTTTAACGAATCATTAGCGCGTTAATGGTTCATTATGATTGCAACCACGAACTTTGTAGCGTACCTCCATCGCCGACGAATCGATTAAAGTGTGTGTGTGTGTGTGTGTGTGTGTGTGTGTGTGTGTGTGTGTGTGTGTGTGTTTGTAGAGCATTCCATGTGCACATATTTACCGTGGTTTCAGCGGCCGGCGGTCAAATCGTTTTCCACGACCGTAGAGTATAACTAATGCTGGCATATACGGCCGATTGCGGCTCGAATGAAAATCCGTTCACACAATATGTGATTAAAATTTAAATAAACGGAACGATTCGAGCGTTCGTGTGAGAACCGACGAGAATAATTTAACGCATCGCGCACGCAATGAGTGTATAAAATAAGTTCATTTTGATTTCGAAAACAAACTTCTGCATAGAACCGTAAAAATTGTTACCTACAGCAGCGGTTCTCAACCTTTTTTCATTCACCAACCCTTTGACCTAACACCACTATTGCACGTACCCCAAATATGGGAATATATTAAAAAAATATTGGAATATTAATAATGGAAAATAATAAAAAATTATATTAATTTTAAAGAAAAATTTGGAAATAATTATTTATTTTAATATTAGCTCGCGCCATACAATTCGCATAAAAATAATTATATCAACTTAACAGTTTAATTTATTTGGGAACCTTGAGCTTGAACTCAATTTTTTCAAATCTGGTTCTAGATATGACAAATAAACCCGTAAGTCTGAACTTACACACAGTTTATGGCGATACTTATTTTTTATGAACGCGTACGTAGAAAATGCTCTTTTTACCGATACAGTGCTTGTGAATGGTAGCAAAACATTGAATGCTTTGCATGATAACTCAGGATATTCTTCTTTCACATCAGCCCCAAGAGGCGATAATAGATTTCTCTTCAAATGCTACCTCAAGTGAAGAATCCGTTTTTAGTTCTACTAGTTTTTTCTTTTTCTTGTATTGATAAAACTGCAGACTTGAAGTAGTTTTCACTAAAAGGGAAAGCGATCCAGTGGTCTTCTTTTACACATTTAGGAAAGTATTTTTCAAAAGCTGCTATGAGTCCATTCATATGTTGAATAACTTGTTTTTTGATGTCTTGTGCTAGGATCATATCAGTTTCACAGAGGAAAAATTGTCTAAAAATAATATACAAACATTTATCGACTACACACGGTGCGTTCTCGCCACCGTGAAATATACGAACCCTGCAGGGGACTGTCGGACAGATCGAAATTACCTGTAAGGTATCTAAAATATTTTGCATCGGAAACCTAAAACTTTTACGTAAATATTACGGCGAGAAGTGTGTATTTTTGTAAAATTCAAAAAATATCGAAATGCATACACGAGCGATCGAATTAAAAAAATAACAAAATACTTTGATAGTGATTACAAAAAGTACGATTATTTGTCTGCCATGATAATATGGTAAGTGACATTTTTGGTGAAAATTAGTCAAGTACTCTATGAAATTCTCCATTTAGGTTGAAACATGTTGCCTAAACATGTTTAACGGTATATTATATAGTTACAGTGAAAACTATGAAACAAGTTAAAATTTCTAACGACTCCGATCCGAAACGGGGCTATTGTAATTTCAATATTAATGAAATGTGAACTTTCAAACGCTTCTGCTGAACAATTCATGAAATGACACTTATTACGTTTGTGCGATAAACCATCGATTTCGTTCGATCAATTCGATTTGAAAGCACGTAAAAAATACGTGGAACACATGTGGATTATGGGAACAAAATTTGTTTAATTGTCTTATCGGATTACAATCGAATGATTATTACAATTATTCGTTTTTTTTTTAATTTTGTTTTACTATATAAAATATACGTTCAATCTAACCATTCAGTCGATGCAACGTGTGAGTTAGGTAACATACAATTTATCACTTCGCGTCAGGTACTTACTCGACGCCTATAGAAAGACTCTACAGTAACCCAATGCCGGTGTTGTAGTATAATCTTACCCTCTTACCTCCCTACCCCGTAAGATTATCCTGGGATAAACTTACCGTCTCCCGGTATAATAGTCTTCCATAAATTTAAAATAACTTTTGAAGATTTTTACCATATAAATTTAATGTTGAAAGAGTACCTAATTCAGGATATGATAGAATAAGCGATTTAAAAAAAAAAATTGATTCTTTAAAAAACAGATATTTTCCTTAAAATGTAAAAAATGGGTACAAACCGTTGCATAATAAAATGGAGTGTCTTAAACTTGTTGATAAATTAAACTTTAAAAGCTTTAAATGAATACATGAACCCCAAACACGAACCTATATTTTACTTACCAAATATCAATTCTAAATAAATGTTGCATAACCTTGCAAATATTTTAATGTTGACTGGCAATACTATTAATAATAATTGTATTCAGTGTTATATTTAATTTACAAAATTAATACATTTTGATTTGTCTCCTGCATAAAATAAATTTTCACATCCCTTGAAAAACACTTCCTAAAACGTATTGTTAATTTTAATGAAATGCATGTTCTTTGGTCTCTCATTTATTTAGAAATATCGTTGTTACTATAACATCATTAAAAAGCTATAGCAACAAATTGTCTTTATTTTTACTGACGTTAATCAACACGAAAACATTATTTCACTGTTGGAATTAATTTCGATTATTATATATTGATTTTCGTCGTGTTCATAATGTCCAGTATGGTGACGTATATTTTTGCATGCTGCGTACTCTTCGCCGTCGTCCGGTCCGCGCCAATCGGTCGATTTAATCGTAAGTTATTTTACTCGTATAACGGCTCGCGTATACATTTGTGTTTTTTCGTCAGAGATGCTGTCAGAAGAAACGGATTGTGAACCAAACGAAAATACGTACTCAGACCCGGCAGATGTCCTAGGTTGGTGACACGCAGTTTTTTTTTTTTATGAATGAAGACACTTTTTCTTATCGAAACACTGGTCCCAAAGTTTCATCCAGCAACTTTTTCGAACGGAAATTTGGTCGATATGGTACTTTTGAGAGCTCATTTTTCGAATTATTCACTAGTTTTTCCAAGCGTGGGTGATAACTACCGAGAAAAATTGACAAAAAACGGGGAAAATGCCGTATTTTCGATTTTCGTGAAATCTATTTTAGTTTTTTAGCCATAACTCCAACAATAATAGAGCTAAGAACTTGACATTTTTACTGACTACTAATAATAGTCACGCGTATTACTCAATTGAAATTTCAAAAATATTCAACAACTTTTGACTTATATATAGAACTTTGAAAATTTCACACTTTTAGGAAGTCTTTGATTCGTAAAATTTTAACCTTTGGATATTCAGATCGGAAAATTTAGTACAATAATATTCATAAGTATTTCTACCAATGATGAAAAAATATTGAAAATCGTAAGTCACAATATTTTTTTACGAGCATTTAAAGTATGCATTTTGACGAAATTTCTTATTTTTACATCAAATTACACACATAAACGCACGCAAAATATAATAAGTGCTTCCTAAGTTGATAACAATCCTATGCAATAGCTTTACCGCGGCAGTCCCCGAGTGCCACACGTATTATTTTTTTAAATTTTAAGACGGCTTCCGTTTTCACCGTTATTTTCGGAAAATTTAGTTTTACGCTCGAATACGTCTCTCGTAAAAAACCGACTCCTCACGACGTAACGTTATGAAAAAAAGGACGTGTCGACTAGTTTTCCGTCGATCGTTTTGCTGGATAATCGTTGGGTTTTCGCTCATACGCTCTTTCGTCTCGCCCGCAGGCCCGGATTTCTCGCGACAGACGATGGCCTTCATGTGCGAGTCCGACGTGCTCATAGACTCGGGCAACATGGTCGCCAAGAAAAAGTTCACGCGGCGCGGTTGCGGGGTGTGCAGCCGCGTGTGCGGCCAATACCAGCAGACCGTGTACAAGGACCGGTGCACGGCCTCCACCGGCCCCGGGACCGTCACCCTGCTGGACGGGTACTGCGAGCCGGCCGTCGTCGAACAGGGACAGGGACGCAGCTCGTGCGCGTGCCTTTACAAAGTGCGGAGGGACGGGTCGACGGAGGTGCTGCAGTACAAGTTCGACGTGAACGCGACGGGCGGGTTGCGCGTGTCCGTCGTCGAGTCGGGCCAACACCGGCGGGACGCGGGGGCCGACTGCCCGTCGACGGTGTGCAGCCCGCCGGAGAACGCGCACCGCTTCCAGGGGGTCGGTGGCTGAACGTACCATGTTCGCGCGCCCGGGAGTGAGGACGTCGCCGGCGGGCCGTCGACACGAACCGGTCTGAGAGGACGTCCCTGCGTGCCCGCAGGACGCCGAGCGGTTCCGCGGGCTCGGCCGAACGTCTCTTCCCGCCCCGGAGGCAGGACGTCCTACCTGACGTCACCGAGGGCCGTGTGATCGCGGGTACCGGCGTTGCCGCCGAGGGCCGTGTGATCGCGGGCACCGGACGTCGACTCGAACCGGTCAGAGAGGACGTGCCCGCGTGCCCGCAGGACGCCGAGCGGTTCCGGGGACTCGGCCGAACGTCTCTTCCCGCCCGGGAGGCAGGACGTCCTACCTGACGTCACCGAGGGCCGTGTGATCGCGGGTACCGGCGTTACCACCGAGGGCCGTGTGATCACGGGTACCGGAGGACGACTCGAACCGGTCAGAGAGGACGTCCCCGCGTGCCCGCAGGACGCCGAGCGGTTCCGGGGACTCGGCCGAACGTCTCTTCCCGCCCCGGAGGCAGGACGTCCTACCTGCCGTCACCGAGGGCCGTGTGATCGCCACGGGTACCGGCGTTGCCACCGAGGGCCGTGTGATCGCCACGGGTACCGGGCGTCGACTAGAACCGGTTTATCAAACTCATTCTGAGAACATTTCAATTGTTATCCGTCCGTTATTAAGAGGGTACGTATACATTATTACGGCTGAGTGATATTTAAAAAGCTGGTAAGTGAGATGATGGTGGTACAAGTTCGTCCTTCGTCCCTTCTGTCCTCGGACATGATATTGGTGATGAATGTATTAAGTTTTAAAGAAATGATGACTCATTTCTTTAGTATAAAACGATTCTGAGCAAAACTTCAGTGTATAAGTATTATATACTCAATATTTCATTAGAAATAAACTTTAAAGAAATCAGACAATATCGTAAAAAATCGTATAATAATTTATTAAAGTGTGTATAAAAAAATCCTGACTCACGATTTTTGAATTTTTGTTAGGATAATTAGGTAGGTATATATTAGTAAGGTCATATTAAATTTTCAGAACTTTTTGTCAAATATTTAAAATTATATTACATAAAAACTTTCAAACAATTTGGAAAATTAAAAGTTCTATATTTAAGTCAAAAGTGCTATAATTGTTCTGAAAATGTTGTCCAATATAAAAAAGTATGTATTTGATATTGGATAAAATTTTCAAGTTTCTAGCTTCAATACTTTTTGATTTATGACTAAATACCTAAAATCTGATAAGTGAACTCGTTTACGGCGGATTTTTACCGATTTTACCGTTTTTACTCAGTTTTTCGATCGTTATTCTTAATTACTGGAAAAACTATGGAGATTTTGGAAAAATGACCTCTTTAAAGTACCATCTCAGTTCAAATTTGAATCTAAAAAGTTGCTGGACGAAACTTTTGGACAAGGATTTCTATACGAAAAAGTGTTTAAAGAAAAAAAAAAATAAATAAATAAAAAAATAAAATAAACATCATTGTAAAACCATAAGATCCTTCGCTTCACTCAGAATCTAAAAATGTTAGCCTTCAAAAGATATTTGGTAATAATAAATAGGAGTTTTACTACAGCTTAAACATTTCGAAGATCCTAGTAACATCATACCGGGTGGGGGGGTGAGGTGGTAAGAGGGAAAGATTTGACTGTTACGCCGGCTCCGGTCAACAAGATTAACGTAGAGATGGAACTGTTTGTTAGTGTTTAAATTCGTTCATGAGCGCGTGAAAGTACCCATTTTTACATTTTTCACTTTGTTCAACCACTGCAGTAAACGAACGAAAAAAAAAACAAAATTCACTAGTGACGTCTATTTTTAACTTGATATTTTCAACAAATACGGCGTGGCGGCTGTACAATTTATTAATTACGTTCTCGTCGTATTATTTTCGTTGCTCCGAACGCTGCAGTGAGCTTGCGTATCACAGTGATTCCGGGCGAATCGAGATATTAATATTTATCGTCATAATATGAGCTAACCGCCGCGGCGTGGCGCGTATTTTATTAATTAGGACCTCGCACGACAACGAAATCCGTGCGATTGCCGCGCGTACGTCGCAAGGCGATATTTTGAGTATTGAGTTCGCGGTTTCGCGTTTTTAACGTATCGTAACCAAACGTACATAATATTATATTTTGGAAAAACATAGTCTGATACGGTGAAAATTTAATTGTAAGATTTTATAACTGAAATTAGAAAAAAAAATCGAGTTCAAGTTTAGTAAGTATATTAACCTACAAGTGTATTTTCAAAGACGGTTCAATAAATTTGATTTTAATTAAAAACCACAGAAAAAAGTGTAAGAAATCGTCAACAAAAGCTGTTTTCATTCATTTTTCTACTTGTTGCTATTTTAAAAATTTTAATGACTAAATTAGTAATTAAATTTTTAAAATTTTTTTCCACTGCTCCCTCCCGAACACGAATGGTAATGCGGCATGCTGGCGCGCGGCCGTGGCGTCGTCGTCTACCGGAACACACAAGGCGATACAATTAAAATATATTACTCGCGTCGTTAATAAAACACATCGCATTTGAAACGATAACAGCCGGTCCAGATCGTTCCAGAAGACGTACTGTATATAATAGCTACGCAGTGGTTAAACATCATAATATTGTAAATATTATACGCGTTTCACGAAAAACGTACACAGGCGTCATAATCAGTGTTGGGATTATCTAGATAGTTTTATCTAGATAATTTATCTAGATAAATAAGTTGTTATCTTTATCTTATCTAGATAAATATAAATAAGCCATTCCAAATTATCTTAAAAAATTATCTAAGATAAAGCAAATCTTACCTAGATAATTAGATAAATATTTTATTTTTATATATCTAATGGTAATAGAATTTCCTTGAAAATAAGTTTTTTTTCTTAGTATAATTATTATTTAATAAATAATAAAGCTATGAATAACTGTTAAACATTATCGATGGGAATATTAATAATTATCTTTATTCCAGTATTGTTGTCTAAGAATTACTTATAAATATTAAATCAATACCAAATTATTAATGAACACACATTTTGTCATACGTGTGCATATATTATATAAATATAAGTAAGTAGGTATATAGTTTCACATGTCTATGCGATTCCCCTTAGCCCTCGCCCCTTTTCGATAGTATAAATAGTATACTGTGAAAATGAATTCAAAATTTAAAATTTATCTGAATTTTATCTAGATAAAATGATTATTTAATTATCTTTATCTAGATAAAAATATAAATGATTTATCTTTATCTTTATCTAGATAAAATATTCATTGTTTATCTTTATCTTTATCTAGATAAAAAATTAGTTGTCTGGTCACAACACTGGTCATAATCGCACGGCTATACGTATAGTGTTTAAAATACGACACGCGCGCGCGCGTTAGTTAATAAAGGCGTAGTAATTAATTATTGTTACATAACGTCACGCAAACGGCTTTAAATGTTACTAATTAAAAAACGTTATCATCATTATTATAATAAATGTACCGTACGTACACGAAACACACACCTTAACGCTCCGGTGAAGTTTATAAATCTTTTTTTTTTCCTCCGTCGCGCGCCTTTATACGCGCGTGTACGTATATCATATACGTCCGACGACGGTGTTTTGCATACTATGTTTTTTGATTAAACCATTACACGCGCATAATTAATACCGTATCTTTAGTCCGTCGTCGTTGAATTAAAATTGTATTTGTTTCGACGAGCTCGAGTGTATACGCGGCATTAAAATTAATGTACACGATTATTTATTTTTTCGTTTTTCGGTTTAGTTATCATTTTTTTTTTATCCGTAAATACAGTGAACGGTTTTTCCGTAGAGTGTTTCACGAAGATGTATACACAATGCGATTTAACACTGTGCGATGAAGAAATTTAAATTTTTTTTCCATGTATTTGTTATATAATACTATTTTAAGCATCAAAAGAACACATTTTTAAAATTATTTTCATCAAGTGTTTTATAGTTTTTTTCAAACGGTAACCTATATTTATGGCGTAAGACTGCGAAAAGAATACTTTTTTGGAAATCTTTAAATTCTTTTTAAATCTGCAATATTGGACCAATAATTGATAAGAGATACGATCATTTAAAATGTAGAGCAGTGATTTAGTGACAGTACATTTTCACAATGTTTTCGTGCTTCTCCACTATTCATTGGTCTTATCTTTGAACGTAAACAAACTGTATTATAAAAATTGTAGTTGTATTTGGTTTTAAATTTTTCACGAAAAAAATTTTAATTCCATACATCATAATATCGTGTATGAAATCATTGACATCCCATTGAGTGAATATTCGAATATTAGCTGAACAGCATTGTATATAAGCGTACATAATATTATAATAAACGTCAGGTTACACCTCTAAACGAGTATCATCACTTGTTGCTATTTTCCAGACTTTAGGATATCTTTATAAATTACGTGAGTATAAATAAATAAAAAAAAAAATTTAAAATAATGAGGGATACAATTCTCGTGAAAACTTTTTTTATTTTGATAAGAGCGAAACATTCACGGATTATCTTTAAAATATGTGTCTTTTTTTTGCAGTGGTCGTATACTACAATGATCACGGCACCTTAACGTAAATCACCCCCACCCATCTAAAAAAGATGAGTAAATGATGTGTTATCAAACAAGTTAAAGTTATTTAGTTGTTATGACAAATGAAAAAACAAAAAATAAAATCTTGGTGTAATACACCACAGATGAATGATAATTCAACAATAAAACTAAATTGTTTTTCTTTTCAGTTTTCACTCGTGTAATGAGACAACGGTAAATATCCAAATTAACATTTATATCGATTGAAATCGTTTGAAATTCTCCATTAATTCGCTAATCTTCAGCGCTCATTAGCGAAAGCAAAAAATAATATATGAAGATGAAAAACGATACTTTTTCTTAGGAAAGATTTATGAAAAATTGAACCATGTACATTGATTTGAAAAGTGCATGCGTATGAAGAAAAGATCAATATTTGGTATTTAGTTGGCTAAAAACATCACTCCTTATGATGATTATTATTATTATTATTTTCGAAACACTCAACCTAGAAAGAAACATTAATATACAATGACAATGATTGCCCACCTGAAATACCGTTGGTATTTACATACTTAAGTAGTTTACCTACCCGGTACACTTTTCGTCCATTATAAATTCAAGTATAATTTAGTTTGAAATATTTTTGAGACTAAATCACGTCAATATTTTTAGAAAGTCCAATTTTCTCATGTATTTATAATATTAGATCAGCTATAGTTATAAATAATAGCAATGAAATAGTTTCGTTGAAATGATATAATTATTATTCTGACTCGTGCATTATACCGTATTATTTAATAGACACGGAGCTTATTTTCTTTCGCACGTACCTGTGTAATGTGTATGTTATAAACTTCATTATCGCGTAATCTATTTAATATTTTTTTAACTTTAAATCATTCCGTTCTTGTAAATAACGTTTAAGAAACTCTATTTGTTTTCATTAGTTTAAACCATCCAGCCCGAGGAACTACAAAAACAAATAAAGTTGATTAAATACGATTCTTGATTAACATCTGAATTCAATTTAAAAACTTTTCCTTGTTTTATTTTTATTTTTTTTTTAAATACTCTGAAAAGCTGTTTTATTTGTTTTCCCTTATTGTAGTAATTAAATATACACACATACCGTTATTCTCTCGGACGTATAAAAATATAAACAATCGTGACAATTTTTATATAAAACATTGTTACTTATTTATAACACCGGGTTGACAAAAAAATAGTAATAATAATAAAATAAAAAACGAGCTTTAAAAGTGTTTTAGTTTATACGCCGTATAGCAGAGTAGGTATAATACGAGGAGCGTAGAACCAATAATGTCAACCCGCATAGTGTATTCACGCAAAGCGGGTAATTAAAGTTTTATTCGTATTCTTATTTTTTTAAAGTTTTTTTTATTGAGTTCACTTTAAGAAAAATAACAAATACTATTGATTGTAGTATGTATAAATTTACTCGTTAACTAACACAAAGACCATTTTGGCATTGAAAATAATAACTTTTGTGACCTGTGTCAAAACAACTTCAGCACTCCATTATTTCGGATTTTACATTTCAATTCAAGCGGATTCGGTTTCCCGTTCGATTGGATTTTGCGATGACAATCAATAAATCGCAAGGCCAATCATTGGAAGTCTGTGGGATCAATTTAGAATTTTCATGTTTTTCGCATGGTCAGCTGTACGTTGCCAGTTCACGCGTTGGCAAACCGTCTTCGTTGTATGTTTTTGCGCCAGAAAACAAAACGAATAACGTTGTTTATCATACTGCACTGATTTCTGTTTCAATTCAAATAAATCAATAAATAAATTATTGAACTATATGTTTTATTATCACACTAAAGTTCATCTAAAGGCGTTAAGTTCGCCGGATCCACTTAATATTAAAAAAAAACTTTTTCGCAAAAAAACGTTCGCCGGATCAGCTAGTTAAATTCAAAATTAATACGTTTTGATTTGTCTTCTACATAAAATAAGTTTTCGCATCCCTTACAAAAAACTTCCTAAAACGTATTGTTGATTTTAATGAAATGCATGTTCATTGGTATCTTATTTATTTTGAAATATCGTTGTTATAATACAATCGTTAAAAAGCTATAGCAACAAATTATCGTTATGTTTACTGACGTTAATCGACACAGAAACATTATTTCATTGTTGGAATTAATTTCGATCATTAGATATTGATTCTCGTCGTGTTCGTCATGTTCAGTATGGTGACGTATATTTTCGCATGCTGCGTACTCTTCGCCGTCGTCCGGTCCACACCGATCGGCCAATACGATAGTAAGTAATTTTATAACCGCTAGCGTTTGAGTTGTTCGCGTTTACATATTTTGTGTTGTTTCGTCAGAGATGCTGTCAGAAGAAACGGATTGTGAACCGAACGAAAACACGTACTCAGACCCGGTAGATGTCCTAGGTTGGTAATACATGATACTCATGATTTATTTTACATGTACACATTGTCGAGTTTAAAATTTAGTCATAAATTGAAACAAAGGATGTTCCGTCGTTGCGTACGTCGAGGTGAATAATTATCGTATTGAGAAGGGGAAAATTCTAGATACAAAAATTTATGTTCACTGACGACAAGCCCCCCCCCCACGATTACACGGGGTGCTTCACAGGGTGGACGTGAAAAACCAACCTGAATTCGACTGGATGTTCCGTACGACCGTTGGTGCCGTCTTAAAAGACGCGCCGGTCGACGCGAGTCATTCGATCGAACAAAAGGACACGTTTTTTTAAATTTTTTTTATTTTAAGACGGCTTCAACGTTATTTTCGGAAAATTTAGTTTTACGTTTCTTATAAAAAACCGACACCTCACGACGTGACGTTACGAAAAAACGGACGTTCGACTAGTTTTCCGTCGATCGTTTTTTACGCTCTTTCGTCTCTCGCCCGCAGGCCCTGATTTCCCGCGACAAAAGATGACCACCATGTGCGAGTCCGACCTGCTCATAGAATCGGGCAGCGTGATCGCCAAGAAGAAGTTCACGCGGCGCGGATGCCGGACGTGCAGCAGCGTGTGCGCCCGATACCAGCAGACCGTGTACAAGGACCGGTGCACAGCGTCCGCCAGCCCCGGGACCGTCACCGTGCTGGCCGCGTACTGCGAGCCGAGCGTCGGCGGCGACCGGCCGGCCGCCGAACAGGGACAGGTGCACAGCTCGTGCGCGTGCCTCTACAAAGTGCAGAGGGACGGGTCGACGGACGTGCTGCATTACACGTTCGACGTGAACGCGACGGGCGCGTTGCGCGTGACCGTCGTCGAGTCGGGCCACCACCGGCCGGACGCGGGAGCCGCCGACTGCCCGCCGTCCGCGTGCTCGCCCGAGAACGCGCACCGCTTCCAGGGCGTCGGCGGCTGAACGTACCGTGTTCGCGCCCGGGAGTGAGCACGTCGTCGCCGTCGGCCGTCGACACGAACCGGTCGGAGAGGACGTCCCCGCGTTCCCGGAGGACGCCGAGCGGTTCCGCGGGTTCGTCCGAACGTCTCTTCCCGCCCCGGAGGCAGGACGTCCTACCTGACGTCACCGAGGGTCGTGTGATCGCGGGTCCGGCGTTGCCGCCGAGAGCCGTGTGATCGCGGGTACCGGACGTCGACTCGAACCGGTCAGAGAGGACGTCCCCGCGTGCCCGGAGGACGCCGAGCGGTTCCGCGGGCTCGGCCGAACGTCTCTTCCCGCCCCGGAGGCAGGACGTCCTATCTGACGTCACCGAGGGCCGAGTGATCGCGGGTACCGGCGTTGCCGCCGAGGGCCGTGTAATGGCGGGTACCGGGCGTCTGCTCGAACCGGTCGCAGAAGACGTCCCCGCGTGCCCGGAGGACGCCGAGCGGTTCAGCGGGCTCGTCCGACCGTCTCTTCCCGCCCCGGAGGCAGGACGTCCTACCTGACGTCAACGAGGGCCGTGTGATCGCGGGTACCGGACGTCGACTCGACCGACTACACCAGGACGAGCCAGCCGACGCACAGTGGGATATTTTCATAAAAACCTGGCCAAAATTAGAAATTTCAAAATGCATTTAGAATGATAATTGTTGATAGTTTATCTAATAGAGATATTATTAAAGCAACAAGGTAATATTTTACGCTGTTATCAGTATTAATTGTATTGCAATAATACCCCAGAGTATGGCATTACAGATGCGACGCGCACGTCGGTATTATTCTGTACAAAAAGTTTTGTTAGAACATAGCTGATATTTTGTATTGTATAGTTATTTTTACGAAAAAGAAAATGAACTCGTTACCTGGAGGTATGTATAAAGTATTTAAGTTTGATAAAATATAAAATCAATTTACCTTTATATTTTTATATAAAATTTTAATAAAAAATACAAGAATTAAAATAAAATATACAAACACAAAATTCATCATTAATTTTAGTAAACTTCCGAGATAGTCCGAGTCCATACAATCTTATCTTTTTTTAGTGTATGTTACGCAGTTTCAAAAAAATTAAAAAACAATTGCGCATACTTGCGCTTTATTGTGTAAATTACTTTTGATTCACATACATGTGATTAAACGTATTAAAATTTTTTTTATTCAAGTTACACTTGGTATTTTTATACTAATGTTATAATATTATAATACTTTAGGATCTGGTGATAATCATATGTCTCTAAGTCGGAGAAAATTATTTCGTATAATGCAAGAAATTAATGCTAAACAATTTACTGTACGATTTGACCATTTAAAGAAACGTTCAGTTACATTAACAGAATGTCCGGAAAATTCCTTAAATAAATTATGGTCGCGACGTGACCAGCCGACTGGTGTGGGAAACTTGACTACCTACGGGCCGACGACCACGACCAGCCGAGCCGATCAATCGGGGGGAAAGACAAGCCGTACCTTGCCGACCGACGACGACTTGCTGGATACGCGGAGGCACTAGAATTCGCCCAACCGTCCAATCGGCACCAGGCTATCCGTGGCCACGTCGTTCCGCGGTCGGTAGCTTGTCGACTCCCGACCGGAACAAACCACCGCCGAGAGCCACTTCACGGACGCGGAACAACCGTCGGCTACCGACGGAGAGCAAACCGCTTCCCCCCCCGGCTGGCTTGCTTAGATTTTGCCCGTGAGCCCACCGGACCCACGCCGACCCGCTTTGGTGCGTGGAGGACGGTGTGAGCTGCGTCCCCCTCCGTGTAAACGGTTTTCCGTCGCTACCTCGTTCCAACCTTTGTTTAAACATTTGCGTTTGCTCAAGCCCCGTCCCTCCACCTCCGTGTGGCTCGCTCGCTTAATCCCGCCACACGGCCCGGGTTAATACTGGTCTCCCTCCTACCCGAGCCGCGGGACTCACACATATTGTTTATTTATTCATTTCATTCTACAATAAACAAACACTTATAACAATAACAAGCGTGTTGTTATTTCTACGAGGTCGAACGCCGTGGCCCGGCGTTCCGTCTCGTTCTATAACAGATTTAATATGTATTTATTAAGTCTTAAGTAGTATCATATTGTTACGAGTATGTTTAATTATTAATCTCAAAAAATGTTTGTTGTAGTATTTGATACTTATTATTATTATTATTATTATTGCATATGACGTCATTTCGGCTAAAAACATATTAGTATATAAATAAGTAAATAAAAATAAAAATAGACGAAATAAATGAAATAGAATAATAATACAATAACATAGGTAAAATTAGGTAAAATTAATATGAATGAATAATTGCAAAAATAAAAAAAAAAATTATAAATACAAGATAAAACAATGAACAAGGTGATCGGACTACGATTACTGGCCATGACAGAGACGAGTTCGGTACATCTTAATCTAAAGGCGCAATTCTAAGTTTTTCATCCAGGTGAATCGCTTCTGGTTCTGGCCTATGGAGTTTTTCGATACCTCCCTCGAAACTGGTTCTCGGGCACGTGTCCACAATGTGACGTATAGACTGCTCCTCACCGCATTCGCAGAACGGTGACTCTGACGTACCCCATCTGTGTAAATTGTAGCCACATTTGCCCTTTTCGGTTCTAACTCGGTTTAACGTTGACCAGAGTACTCTTGGTAGGTCATAGGCGGGGAATTTTACTTCTGGGATTTCTATCAAGAAGCAGTTCCGGACCTCTGAAGTTTTCCAATCAAAAACGACGAACGGATTTTATTTTATAATATATATATTTTTTTTTCATTATTATCTATTGATAATACCATACAGACATTATGTATACATAATTAATTAATCAAAATAAAAGTTTTAGTTTGTACGTATTATATATATATATATAATATTAAATGTTTATAATTAACACCCCCCTTCAGAAAATCATAACTACGCCACTGATACTAGGTACTTGATATTACGTTCTTAATCTTTTTTCGATACGATATCGATATCGTTTCAAGTTACGATATCGATACATAAAATTATATCGTTGCCCATCCCTATAACGTACACTGTACAGTGTACAGTGTACACGCGTGTGCACGCAGGAACTAGGTCTGACGGTGAATTCTCACGCGATCCGCCGACTTCTGCGAGACAATGGCGTAGGTACAATAAATATATATATTTTCATACGTAATACGCATAGATATGATTATATTTTATAACTATTAACTACCGGGTGAGTTTAGACGGTCGGGCACGACGAGTACACGCGCGGTCTTCGGCGCGGCGGCGGGTGACAGTATCGTTTTAATAACGACGTGAAGGGAAGCGAAGAGAGAAAAAAAACGACGACAACAACAACAACAACAATAATAATACGATATATTTTTGTTCTCTTCTCCAGTAGTTAACGACACGCAACCACGACTACTGCTATTGCTGCTGCTGCGAAGAAAATAACGATATTATTATTATAATATTATAATAATAGTATCACACGTGGTTGCACAAACACGACGACTGTGAGAGCGGTGGCGGTGGAGGCTCGGTGTAGGCAACGATTTCCACTGTCGTCGTCATCCTCTTCCTCTTCCTCTTTCACCTCCTCCTCGTTCTCTTCTTCCATTTCACATACATACGTATAGAGTCGTATAACCGTCGCCGCCAAAAGCCACCGTCTCGAGACTCACGTGACGAGCACGCCACGTAACCACAGGGTGTGCCTGCACGGAGATTGGACGGTCGAAATCAAACTCGATAGGTACTCAAACTAGTTTTGACCCTGTGCGACCGTAGCACTGCGACCTACCCCCTCTCGCCCGCGACCGCGCTCGAGATCGTCGCAGGATTTTCGTCGCTGGGGTCACGGTTCTAAATTCGAAATCACTGCGCCATGAATAAAAATCGTTTTCGTACGTCGTACTTACTACTCGCTGTGACCGGCCAACACCTCGACTTCAGACGTATTAGTTACAAAGAGAACACGCACTCTCGCAAGAATGGAAAGAGTACGTTAATAACCCCTCCCTTCCCGTACACGTGGATCTGACTGCGTTAGAAAATGTTCAACGACTCAAATCTCAAAAACCATTGTTGAAAACAACAAGGGACCTCACCAGAGAAAAAATCAATATAAGTGATAAATGGGAAAACGACTGGAAAATAGAAAACAGTTTTGAACTCAAAATAAATACCTGGGTAACACTAAACCGTACCAGGACTGGCCATGGTAGAAGTGGTCGTATGATGTATGAATGCGTGACATTGAAACGCGTGACTGTGGCTATGAATCCCAGACGATCAATCACATCACCACTAAATGTCCGATTCGTGCATTTAAAGGCACCAAGGAAGATGTTCACTTGCTGAAGGATGAAGCGGTGTAATGGACGAAGAACCTAGAATTGGACCTATGGCATGACCCCAACATTTATCCTATAGCGAACTTTTTGTCTATTTTATGTTAACAATGTATTTGTATATAATTGATGTGTTTGCTCATTTCTGAGTTTTATCACTGCAGTTAACCATCTTTTTACTGTATACATGTTATATCTTTTTTTTTCATATATTTTAATTGTTTCTGATGTTGCTCATAGACGCCATACGAAATAATAATAATAATAATAATTAACACACTCGTGAGCGAGTGAACGTACACGCTATAAAAAGAGTTTTACACGACTTACAAGACGCAGTGTTACAAGACGGGTGTACCACGACTAATGCGCAGATCACGATCGCGGTGACGTAGCACAACAGGTGGTGACATATTTTTTTTTATTAATAAAACACGAGAGAGAATAATACGTCGTGCTTGATTTGACACAGTGCCGCCGTGGTCTAAAGCTTATATTTTTATCACGTGATTTTTTATTTTATTTTCACTGAGTACGATTCGACGACAACTACTACATCGAAGCACGGTGGAAAAAAAATCGTTATCAACATTCGCCTAATGGACATTCATATTTGACAATATTATTATCTATTGATAAACTCTTCTTTTGCAATGTGATTTTATGAAGTCATTCAAATGTGAACGCGACATAGTGAATGTCGCGACAAAGTATTGATGAACAATACAGAACACCGTTCAACAGCACGCGATACCATTCAAACGTGTTTATTTTGTGTACGATAAATAAACATCAATTTGAATGGTATTTACGTTGCATCGATACTGTACGCATTTATAGACGGTCTGTCAACGATAAACAACGAAAACTCTACCGATGATCTGTAACAAATTAGTTAATGCGATTTATACAAACACTTTGTATTCATGCAAGTATAATGCAGATATTATTGTAATGTCATATCGTTATGTGAGTGGTGTGTGTGTGTGTGTGTGTGTGTGTGTGTGTGTGTGTGTGTGTGTGTGTGTGTGTGTGTGTTTGTGTGTGTGTGTTATCGTAGCAATAGTTATTTTTGTTTTATTGAAAACTGGATTATGTAAATTACAATTTACGTTATTCATCGCGCGAGCTGCGTGTGAGTACGGTCAAAACCTCGTCCAAGTCCAATAACTTATAATGTTATGTAATAATAATTCAAAGTTTAAACTCGTGAAATAACACAGTGTGCTTTTACGGAAGCCGGCGCGTTTATACCGACGGGAACAAAATTATCGTGTTGATGAAAACAAAAACCGGGCCGCAGTTATTTCTGGTTAATTTTCGAATGATCGTTTTGAACAAGAGTACCGATACTTATTTTTTTCGATATAAAAACAACAACGATAATAAAAATAATAATCGTGTACCCGTACGAGTTGAACGCGTCACGTTTCGGATTCTATTTCGGAAGTCGTCGCGCGACGGCGTTCGATTTTATTGCACCGCACACCCGACGGGCGACGCGTGACGGTAAGGAAGGTCGGGGAAGACGTTAACGCCGGGAAGCAATTTGGCCGTTCGGCGTTTTCGCGTTCGCCAACTGTTCTCTCGGGGGGGCCACGCGAGTCGGACACGGTGTTCTGCGCTCGGCCGCGCGCGTTTGGCCGAAAATACAAAAACCGCTCCGTCACAACCCGCTGGGTTATTCACACGGACGAGCGTCATTACGGCGATGACTTGGGCTGAAGAGAAAAAAAATTACAATAACATTAAAAATAAAAGTACTGCGGAACACAAAAAAAAAAAAAAAAAAAAAGAAGAAAAAAAAACAGAAAACCGGCGACCGACCGCGACTCTTGAAATCCGCGTGTTTTCGTGATGAATGTGTTACGTATTGTTTTAGGAACTCAATGCTCCGTGGCCACACGCGCATTGTCTACGCCGCCGCCGCATTATTATACATCAAAAATAATAATATAAATGTACAACACTGCACAGAGCGTGCAGCGTAATATATTGTTTAAGTGTACGGCCGATTTAGTTTCGTATACAAAGGGAATATCGAGACGCTCAGGTGCGTTTCGGCATGGGTATAAATGTGTAAGTATAAATGACTCGAACACACACACACACACACACACCCACACACACACACACACACTCGGTGCTTGAATCACCGAACGAGGAAGCGAGTGGAACACGTCTGCGGTGTATTTATATACATATATATTGAATCGTCTGCCCCTTTGTTGTTTTCTTTGAAATCCAAACTTTATGCCGTATACACGTGTGCCGTTCGCGAAAACACCGCTACGATGTCGAGATGCGAGCATAATTGGATATCATACGTACATCATGTCGTATTCTATGGTTGAAGTGGCCGATGTTTGTCACTGGCCTGTCGGGATTACATTATTTCGACAAAAAAAAAATCTAAAAAACTCATGTTTTTCAATTTAAAATAAGTATAATATTTCATTGATTTCTACTAGAAACTTCATTCGAACCTTATTTAATACGCATGTACATTTTCTAAAAATATATCAATTTCTCAATTTACTAGACACTTCATTTTAGGACATTTTTACGTTTTTCAACAAAAAATTCGAAAACGTACTTGTTTTTCAATTTCATGTAATTATTACACTTCATTGATTTCCACTAGAAATTTCATTCGAACATTATTCGATGCGTATGTACATCATCTGAAAATATGTCAATAGTTCAATTAACTAGACATTGAATTTAAGGACATTTTTCCTTTTTTTCAAAACAAATATGAAAAAACTCATATTATTCAATTTCAAATAAGTATAACACTTCACGCATTTCCACTAGAAACCTCATTTGAATCTTATTTGATGCATTTTTAAATCTTCTAAAAATATATCATATTCCAATTTACTAGACGTTGCACATTGGGCCATTTTTACGTTTTTTCGAAAAAAATTCGAAAAAATGCTTGTCATTGAGTTTCAAATAAGTATAACACTTCATTGATTTCCACTAGATACTTCATTCGAACCATATTCGATACTTATCTACATTACCTTGGCAAAAATCCACATCCTCACAAAAAGTGCCGCGAAGCTGACAGTCGTAACAAGTCATCCTATGCGCCCAATCTAAGTGATTTTGTATGATAACTATTTTCTTCTAAAATACAAGTTTTTGGAAAACAATAAATTCCGAGAAAAACTCTAATATGACAATTTTACTAGTTAAAATTTTATACAAATGAAAAATCTTATGATATAAACAGTAAATACAATTTTCATGTTTGTAGTAAAAAGTTTTGGAATGATTTCAAGAATAGTGCATGTCGATTGTCAAAATACTTATTTATATATATATTAACTATAGAATATATTTTTTTATTTTTGTCTCTTTGTATGTATACTTTTAAAAGTCGAACTATATTAGTTTTACTGACAGCCCTAATAAACTAATAAATGAAAAAAAAAATGTTTGCAACTGGTTAAAATGAGTATGTAAATATAGCCCAGATTACTTATAAAGAAGTAAGTATAATATTTCAAATCGTATAGCCCGAATTTATAAATTGTATGAAATAAAAATAAATATGATATTTTACGTATTTATAAGAGTCAATTGAATCATAGTTCCAACTATACATGCGTGTGAAAAATAATTTATCGAGTTAATATTTATGAAACTTGGACTTGTAGATGAGGCTAGGGAAAATGTATATGGGATTGAAAAATACAAATCTCATAGGGTTTTTATTGAAAAACATTGGTGAATTTAAATTTAATTCATGATTTTCGTCAAAATTCTAACTTAAAACTATACACATATATTCATTTGATCACGCGGTAGCCCAGTTCTTTGTAATTTGTTTGTTTTCTCAAACATATACAACTGTATCTATAATACCAAGTGCCTCAAAGACCAAATACACATATATTCATTTGATCACGCGGTAGCCCAGTTCTTTGTAATTTGTTTGTTTTCTCAAACATATACAACTGGTATACTGGATAATACCAAAGTGCACAAAGACCTAAAATGATAAAGAAATATAACTAGCAATTAGTGCTGATATGTTTATTTTTAATTTTTTAATTCCACATTAGATGCATACCTTCTGATATTATACATCCAGGTTCCTTCAGTATCTCCGACTCAGTTGTTTTTAAGTCCGCAAATGAAATTACCATTATGCTTACAATCACTGCGAAAGCCGAAAGTATATACCGTACAAAATAAGTCCATAACCAAAGTCGGATTGGAGCGGTGTCACGCTGGAAAAATAAATACAATTGATTGTACTTATACATAGACTAAATTCATCCGAGTGAAGACTACTGAAATGCTTCGAAAAGTTTAAATTTATTGAACGTACATTAGTGTTATTTTCACAAACAAAGAAGAAAACTAAAAAAGTATAAATATCTAGCATACTTACTTTTTTTTTTTTTTTTTTTTTTTTTTTATTTAAAGGTTTACAGGCTTCAACTACAATGGTTATTAGCCTGACAAGATATTGGTGATGAATGTATTAAGTTTTAAAGAAATGATGACTCATTTCTTTAGTATAAAACGATTCTGAGTAAAGCTTCAGTGTAATATAATATATTATTATTTAAATACGGTTTACGTATTTTACGGTTATTTTTATAATTTTTGGTGAGTTTTTTTGTAATTAAACCCTCATAAAATATTCAATTAGATAAAACTCATTTAAACTTCAATTGTTATACCAATTATAACTCATTAGAAATAAACTTAAAAGAAATGAGACAATATCGAAAAAAATCGTATAATAATTTATTAAAGTGTGTATAAAAAAAAATCCTGACTAACGATTTTTGAACTTTTGTTAGGATAATTAGGTAGGTATATGAGTAAGGTCATATTAAATTTTCGGAACTTTTTGTCAAATATTTAAAATTATATTACATAAAAACTTTCAAACAATTTGGTAAATTCAAAGTTCTATATTTAAGTCAAAAGTTCTTTAATTGTTCTGAAAATTTTGTCCAATATAAAAAAATATGTATTTGATATTGGATAAAATTTTCAAGTTTCTAGCTTTAATACTTTTCGATTTATGACTAAATACCTAAAATCTGAACAGTAAAAATCTCGTTTACGGCGGATTTTTACCGATTTTACCGTTTTTACTCAGTTTTTCGATCGTTATTCTTGATTACTGGAAAAACTATGGAGATTTTGGAAAAATGACCTCTCTAAAGTACCATCTCAGTTCAATTTCGAATCTAAAGAGTTGCTGGACGAAACTTTTGGACAAGGATTTCTATACGAAAAAGTGTTTACAGAAAAAAAAAAAAAAAAAAAAAAAAATAAACATCATTGTAAAACCATAAGATCCTTCGCTTCACTCAGAATCTAAAATTACAATATTTGTTTAAATAGATTTACAATTTGATTTATATTGAGACTATATTTTGTTGATAAGGTTGACCTTGGTGATGCATTCGATGGTTATTAAAGTATGTTCTTCGTTTAAAGCTTCTTTGATGTTGGATGGGAGGTTGAGAAGAGTGCGGGTAGGTTCATGTATTGGACATTCTTCAAAAATATGTTTTATGGTGATACGGGTTTGGCATGTGTTGCATATAGGGGGTTGATCTCATACTTACTTCGAATACTCCTTTTCTTAGTTTTATATTGACGTACAGAAAGAAAATATCAATGATCATTTGAATCATAGCTATGCCAGGTGCTGAAACAAATAATATAAAATCAATTAAAATGAGTATTCGACATAGGAAACATATGGATGCATACGATTTTTTTCAATTTAATAATGATCTAGATAAAGGATGGGAAACTTAAAGTTATTAGAGCGTCAATTTTTAAAACTGAAAAATCAAATAGGTCAAATAACATAAAAAGTAACAAAATAATGAAAAAAGGTTTATGACGTTGAAAATTTCTTGTGCGCATTTATTTTTTATATTTATTAAAATATTTTATCCATAAAAATATTTACACATATGGGTTGTTTCACTAAAATATATTGCTAGTGTTAATCGTACAGAGACACTAAAAAAAAAAGTAAAAAAATAACCCCTAATATATTATTTACAAGACAATAACGCCTAAAATAAAACTACAGTTAAACAGCATAAAAACTAATAATGTCAAGTTACAAGTCAATTAGTAGCATGGTTGAGTAAATAAAAATTATTTGTACACTTGAATCACAGACAATGAGTGATAATAATTTTTGATTTGAAATAATATTTAAGATTTTTTTGAGGTGATCGACAATAACAATAATGTATCCTTAAAAAAATAAATGTTATTAAAATAACATAAAAATTTATGAATATATTTCAATATCATATCATGGTAAACCTCAGGTATTAATGTTATTCAAAATTAAAAAAAAAAAAAAAAAAAAAAACAATAATTAATTTCTTCAGTTAAATCATTCCGAATAAAATTTTGTGTAAAAACATACAGTTTATATATTTTTCCATTTCAAGTCTAATTTTTGATAGGTTTTTTGTATTAAACTTTCGTAAAGTGTGTGGTAATATTTTATCAACTTATGGTGAACATTTAAAGTTTCTAGCAACGTTATTTCTTAGAAATGATCAAATAACTAAAACTGGTGAATCATTACAAAACAAACAGTAAGTACATACATTGAATAATGAAACCAATATCTCCCGCTAATGATTTCGCATGCCTAACCTGAAAACAATATAACATTTCATTACATTTATTTAATGTATTATCATTCATTAAAGCATATACTAATATTTAAGTAGGTATAACCATATATAACCTCATATTTTACATCGCAATGAAGTATGCATTGTTTAATTAATGTAATGAAAACCAACTTTCAAATACTATTCATGTCAACTATTTCAACTGTTTTTTATCTCATTGTTGAAAAATTTTACAATAGTTTTACAATGTAAAAAAAAATTATTGTACAAATTATGTCAACATAGTTTGAGATCAAATAAATTTTGTTTATAAATTGTATTATAATAAATTGCAATTTTTTGGCATGACAATTATATGTTATTCATTAGCAATAATAAATTGAAACATTTTATAGACTAATTATAATTATAATAAACTGGGCGTTCTTACTTATGATTATTTTTACTTACAATATTTACAATGGACGCAACTAGTGCCCCTGTGCGTACATCAAAACACCCTAAAAAACATTTTGGAGGTTCTTCATTCATCTTGATCAGTCTCTAAAACATAAATTACAAAAAACGATTGGTTGCGTTCTATAATTCTGATAAATTTAATGTGATTGTTACATGGTTATAAGTTAGTCAGTTCTTGTAATGATTAGAAGTTTGTTTTTGAAATAATTTTATAACAAAAATAAAAAATAAGTGTCTAAAACTAATAAACCAATATTTTGATGAAAATTGAAAACTTTATTGTCGTATGATAAAATTTAATGACAAAATAAATAATGTAAAGTTCATAGCAACACGTTAGCGTGTAATATGATGTCAATACGGCATTTTCGACCCAACAAAATAAATATTCCAATCAAATAATTTTAATAATATTATTTTAAATAGCCCCTTTGGTTCACAAAAAATAATATTATTATGTAATAAATAATAAATACAGGGTCCGTCAGAACAAACGCATGTTTTTCAAAATAATTCTACGCTAAAAGTAATTTCAGTAAGTTAATTTTTAATATATAAAAAAATGTAGAAACATACGCAGTTGTTTTTATCTTTGATTAAGTCTAGGTTTTGAAAATAATACCAGTCATAAGGCGCTCTAAAGCCGCAATGCAGGAATGCAGGCGCTCGCGATACGAGCCCATCGCGTCGGTCAGCATCTGTCCCGGAACTTCTCCCACTACTCGTGTTATCTCATCCTTCAATTCAACAAGAGTTTATGGTTTGTATTGATAAACTTTTTATTTGAAGTGACCCAACAAAAAAAATCACATATTAACAAATCAGGGGAGCGAGGAGGCCACGAAATGTCCCCAAAGCGCGAAATGAGTCGTCTGGAGAATTTTTGGCCAAGAACCTTTAGAAATTTTAGCAAAATTAACACACTATGTGTAATAACCTGCTTATAACTGTTAGCAAACTGGGATTTTATAGAGATAAAACGCATAATCAATTTTTAAGATCCGACGTACAGTTGATTCGTTGATCCTTAAAGAAACAGCGCGCAAACGGACAAAACGGTTGGGGCTCCGAAATGTATCCAACCTTACTCTGTCCACGTTTTCATGTGTTCTAATAACCCGTCAGTTTTTTTCATCAATACCGTACCAGTTGTGTTGTATGCTGCGACCCATCTCAAAATGGTATTACGGTCAGGAATCGTTCCATGACGAGGAATATCGAAGTTAGAACGAAAATCTCGATGCGTTTGAACGAAAGATTTACCGTTTTCGAAGTACCGTTTACAGTACAAACACTTGTTGTTGCACACTCCACACCATGTTGACAACTAAAACTGCATGTTATCGGCTTTAAAACGAGCCGTCTCTCGCACCGATTGGACTTCTCCACTTGAAATATTAATAATTTTAAAAACATGCGTTTGTTTTGACGGACCCTGTATAAAGCTCACATATTCCGAAACTCTGTTGGCCACCCACAACCTAGATAGAGCTATTAAAATAATAATTTCACAAACAAAATATAATAACTTTTGAAGTGCAGTAATCCGTGGACACAGCCTAAATAATCTCAATTTGGGGAGGTCTTTGGTGAAGTCCGGCGGATTAGGAGTGACTGCGTTGCAGGCAGGTCTAGATATTGTTGCAATACAGGAGCCATATTCGAACGCAGGCGAAATCCGCGACATCGGTCAGGGGGTCCGAGTGGTCTCGAACGGTGGTCCGGCGTCGCCGCCTCGTGCGGCGATCGCCGTATTCCGAGCGGGCCTGCCGGTACTTAACCTGACATAATTTGGCGATTCCGATACTGTGGTTGTGTGCGTTTCGTGCTCGGATGGACCGCTTTACGTCGTCTCGATGTATTGCGCGTTCGGCGCCGAATTCGAACCATACCTCGAGCGGATCCGGATCGTTTTGAGCGCATTACAGAGTAACAGGATTATCCTATGCCTAGATGCTAACGCGAAATCGCGTGCGTGGGGAGCCACCTCGGCGGATGCCAGCGGAAGAGCATTGGAAGACCTATTGTTAGATTCTAACGTTCATGTTGTCAACCAGCCGGGTTCTCCGGCCACTTTCGTCTCGCACTCCGGGTCAAGTCATATCGACGTTACGCTGGCCACCGACCCCAGGGCGATCTGGGATTGGATGGTCAATGTTGGCCGAGACGATCACGACCATCGGCTGATCACCTTCTCGTGGGGCGATCAGGCGGGACGGAAGGCGGAAGACTACAGACCGTTCAGGTATGCTGAGGGAAAAGCGGACTGGCAGGCGTTCAGGCGAAAGCTTAGCGCCCAGCTACGAAAGACGCAGCTAACAACGAAACCGTCGAAAGTCTGGCCGCTACGTTGACTAGCGCGATAACGGAAGCCTGCGACGCCTCGATGCCCAAGTCCCGGGGCATGGCTGCCAAGCCTGTCCCGTGGTGGAGCAGTGATATCGAGGCGGCCCGAAGCGCAGTCCGTAAGGCCAGGCGACGTTTCCAAAGGGCCAAGTGCGATGTAGCCCGGGCACTAAAGCGAGAAACGTACGTTCGGGCGAAAACCGACCTGACGAGACTGATTCGCAAGACGAAATTGAAGTCATGACGGGAATTCGTCACACAGAGCGGGAATGATAATCCCTGGGGCCCGGTCTACCGTTTTTACGGAAGCGGGAAGCGACAGAGGTGCTTTAAAGCCCTCGAATCGCTCCGCATGGCCGATGGCAATCGCACAACATCTGCGACCCAGACTCTCCGACTTATGCTGGAATCGCTCATGCCTTCAGACTCCCTTGCGGACGATGATGCGCAGCACACGGAATACCGCGCTCTCGCGTGCTCTCCCGAAGTCCGCGAAGTGCAACCGGACGGTAAAATCCGTCACGATTTCAGACGTGACGGACGTCATAATGTCGATGGGAATGCAAAAAGCTCCCGGCCATGACCGGATTACAGCCGGCATCTTGCGGGAAGCTCTGCCGATTATCGCCACGGCCCTGACCAAATTGTTCGACCAATGCTTACGTACGTCGACGTTTCCTGTAACATGGAAACGAACAGTAGTGATCGTAATTCCGAAGGGGGGAGGGGAAGAGGGACGTGACACTCCCATCATCCTATCGCCCTATTAGTCTGCTGCCAGTAATGGGGAAAGTCCTGGAACGCCTCGCGAGTGACCGCTTGCGGGAGTTCCTTGCTAGCAACTGCCCACTGTCGGAAAGGCAATATGGCTTTATGCCGGGCCGCTCGTCGGAGGCCTGCGTCTCCGCACTGCTCGCCACTGTCACGCGCTCGACCGCCCGGTTTGTCGTCGTCGTGTTCCTCGATATCTCGGGGGCCTTCGATAACGCCTGGTGGCCGGCCGTGCTGGCAGCGCTGCGTCGGCGCAATATCCCGGCGAGTCTGTACGAACTCGTTCGTTCCTTCTTCCGGAATCGACACGCGTCGCTCCGGGACGGATCTGCGGCGGTCGAGAAGGAAATCTCGAAGGGGTGCCCGCGGGGAAGCTTTCTCGCGCCCTTGCTGTGGAACCTCATATTCGACGAATTTCTTAGCGCGCCAATGGCTGAAGGCGTCAAAATCTTCGGCTACGCGGACGATGGGGCGATTGCGATCGAGGCGAATTCGCGGTCGCAGGTCGAGAGCAGAGCCGACCTCGCGCTCGCCGCCGCAGCGAGTTGGGCGGTGCGAAACAAACTCCGTTTCTCCGTGGAGAAAACCGAAGCCGTCGTGTTTAAGGGTCCGTATAAACGTTCTCCGATGATTCGGTTGAACGGCGATCGAGTGAAAGTGAAATAGTCGCAAGTGAAATATCTTGGCGTAATTCTAGACCGGAAACTGAATTTCAATTCACACGTCACGTACGTTTCAGAGAAGGCAAAAACATTGGCCGTGAGGCTAAGATCTCTCGCCGCCACACGCCGGGGCCTAAGGAGGACCGCGTTGACCATGCTTTATGACGGGGCGGTTGTGCCAACGGTGACTTACGCTTCAAGCGTTTGGGCACACCGCCTGAGAGATAACGCGGGGGCTGGCGAAAACCCTTAACCGGGCTCAAAGGCCCCTCATGATTGCAATCACCGGCGCCTACCGAACGGCACCATCGAACGCACTACAGATACTCGCTGGTAAAAGACCGCTTGATCTAGAAGTCCGCATACGATCCGAGAACTACGCTCGCCGTAACGCGGTGGCTATGCTTCAACCTTACCGGACTCACGATGAGGTCCTTGAGGACGTCTCAGAAGTGTGGCAGAATCGGTGGGATTCCGCCCCCGAGGGTCGAGTTACCTATGCCTTGGTCCCCGATGTCCGACGGAGGCTCGCGCAGCGTTGGTTCCACGCGGACCACTTCTCCGCGCAGTCCCTCACCGGGCACGGTGCGTTCCAGGCGTATCTGCACCGGTTTGAGTTAAGCGACGTTAATGTATGCGACTGCGACGGAGTCTCCGCGGAAGACTCGTCGCGCACACTGTTGCACTGCGAAATGCACGCCGAGCACAGATCGCGATTGACAGAGGCCTTGTGCCGGGCGGGAGTCCGGGGTCCTCGGAGCGCCGCCGACCTGGTGGTTTGCCCCGGGGCCCTTAGGGCGCTCGCCCGTTACGCGAAGGCTACGCTCGAGAACCGAGAGAGGCGCTGACAGTACCGCTAAGCCGAATATATGACGAGGAGGAGACCAGCTCGGACTCCAATGACAACTGAAACGGTACGCGGCGGATAGCCTCTAGAGTCCTGTTAACTGTGCCGACTACACGGCACAAGCAGACATAAACGTGGATGTCCCACATCCGTCGTAATATTGTCCGTCCCCCCACGTAGGGGACCATTGACGCCGGTCTCGCGTGTGTGAAATAAGGCAGAAATGCCTGAGAGACACACCGAGGGGTCGGTTTGGAGCGGCGAGTCGGACTGTTTGCGCAGTCCGGCCGCCCGGGTCCGGCGGGGGTAACCCCTTCAATACAGCCTAAATAATCTAAATGAAATAAAACACAATATTTACGACTAATAGGACCTAATACGATTTGGTGTATACCTACTGACTACTAAAAAAAAAAAAATAAATAAATAACAATAATAATAAATGAAACAACAGTAATGTCATCGCTCGAATCCGCGGCATCTTTGACAAATGTGTCAGTCAAGTTCTCTGAAACAATAAGTGTATCTTGTGAATAAATACAGTGCTATATGAAAGTACTACTACAGTAAATATAGTACAAGTAATACAGTACTGTCATACCATACAATAATATTGTTCTGTGATAGACCAGTGTCGATAGGTGGAGGCAACCACAGCGGTAGTGGCGGTGACAAACTACGTGACGGGTATCGCAAGGTTTTTAATGGTTTTCAACCGTAACCATCGACTGAAACCGTTTCTATCTGCCGCCAATTCCAAAAGTATCAGAGGTTTCAACATCATGTTGTATAATTCGCTAATTTTCAATCGGCTGGTCGAGTGTCATTTCTATATTGTTATGTGGTCATACCGACTATGACATTCATCACGTATTGAGATCGTTTTTTTCTACTTGTGCCAATTTCCCTGGATCATTTCGTGGTACGGTTATACCGCAGAACAATATGGTAATGACACTCGATCAGCTGATCGAAAATTGGTGAATACAACATGAGACAGAAACGGTTTTGGTCGACAGTTACGGAATTGGTGACCGTTAAAAAACCCGCGACACCCGCCACGTAGTTTGCCGCCAGCATCGCCGCCGCCATAGTTGCCACCGCCTATCGACACTGTTCTATTGGCATATACAATGTCAGGGTGTTCCAAAATTTTATAATATAAAGCGTTTATTATTTTTTGAATATACTCTGCTACTTATAAATAATATGTATTTACTTTATTATTTAACGATATAGGTTCGTACAACGAATGTCTTCTACCCATTAGGTGTATGAGTTATGAGACTCGTGTAAGAATAAACAGTCATGTGTATTTATTATAATTCAGAAGAAAAATGCATTTAAATCTCCTCTTTTTTTTTGGGGGGGTCGAAGTCACATCCCCTACTTTTTTATCCAGTGTCGTCACTGAACATATGATATGTTAATATAGAATCATATGTTGCCCCGTATTGTGTTTTTTTTTCAACTTTATTTGATTTTATCGATCACGTCACAAGAAGAAGTAATAATAGTTAATTCATGATTTTCGTCAAAATTCTAACTTAAAACGCATAAAAAATAAAATAATCCTGAATAACGATTTTAGAAACTTTCTCAGTACCGACTGTTAATTAATCATATGAGTATAATAGTATTTCATATGCAGGAAATAATACAAAGGATTTAAAATCATATTCGATAAAAACTTTGAAAAAACAAGGTATGTCTAGTAAGTTGAGTTCTGTTTACAACCTGAAAGTGGACAAATTATTGATCAGTATATAAAAGAGTATTGTTAATATTTGGTGAATAATTAGAGTATTGAGCACCATTATATTTGATTTAAGACTAAATATCAAAAAAGAATCCAATGAAAATCTATATCGGCGTCAGTTCATAAGCATTAATATTGCGTACAGTGAAAATTGATTATCATAATATAATATAAAATGTTTTTTTCTGTTCCTTTAGAGTGTAAGTCAGGATAATATAGCCGATGTCATATGCGAAATAAATAAAATAAATATAAAGTTTTTAATAAATTTATGAAGTATGTTTGGAAAAGCCAATAATGATAGAGACAAATATTGTATAAATAATATATTGAATTGATGTACGGTTAAGTGTTTTTTTTTTTTTTTTATCATTTATTTCACTGAAAAACTTTCTATACACATATATTCATTTGATCACGCGGTAGCACAGTTCTTTGTAATTATGTTTTCTCAAACATATACAACTGGTATACTGGATAATACCAAAGTGCCAAAAGACCTATAATGATAAAGAAAAATAACTAGCAATTAGTGCTGATATGTTTATTTTTAATTTTTTTAATTCCACATTATATGCATACCTTCTGATATTATACATCCAGTTATAACACCTGGCAAGTTTTCCTTCAGTATCTCCGACTCAGTTGTTTTTAAGTCCGCAAATGAAATTATCATTATGCCTACAACCAATGCGAAAGCTGAAAGTATATACAGTACTAAATAAGTCCATAACCAAAGTCGGATTGGAGCGGTGTCACGCTGGAAAAATAAACACAATTTATTGTACTTATACATAGACTAAATTCATCCGAGTGAAGACTACTGAAATGCTTCGAAAAGTTTAAATTTATTGAACGTACATTAGTGTTATTTTCACAAACAAAGGAGAAAACTAAAAAAGTATAAATATCTAGCATACTTACTTCTAATACTCCTATTCTTAGTTTTATATTGATGCACAGAAGGTAAATGTCAATGATCATTTTAATCATAGCTATGCCAGGTGCTGAAAAAAATAATTTAAAATCAATAAAAATGAGTATTAGACATAGAAAACATATGGATGCATACGATTTTTTTCAATTTAATAATGATCTAGATCAAGGATGGGAAACTTAAAGTTATTAGAGCGTCAACTTTTAAAACTGAAAAATCAAGTTGGTCAAAGAACATAAAAAGTAAAAAAATATAGAAAAAAGGTTTATGACGTTGAAAACTTCTTGTGAGCATTTATTTTTTATATTTATTAAAATATTTTATCCATAAAAATATTTACACATATGGGTTGTTTCACTTAAATATATTGCTAGTGTTAATCGTACAGAGACACTAAAAAAAAAAAGTAAAAAAAAAACCCCTAATATATTTACAAGACAATAACGCCTAAAATAAAACTACAGTTGGACGTTAGCATAAAAACTAATAAAGTCAAGTTACAAGTCAATTAGTAGCACGGTTGAGTAAATAACAATTATTTATACACTTGAATCACAGACAATGAGTGATAATAATTTTTGATTTGAAATAATATTTAACATTTTTTTGAGGTGATCGACAATAACAATAATGCATCCTTAAAAAAATAAATGTTATTAAAATAACATAAAAAATTATGAATATATTTCAATATCATATCTTGGTCAACCTCAGGTATTAATGTTATTCAAAATTAAAAAAAAAAAAAAAAAAAAAAAAAAAAAAAACAATAATTAATTTCTTCAGTTAAATCATTCCGAATAAAATTTTGTGTAAAAACATACAGTTTATATATTTTTCCATTTCAAGTCTAATTTTTGATAGGTTTTTTTTATTAAACTTTCGTAAAGTGTGTGGTAATATTTTATCAACTAATGGTGAACATTTAAAGTTTCTAGCAACGCTATTTCTCAGAAACGATTAAATAACTAAAACTGGTGAATCATTACAAAACAAACAGTAAGTACATACATTGAATAATCAAACCAATATCTCCCACGAATGATATCGCATGCCCAACCTGAAAACAATATAACATTTCATTATATTCATTTAATGTTTGATTATTCATTAAAGCATATACTAATATTTAAGAAGGTATAACCATTAACCATATATAACGACATATTTTACATCGCAATGAAGTATGCATTGTTTAATTATTGTAATGAAAACCAACTTTCTAATACTATTCATGTCAACTATTTCAACTGTTTTTTATCTCATTGTTGAAAAATTTTACAACAGTTTTACAATGTAAAAAAAAATTATTGTACAAATTATGTCAACATAGTTTGAGATCAAATAAATTTTGTTTATAAATTGTAATATAATAAATTGCAATTTTTTGGCATGACAATTATATGTTATTCATTAGCAATAATAAATTGAAACATTTTATAGACTAATTATAATTATAATAAACTGGGCGTTCTTACTTATGATTATTTTTACTTACAATATTTACAAGGGACACAACTAGTGCCCATGAGCGTACATTACAACACCCTAAAAGACATTTTGGAGGTTCTTCATTCATCTTGATCAGTCTGTAAAACATAAATTTCAAAAAACGATTGGTTGCGATCTATAGTTCTGATAAATTTAATGTGATTGTTACATGGTTATAAGTATAAGTTATATCAGTTCTTGTAATGATTAGAAGTTTGTTTTTGAAATAATTTTATAACAAAAATAACTGAGAAGAAATACACGACTTGACGCAATGGCGAATTCTACACAAATTATTGCAAATAATCAACAGTCATAAAACGTTCTGGTTAAAATTTTAAAGTGTTATTATTTACATAAATGTATGAATAATTTATGATGATATTATATATATTATATTATATGTAGTATCGACTGATAAATATTTTTACTAACTAAATTGACAAATAATACTATACTTATTTCACTTCTCTCGGTATTAAATTATAAAGTTAAAACTCGTAGAATAATACACACCGTTATGAATCATTTTTGTTAATTTTTGTAATCAATAGGTGTATTATTTAAAATTAGAAAATTGGAACCAATTTTTAATACATATATAATTCATAAATTATTAAATTTGATACAATTTGTCAGGGATTATGACTTAAATTGAAAAGACTCAATTATACAAATCACGAGAATCACTACAATCATCAAAACAATGGCGCGCGCGAAGGAAAGAGCCGAGAAACAAAAATAAAAAACATAAAAGTCGGACGTACTTTCCACCATAGATATTGTCGCTCCTTGGACAAGATTATGCTGATTGGTGTATAGAATTAAAAAAAAAAAAAAAAGATTATTTCTTTGGTTCAACGATTATAAGCCAAAAACTAATAAAACTAATAAAACAATATTTTGATGAAAATTGAAAACTTTATTGTCGTATGATAAAATTTAATGACAAAATAAATAATGTAAAGTTCATAGCAACACGTTAGCGTGTAATATGATGTAAATACGGCATTTTCGACCCAACAAAATAAATATTTCAATCGAATAATTTTAATAATATTATTTTAAATAGATATATGAGTTATGAGACTCATGTAAGAATAAACAGTAATGTGTATTTATTATAATTTAGAAGAAAAATGCATTTAAACTTCCTCTTTTTTGGTGGGGGGGGGAGAGGGGGATCGAAGTCGCATCCCCTACTTTTTTATCCAGTGTCGTCACTGAACATATTATATGTTAATATAGAATCATATGTTGCCTTGTATTGTGTTTTTTTTTCAACTTTATTTGATTTTATCGATCACGTCACAAGGAGAAGTAATAATAGTTTACAGTACGTTTTTGTGTTCGACAAGAAACATGATAGCTCTTAACGAACCACGTGCAACCAGCTTTGCAGATTTATACAGAAGTGTGCTCAAAACCAATATCGTTTACGATATGAAACCCATGTGTTCTCCCATGCACACACACACACACACGCACACACACACACACACACACACACACACACACACACACACACACACACTCATACATCATATTATCGCACTTGTGTTATAAAACGACGTGATGGAATTCCGCAAAACGAATACTGCAAATATGCACGATCCCTTAATAGACTTTATTTGAAGCGTAAAAACGTTCAAATTAAAAATAAAAAAAAAACCCATATATCCCATATTAAGCTCCAGTCGTGTGTCGGGAGGAAAAACAATAATATGACACATTAAACTATACTTGTGTGCGTGTGTGTGTTATTTGGTGTGTGCGTCAGTGTACGTTGACGGTGCACGACGCCGTGTGCAATGTGTGTGTGTGTGTGTGTGTGTGTGTGTGTGTGTGTGTGTGTGTGTGTGTGTGTGTGTGTGTGTACAGTACATGCACGCGCGCACAGGTCGACGTACACGTGAAACGAGTGTTCCGACAACCTCTCGAGTCTCGGGGTTCGTTAGGAGTTGAGTTTTAAACGCGCGCACACGCATTTTACACGTTGTATGACGTATACGATATATATACGGATCGACGAACGAAAAAAAACACACTCACACACGATAATAAACACGCTCACACATACACATACGCCTCGGAGCCCCGAGTGTTATCCACGGCGTTCGGGTAAAATATAACTATATTATATATATATATAACTATACGCCGCCGTTCCCCGTGCGTTTATTGTGTGATATAATGTTTCAAACGGACGTCACATCTCGACTCGAGGATGTCGGGTGTAACAACAATAATAATAACACCATGACGACGGCGGGATGGAATTTCGCTACGCCCGTTTGATTCGTCAAGTGCACACACACACACACACGAACATACATGTATATATATAAGTTACGTGCATGGGGGGCCCACTCAGCTCCCCATTATAATCTGGCACTAAATGCTTAATTTGACACGGCAGTGTGTACATATTATCTACATACATATAATGATCAACACAAAATAAAATAAAAGAGGGACGGTATATAATCGTCACCCCCCTTTCCCCCTTGAAGTGATTTCTCTCACGTAATATACGTTCTCGTAATGCCTACGTTTTATTATGGTACGATGTCACATGAACACACACACACACACACACACACACACACACACACACGTATTGTATGCAAACGCTAATTTAACTGAAACTTGTCGCGTGGATAATCGACAATAATGTGGGAGACAGGATTTATATTATAAACTTTATTTATTCCTTCGATAGGAACCGTGATACACGTAGGTGCAGCTATAGCTCGATCATTGTGCGATCCACCGCCGCCACCTCCACGTGAAAATGTGTGTGTTACTCAAAAAATTTGACGTAGTGTACAGAGCAATATAATATTATGTACAATATACTACACCGGTATAGCTGTGTGCAGCCACGGTTGCGTTGTATAGATCATATATTGAAAATTAACCACGACACCACGTCTGGTATAAAATACTCACCCGAGTCGTAAAACTGTGTTTGATATTATCATTTTAGTTTTATCACATCGTGTGTGGGGAAAAATAATACACGTGAACTGCGACTTTAGCACGTGTGTAGAGCTGAATTTATCACTAGGCTCATAAGGCTACACCTATTGGGGTCTAGGATCGCCCAATACTTCAAGGAATACGCGCTTCTAGAACTTGTTTTTCGGGAGGGAGGGACTAGTTATTATGTGAGTTAATAGTAAAATAAAAGTAATATTATAAATTAAAGAAAATCTGAGAAAAAAAAATTGGGTCTCGAGTGCTTTAATATCACTAAAAAATATATTTATATAAAATCGTCTCGATCAAATAATAAAATGGCCTGTCAAACAGTACTGGAAATTTGTGTAAAATTTTACCGTTCGTTGTAATGAAATACCAACATAGTTTGAGAAAATATTCTTAAATACATTCGTTAAGACAAAAATATTTACACCTAGTTCAAATTTCCTTATTAGGTTTTTTTAATTTTTTCCAAAGGAAATCGACATTTAATAATAGTATGTGCCTCAGTTACGGATTTTCGCGGTTATTTAGTCTTGGTTACGTTTCGTCTTGGTTTCGTAATGTGCATCGAAAAAGTGCGGTGTATTTGAGTTATTATAACGACGACTTGTACAGTTTCAGCGAAATATTGTACTGAGTTTTGTTTTTTGCCCGAATGACATAATACGTTTCATTTTTTTTCTAATTGTTCAATCATTAAAATTATTTAAATTTTTTACACAATGAGCTCATTTGTTGGTAACAAAATGCAATAAAGTATAATTAGTAAATACTAGCTGAATCACCCATAAGGTGTCAGGTATGAAAAATGTAATAATAAGTCTGTAAGTCGACAATATTTTCAAGTTTGAGATTATTCGTTTAAACATTTTATTATGATTTAAACGGATATTTACAATTCAATTTTGGAAAAACATGAAGTTAAAAAGTAATCTGAATATTCTGTTGCTAAATTAATTTCCATCGGTGAAAAAAATATTTTATGAACACGTCTCATTGATATTTATTCCGAATCCGATATTTTAAAGTTTAATTATTTTATTATTGAAATTTGAAAATCTAAATATTAAGAATTCACGTCATGTTATTTTTTAACACAATCGTACATAACTCGGTAGAATCGCAAGTTGTTTTACGATTTTAACTTCTTAAAAAACTGTTAATAATCGATTCGATTTTTGAATGTACAATTGAACATTGTACACAGTGCGCAATGATCGTGTACATAGAGTAAATGTGTACAAAACATAGACGATATAAAAGCGGTTGCCAACCTTTTAAATACTAGGTATTACCAGGCCCGGATTAAGGGGGGGGCCAAAGGGGGCCGTGGCCCCCGGGCCCACGACAATTTGGGGCCCACATAAAAAAATGTAGTCTTGTATTCCACTTAATTCGTAAAATAACTTTAAAAAATTCAGTTTTATATATTTTTTTTTGCATTAATTTTTTTTTTGTCACCTGTATAATCTAACTACGAGTAGTAACTACCAAAGTACCAAACTTTGACTTTTGTCATTCGTGATTTTGATGTCTCGTATTTCATGTTAGGATAATATTTTTTATATAATAGAATAGAAAAAGTTATTTTATTCTATGAATACATTTTGTTATTTTACTATGAAAATTGATAATTAATGTCACTTGCTTGAGCTGTCTCAAACAGCAGAAGACTATAATACAGTGTGTTCAACGATAAAGGTAACACAAAATATTTCGAACGCATGACCTTGTATTCAATTCGGGTTTTTTTTAATGCATAAAGGACATAAAATTACATTTATTTTTGGTAAATTATAATTTTTTTTTTTTAATTCTGCGCATACGCTACAAAACATTTTTTTTTAAATTGCACCTCCTATTTTTTAGTTCAAATTTGAATTATGTAAATATTTTTAAGCAACTTTGTCCTTTAAAGTCTTGCTCTTCAAAATTGACTAAATGAGAATTTCTTAAAGTTCGATTTATAACATTTGAATTTATCGTACTTTTCAACAGTCTACATAGAGTTTTACGAATTGATATGTGATTTTTGTATTATTTTTTCTTAAAAATTAAGTGTACAGTAATCAATACACAGTTCTAGTAATTAACATAACTTCTGCAGACATTTAAACACAAATTTCTCGTAAATGGTATAATTTTGGTTCATTAATTAAACAAATTATCACATATTTTATCATTTTAATTCAGTTTAAAAACGAAATTATGATTTTTATAAAGAACTTTTGTATTATTTTTAAGTATGTTTTATGCATTATGTTTAGATCATAAGAGACATTTAACGATTGCGATGTTTGAAAGAAAACTATCTAATTGTCAGGTATATGATCGAAAATGGCTTAAGTATTCGCAAAATCGAGGAACTGTATATTGTTTTATGTGCAAACTATTTACTAGTTATTCTGATAGCCCATATTTTGTAAGTAATAGTTTTGATAATTGGAAAAAATTTGAAAAAATATCCGATCATAAAAATAGTATTGAACAGAGAAGTGCTGCAGTAACAAAGTGATTACTTCGAATAGATAAAAAAATTCTATAAATAGAGAAATGGAGAAACAAATATTAACAGAGACAAAATATGAGACTGAAGTATTGAATTGTCTCCAGTCACTTGACTTAGGTCAAAATATCAAAAACTTTACATCCTTGAAAGCGAGAAAAAAAATGTTTTTAAATAAAAACAATGTTCTAGTTTTATATTTACAAAGTTTTATTTGTGTTGTATTAACAAAAAAAACATTGTTTTAGAAAAAAAATAATGTTATCATGAAAAAAAAATACTATTTTTATGAAAAAAATTATTCTTGGGGCCCTCTAAAATATCTGGCCCCGGGGCCCCAAATATGTATAATCCGGGCCTGGGTATTACCCGTAAATCAGGTTAGATATTTAAAATCACCCCTCCCTGAAGAAAATGTTGGCTTACAAGGTAGTAAAATTAACGATGTCATTAAGACATTAGGACATAAGATAATTCCCAAAACTTTAAACAACGATTATATCATTTCAATAGTTTACACGTGATTGATGCAGATTTAATGACAATAGGTAGGTATGAAGAACAAAAAAAAAAAATTAGTCTAGTTTTTACCCCTCAAAAAATCCTGTTTTACCCCTTGAGGGGTAATTACCCCCTGTTTGGGAATTGCTGCGTTATAATTAGGTCTACGGCGCACGAGTGTATATTATTCGTTCATTAGGCCACAAATTGCTGATTGTGCGACGATAACGCGACATGACGATTTGCCATGGAAACTCCAATGTAACATGTCCGATTCGGGTGTACCGTCAAATTATCGCGACAATATTGTCGCGGTAATAATATCGTCGAAATAACGTCGTGGTTCATTTCATAGCACATCAATAATCTCGGTGGAAGACATAAGCGCCAAAATTAGATAAGAAAAAATAAAGTCGTATCGTACAAAGGCGCCAAAATCGTATCGTACCTGTGTGCCACGGTTAAAAGACGTTAAATACCAGATATTAAATTAATCGAATCATATCATCGACATTTAAAAGATCAATTTTATTTGGCTCATCGTTCCGTCCATATAGTAATTGATGTATTATTAAAATTAAAAAGCGAAACATATTTATTTATGAACTCTCATCCTAACAATAAACTAAGGGTATCTGACGAAGAAATAATTGTACAATGGAAGAAATATGTAACAATTTGTTTTATTATATAATATATTTATTTAAAAGAGCAATTTTTAAATATCTACTTATATAAAATTTTAATTTTGGCGCAAATTATTTGTAATTTTTGCACCTTTGGCGCTTATTTCACATGTTATGTATACGATATTATATTGGCACTTATGTTCTACACATTTTGGCTCAAATGATAAAAAAATAAAAATAAATAAATAAACATAAAAAAAAAAAAATGGTCATAAGAATGACCATTTTTGTGCATTTGGCGATTTTGTTATACAGCCAATTATCTCGCACGTCATTATTATCGCAATATTTTTTATTCGCATGAATAGTTACTATAGATAACTATAATTTGTTTGCTTCGTGTACGAACGCTCGTACCTGACAGTATTCGTTTGGCAATATAACACGGCAGACAGCGTGCATTATGGAGTATATTACCAGCCAGTATATTATCATCAAATTTCAAAAAATACTTACACGTTTTAACTGTGCAACACCAACGTTGAATATCATTGTTTGGTAATTTATGAAAACGAAATTTGAAACCATCAACTATTTTCAACGTTTTATTCCTTTCACTTTTCATAACGTTAATTTTTATTAGATTAAAAAAAAATGCTGTAAACTGTAGAGCAACCACAGATAGCACAACTAGATAGCCGACTCAACGAATAAAATTGAAGTCTAGAATCCATATGCGAACAGGGCAAAATATGATTGATTAATCCATGACATTTTATATTATTCCATGAAATATAATTTTTCTGTGATTGAAACCAAAGATATAATATAAAAATGTTGTTTTATATATTATCAGTTATCTTTTTATATGGATTCGGATTGAAACACAATTTTTCGATTATAATCTATAAACTATAAACTATAAAGTGCAATTCAAGTAATTCAACATCATGGTGGTTTCTTGTTCTGTGTCTGGTTGTGTCAAAAGGAGACTGAAAGGAAGCAAAGTTCATTTTTTTTCGTAAGTTCCTAGGACGCAATTTACGTATGTTTTAAAAATACTCGGGCCGCAATTCACATAGTATATGACCATGACCGTACTTATAATAGGGACGCAATTTACCGACTCCGAATTTCGCGATAGTGAATGCGCTCGTATTAAAACGTATGGACATAAAATTTCGCTGCCGCTACCGCTTCGGCTTGAGCGGACCTTTAAAATGTGAATATTTCACCGTGCGCGTTCGCGTGGTAACGCAAACGTAGGTTCGCTGAAAATGTCAAACCAATCGGTTCGGTAATTTTGACAGCACGTCGACCGGGTCAATCGTTCAGCGCACGTCCCCAGCCGATCGTACGTACGTACACAGACACGCGTATGCGAATAAAATAATATTGGTACCGCGCGTATTTTGTACGGCCGCGTATCGCGCGGTTATTACGTTTTCGCGTTCTGTCAATTATTGATCGTCGAAAACGCGCGTCACCTCATGGCTTATAAATGTATGAGATGTGATAGATGTGATACCCATTGCGCTTTGATCGCCACACGTAAAATGTTGCCTTAGGTCAGTTTTGCCACAAGACCGCGGTGACGTTTTCCTCGTGATCGGCCGTCGAACCGTCCACGCGAAAATCGTACGATAACAATAATTGAAGGGGTCCGTGCAAAAAGAGGCAGGTAGCTCCGTTTTTCTTAATCGTTCAGGAGACATAAAAAATAATTTAAAAAATATTGAGTTTAAGGTAAATCTTATGTTGTTATCAATTCAGATGTGTTAGACCCCGATAAAAATTGGGCCGTAGTAGGTACGTGATTTGATTTGATTTTTTGATTTGAGATGAGGGCTAATATTAACCCAAAATGTTTGGAGTTACCTGGTTTTTTGCCCGGAAATGTTTATTAAAATTTATAAATGTATATTATATATTTTTAATTAATTATATCCTTAAATTATCAACTCTAATTTATATCAAACTCAGTTTCATTTTCTTAAACATAATGAAATGTATAGTTTAAGACACAAATAGAATAATTTGCATCAGTACAATATTGGACAACGTGACGAAAATTCGTGGCAAAAAGCCAGATAGATCCGGAACTACCCTGTTCTTCCACAGAAAAAAGAACAAGACAACTCCAAATATACGTTATATTTCCCATACTGGTTGTTCTATTTGTCTCGTTCTTGTACAAATAAATGTTTTCCTTTATCAAATTCAATTAAAACCTGATTTTGAACAAAAGTGGAGCTGCCTGCTTTTTGCGCGGACCACTTCAATAATTAGTATATCTCTTTGCGGCACGGTGGAATGTATGTAATCCCACAAAAAAAAAAAAATTTGCTCATTCGGCAAGGTGGGACAAATAGTACACCACCGACATAGGTTAAAATTTCACTGGACTCAATTGGTATATACTCTAAAACAACCCCGGACTCAATTCGTCATAAAAGGTTATACTGGGACTCAGTTTGTACGCAACCATGTACCTATTACCCTAGTTATGGTTAAATAATCGATCGACTACTTTGAAACACAACACAACAATATAAACCGTGCACTTACGCGTTCTTTAATGTGTTACAATATAACGCTCCGACGTAAAATTCAATTTGATAATTTTGCGAATTACAAAAACGACACGGTGTTTACTAACTAATTTGTGTTGATGAAACAATTAAGCGTATTGTTTTCTTTTCTAATGAAGAACCTTTGTAACTGGAGTCGGTGAGTAAGTAAATAATTACATCAATTACATTCCAATTTATCAGTTGCTTATGAATTGTGATAAGGACTCTTAAAACACAATAAAAAAATTTTAAATAACACAATTATTTTTATATTCTGCGTGGGTACACTATAACTAAGTAATTAATTTACCATTTTCTTTCTCGACGAAGCGTGTTCATAAATATTTTTTTTAAATATCATAATTTAAAAATATAATCAAAAGACATTTCATTTTTTTAAATAATATAATCGCATAGCAGCGAGACACCATCATTAATTATTAATTTAAAACGTTTTGCATATTAAAAAAAAAAATTAATTAAACTATATTCTGTGGATTATTCTGCAGTGTTATTAAAAAGAAGGGTTTAAGACATCATTTTTATTTCATTGAATTCATTATGGTTTAAAATCGACTTTGTGTATTATAAATTATCCTCTCTGAAAATGATCGATTCGTAACTGATAATATTTTAGACTCGTTTATTTTTTTAAAAAAAAGAATTTAAAAATTAATTGTCTCCAAAATATCTGAAAATACAGTTATCTCAGGGTATTACATTTTATCGTATAATATTTCGTCTTGTCGTAAAACTTTTAATAAATACTTAATGACGCTGTACATAATCCACGATTTAAGCGCAATATAATCATTGTAATATTATTTCTAAAGATTTAATACCTCGTTTTGTTTCGTTAAGAATTTTTCCATATTCCATTTACTCCAAATTAATAGGTATACAATACAGACACAGATCAGGGTGGTAAGATATCAGGGAAGAAATTGGCAAAAAAAATAAATGTTTTATTTTGTTTTATTATTTATTATGATATCTTACAAGACGCGTACATTTTATTTAGACGTAATATAAAACGTTAATAAATATTAAAGCGTATTATCGAGTTATTGTCTTGTAAATCGTAAAAGAGTCAGACGACCGATTTCGTCGTATTATCGATTCGTACACAAGCGTTGAACTTTTTTATTATTTACGAATCGATCGTCGCTTGGTCGTATATTTGACGTGAATAAAATCAGTCACTACGTGACACTCTGCGCACTTGTCGGAAAAGTAAAAATACTATCACGGGGACAATCACTTTATAGGCCGGTTTATATCGATAGACGATCCTCAAATTGTTTTTTGTTCGTTTCGTTGTTGATGACCATCGACCTTCGATCATTATTATTTCAAAAAAACATACTGTAATTATTGATTTCGATCGATTCGAAGCGTTAAGCCACCCTTACTGAGATTTTGCGACCTTCGATAAAAACGGCAGGCGGATTTGCTGATTTTCGGTCGACGAGCCTGCAGCCGTTAGTCATATTTTTCGAACGAGTCACGTGCACAAACTCGAAATTTACCAGAAAAATTAAAAAAGCAACTATTTTTAAATAAGTAACCGATTAATACAGACAATATAGATAATAACCGATTTTATTTTATTATTTTTCTTAGAAACACACGACTCGACGACGCGTATAGAAGTTCGTCGCATACAACGTACTCGCACCCGTTCCCCAACACTTTGCAGCCGCGGGGTTTTCAGTTTTCCGTCGAAATCATAGGTTTGAATCCCGTAAAAAATGCACGAAAAGATTCGACAGTGGATCTCTCGAGCGATGGGTTATGCGTGGCAGCGCTCGCTCTCTGAGGTGGATCTATAAACTTTCTAGGGGTAGGAGGGGGCAAAGTCAGACATGTGATTAGGATAATATGTAAATTGTAACTCATAGGACACTATATCAGTATAGTGATTAAATACAAATTAGGTAAAAATGAACTTTTATTTCAAATTCATACTTGAATTAATATAGAAAGACAACTTGAAAAAATGAACGCGCATGAAAAGTTAAATATCATAATAATAAATAATAAATATAATATAACTGCATGGTATTGAGTCAAAATGAAAATTTCTGAATTTTCATATTGCGAAATGAAAAAAAGAAACATTTATTTTAATTATTTAAAGTTAAATAGTATCCTAATAATAAGTAATAAACATAATTTTCTCAGGAAGACCCGAGCGACGGTTGACGACGGCAATGACTCGGAATTGAAATTTGTTTTTCCGAGGTACACAATACACGTCATTAATCATCATGTAAAAAAAAATCCAGACGGGCCTCGGCTGGAGCTCTGGAAACGGCTGAATCACTATTTTTTGGTTTTATTTGTGCATTAACTACCTACTGTTATTTACGTCTTGAGATATTATAATTTATGATTTTCTCTCAAAAAAATGTATCTACGGCGTGTGTAGAAGATGAAAATAAAACATAGGTAGCATTAAAATTTCGTGTCGAAAAAATTTAATTATTAGTTTCCACGTGTAGTCAGACGAATTTTTCCTTCGGAAGTCGATGCTTAGGAAAACGAGGGAGGCACGAAAAGTTTAGTTCGCCCGGAGCCCGCCAAAGCTGAGTCCGAAACGTAATATTATTTATATATATTATATAGGAGTCGCTGTGCACGCGTTTAGAAGTTTGTCGCCGATAACGCGGCCGTTTCTTGATTACGTACGGATCGATCGCCGGCCAATTAACCCGCGGCTCTTCGTACTGTTACGTTTATAACGTTTTAGTTCCAATCAACCGTGTACATACATATATATATATATGTATGGTATATCGTATAAGTAATTTTCGTTTTTCTCCTCTCTCCCCTACTACAGACTTTTCTCTCTCTCTATGTCTCAGGCCACGTCTCTCTCGCACGCCGCTATACCCGCGCCGCGCCCGCTCACGACTCGTCCCTTGGCAAAACTCGTCCGCCGGCCGATAACATCAAAACTCTCGAGCGAACGTTAATGGCCCCGACGTGGTAATCCGCTTATATACGCAGCGTGCGTGCGTAGAACGATCGAGGCGCGCCCAATCAGTCCCGAGTCCCTCGACGGTTTTTTTTTAATTTTTTTTTTTTTTTTTTTTTTAATTGAACATTTCCTCGTCGTTAGGACTACCGCGTATCAGGCGCATATACAGACAGTGCGTACACGGATTATGTGTGCGAGTTTTATATCAACTCTGTCTGACGCATGAATCGATTTTCTTTTTCCCGTCACAGACGATGTCATAATATTGACTAGGACGTACATACGCCGCCGCCGCTTTCGTAGTCCGACAGGCATCGTGACTAGAGATGTAAAATTTACGTAATTTTTTTTTTTTTTTTTTTAGGTAATTTACTGAGGAAAATTTACGTAAATTTACCGTACATTCTGTAAATTTTGATAATTTTTGTATGTCACATTAGGGACACCCCAAGGAACTCCACGCTTCCTCTTTTTCATGAACTTATAATTATTGTAATGCTTATTATTATTATCTACTGGATAGCAGGGGGTTTGTGGTGTTAAAAATAAACATAATGGCTTTGTATTTACTACCTTGTTAGTGTACTATTCTATTATTGACTTTTGTTGGTATTTTGAATTATTTTATATGAATATAAATATTAAAAATGTACCTATAAAATAAATTTTAAATCGATCAAATTGGATTCATTAAATACCCTGACAAAACATAAAAAAAAAAAACAAACAAACAAACAAAATAAATTCTAGTTTTTTTTAGTTTTATTTGTCTTTTTCTCTAGTTATAAATAGAAAGTTTGACGTTTTAAGTTTTATAGTATCAACTATTCAATTCTACTGATATGTTATGAATATTCAAATCACTAAGACGTTTCATTTAAATTGTCACATGATAATTTTTTCGGTAAAATAATATTTACTAGTAAAACAAAATTGATAAATTTACGCGGTAAAAATTTACCGAGCTCACATCTCTTATCGTGACGCATAGTCCTGCGACGGCCAAGTCTGTCCGATACTGTTTCCGGATAACTTTTTTTTTATTTCATTTTCCGTGCGCACGGTTAATTTAAATTAATATGAAAATATTAAGAAAAATCGAATCACTGGATAAAATAAACGTGCGTACGACGGATCCACGTATTTAAGTATTTAACGACTGTACGTTTAAACGAAATGTACACAATCTGGTGTGTGACGTGACTATATATGCGCGTCTATAATGTAAATCGTCGAACAAAACGGTAAATACGAGTTCGTTAAGCCGGCACGATTAGATTTTAAGCTCGACTCCTCGTCTCCGGTGAACAATTAAGTTATTATTATTATTATTATTATTATTTTTTTTTTTTTTTTTTAATCGATTTATACACATATTTGAGTTTGAAGAAATGACTAAAAATCGTCTGTGATTACGAGTAAATCGTGGGCTAGAACCGTCGTAAGTAAATGGCTCTTGTATGTTACGTTGGCAATCCTACACGGTAAGGTTTTACGATTGTATTTTGGGTACTTTTATACATTTACATATATGTGTAAACGACAAAAATAACGTCGTAATGATTGCGAATATAAAAGGCCTTCCCAGTGCCCGCATTGGTGACGTGAAAACCACAATGAAAAAACTGGGGGGTGCTGATGCATATTCGCATTTTTAATTGCAATCAATGTCGATGACGTGACTGATGTCTGTGTCGATTTTGTTCATTCGCTGTAAACACAAAGCACTATATTAATAATATAATATTATAGGCCATTGCGCGCTAGTCAAACGTTATTTTTCGCACAATTTATTTCGTTTGCCTACAAGTAACTATTGTTCAAATTTCAATTCACAAACCCGAATTTCTCGAATCAAACCCAGACGGCCCCAGTACATCACGCGTCACCTGTTGCATGGTATTATAATCATAATTATCGAAAAAAAAAATACACAACACGATTAATAAATAAATAAATAATTTTATTCATTAATCGGTTGGCTATGAGAATATCAATCAACGTCAAAACGAAGTATCATTGTAGCAAATAATGTGTTCTTATAATTGTTTGGCACAATCAAAAAAAAAAAAAAAAATCAAAATTAGTGACGTTATCTCACACGACATTAGTCGGCCGTTTAGTGATAGCTGTGCTCAATTAAATAACTTTTTTTTATCCAAAATCAGTAAAAGAAAAAAAAAAACTAAAAAACTGTAAGCGAATGAAGGGCTTTGTAAAATGGCTTTTCAAAATAAATTTGTTGTAGTGTACTATTCTATATTATTGACTTTTGTTTGTATTTTAAATTATTTTATATGAATATAAATATTAAAAAAAATTTTTTTTTAATTAATTAATAATTAAAAAAATGTACCTATAAAATAAATTTTAAATCGATCAAATCAGATTAATTAGGTAGGTACTTTGACAAAAAAAAAAAAAAAAAACAAACAAAATAAATTCTAGTTTTTTTAGTTTTATTTGTCTTTTTCTCTGGTTATAAATATAAAGTTGACGTTTTAAATTTTATGGTATCAACTATTCCATTCTACTGATATGTTATGAATATTCAACTCACTAAGGCGTTTCATTTAAATTGTTACATGATAATTTTTTCGGTTAAAAAATATTTACTAGTAAAAAAAAATTGATAAATTTACGCGGTAAAAAAAAAACTAAAAAACTGTAAGCGAATGAAGGGCTTTGTAAAATGGTATTTCAAAATAAATTCGTTCTACGACATCTGCAGAGCCGCGACCGATTTGTATTATTATTCGTATTAATTTACAAATATTACGTTTCACATCATTATATTGCCGTCTACATAATGTCTAAAGTAGGGATTTGACATTTTATAGTCACGACGTATTTGTCTGGTTTACATGCCGTGCCGTAGTACTATTAATACGCGTTTCGTCTGGGGTTTCAAAGCGCGTGCAGAAGTGACGCACGTCACGGGGCTTTTGGTGCTTAGACGACGACTTTCGATTTATTTAATTCAGCCTATCCGAGCGGCGGCCTAAACACAATATAATATAATATATACACGCGTATGCGTAGACGTGCGTGTAGGTGTACCGCACGTCACCAGCGCAGGTTTTTTTATTTATTTTTTATACTCGGGATACAAACCGCCTCGGCCGAAGAGCTTATACCGTTTGCGAGATTTTCCCATCGCGTTATCACTGCACGCGGAAGGGCGGGAAAACTTCACACACTCGGCGGGGTAAAAAGATCACCGCACGTATTTTTGTTATACTGTTCTCGGTCGATATGTATACTTTTTCGTACGCAGAAAAGTCCGTTTTTCGTGCTCTTCTTTTCAAAACCACACCGACCGCATACTTCGGAAATTTGTATATGACATTATAATATAGCCCGTTTTTGGCCGATACAACACGGTCGTTTTCCTAAACTCATTGCTGATTTTTTATCACTATACTTTTACCGATTCCTTGTGAAACTAAGTTGAGTTAATTTTTTCACGTTTTTAAATAATAAATATAAAAACAACGATAATTTCATAAAAATAAAATTACCTGCAAATAGGGAAATTTATAAAAACTATTAGGTGCCTAATTTTGATTTTTTTTTTGTTTCAATAAACGGAGTACCACTTTTTTTTTTCGTGCATTTTCACCAATTCTAATACATAAGTGATAAATGTGAATACAACATGAGCGATAATGCGTTTTGGTACTAACAAATTGTCCAACAATAAAAATTTGAATAGCAAATTTTCCTACAAAACATTTTTTTTTCGTAATATATTATAAATAGGTATTTAGTGATTATCATTCGATAAAGCTTAAAAATCTCGGAGATCAAAAATTGTGGAAAATTTGTAATTTTTCATAAAAAATATAATAATTTTTGTGTTTTGAAAAAAAATTTTAATCCATCACATTATCCGAAGGGTCAAATCGCTCCGTACAATTCTCCGTGGGATGCCAGATGTACATCGTTCGAGTGGTCGTTTAATAAAATTATACCACGACTGCACCAAAACAGGACGACACGACCACGATTACTGATTCAGACCTCAGACCAAACAACCCCTCGTCCGGTCATTTAAATTCTGACTTCAAAATGTATGTTCACGTACACACACACACACACACACACACACACACACACACACACACACACATAGTTATACACGTTGCATTTCCGTTCATTCTTGTTTGCTCTTTAAATAGGGAGCTTCCGGATACATACCGGAGTAATAGGTATTGACTAAATGTTTACGCGACCTACAGGGTGTAACGTCGTAACGTTGTAAAATTATTCGGTTTAAATATTATACACGAGCAAGAGGTCATTTATACTTACGAAACGTTTCCTATTCATAAATGTAACTCGTACGCACACATCGAAGTGGTTTCATTGATATCACGATTAGACATTAGGTTCCGAAAATTATCAAAAAGTTATGCGAAAATCCAATACGTTTTACATAATTTGAAAAAGGCGTTGATAATAAAACACCACTATGAATATTATACTTGAATTCCAACACGTTTTCGTAATCAAAAATAATTTCGTGACACTTGATACCAAAATAATTCAATTTTCTGATACAATTTACCGTCATTCAGTGAGACTAAATGCATTGCTGATTCGTTCGCCGTGTTCAAAACTGTGCTTATGAAAGAAAATGCGTTTCATGATCTACCAAAAAACTCCAACACTTGGTCACGTGGCTTATCACATCAAACGATTTGTTGAATTGCTGAATATACTCTGTAATGATTTAAAAAAATGAAACACGATACATATATAGATTAAGGGAAGTAGTCGTTGTTCAAACTTAAAAACGATATGTAGTTTTTGAAGTGAAAAAACTCTTTTCGAGCACTGATCTCACCGTCTGTAAAAGTTCAAACACAATTTGGAATTTTATTTTTATTCGACACGTTACGTACCATAAGACATGACGAATCATTTACGACCGAAAGGGGTGACCGTAGATTTTTTCGTAACCGAAATAAAAGCCGTTTGATGACAAGCGCTGTGATGTCAATCAATTGGTAACCTGGTCACGTCTTAATGGACACGAAAATGTACACGATAAAATATAACGTCATATATATAAATACGACTTCCAGCGTACGCGAGACGAATTGAATCACGAGCTTAGCTCTAACGACGTACACATGGATTCATCGGCCACCATTCGCTACAGTAAAAACATAATATACAATATTCGTATACATCATCGTAAACCATATGTATTCAAACGTTCGTACCGAATCAACATAAAATAACGATTTTTTTTCTTCATTCCTAGCTATTTATTTGTATTTTGATATACGTATGTGTTCACTTTCGTTCCTCGTTCGATGTCGATTACTTATACACACGTAATCGGGGAAATTGGCAATTGGATGATTGATAGTCGAATGTAAAGTGTAGTGTGTGTGTGTGTGTGTGTGTGTGTGTGTGTGTGTGTGTGTGTGTGTGTGTGTGTGTGTGTGCGTGTGTGTGTGTGTGTGTGTGTGTGTGTGTTAGTAAGGTGCACGATAGTAATTCAACTTCTTATTGATACCTGTGCCGGCATATATTTTACGACCATGTGTACATTTTTTATTTTTTTACTATATTTCGTATAACAAAACACAAAAAATAATACAGGTGATATATCGCACCATCAGAACACTAGTGTAGCAACTCAAAAAAGTTAATTCTGAGGCTATTTTCAAATACTACATTAATGCATTAAAGCAACCTTTTCTTTTAATTTAATACAGTACCGTATTTGGTTATTTTTAATTTTTAATTAGTATTGAATTTACCTTAAAACACACTAGTGCATTGAAAAGAACATAGTTTTTTTTTCCATAAGAAAACATGTGTAACTCAAAATTGACATTTTTCGCGTAACTGCACTAATGTTCTGATGGTACGATATGTACGTGTGTCACTTCGAATCATCTGAAAAGGTTAAAGTTTTAAATTGTTTTCTGCGTCCATGTAGTACTACGAGTAGGTACTCGTAGTACTTATACGAGTGTATAGCTCGTCGTATACGGAGTGTTCTGGTTTTTTTCGAATCCCGACTTGTTTCCGAACTTTAAGAACGATCTCGGATCGAAGGACGGAACGGAAAACCTCTTTTGGTGAATGCAGCTGTCCTTAGATGATGTACGTGATGCAGCCATTTTATTTCATATCAATTTTTATGGAAAATATTAGAAAATTATTTTTTCCACGTCGATTTTTGTCTTTTAAAACTCATTTTTTTTCTCTCGATATGTCACTTGGTTTTTGAGATGATTTTCAGGCGCCAGTGTTACGTCAGCGTCAATAAATGTCAAAATTCGAATGAAATATCAAAATAGATGTTTAAAAAGACGATAAAACCCACGCTGCATTTAAAATGAATATTAAACAAGATGGCCACCATTTTACGGTGTGTAAGTGCCTATTTTTAAATACCCGAATACACTCTGAATAGATTTTCGATTACACTCATAAACTTAATAATATTGTCGTTTTGTTTTCAAAGTTTGCACAGAAAAACCTGAGTCACGCCTGCACATGCAGTTAAAATATATACGTAAGTGATATACGCACGTTATGGTTAGGGAAGTGACGTCACGTACATAAGTATACGAACGGACCGATACGCCAGTATGAGTATCGTTATGATTAGGGCCTGAATTTAAATTCTCTAAAAACCTTAGAAATATGCACTACAAAATACGCATTTATGTTATTGTTTCGTAAAAATATACCCTTAAAAATAAAAAATATGCAAAAAATAGAATTAGAAAAGTTCTTTTATTTTCTCTATTTTTTATATACATAGTTTTTTTTAACGTATTGTAATTTCAATCTGAAAAATCAATATCAAAAATATTTATTTGAAACAAATTATGTGGCTGTAGGATAAAAAAACCACTTTGTCATACTATATGGACTATACATATAATTATAAATACGATATTTTATATAACATAACCCAAATATTACAAATTACGCATTTAAAAACTATTCATATGAAATCAAAAACCGTAAAATACTGAAATACGCAATACATGTCGAAAAATGACAAAATATGCAAAAATATGCAAATTAAAAGTTTGTATTTCGGATCTATGAACTATGATTCTAACTCGTTGCTTACCTAGCTACTTTTTGAACTGTTTGGAAAATACATGCAAATGCATATAAATCCGGGCCCTAATTATGATATTTTCCGAGTGATTTATACACTTATGTGGGCCGATTTTCCATCAACACCGCAACATTATCATCATGCGCGGACTCGTCGTGCCGACGTCGTCGTCGTCGTCATCGTTTGTTTAATATGGTCAGCTCGTGTGCGAATGCAGCAAAAGCAATAAGACGATAATGTAATATAGAACGGTGTTAGATCGAGTGTGTGTACTATTACTGCAGCATTACTGCGGGCACTTTTACGTACGTACGAATATACCCTTTGCATTCTCCGGACGGACAGGAAAAAGAAAACAAATAAGCCTCGTGCGTCAGCACACCCACACGTGCATATATAGAGACGTCGAGTGCTTAAAATATCATACACGCGAACGGCGACCACCCCGTCGCGACGGCACAAATATTCAAAAGTTCTTGCACGTACAAAACAGACCTCCCGCGTACACGCACGCACACACCCATCCACACACACACACACACACACACACACACGTGTATATAATACGAACATACTTTGTACGCAAACGTATGTTTGTGTGTGTGTGTGTGCGCGTATGCCTAAGCACACAATGTGTATAAGGACGACGTTATGATGACGGTTGCACGGACGTGCGTTCGACGGGGTGTAAAAAAAAAAAATAAAACGAACCACACAGTAACAGAAGGATAAGAGAGAGAGAGAGAGACGGAGAGAAAAAAGAAAACCTCGTGACTATTAAATATGTTGCCGTCGTCATTCTCATAATCGTATTGTGGACGCTATGAGGACGCGAGCGTAGACATCATGTGCGTGTGACGTGTGTCTTTTTATAATTTATTTTCCGCTTCGCTTTTCCACGTGCCGAACGACGTGGCCGGCCTCATAAAAGAACTCGCACGCAACCCCTTTGGCCCGTGACTCTACGTGCACATGTAGATGTGATAATGGGGTACATGATGGCGGTACCGTATACTTCCGAGTGCCTATATACAGCAACAGTCCCATGTATGCACACTGGAGTTATTCGTTTCCGTTAAAAACTAGATCCTTATCGTTTTCGCCAAAATGGAAAAACCTTCGATTTTCGTTTCCGCTAGAAATCTGTGTCTGACAAATTATAGTCAGAGAACCATTTAGTAGAACTACCCAGAGGCCACCACGAGGGGGTGGTTTTCTTTGGCCCAAAAATCTATTTTTTTTTTCCTGAAACGTTTCGTTCATATTTATTTACTCGTAGTTTCTCCGTAGACATCCATCTTTATAACAATATTCGTCAGCTCGATAGTTTTAATAACTGCGTTGTTATCGTAATCATAATTTACAACAGTTATCACAAACTTGTTTTTTTTTTTTTTCATAATTCTATCCGGGAAATTATTTATTTAAATCACTGTTTTGAAAGCTGGCGAACGCGATAATTGGCGGAAAGAAATGCCGACGTAAACGATGTTTGCCCGCGTACACCGCCGTGGCAGGTCCGTTTGCGAGTGGTATCGGTTGTACAAATTATGATATCAGCAAAGAGTTGATTCCAAAGCGTTCATTATCGAATGCTCGTGCATGAATTCTGCGCAGGATGCCGAAAATCAGCGTGAAACAAGTTTTTGTATTTTCATTAATGAGTGTTTTGTAACACGTCAGACCTCGAGTAGAAAACGAACTAAACTCGTACGTAAAATTATGTACTTAAGCGTGCCTATCTCAGTAAGTGTACGTTTGTTAATATCAATAATAATAATTGTTGAAATAAGTATCGTAACAGACGAGCCGTGCACCGTGTTAGATTTCGAAATCAGTACAATACCAGCTACAGCATTTAATGGCATGGCATCCGACATTTTGATGTAACACATAAAGACTGACGAGAAACAGTCAAATTTACAGTTCATTCAAGAATTCTAAGAATTCATTGATTTTCGCGCACACCGCTCACCGGCAGCATACATCGTATGCTTTATGTACTTGTATCGAAAACATTACAGCCGTCCGGACGAGATACGTGGAAAGCCGAAAGGAAATGTCACCAGGAACAAATAATTGTCGAGTTATTCAGATATGAGTTATAAAGATTAGATATGTAATGAATATAATTACGAACATTCTTTTAATCGCTCAGTATTATTTAATTAATTATATTTAGTATTCTTTAAATACTTAAAATAATAATAATTGTCAAACGAAAAATATTTTTATTATTTTTTTTTTTTGTATTTGAAAATAAACAATCTATGCTGGTGGAGCACAGTAAGTAAATAATATGACTATACATTTACAAGTGAGACATAATTATAATATGAGGATGGAGGCCATCCATTGATAGAACCCAACGTGAATTATTTTATTTTTAGTTTATTTGAGTAAGTCTGTACACCGTTTTCGTTTCAACCTACGTATACGGTTTCCGGGAAGAGTTTTGCATGAAAGTGATGAGATTTTGGGTTTGGACGTGCAGATAATTTAGAGTGGAATCTAGAGTAGAGTTTAGAAGCTAACTGGCCGACTGTTTCAATGTTTAGATCGTTATTCAGTGTATCGTTAGATGCGTACCAGGGTGCAGAGGTAACGAGCCTAAGTGTTATTGATTGGAAAGCCTATATGGTGCGAACTTGCGAGGGTTTTGCACAACCCCAAATTTGGATGGTATAAGCCCATATGGGTCTTAAGAGTGATTTATATATAATATTTCTTGTGTGTAAGGATAATTTGGATTTGAGTATTGGTCATGGGAGGTGTAGGCGGCTGTTTAATTTTTTTCTGATTTTTTTCTGAACTCTTCAATTTTTTAAATGAACAATAACCATACGTTATACCCAGGGCCGAATTTAGGGTTGTGGGGGCCCTAGGGCCCATATTATTAAGTACAACTCATGACTGAAGATTTTTTTTATGTGACTTAAAACATGTTACCCGGCGCATACGGATTATTGAAATGCATGTTTGGCCATTTGGTAAATAATTAGTGAAATTGTTTTCGAAAAAAAAAAAATGTATTTTAAAAACTTTCAACGAATTCTACTGCTTAATAGTGAATGCACTTATTTGTGGGGGGCCCCAAACAAATTTAATTTTGTGGGGGCCCCGGGGCCCTGGCCCCGTGGGCCCCGCCCTGAATCCGGCCCTGGTTATACCGTTTCAACGGAGTAATTCGGTAAAATGTTAATATTATAGTTTCTACACGTTTGAAGTTAGGAACGTTTAGAAAAAACGTCCGTATGAGGTCTAGACGACACGGAATAAATAACGACATCCTCACGACGTGCACGGCCGTAGGCACTGCTCGTCGTGGCCTTAATCTTTTGCAGCCACCCCGCGTGTAACGCAGCCTCCCCGCGGTCCATACACGCCTTGGCTAGCGAACCGACGCGAGAAACCGCGACACGTCCCCGGCACGTTTCCGGGCGACGACGGCGGCGTTTGCGTGAAACACAAAGGTTCGCATGTCATAACAATGCGCCAAGGACTCGCATTGTGATTTCGCGCGGGTCGTCCGCGAGGGGAAGCGAAAAAGAAAAACGAAGGGTGCGAAACTTAAAACGAGAAATTTCGCGTTCAATCGCAGCACAGGGCGCCGCCGCGTCATGTTCTACGATGCGGTCGGAAGTAATTATCTGGGGAAATTATCGTAAAGATTTCCACGTTATTATACGGAACCACTCGTGAAACGAGTCAAAACCGTATTGTAATCGAATTTGAAAAAAATTCAAAAAATATTTAATTCATTACACATAAGTGTAGACGATGATGTCAAGGAAACTTTATAACTATTATAAGAAAAAAAAAAGCGAGTCAAAACTCCGACGAGTGACTCCGATAAAGACTATCGGGGGTGAGAAAGACGACGACGAATTGATCATTCTTTGCAACGATTCGTGTGTGTGTGTGTGTGTGTGTGTGTGTGTGTGTGTGTGTGTGTGTGTGTGTGTGTGCGTGTGTATATCTCGCTGCAGCCTCGCGTTCCGTACGAGAATTCTTGTGATTTTTACATCCCTCTCCACACGGCTCCACTTCTCATCGGGAAACGTGTTATTTTATGTGTGCGCGAAAATCGCACGTGTTTGCCAGAGTGATTTGGCGAGAAAAGAATAAATAACGAGCACCGTGTGTGCATACACACATACGTCGCCGGATTTTCGTCGTACTCGTTGAACATTACCGCGCCTGCACCACACACCGTTTTGAGTGGTCGGCGCGAGTTTATCCCCTTTTCCCGTGCCTAGAGTAAACAACGAATAAAAGCAAAACGTTCTTCTTCTACATCTGGTGTACTCTTGCTCGGCATACGACTGCGGACACCCGACCGCTTAATATATACACGTCATACTGCACGTACATGTGTGTATGTGAGTGAGTGTGTATTGTGTATTTGTGCGACGCCGCCTCGTATTATTATTATTTCATGTGTATTTGTAAAAAGCAGTTTCCTGTCGGGATTCCGCAGGACCACACACAAATCGACGGGGAAAAAAACCACTCGTCGCAGAGTTTTTTTTTTTTAATTATTCTCGATGAAATTTGTTTTCATTGTGTGTGTGTGTGTGTGTGTGTGTGTGTTTGAGTTGTGCTTTACATGTCAAACTCTACTATGGTGTATCTACACACACACACACACACACACACACACACACACACACACACACACACACACACACACACACACACACACACACACACACACACACACACACACACACACACACACACACACACGCACGCACGCACACATACACGCACGCACCATATGCAAGCACGCATCAATACGATTTTTTTCACGTCACACTCCGACCGCACGCGAATCAATGCAAATAACGAATGCGTGCGTCAGATAAGGGATAAAACATAAATTTTGTACGTTTCGATTGAAACGAGAACAAACAAAACAGACGAAAAATAGGGGGAAAAGTCCCGACGCGGATAAAACCACTCGGGTTTCGTAAAATAGAAAAAAAACATATTAATCGACGAACGAACCGAACAATATAATATATCGCGTAAGATTTGCAGTGCTGTAGTCACGTCGATGTACGTTTTTCCACGAAATTAAAACCTATAAATATAAAAATGTGTGTTGTATTTCGCAATAAATATCGAGTGCGATTTATTACAGTGCGCGCGCGGTACGTGTGATATTTTCGCACGACGCGTGTAGCTGCAGTTGGTTTCGCATGTTCATAAGTACACAGTAGTAACAACCATAAAAAACCGAAAATCTGGTTTATAAAAATTAGTTTCGTGGTTTGAAATTATTATAAAAATAAAAATATATCGTTAATATATATCGTAAATAGGTACGATGTATTGTGGTATTTTGAAAATTCGTCAAATAGTATTTTGAAGAACGGTGTTCCAGCAACGGAAACCCTCTCTAATTTTTCCCCCTCTTCCTGTTTTTCGAATAGGTAACACGAATTATATGCATGAGCTCAGTGATTCACTTGTATGATTGTATCGGAATCGTCGGCCAGGCCACGGTGAACATTTTATGACGAGAAAAAGTAAATAATTATATAGGTATTACAAAAATCGGACTTGGTTGATAACTCTTCAGAACGTCATTAATTGTTTGAAAGTTTTCGAAATTAATTTGACTCTAAAGGACTGATAAGCATTTTTTAAACGAAGGACTTTTTTTACAACACTTCAACAATGGGTTCATTACGAATTAAGTCTTCCAAGGTTGGGGGAATTGTTTCTACATCCCCCTCACCGTGAAAAAAACGATACGAGTCTTTCGAGGACGTCAAATAAATTTTGAAAACTATCAAACGGATGCAAAGAAACAACGGACAAATTATGTACGAAGTGAGGACCACGAAATTCATCCAAAATAAGGATGAGGGGGAGGGCATCGAATCGTACGCGTATCCAACGTCGTATCCTGCCGACGATTTCGGAACGATCTGGTGACCAGTGTTGTGCCATAGATAATTTTATCTAGATAAATTTATCTCGGTGCTTCATCTAGGTAAAAACTTTATGTAATTATCTTATCTAGGTAAAAACAAAAATGTCCATCTAATTTTCATCTAGATGAAAATAATAGTTATCTATAAACATTTATCTAGATTAGGTTGACCATAAAAATAAAATAAAAATACGGGACACTAAAGTTACTAAAAAAAAAAAAAAAAGGAAATTCTAATTTTAATTGTGAAATAAAAACGCTCCGTCTTTTGGGCATTTTAAAAACAAATTAGGTACACTGAATTTTAAATAAACTTAATTTACCACATGTCACTACGACTACACTGTGAATGTCATTGTGAACACGACACTCACGTATAAATATAAATAACAAATTATATTTATAATAATTTTACATAGATATTATAAAATAAAAATAGACATATTTGACAACAAACTGATTGTGGTGGATGGAATTGTACTTATTTAGTAGACGACGTCACACATCAATAAAATAATATTAATAACATTTTGTACGTTATCGTTATACCATTTGTATTTATAATCGTTGGTTTAACGTTGTCGATAATGATGTGATATTATTAGTTCTCTATTTTCTACCTGCAGCAATTATAATAATTTATTGTCAAGACAAGAATCTAAAAATAATGCTGATAAGTAGTGGCGTACCGAGGATTTTAGATCTGTAGGTCTGCCTCATTTATCAGAGGCCACTGTATAGAAGCTTCAACCAACTATGTATTACAAAGTCGCTTGCTGCGCCCACAATTTACTTCATTTATATCACATTTGATACAAAAATTCAATATAACTTATGTTTTCATAGAAATATTTTTGGGCCTTAGTATAGTTTATAAATAATTATTATTTAACAGATATTATTTTTTATTAATTATTTTAGTATTACACATATTTAAAAAAAAAATGTTCTGTAGTTTGTCATTTTGAGGGGCCGCATTTAACCGAGAAAAAAACTGTGGGTCAGCTGACCTCCTAAACACCCCCTGAGTCCGCCCCTGCTGATAAGTATAGATTTCAAATAATAAATATTATGTTCTAATAAATATTGTGATACAAAAATATCGTAGAATTTATAAATTAACAATGAAGAGAAAAACGGGATTAATATGGGACCTACTTGAAAATACGGGACAAAATGTGTCCCGTATAACTTTTATCGGGACAACGGGACACAAAGTGAAAATACGGGACAATCCCGTATAATACGGGACGTATGGTCACCCTAATCTAGATGAATATTGTATAAAGAGCGTAGTATACACTCAATGTAATCGGTTCACGATAATAATTATAGCAATAAAATAAAATATAAATTCGGATATGAAATACCCACCTATATTTATGAGACATAGTCTATAAATATAAACATGACCATAAGTCATAACTAACAACATGACCTGATACTAGGTGAAGTACTTGGTTATTATATTTTAATATTTACCGAATATTAAGTTACTTTATTCTAAGTATTAGAAAAAAAAATACTTCGGAAAAGTTTGTATTTATATAAACTTTAAGGAAAAATAAATATGTGTAGTATTAGTTGGGTAAATGTACATCATTTGTATTATTTTATATATTTTATACCTTAAGGTGCTATTACAATTTAATTAAAATAACCTATTTAAACTAGAGACTCCAGAGTATTTTTAAAGAAAAAACATAGGTTTTTGTTTTAAATTAAAATTTGTATTATTTTATGTTTGATATAAACATTTTATCTCATTTTTGTTTAGGTAATTTTATCTAGATAAATTAAATTTTCGTACTATCTATCTTTATTTAGATAATTTTAATTTCATATAATATATTCTTATCTTTATCTAGATATTTTTTTTTATCTGAGCAAAACACTGCTGGTGACTTGTCATAATAATATTGTCTTTGCACTCGGCCGGGTCCCGCGGTTCTCGGGCGTCAATCGGTTAATAGATTTCACACGCGCGCGCGTACCCTCTCGACGTTGGTATTGCACTCGTATCGGCTGCTCGGAATACCAGACACGAAAACGTAGTGCGTGTTTGCGTGCGGAAAAGTTTTCACCTGTTCGACGGCCAGGGGGGACCTGCATTTGATTTACGTATTTATACGAAAACCCGTGCATAATATTTTACCGTCGTTCGCCGTGGGGCTGCGTGATGGCAAAATTAAGGCGCATTCACGACTCGCGACGGACGCGTTCGCGTATACGAATGTTATAACTTATAACTTTTGCCGAGTGATAACAACACACGCCGAACGGAACGTCTCACGTATCGCACGTATGATACATTATATTATCATTTCGGATCTAATTACGCACGTTTTCGCTCGCTTTCCAAGCATATCGCGAGTCCTGGATCGGCGGAACAGCCCCGTACACGCATAATTAATAATTATCCATATTATTATACAGTATATGCGTGAACCTACTTAAAACAGGTACACGTAGTACCGCGTAAACGTATGCGGTTCGATATTTCCCGTGGAAAATACAGTGCGATCAAAAAGTCGCGCACATCAAAATTAATGTGATTGTTAATAGTATTTTTATTGAATTACTTTTACTTTTATTTATAAACACAAATACAAAAATATTCAAAATTAATTTATACATATGCATTTAACGTGTTGTATAACATATACTCAAAATGGCTGCCTTGTTCATTAATGCATGCACGAACGCCTTTTACCACGTTTGTGGCCACTTAGTGCAATACGCTTACATTGAATTGTTAGGTACTGCTACATTCGGATATTTCACTCGAAAATCGAAATTTATCAATAACACAAGCATAAGAACGGCTAGCAAAATAATTTTCAACAATAAACACACGGTGCTCCTGGGAAAACGACATGTTCACAGAGCAATAATCAACATTCAACGCACTATTAAAAGCGTCGTGTCATCAATACATATTATAACAATGACGTCTAGATTAAATGTCGGGAATACCCGTAGTGTTATTTTGAAATAACCGATAAAAATAATTTATCACAACTACTATTTAGAAACACTTCTATTTTGGTGTGCGCGACTTTTCGATCGCACTGTACCATCGGCATTTTAAATCGTACTGTACATAAATATACTCGTATAATATGATAAACATTCAAAATATTACGTTATTCTTTCTTCGTTCAAAGGTTCGTGACGATTGATTCAAGTCCAATAATATTATGTACACATTTAAAGTTGAACATTGAAGTGAAAACCGTTGAATTCGTAAAAGTCCTAGAATTATTTACTAAGAGGCATATGAAAAAGAATCTTGAGTCACGATTTTGGAAATTTGTTCAGTAGCGTTTAGAAAATATATGAACATAGACTATGGTCATATTGAATTTACAAGACTTTTTGTCGAGTATTAACAATTTTACTAAAAATACATTAGTGTTTTCAAAGTCCTATTTTTAACCCAAAATGTGACACATTTTTTTAAAACGTTCACTAAGTATGAATCACTACACTATATTAATATATCATGAAGTATTCAAGTTTTTTGTAACATTACTTTCGGAATTATGACTAAATAACTGAAATCGATTTAGTAAAAGTGTCTTTTATAGTTTTACGGCAAATTTTACCGTTTTTACTCGGTTTTTCGAAAGTTTTTCCTCACACCTGAAAAAAAAAACGTTTGAAATTAGGTAAAAATAAACCATCAAAGTTCCATTTACATAAGATTTCTTATAATGTATACTATTGGACAAAGTTAAATATACCAAAAAATGTCTCCAGAAAAAAAAGTTTGAAAAAAACGTTATTGTAGAACCAATGAATATTTAGCGTCATACAGAGTTTAAAAAATAGAAACTGCAAAAATTGTGTTCTGAAATCAACGGGATGAAAATCACATTTTTATAAAATCTTGAACACACACACACACACACACACACACACACACACACACACACACACACACACACACACACACACACACACATGCACATAATTACAAATTGTAATATGTTACCCGCACTACGGAGAAAACATTTTTCTTCAAATACTTGTCGATGGCACCACGTACTGGTGTACGCATATAAAATATTATTCATGATAATAATACTGTACACATTCGTTATTATCGGCTTAAAAATATTATTTGTAAAAAACACTGTAACCAAAAACAGTATTCAATATTGACGGAATCAAACAATGTGTCAGCGCAAATGAAAAACAATGTACAAACAACTTTTCAATTTATGTTTTTATTTTAGAAATGTTTTGACATAATATATCAATGAATATTAAAACATCGGTGTTTGTGTGTCTAACATGCTTAATTTATGATGTGGAGTGTGTTTGTTTGCCCCGAGTAAATATTGAATAAAATAATACATATATTATGCTCGCCTAATGCACGGGTGTCTGTAAGAAATTAAAAAAATGAATTGATCCACTTGAAACGTACTCGAGAGAGACGGAATCGTTATTTGCATAAAAACGCTCAGAGCCGCAGCATGTTTTACGTGAGTTATTTTGAAACAGTTTTAAAATTTAAATCGCGAGGAATATCTAGGATGGTTTATGATTTACACCGACTGTGAGTCGGTTTTTCATTTAAGAATACGTATTATATGAATGCGTAAAATTGAAAACTAAAGAATGCGGGAGATCGGGTATCGGTCTTTAGAAATATAGTATTATAATCCGACGGGACAATAAATAAATAAACAAAACTCGACCGGATAGAAAACAAATCTTGAGTTTTACATATTATATTTAATGAAAAAAAAAATCTGTGTATACGACATGCCGTACACATGACGGCAATAACAAAAAATAATGATCGAAACGGGAAATGGTAATATAAACTGTGTAGACGCGATTGAAATAATGTATTGATTCAAAGTAAACAAAAAAAAAACAAAAAATCCCTTTCAACTTTCAATATTTCTCAAAAAAAAAAAAAAAAACGTCGTCTATTTTTCAATCATTAAACCTTGATTCGTTATCGACTATGTAGTCAATTTATACTACTTATCGATAATATGGTTATGCGAGTAGGTGTATGATATTTTTATTGTGTATTGTAGATGTGTGAACCGTACGGTATGGGCGTAAACGGATCCAGCTCGATAAATCGCATGAACAAAGAGTGATCTGAAAAAAATGTACGCGGACACGCAGAACTGTGTTGTTAACGATTGATACTCCATTAAAAATTGAGTTCGCGACAGTTTTTTTTTTTTTTTTATTATTATTTTACCCGTTAAACGATATTATATGACATTAAGCTCGAACAATCAACTTTTTGCTTTTGAAATGGGAAGTGAGTTATAAAAGAAACGACGGCTGCAACGGTTAGCCGACATAAATTATTTTCGATTAATTTCAATAATATTCGCTTGTCTAGTCAGATTTTACAATTATTCTTTCAACACGTGATTTCTACGAGAAAAAATGCAGTGCCTCAATGATTGATCTCCTCCGAAGCCGAAGACTGTGCAAGAGGAGAGCAACTGAAGGTATCAAATACGATAGACTATAATTTGTTGACGACAAAGGTTAATTTGTTATATTATGGAGCTGAATCAATCGTATTTTCGAGATCGACTAGCTGAAAAAAAGAGAATTTCGGAAAAACAAAACGACAGAGTTGAGAGTACCATTCAAATAAACGATGATTATATACAGTAAAACGAAATGTTATTTTATGCAAATAACGTTTTCCGACGTAGTGGAGGTGATGGAGGTGGCGGTTTGAGATGGGAATTTTACCATAAAAAAATTTCGGTAAATTTTACGTAAATTTACGCATATTTACGTAAATTTTTTAATAGAGTAAAATTTGTTTTATAAACTTATTATGAACTCAATAACGTGTTTATAATACAACTTACTTTTACTACCACACTTGTCCACACTTAACCTCAAGTATTATATTTAAATATGTATCAGTATGAATAGTATGATCAATAAATTATGCAAATTTGAAATAAATTGAATTAAGGAGAAATTACAAAAATTAACTTATTATAAATATAGGTATGTATGCTTCTCTTAATTGGTTATTTCTTTATAGATACTGAGACACCCAAGTTAAATTAAATGTAAATTAAATTATTGTATATATAAACCTATTTAAAGTGTGACTCATAAAATTCGTCATCGCTTAAAATATTATGTTCATCTGACAAGTTATCAGATTAAACTAGATCTTCTGTACCATACTTTTCATCTTCTGTATCTTCACTATCATCTTTATTTACAATATCATCAACATCTCCTACATATTTATCTGCTGCTGATTTACTTACTGACTGAGCATAGTTATTTGATACTAAATTGGTGGAACTGGTAGAACTGATAACCTCATAGAAATGTCACTGATGTTAATGTGCACATGAAAATATTTGAAACAAGTGGTCACTCGGTTTTCAGATCGGTAAAAAATATGTACCGGGTAAAAAAAAAATATCGGTAAGATTTACGTAAATTTACCTTACGGGTAAAATTTACCAAGCTCTCATCTCTAGTGGCGGTCGACGGTGATGACCACGGACGGTGATGACCGGCGGTCGAAAGCGCGAGGCTTGAAAATACACCACGCTGAAATAGTATCGATCGGACTCGGGTCGGTACGGTCACTGGCCGGTCACGATCACTGCTACCGACAACGCACGTGCTCAACGATTTACAATATGAAACACGTCGTATGATCGACGCGGCGGTCTTTATCCGCGTACGGACCCGGAAGACGCGGAACGGCGCGGAAAAAGGACAAGAGAACGCGTTTAACCATGACTTGGAGTACGCGAAAAATTCACCGAAAACGCGTGAGATTTCGAGGAGAACGCGACGTTTGCGCGCCGTTATTACATAAGGGTTCGGTTTAAAAACGAAACCGGCGGCGACCGCTGCTGCTGCTGCTGCTGCTGCTGCTGCTGCGAATATTATATTTACTTTTTAGAAATGTCCCTTGGCGACGACGACGTCGAGTTCCGGGTACGGATCACTTTAAATTCTATTTATTTATTCTCGTACTTCAAATCGAGATTTCCCCACAGAATAGTTTCTTTTAAATTTTTATTTCTTTTTTTTGTCCACATCTCTACGACCCGTGATCCGGTCGCCCAAACGGAATAATATTATCACACGGAACGACTCGTTTGACCGCGATCGCCAAACCACACAAGTGACTACGTGACGTCATTGTATCGTCAAATAATTCCGTTCGCCGTGATGATAACGTCATTTTTGTTTAGCCCAAGACGACCGCTCGCGATTTTCTCACCAACTCGGCTCCATAACCCTTGTATGGTGTATCTACTCGTCACACACGTTGTACTTTGTATATATTTATTTTATTTATTTATATATTTCATACGGACACAAGGTCCAATTACAATAAAATCGTTTATCTTATTATTCTTATCAAAGAGCTAAATTTACATTAATTTTAAATTCACAAAAACTATCGACAAACGGATCAATATTGTACATAATGTCATAATATTAGCTAAACTCATTAAGCGGTTAATTGGTTCATTTGATACTAGTTGAGTATTTTCTAAAAATAAATTGAAATTACTTAAATTAATTTTGAGTACCTTAAAACTAATCATGAATAATATAATTCAGGACATTCTATTAAACTATTAAGTAATTTAATACAAAAAAAATAAATCTAGTTTTTTCCCTCTTTTTTCTAAAGTGTTTAAATTTAAGATACTGAGTGGCTCATACGATGTATATGTGTGCTTCTCTATATTATATATACATTATATTTAATAGAACTGTATATAATAACTGAATAGCAGGTGCGAGTATATGAACAGGGACGCGAGAACGGGGTTTTGAAAACACTTTTTTATTTATTTATCATTATTATTGTTTTCTTTTTTAGAAAGGGGCGTACAAACAAGTGGTGTACTAGTACACAGTATATACATAATGTAAAAGCATATAAGTAGGTACTAACACGGATGAAATATCAAAAGTAATGTTAAAAATGTGTATGTGTGTGTGTGTGTATTTCATTACACTCGTGAATCGGCTGGGTGAGGAGAATTCGTGTTTACCTATTGCGGTGGTTGGCGCCTGACGTGTGGCACCAAAGCGATTGAGGTCCTCGAAACAGACCACCCCGATATATTTTAATCATACGTTACGTGGGGCAATGAGTAAAAGCGTGAAAACGAAAAAACTCGAGTTTCGTAAATATTTGATAAGCATCGCCGGTGTTCCATACGCTATACGGGTACATCAAAGTACGTATTTGTCGACTATTATACACGTTCGCGCGTATATATCACGTCATTATATCACTGCACGTTCTACCGAGCGGCTGATGACGGGCGATTCTCCACTTATATATGATATTTTTTCGTTACGTTCGTTCTTTTCTCTCTCGAATTCGCCCCCTGATCAATTTTTAAAAAAAACCGCAGCTAATACTCCAGACGTCATCAGACAGATTACACGTCTTTACGACGGATCGTTAATGCATCTTACGACTTACTTGTCAAGTTCTGACGTCACATCAGTCCACCTAGGATAAGTTCTTAAATTTAAAGGTGGAATTTCATCGCGCAAACGCATACGAATGACGCGCAAACGAACAGTAGAGCCACAATCAATTCTGATATCTAGTTTCGGGCGGATTGGGGTGACGTATCGCGCACCCCCTTTATTTTCATTTTAGCTCGATTTAGAACGTCATACGAATGGTGAAAACGGACGTACCAATCACAAATACAAACAAAAACGTTATACCAAATATCAATAAGGAGTAGGGTTCCGGTGAAGGGGGTCAATTATCGTAGGTACGACGACGATGCGGCGAAGTGTTTGATCAAAACGCAGACCGGGGACGACATCAATTATTTATATGTTTTTCATAATTGTTGAAATCGCCGCGTCTCTTTGACACCACCTCGGGTCGGGCTCGTTCGCAGTAATATGACGTAAGGTTAGGTTAGTGGTAGGTCGGATTTATAAAGCGTTGTCGAGGCGGCGTCGAGATACCACTCGCGTATATTATACAGTCAACTCGCGATATAACGAAATTCGATATAACGAAAATATTGATATAACGAATAAAACTACCGGTCCCTTGAAAATATCGCAGTATAGCGAACAAATGTAATGTATTTTGGTCCCCTCGATGTAGCGAAGCGTTTTTGATCAAAACTCTCGCGATGTAACGAATTTTTATAAATTTGGAGCTTTCTATTACGAATTTTTAATTTTAATTAAGATAAGATACATGTCTCTAGTGTATAACTCTATGAAAAATATATAAAAATAAGTATGTTGCTATTACCACATAATAGATTACGAAGTTTTTCTGATGATAATCATGTGATAGTACACTCAAGTACAGTATCGCAATTAAGATAAGACTTATGTCGATTAGTGGCTCTACGCAAAATGTACGTAACATACTATGTAACAATGTAACATATCGGTACCGTTTTAGTTATGTTCATTGTGTTAAAGAAATTTTATTACATACATTTATATTGAAATTAAACAATAAATATGTATATACTTATATGACTCATATATTTTATACATATGTATACGAATAATAAAATTTTTATTTTTTATTTTTATTCTCGTTATAACGAATTCAATTGGTATATTCTCTTGATATAACGAATTTCGATGTAACGAACTTTCGATATAACGAATTTTTTTCTCGGTCCCTTGAAATTCGTTATATCGCGAGTTGACTGTATTTATTATTGCATAGATATGAAATACGGCGAGACGCGTGTTTTATCAAAACGGTATTTTGAATACAGTTCACGCGTATGTCCGCGTGCAAAAACAATTTACACATGCTGACTAAAAACATAAGCGACACGACGACGTAATAAAATTACCACCATAGATATATATTATGTATATATTATGTAGTATACGTATTACACTTACGTATAAAATATATACTTAACACGCTGAACGTTGCATTTTTTTTTCGTTATTTAAATTTATTACGCCATTAGACGTATTCACTACACGTTGTACGCATAATACTGCTACGCCGGTATGGCAGTGTATAACGTAAATAAGCGCGATATATCTTCTATCCGTAATAATAATAATAATACTAATAATTTTGCCGACGCGTTCTGGTAAAAACAAATTCTTTGACTTCAAAATTACGGTTTCTATAATAAAAATGATTGCTATTTTCATACGTGAGTGCTACTATTTTTACATCATCACGCGCGCGTATGTAATATACATCCCCATCTGCAGTGGTGATTTATTTATACGGTTCATCATGCGATTTACACTTTACGTTTACGCGTCGTGTACACACACACACACACACACACACACACACACACACACACACACACACACACACACACACACACACACACACACACACACACACACATACATACATACATACATACATACACAAATTCACACATTCGCGGGGAATCGGCAAAAACCGCGACTCAATTCCGCATTACATCGTTGTTATCGTTTTCGTGCAGCAGTTTAAAATAATAAAATCGTAATTTAGAAACAATTTCGGGACACAGGCACGTTGAACTATTATACGAATATTTCGTAGCATGATATTTTATGACGGCTACAAAACAGGGTCACGTACATTGACACACACACACACATACACACATACACTCACACACTTTCGTCGACGCTGCTATATAAAAATACGCATGAAAATTGGGATTATGTTGGTTTTAATCGTCTGGCCACTCAAAGTATGACATTTTCTTACGATGGTAATAAAAACAAAATTATGATGTAGGATCTCGAGCACGGTATATATATATATATAGGTACACGCTACATTCAGAGCATATTCGTCACGTATAATTAATCCGGGCACATTATTACGTTGCAGTGACTCACGCGTTAATATTCTTATGCTTCATATAATATAATATGTATACAGACGTTCATTTTGTATACACACACACACATACACACTCAATCACACGCATATTAAACCGTGTGTACAGTAAGTAAACATTCACGAAAGATTTTTTTAACATTTTAAACTTTATCGCCGTAAATTATCTGAGCGGAAAAGTTTTTTTCGCTATATCGCGCACATAATGAATATAAACTGTAATTATACGAACTTTACACTATATAGGAATTTAAGTTTCACTTCAGATAATTATTCATATAACTCCTAATAAATAGTATAAGGAGGTGAAAAGTAATAATCAGGGTTTGATTAAATTTCTCCACGGTAAACATACACGTTCGTTATAAGATTTTGTTTCCGTATATATTATTATATTATATTTTATCTTACGTTTGTGTTTTCAATTATAATTTATTAATAAATTATCATTTTAAAACGCGTTACCATAAACATTATTCAGATAATTCGTTCGTCATTATATTCGTTTTGGTACGTTTTCGAAACAATATACAAAGTACGCACCGTGTACGTATACATTATGCAGCAGAGTGGAAATCTATTCTCGACACATCTCTCGCCGGAGACCGAAAACAACACGTCTGTATTATATTATGGAAAAACGCGTTCAAAACAAAATCACACACACACATACACACACACACACACACACACACACACACACACACACACACACACACACACACACACACACCCACGTTATTCCACACACCGTACGTACGACATGTATATTATGAAATAGGTATACTTCCTACTTTGCATTGCACGCGGGCACATTATACACGTTTCCATATTTCAATATCTAATCGAACATTAGCAATGTATACACACTCGCCTATGCAGTACGTGTATGTAACATACATACATACATACATACATACATATATATATTTGGTGTGCGCTAGGTGCACGTTTTATGAACACGCACGGATTATACCCGGGCGTAACTGCGCCTAGAATGTCGCGATATCATTTATATTTTGTTTAACAAAAAAGACATTCTTTTATACAAATGATTCACAACTTCTTGTTCTATCTGTATTCAAAGTTTTCTATAAGATTGGAGACACCAATTTCTTCAAATAAATAATTAAAGTTGAAAATTTACCTAAAAACACATTACGTAAAAATCGTGTAATTTACTTTAAAAAAAAATGCTGTGTGTTGGTTTTTGAAATTTTTTCAATACCGTTAGTGACGTGTAATATATGGTGAAAGTTTTTAGCAACATTAATTGTGCAGTTATGACGAAATAACTAAAATCGATTTAATGAAAGTGCAGTTTTTTCCTACGCTTGGAAAAACTATCGAGAATATCGAAAAATGACTTCTTAAAAGTACCATCTAGATCAAATTTCTGATCTACAGATTTGCTGGATGAAACTTTTTGAAACTTATTACTACCCGAAAAAGGGTTTACACAAAAAAAAAAAATAAACATCATGGGAAAACAATAAGAGCCTTCACCTAACTCAGAATCTAAAAATAAAACGTAAAATATTAATTGAAATTTACGTGGTTTTCTTTATATGACAAAGTTAGTTATTAATTTTGTTTTTTTATATAACAAAGAGTAGCTCCAGATTTCAATATAAATTTAGTTTTTCATGAGTTAAATGATTTAAGTACACGTGCTCGTTATTAAAAATTTGTCATTTACGTGCTCGAACATAAAATTTGAAATAATAATAATAATAAATGATTTAAGTACACGTGCTCGTTATTAAAAATTTGTCATTTACGTGTTCGAACATAAAATTTGAAAAAATAATAATAATAAAAGCATTATTTATTCGTACACTTTAATCTATTAAAATATAACATGTTTGCCTTTTTCAACGACGACCCGAAACATCGCAGCCACTCCCTGGAATCCAGAGGCTGCGCTCGGCTGTGTGCATGCGTTTACAATGTACGGGCAGACGACGAGCGTTGTGACGGAATCGCAACACGAAACGACACTTGGCTCGGCTTTTGTGCGGAATAAAATGAAAACGATTGTAATGCCGTGGTACAATAATAATAATAATATAAACGCGATTTCATGATATTGTACCCGCGAGAAGTATATTATCATCGTTATTTTTATCCGGCAAACAGTTTTTCAGTTATTCGTCTCGAACCCTCCTCGTCTGGCCGTTCCACCGCCGCCGCAGTGTACGGTACACGCGCGTAGGTGTGTAGTACGTATACGGATATTATAAGCCGGTAAACACATAACAGATCTTCTTTTCCTCCGCGACCGCAAGACGCAATGGCGATTTTCCGCTCACAAATCGGGTATTTCGTTTCTTTTGACGAATGCACTTATACCGCGGGTAGAACAGAACTAAGCAAAACGAAAACGAAAAAACCAACGTCTAGACGAAGAATAAGAAAACTCGGTCATAGTAATATTGTCGTTGAGAAAATAATGCTTGTACACCGTGCAGTTATTGTTATTATTATTATATATTACTATTCCGAGAATACGAATAAAAATGTCACAATGTACGTCTGTTTGTTTCGCACAATAATATACTCGCGGTTTTATTTGAACTTTAAATGCTATACGAAAAATAAAGCATATTGCTGCAGCTGTCATCGTGGACCGGTGTGCACAATAATATTATCATGTGTTTGGTGTTACGATATCGTGAAAAACAGAGTAATGTACATTGAACGAATACAATAATTAGCACCCGTAAACGTCAAACTGTACTCTGCTGTGGCTTTCGACGACATTAATTAAATCGCGTGAAAACAAAAACCTAAATACATATATTATTTGCGTGTGTTGTGTGACTTGTGACTTTGGATCGTTTTTTACCGTAACGTCTGTCTTAAAAAAACCTTGAACTTCTTGACGTTTAATTGAAAGACAATAGATCAGTGGTTCTTTTAACGGGTGCGGTACCACCCCCTTGGGGCCATTTCGGCCTCTCCGGGAGGTGATAGTTTTGAAGGGGGCTGGTGAGGGGGTGGTGAGTTTTTTTAAACTCGGAGATTAAAAATAATACAATTTATTAATTTTATATAATATATAACAACACTACAAATAATTGTACTTTAAATCAGAATAGTTGTAATTGCGTACGCTATACAACGGCATACGGCATGTTATCTAATCGGATTTCAACCGGATTTAATAAAATATAACCATTACTACATACAAATAAGAGTTTTTACTTTAATTAGCCATGTTATAATATACTGGTGAATAAATAAATAAATATATTTATTTATTTATAAGAAGACAATTCGATTTTTGCATGAGGGGGGGGATAGCAGTTAGTTATTACGATAACGGGGGCGCTGAATTAAAAAAGTTTAAGAACCACTACACTAGATCTTTAATTTCAAACGCACAATTCGATACGTTCTTTAAAGTAATATAAACGTATGAGTTGAAACTTAACAAAAGTTATGTTCTTCCCGCATATATTCACTGTGATCAATTTTGTCACCGATCGGAACGATCGATATCGAAAAAACACCGCATCCCTCCCAAAACCACGAAACATAGATGACATTTTAATAAACACTGTATAAATATAAACGGCCGGTTTCGATTTGAAAACGTTAAATCACGACCGTCGATCGAATCACCGAGGAGCGTGTTTGGACTAGGGTTACCATCTTTGGATTTGGAAAATACCGGCCCAAGTGTACAAAAAAAAAAGGTCATCATTTTCAGTGAATTTTTAATATTAATATTAATTTAATATAAATATAATAAATTGACCTTGTGTACATACTGATCATACTACTCGTCTACTCATAAAAATGTCTAAGTGGACGATAGACGTCTGAAGTCATTAAGATGTACCTACGATTTATTGACAGCAACATGTGATAACGAATTTTACAAAAACGATAAAATATTAATATATAATATCGAAACCCTCGATCAGATGGAAATACCGGCTTTTTATAATTTTACAATTATTACTTTTAAAATACCGGCTTTTTATAGGTCAATACCGGCAACCGGCTTTTTAAGTCTAAATATGTGAAATACCGGCCGGGCCGGGAAAATACCGGCCGGTTGGCAACCCTAGTTTGGACACCGATGTACACGTCGTGTACTACCGTCCGTGGAAGAATGCTTATTTTTATCCGTCCGGTCGTATTTCTCTTCGAAAACCCAAATCCAAACGAATAACGAGCCGGGTCTCCGTGGGCTGGACAAAATCGTCGCTTCATATTGAGTGTCCTAATAATATGCAGTACACACGACGACATTATATTTTGTGGTTTTGGTGGCTGAAAGACAGAGAGAGAGAGAGAGAGAGAGAGAGAGAGAGAGAGAGAGAGAGAGAGAGAGAGAGAGAGAGAGAGAGAGAGAGATATTGGGAGAGGAAATCGTCCATCTAGGGAATAAAATATATGCGGCTCATTAGATTTTAAAACCAGTATGCTGTTGCGATCGAGACGGGAGTCCGGTCGACTGGAAAACCTCATTGCGGTGATGATAGTACACTCGTCGACTACAAATTATCGAAATCGTCAGATCTTGTACTAAAATAAAATATGCCCTGCATTATTTTTAATTTGATCATATCTCGATCTCTCAACGTTATTACGTTTCGTAGTGAGCCATATTATACGCGCGACAAGCACATAAATACATATTCCAATCATTTCGGAATTAATTTTTTTTTTTATTTTTACTTACGCATAAAATGTGTTTTTCTCGTACGACCCGTGTATAATATCCTAGACGTAATATTATTATTCAAAGTTTGAATTCCGAACGAAACGCTATGTAAAATTATTGTAAACACAACGCGCGCATAAATTAAACTCAAGCGTACAATTTAATATCGTTGTTACGGGAGAGGAATCGTAAACGGTATACGGGTGGTACCGTACACAAATACAAACACAACACACCCAAACGTGGTGCGAACGACTGTATAGTTTCTAAACTCGGCTTTCTTCGTGTATTCCGATAAAATACCTCTCGATCGAATAACAAACCACGCTGAAACGCCGAACACGATTTGATAAAATCGTCGAGTGTATATTAAGTACATAATAATTCACAAGTTCCCACCTGTGTGCCTACCTACTGTTACAAAACATCGTATCGATTTTAGTCGAAAACAGTAAAATAATAATAATAATAATAATAATAATATTATGATAAACACGCGTTTTTTTTTTCCTTTTACAGACACGGCACTCGCGTTATCATTACTATTATTTTCTACCACCATTAAATTCGACTCGGTTCTGCGTGTGTTTCGGATACGTTTCTTCCCGTAAAGTTTATTCACGTTGAGAATGTGTGTAGGGAAATAAATCTTTGATCCGTATCTTTCTCACGTATTTTACATACACATACACACACACACACACACACACACTCCGTATACGTATCGAATACCATACACACGCCGATACTCAGGTATCATGCATAATGATAATATAATGAATACCGTATACGAACGTGTTGCGAATTTTCGCCGCTAAATTCGGAAATGTAGTTTCCAACGCAAATCCACTGATTAACACACACACACACACACACACACACACACACACACACACACACACACACACACACACACACACACACACACACACACACCGACCAGTGGAAATCTCTGCAATGTGACAACTCGTCGAACAGCCGACAATACGAATCTTGCATCACGACGATAAATCGCGCCCAATTATTATTTCCGTGACCACGCCGACCCGCGTGTGTATTGTACCTACTTAATACGTCGTTCATAAACCACCGTATCTATTCCGTCCGATCGCCTCGCGTTCGTACACCGTGTTGTACGCGCACGTCGAAACGACAACTATTTATAGCCGCTCTCGAAATTTACATATACATATTTACGTTTACGAGATTCGTTTTTCTCCGCCGTAACGGGAGAGATAAAAATCCGACGCGCTCGTCTGAATTAAGGACCGGCGACGCGCCCGATTGTGCCTATACGTAGGTATCGTGATGTTTATGACCACATTATACGTCGACTCCGGCCCGAACGATTCGTACGAGTTTAATAATGGACACGGGACGTAACGTGAAACCGCGTGTAAACACTAAACTACGGACAGTGTATATAACTCGTTCGGTTCGTCTACGACCGCCGTCGTCGGCAGCCGTTCAAAGTTTGAAAATTATACGTTTTGATCGGGGAAAAAAAACACACACACACACACATCCACACCTCGATAACATTATACATCGGACCACGGAATATTTCATCGATGAAATTAAAACGTATTACCCAAAACCGTTATGTTATAATATGTGAACGCTTCTCGCCGAAACTAATTTTTACATAATATTATATAACTACTCATTATGCACATCAGGGGCGTGTTTTGATATTTTTTTGTTGGAAGGGAGGCTGTGGTGTTATCTCCAACTGGAATTCCCCAATTCAGCCTATTAAACTATGTGGTCTATACAAGTAACTATACTGGTCACCCGACCATACGTCCCGTATTATACGGGATTGTCCCGTATTTTCACTTTGTGTCCCGTTGTCCCGACAAAAGTTATACGGGACGCATTTTGTCCCGTATTTTCAAGTCGGTCCCATATTAATCCCGTTTTTCTCTTCATTGTTAATTTATAAATTCTACGATATTTTTGTATCACAATATTCATTAGAACATATTTGAAATCTATACTTATCAGCATTATTTTTAGATTCTTGTCTTGACACATTTTAAAAACTTATCTTGTAATGAGTTTTAAAATATTCTATTAAAAGAAACTAAGTTACTCGATGAAATCAGTTCAGCACAAAAGTATACAAAAACATCAAAAGAAGAAATTTACCTGCCATCGTCTTCAAAATAATTTTTTTTTGGACTTTTGTGTACACGTTATACTTATTAATATTTTTATTTTATTTGTATTTAAAAACTATTATACAGCATACATTTAATTTGTTTTTTTTTTAATACATTCAGTTAAAATTAGAATTTCCTTTTTTTTTTTTTTAGTAACTTAGTGTCCCGTATTTTTATTTTATTTTTATGGTCACCCTATATTAAACCGAAATCAAAGGTATAATCGTAACGATCAAAATCGTCAGAGACATTACACGAATAACTTATTCGTTGTTACATATAATTCTTTATAGAATTATACCGAACTTTTGCATCTGATAGGACATAATAAACAGACTTCATAAACAATTCCTGGATTTCGGGGGGGGGAAGCTCCCTCCCATAAATACGCCCCTGATGCACAAAATAACAACTATCGCGCGTTATGTGTTCCTCGCTCGTCGTCACAGTATACTTTCGTCCGCATGTTTTAATGGATAAATGCTCATTTACCGTAATCGAAACGGTCGCTGTCGACAAAGACCAAGTGGACGGGATCGTATAAAAAGCACGATAATATTGTAGATACCATAAGTTTAATATTACATAATGTTTAAACTTAAAAGAATAAATCAGAGGCGTATGTGCGTTTTATTTTCACCTAGAAGAACAATATTTATGCACTGTACGAGAGTTATCGAATATTCATATATTTTATTCACGCGGTAAGTAATTATTATTGTGATTACACGAAACGAAAAAAAAATGTGTAAAATTACATTTCTTAAAAAAAAAAAAAAAAATGATTTGACACGTGCGAAATTCAAGAGATCTACACATGAAAAAATTAGCTATTGGTTTTACGTTTTCGGAAAAGTTTATTGTTTTTCTTTTTTTCAGCGCCATTACGTTTTTCGATAGAAACACACCTGGCCGTTATAAATATTATAATAATATAGCGAAAATAATGTATATGCCGGCGTAAAGTATACCTATTGTAAAAGACGCGGTCGTTCCCGAGGGCCATCGCCATCGCCTCGGTCGTACAAAAAATATAGGTTTCTACTGTAGTTGTTCATACATACAGGCGTGCACGCATCGCGTGTTAAAATATTAAAAGTTTGTTCCCGAACCAAAAGCGTCGGTACAACGTGGATCCTTGAGGACAATAAATAATATCACGCCTTTGCAGTGCCGGAGAAAATATTATACTTTTATCAGTAGGCCCGTCCGGAATAAAAAACCAAAACGCGTTTTCATCGTGTGTGATTTTCCTTTTGATCGACGAGCCGAAAAGGAATCGCTTCGTATTATAATATGTAATATATTCCGCAATTAACGGGTTGTGTCCCGACTGAATTTCTCGTACACGAGTTGTGTCCCAATGCTATCAGTGGGGTACACGAGTCGTGTCCCAATGATAAAAGTGAGATCACGAATGTTGTGTCCCAACTATTTTATGAAGTTTTACACAAGTTGTAAAGTTTAAAAAAATGTTTCTTAGTCAAAAATTAAATGCATATAAGAATGGACACATTTCACGATTTGAATTTATAAACAGGTATCATTTAAATTTTTGCCTTATATGTAATTTTAATTATTCAAGTTAATTTAAATTTTATCAAAATTATTAATGTAGTTATTTTTAATTTTAATTTATATTTATTAGACAAAACAACGTCAATATGATTGTTAGATTACATTAAAAATTTCGCTTTAATAATATGACGTTTTTTTTTGTTATATGAACTTCTTATTTTTCGTGTAAAATATAATATATAACATACTTTTAATATTTGAATAGAAAAATTTCTCAATGTAAATTTATAAAAATTGTTTTATTTAAGTGTTTGCTTTATATTGTATATTCTTAAAACTATTTATGTAGTTTTTTTTTAAATTTTTATTCGTATAAGTAAGATCAAACTTGTGTGCAACCCGAAAAAAACTGAGGGACACAATTCGTGAACCTCGAAAAAAACTGAGGGACACAATTCGTGAACCTCGAAAAAAACTGAGGAACAAAATTCGTGTACCTCGAAAAAAACTGAGGGACACAATTCGTGTAACCCGAAAAAAACTTAGGGACATAATTCAATATTTGGGACACAACTCATTTGCAGCCATACAGTCTATGAACACGGAAAATGCACTCGACACCGTCGGCCCCGGTGCAGCGGAGAGAAAGTTTAAAACGCGTACCAATTGAAAACTTTACCGCCCCGGTACGAAATGCCTGCGAGGTAGCGACCGCCGCCGGTACGGTCGTAACCCAATTACGGGTTCGGTTAACTCGGTTTGACGTACGCGCCCTGCAAATAAAATATGAATCCGTTCGTGTTTAGGCGGCGAGCGCGTGCGTGCGTGCAACAGCACACTGCCGTGCACCGCGTTGTGGAGAACGGCTTGTGCTCGCGTACATTATGCGCTGCAGTGTGGGGAATCGCCCGTATCCGCCAAAAATTACAATCGCCGTTTCCGCCGTCACAGCCCGTGTCCGGCGGTTTGCCGGATGCGGTATTTTTCAAAACCAGTGAAAAACGATAAAAATCGAAGAAAACGTTTAGATTTTTATTCTAACTAGTATACCCGTTGCGAAAATTCGCAATAGATAATTTATTTATATACCTGATCAAAAGTATAGGTGCAATCGAATCGATACATAAACACATTTTAACAAATCAATAAATGTGTACAATATCGAAAATTGAAAGACATATCGAAATAACAGAGAGTGTTTTTTTTTAAATATTTGCTCCGCAAACTTTCCTCAAACTCAACGAATTTAAGCATGTAAATAGCTCAACAAAAAGAGCTTGATCCAATGAGTGTTTTTTTAGACTTGTGTCAACAGCCTACGTTATAGTTAGAAATCTAATTATAGAGGTTTGAGTGAAGGAAAATCTTGAAAAAATTGAATGTCAAGTTGATTGTGCACGCATAACATTCGTCAAACTCAACGAATTTAAGCAGTTGATAACTCAGAAAAAATAACTCGATTCACTGAGTGTCCTAAGAGTAAAACTATCAAGATTCATTCATTAGAATAAAAGCTATGAGAATTCGAATTGCTCGAGTGAATGTGTCCCATAAAAAATGAACAGGGAAGAATCGCGTTTGAATATAACTTGAGTAAGTTGAGTAAATTTCAATGATCGATGACATATTTGTGTTTAAATACCTATCATTAAAAAAAAAAAAAAAATTAAAGGGAATCGGCCGGATAGAACGGCCAGACGGAATGACTTAAGTTTTCATAAATTTTTTAATATATAAGATGAGTATATAATAATTTCATGACAAATGTTGTGTCGAAACTTTTTCTGTGATTGAAACCAAAGATATAATATAATAATGTTGTTTTATATATCAGTTATCTTTTTATATGGATTCGGATTGAAACACAATTTTTCGATTATAATTTATAAACTATAAAGTGCAATTCAAGTAATTCAACATCATGGTGGTTTCTTGTTCTGTGTCTGGTTGTGTCAATAGGAGACTGAAAGGAAGCAAAGTTCTTTTTTTTTTCGTAAGTTATACATTGTTATATCTCATGTAAACGTATTATTAGTTAGGTATGTAAAAACTATAATAAGATTGTTCCCATTAGATTTCCATTAAAAAATCCAGAAAGGAATCAACGGTGGATTACTGGTTTACGTCGGAAAGGGTTTGTTCCTACCAAAAATAGTTGTATTTGTAGTGAACACTTTGTACAGTCTGACTATGACTTAAAACCAGGAGGTAATTATAAACTATACTTGAAGGAGACGGCTATTCCATCTATGATTCCTGATAATTGTATTCATACGAGTGTAATGAACAAATAAATACTCATTGTTAACAATTGTTGTGTTGATTAGTAATATACCTATGCTTTATAATATTATAATATTTATAATTATATGAAATATAAGTAGGTAGGTCTCATTGTGGTGGGTGAAAGTATGTTGCTGAGAGTTTTAAATTTATAGTATAATCTGATCTTTCTAGATGTATTAATAAAATGATTTTGCCATTTTAGATTAGCATCTATCACCTAGATATTTTACTTTTTGAACTGGGTAAAATATAGTAGTGCAATTACATCTACTGTCATTATTAATAGCAATCACTGTATTTATACTAAATCCATTAGAGTTTTTTTTTTTATGAGGCTTAAGATAATTATTACCAATGGGTGACGATTTATTTATACTAAAGTTTATAAAGCAAGTTTTTGTTAAATTAATTTCCAGGAGGTTATTGTCATTTGTCAAACCATGTTTTGGCAATACTTACAACACGAGTAGTAATTGTAAATTACTTGTACATCTTAAAAACTTATAACTCGCTTTAAAATTAAAATATAATAAAATAGCCTATGACATACCCTTGATAATAATCTTAGCTTTAAATTGTACAAGAGGTAAATTTACTCAAATTTTTCAACTAACGGTGATGAACGTGATAGGCCGAGCGTACATTTTTCGATGTACGCACTTGTAAGACGGAAAAAAACAAATATCTGTGCAACGACTGCAACGTCCTCTTAATCGGGTGAATTCAGAAATTGTTTTTTAAAAAAATCATGGAGTAATTAAATATTTCATGGGTTAATTAATCGCATTTGCCCTGTTCGCATATGGCTGTCAGACTTCATAGGCCTTATGAGACTTTATCACTGAGTCGGCTATCTAGTTGTTTTATATATCTGTGAGAGCAACGTAAAAATAACTCGTACGTAAGAGCTTCGATTAAATGCACACGCCGCACAGACTGCTAGTAATATTTTGTAAGTGAGCGTATTATCTAGATCCATCAATATTAAAGATAACATTAATACGTATCGTTATCTTTAAATTGCACAGCCTACTGAAAATTGGAATATCCCGGGACGCAATTTACGTATGTTTTAAAAATACTCGGGCCGCAATTTACGTATGTTTTAAAAGTACACGGGCCGTAATTTACGTATGTTTTAAAAGTACGCGGGCCGCAATTTCTCATAGTATATGACCATGACCGTACTTATAGGGACGCAATTTACCGACTCCGGTAATTTTAATAGTTTTGGGCTGAAACGGAACATGTGCACAATTTGCGACGTCTGTACGTCGTCGTAGTACTCGACAATACGAATTAAATTATCTTATAATATTTTGCGTACAAAAGACGTCCGGGACGAACTGCCGCTGCTCCTGTTGCTACCACAGGAAACCACGCGAGTAAAATATAGTTTTCGCAAGAGTATAATAATATTTACATATGAGAACGGCGAGCACACACACACACAAAATGTATTTTATTGCTATTATTGTTGCGTACGTACAATATTATGTTGTATGCATTCAGCGTACGACTGTACAGTGTGTTGTATTCATGAGTGCAAATATATGTAAGTACGTATACGTATGGGAGGGAAAGAGTGACGGCGACCATAGAGAGACGACTCGATTAAATTGTATACAGGGTGATTTTTTAAGCATGCCGACCAATTTTCATTCCGTATGATGCGTAGTTGTAATTATTTTCTTGTAAAATTTAATATATTAAAATAATAGAAGAAATTACATTTTTATGAATAAAAATATAATAGTCGCACACAAACGAAACGTCACGACACTGTAGTGAATTGCACACACGAGCACAAAGCGTCGGTCGGTGGTCGTTTTCTGGGTCCCAGGTCAAAATATCTCCACAAAACATCTCTAGTCAAAAATATCTCCGACTTAAAATATTTCCGATTTAAAATATTTCTAGAATATAATAACAACTAATTTCAATATTATAATGATGCATTGACCAGTTTGTATTATCTGATATATTTTTCATGCGTGATAGCTATTGCAAACCACGATAAACGACTTTATTGACGTAACGACTGTACCGATACGACACGCGACAGTGTAATAAAGGGAATGGTTGATGATTAAAATAACGAGATCACATCCATAAAATATTTAAGAGGAATCGCCCATAATTTTAAATTTTAATTTATTTTGTATTTGTATTATTCTAAAAATTACATAATATTGTTATGACTAATATAACATATTCTTAAATATTATTCATGGAAGATATTTCCATTAGATATATTTTTAACAGGAGGTATTTTGTACTAGAGATGTTTAAAATCGGAGATATTTTTGACTCGAGATATTTTGTATCGGGGATATTTTGTCGGAATTATTTTTACCGGAGTTGTTTTTGTGGAGATATTTTGACCGGTCACCCGTTTTCTGGGGTCGAGATGACGCGACCACAACAAGTCGGTCGGCCAACGACGGAAGACGGGAACGTGCGACGGAGTGTGGGAATTCGGCGTGGACACGTGAACATCGGCGTTTCGGTGAAAACACTCGGACAAGGCGCCGTGACGTGGATGACATTATACAATCATAACAAATAGGACACCGTTGTTTTGGTACGACCTCAGTTTGTGTTGTGTGTGTATGTGTGTGTGTGTGTGTGTGTGTGTGTGTGTGTGTGTGTGTGTGTGTGTGTGTGTGTGTGTGTGTGTGTGTGTGTGTGTGTGTGTGTGTGTGTGTGTGTGTGTGTGTGTGTGTGTGTGTGTGTGTGTGTGTGTGTAAAAGAATGCGACACACACACACACACACACACACACACACACACACACACACACACACACACACACACACACACACACACACACACACACACACACACACACACACACACACACACACACGAGTGTACCGTGTACCGTGTACGTATGCGCGTGGCATATAATATAATGAGGGTTTCACAGCGCCTCGTCGACCTTTTCTCGGATTTTATTTTTTTGCCCGTACACGACCCCGCAGAGAATTATGGCCCCCGTTATAAAAATAATACACCGACGTTTTAATTTCCGCGAGCACACGCCCCCATGAGGTATTTTAAGTATACGTTCTTCCCTCTTCGGCACGCACGCACGCACACGAAGAAGACTGTTCTTTTGTACGTATAAACCGTCCATTAGCACCACCACCACCTGCACACTGATGCCACGTCATCAAGAAAAATTTCACGGAATTTTCTTCACCTCGCGTCATGCACACACGTCATACACTTCGAGTACTCGATGGAACAAATATGATTTGGCGTCCGATCATTACAACTCATATCACACATGTTTCTGATTCGAGTATTTTGTACGTATGAAAATTCACAAGATATATACCATTTCTCGTATCGCACGGTCGTAAAAATTACACGAAATAAAAAAATAAACACACACACACACACACACACACACACACACACACACACACACACACACACACACACACACACACACACACACACACACATATCTGCGGTATCATACCAGTGATACCACTACGACGAAATAAGTATTTGTGACGTTCATGTGATACCGATGACAAAACGTTTGACAAATGTTTGTGATATGAGTGTAATACGTTAGTGTATATTAGTATGTATACGTGAATCGAACGTTTGTCGCGTCCGCGTCCGTGACGTAAGTGTTCGTTGATCATCGGCACGTCATGTGTCTCGGGAGGACGTCGCACCGTCGTCATCGATGTTGGTTATATTACTGTCGGATTGGCACGGTTTTTATGGTCTATTTTTTCAACATGTATATGTATATTATATTATATGATATATCAGCTTCACCACGAGTCATGTACGACGTTAACGGTTTTATTATTTCGTCTGTCGGCGACAACATAATTTCCCGCGTCGGTCCCGTGCGAACGTATTGAAAATTATTTAGATTATATTTTTCTCCGTGGCTTTGATTTATATAGGACATAATTATTTCAATCGTAGCGTATTTTTTATAGAAAAAAAAAAACGAAGAAGACGAAACGTACGTTTTGAACGTATCAAGAATTTTTTCACCACCGACGTTAATAAACCGTTCGAAAAATATTATTCTAGCACGTTTTCTCACTTCCGTCGTGTAAATTAAGTGTCGTCGTAAACACGATTCCATTCCGTCGACACCGCGTCCTGCAATAAAAAAAATTTAATATCATTAAAAAACTAACGAAAATAACCACGAGTAATGTCGTGACGTATTGTCTGATTGTTACTATACCCTACGGGTGTACCGATCCGAACGTCCGACGAGCGAAGATTTCCGGTTCCGTGCGGGTACACGTACGTATAATATAATAAGAGATGAGTTATCGCACTCTTCGAACTCTCGAACACCTCGAACCTTTAAAAAATTCAAAAAGTTCGAATTCGAATATCTCGAATAGTTGGACTTTAGTATGTTCAAATTTTCATATTACAATGTTTAAAAATTTATGGTTTAAAGTTACTTTTCAATTTTTAATATTTAAACAGTTTTAACTATTAAGTGTAATTTATAATTTGTTTATTCAACTTTTTTCATAATAAGAAAACATTTAAATTTTAAATTAACATTTTAAGTTGATACCTACTCTCTATAAGCAACAGCTTGTGGTGAGAGTAGGGAGTCTTAATAATTAGTTACAATAATTTATACACAATTTTACAATACATAATATTTATAAAAATGAATACAAAGAAGGAAAAAAACCGAAACAAGTCCTAAACTATTAATACATAAAACATAACAAATACAATTGGTGTTATTATAAAGACGGATATTAAACTAGATTTTCAAAGGACTGCATATACATATTTTTTAATATTTTTATAAAGTAGAATTACTTAAATTTTACTTATATTGTCAATCTATTATCTTTCAGTTCACGGTTACATAAAGAATAAAGAATGTTAGCAATAAAATATTTGAACTAAAGTATAAATTAATAATATTATTCAACCATAGTACATTTGAACTGTTTCTCACTCCCGGAACGACTATATCACTCTTCGATGTTAGCCCATTCAAATTACGATTTTTAGATAATATTTTTAAAAAAAGGGGATGATTAACACTGAGCTATGTGCCTATGGGCGCCGAGAAGGTTAATCCGCCACTGGGAGGAAGAAAACGTAATCCGTCCGTGTACGTTTTGCACGCGCGGCGCGTGTGCGTTCACTAAAACGGGACGAAATAGGCGCGGAATAGGCCGAGGCGGGTCGGGGTAAAAAAAAAAAAAACACTCGGCCGCGGCATTAAGCGCTGGTTTTTATTCGTAATAGCTCTCCGATAGCGATTATGAAAAAGAAAAAAAACAACTCAGCGCGTCCTGCAGCCGGTCCCATAAAAATAAAAGTCACAACTGTTATAATAAAATTAATAGTCGTTTGAAAATGTGTCGTCCGACCGAAATAACCCATTCTTATAAATTAATATATTAAATAACCCAACGTTGCACGCGCATTGTACCATTATTACTCGTACATATTATCATATTATCCTAGCCGGTCTCTGCATTGGACGGGGAGGGGGGGACCGATTAATTTTATCGTTAAATAAAAATAAATTATTTTCGTTTGGAGAGAGAGAAAGAAAAAAAAATGGCAATAAAACGTACGGTCCGAACGGAATATTTCAACTCTAAAGCGGTTTTAAATTTCGTTTATCGAAGTCGTTAATGATTCAGTGTGCGCGCGCCAAAGCCGTCCTCCGCGGAACACGGTGGCGCGTTTAAAAGGTTTCCGAGGCGTCGGTTTAAAATTCCACACCGATTGTAGTTTTGAACACGTGCGCGTCAACGTCCCGATCGTTATGAAAACGCGCGGAGTCGTAATAATAACAACGAAAATAATATTATATTATTGTCATAATATCATATTATTCTCTCGTGCAAAGCGCCGCCGCCGTCGTTCGGATCGAGACCTCTTCCTCCGAGTAAATATAGAACAAACACGGTGGCGGCGGCGCGGTGGCGTCGTAAAAACGCCAACGTCCAAAGTAAATAATAATTAACGGACAAAAAAAAAAGAATAATCAATCGGTCACGAATGAGAAATAATTATAAGCGAACACGTATTTACAATAATAGTAATAATAATAATAACAACGATGACTTGTCGGCCGAGATGGTTTGGCGAAACGACGTCCACGAGGTTATATATCATCATTATTTTTATTATTATTGTATCTCCGAGAAGTTTTTTTAAGATCTCGGGGGAAAAAAAAAATAGAAGATTATTATTTTAAAAACTAATGAGTCTTAAGTTGTCAAAAGTTGTTTGTGCGTGGGCATCGCGTAGGTACATCGCTTGTTTTTTTTTCTCCTCCGTCTTTAAGTATTATATGTATATAACGAAATAAATATATTTACTCGAATTTTATATTATGTACGGCGTAGTGTATATGACGTGTACAACAGTCGTTTTAATCTCCCGTCGGCCGTAATGATGTCAACGGTAATCCTAATAACTCGCGTCGCTAAAATAACAGCTGTGCTAGTTGCCCGTGCACTATTATATACGCGTACGCGCACTGACAAAACGTTTCGGGTAAAAGTTTTTCGTTATTATTATTATCAGGGCTCGGAACTTTATGCACTAAAAAACTATAAATTATGTGCATACGTATGCACTAAAAAAAACTCAAATATGCAGTATAATATGCAACTATTTTTATTGTAAATATTCATATAAAAGTAAAATTATGAAAAAAAAAATATTTTTCAATCAGGTACAAAATAATGTTTTTTGTAATTTTTCCTTGACTATTTTTATTGTAAATATTCATATAAAAGTAAAATTATGAAAAAAAAAAATTTTAATATTTATTCATTTAATTTTTAAAAATGTACAAATCTCTTATGTATTTTTCTAACAAAAACGTTAAAATACCAGCAGTTATCGACCATCCAACCAACGACCGGTCATTAAGATTTCGAGATCCAACTTATTTAACGATACCGTGGAATGACACGTGCTGTGACAGCTCTTGGTATAAACATATTTTTATTCTCGAAAATTTCAAAATTAAATACTGGGCCACTGAAAACAAAACTGAAATTAATACTAGGTACGACATAGTTAAATTTATTTATAATAAATGATAAGTATAAAATATGCATTAATAGGCTTAAATTCTTTTAATATGCGAAATCATATAAATTTAGTTAAATTATGCAAAAATATGCAACATAAACTTTTATATTTCAATTGTATGGACCATGAAACGAATTTGTATCAAATCAGATTTTGAATATGCAGCTTCCTGAAAAACATGCAATTGCATAAAGTTCCGAGCCCTGATTATTATTATAATATTTTTTTCGTTTTTCCTCTTTTTTTTTTTTTTTTTTTTTTTTTTTGTCTACGCGCTAGTATACGGTTACGTAGGTCGTAGTTCGAGCGGGGCAGAGGGACAGCGGCTCTGGGGACACCGTGGCTTCGATAAATTCGACCGAGATCACCGGCATAGATAGCTATAACGCCGCACGACGTAATAAATTACACGTTTTTCTTCTCTCCGCGTGTCTTCCATTATTTTCATTTACCCCCGACCCTCCTGCCGTGCGCTCGCGTTTCAATATCAGTACGTAATTTTTTCGTTTTTATTTATTATTAATGGCGCGGTTCTCGGACCGAAATGTTGTCGTTTATCGTGGACCATCTAAAGGGAATAACAAATTTCAACGACGTGCCGCCGTAAATCACTCACGATACATATTATTATTATTATTACGAGTGTTATATCATACGTTTACTTTTACCGGTTCTGAGTATACAACGCAAATATTTTCACGCCGTCGTCGGCCCTGATATATACACGGTTTTTTGATACTCTAAGCCAGCGTTTCCCAACCCACGGACCGCAGCCCACTTGTGGGCCTCGGGCAACGTGACTCTGGGCCGCGGACCCTGACCTAGTGTCTTAGTTGAGGGACAGCAAATTTTCATTAAGCCTACTGGCGTCAACACAGAGCTTTTTTATTATATCATAAACGTCTATTAATGGTCAGATAATGGGTTAGTTAGATTAGGGACAATTAGGTTATATTTAATGGGTAACGAGCATTAACGACCACGCAGGCCACAATTGACACTACCGCACACAATATTCTTGAATGTGATCTTGCGAAAACGCGAGTTGGGTCCCGAGATATTTGATCCCTTAAAAAAAACACGAGTTGGGTCCGCGGTATTATTTTATATCATATGTTCAGAATTTTATGTCCTGCACATTATATTGTAATTTATTTTAAATATTCAACGGAATACAACATGGAACTTCTTATATCCGAAGTTCAAAAAAAAAGTGTGCTGTGGAACAAGTTTGATAAGAAGTATAGGGACAGAATTATCGTTGACAAAGAGTGGAATATAGTTGCAAAAAGAACAAATATGGATAGTAAGTCAATTAATTTTATAAAATAGTACATACGCAGAAACATAATTTAATAATCTTATTTAACACAGAATAAAATATAATAACGATATCGGTACTAAGAATACTAACATACTAATAACGTTAGGACGATTGAGGACGAATACAGAGTGGGTGTGCATTGGAATAAACATAACATACATATTCTCGTAAATTCGCGTTCATCGCGTTTACATTGGACACTACCGCGACCATCGCATTGACGGACGACGACGCGAATCGCATTGATCGCGTCGCGACTCGATTTTCGCGTTCGTCGCGTTTACGTAGGACACGCCGTAATGAATATCCTCGTGAATATCGGATCACCGTGGTCGTCATCGTTGTCTTTATCGTCATCAACATTTTCATCGTCGTCATCATCGTCGTCGTCGTCGTCGTCGTTATCATCGTTGTCATCATTGTCTTCGCCGTCATCATTTTCATCGTTGTTATCATTGTCGTCGTCCTCATCATTGTCGTCGTAATCATTGTCATCGTTGTCATGATTGTCATCATTGTTTTCGTCGTCATTGTTGTCATCGTCATCATCATTGTCTTCGTGATCATCATTGTCACCGTCGTCAACGCCGTAGTCGTCATCATTGTCGTTATCGTCATCATCATTTTCATCGTCGTCATCATTGTCGTCGTCGTCAGCGCCGTGGTCGTCATCGTTGTCTTTATCGTCATCAACATTTTCATCGTCGTCATCATCGTCGTCGTCGTCGTTATTATCGTTGTCATCATTGTCTTCGCCGTCATCATTTTCATCTTTGTCATCATTGTCGTCGTCCTCATCATTGTCGTCGTAATCATTGTCATCGTTGTCATAATTGTCATCATTGTTTTCGTCGTCATTGTTATCATCGTCATCATCATTGTCTTCGTGATTAGGGCTGCGCGATAGTATCGATTAATCGTTTTTAACTATCGATACTATCGATTAATCGATGTTTTTCACTAATCATAATCAACCGATGTATCGAGTACATCGATACTATCGGTTGATCGATACTATCGATACTATCGGTTAATCGATACTATCGGTTAATCGATGCTATCGGCCATTCGATACTATCGATACTATCGGTAATATCGGCCATTCGATACTATCGGCTAATCGATACTATCGGTTAATCGATGCTATCGGCGTGACGATACATCGGTTGAACGATACTATCGGCGTAACGATACATCGGTTATTCGATACAATCCGTAAATCAAAAACAATCGATTAATCGATACAATCGTTAATTTTGACACAATCGACTATCGACTACTAGAAGAAACTATCGTACAGCCCTATTCGTGATCATCATTGTTACCGTCGTCAACGCCGTAGTCGTCATCATTGTCGTTATCGTCATCATCATTTTCATCGTCGTCATCATTGTCGTCGTCGTCAGCGCCGTGGTCGTCATCGTTATCATTGTCTTCGTGATCATCGTGTCGTCGTCGTCAGCGCCGTGGTCGTCATCGTTGTCTTTATCATCATCATCATTTTCATCGTCGTCATCATTGTCGTCGTCGTCATCATCGTCGTCGTCGTCGTCATCATTGTCGTCGTCGCCATCATTGTCGTCGTCCTCATCATTGTCGTCGTAATCATTGTCATCGTTGTCATAATTGTCATCATTGTTGTCATCGTCATCATCATTTTCATCGTCGTCAATATCGTACACTGAATATTGCAAATCAAATCAAAATATAAATTTGTACAAAACATATACACGATTTCGCTCGACATAATAACCATACTCAGAAATTTGCTGTCGAAGACTGTACCATATATATTTTCTAGTTTGTCTCGGGGTAAAAACGTCTGTGCGTCAATCGCCGATCGATTCAAAACAATGTCTGATTTGTCTATTGGAGATCGAAGAAGAAAAATCGTATATAACGTTTATTCGTCGTCGGTAAATATTATTACTCGACGATTATCGTCTAGGTTCGTAGGAGGGCGTCATGTGTAGGCAACACAACGTACTTGCGTGTACGTGTCGCCGACAGTCACACATAATTTTATTTTAACCGTTCAGTATAACGTCAATTTTCGTGTCGTTTTCACTTGTGTGCCGAACAGATGATTGGAACGGCAATATTTTAGGGGCTACGAATTCACCACCACAGATGAAAACATATACGAAAAATAAATATTCGTCCACATCATTGATAGGGTTTTAATCGTTGATTATTTATGATGATATTATTATCGGCGTACGTTTTGGTGTCTCTGACTCTCTAACTAACTAAGGTGACCATACGTCCCGTTTTTTGAATCTCTGTCCCGTTGTCCCCTGGGAAATCTTCGGGACGCTAAAATGTCCCGTTTTCAAAAAGTAGACAAAAAAAAAAAAAAATGAAAATAAATGTTCTTTGACGAAATATCGTTTTTAGAAAAATATACAAGTATTTAATTTTTTAATTATTACACGAAAACACTTTGTTTATAATAAGTTAATTACCTAGTAAGTGTAATAAGTTAATTTAATTTTTTTGTCCTTTAAAAACATTATAAGTACCACAGAAATTTGCTAGTAATATTATTAAATTAAAAATATTTGTTTGTAACAAATAATTACGATTTTTTATTTATTTATTTTTTTTTGTTCCGTTTTGATTAAAAAAATATGTGGTCACTTTATCTCTAACCGACAATATGTGGCCAAAACATGCAGTGTAGAGCTAATATTACGGCGGCGCTCGAATCGAATTTAGAGCTTTGAACACGAATGATTAATGTTGAAGTGAAAACGATTTCTAGAGGCATGTTTTCTTTTGCGGAATATCGTTTAAAAGAGAAGTTACTGGGTTTCGGTGTTGGGAAAGTTGGTTCCTTTTAAAAATTGTGATCGTGTTTGTTATATTTTCGTTTTCCGTTGTACACATTGTACCGTATTTTTACGTATATTTACACTCAGTCTTTTTTCGATTGACGAACACATCAGTACCGTCGTGTTATGAATTTATTATAAAATTAAAACATCAGTTAATTATTTAATATTTTTAAAATAATTTAATAAAACCCAATGTCTTCAAGAAAGTATCTTTCTGACGCAGAAATACGGAAATTGAAACAACACAAAGAAAACGAATCAAAAAGTCATCCAACAATTTTGAAATTTCTCAAGCCAGAAAATGACGTCAAGCGAAATGTATCAATTCGTTCTTCTTTTGATAGTGGTACTTTAATATTGAAAATCTTGAAACGGAAATTCAAGTCAATAATTTAGCCGAAAATTCATTAAACGATCACAAAACGGAATTAAAATTGGTTGCGAATAATAGTGTTTCTATAAATAATGTATAATATTGATATCGTCTTCTAATAAAACCGAAACATCAAGAGATCTTGGACTTTGGCCCGAAACAATTGATACGTATTTCAGAGCAGAATGCATAAAATTAGGATCTGTATTTTTTCAAACTAAAAATAAAGAATATCCAGCTTCAAAGCGTTTGTTTAACTCTCGGAATCGTTCTTTGTGTCCGACAATTTATTCGATCGAAAAACGTATAATGGTGATATAATAACCCAAAAAAACAGACGAGAACGGCGGAGGGGTTGAATAATAATTCCTTCTGCCTGCAGGCAGCCAACCGTTCGATCCGCCCGCACTGTTATAATAGGCACCTACGTCGTCGCGTCAACGGAACAACAGCGTTGTGGTGTAGCCGAAAGGGTTTTAACGGTACACACGACGTCGTATGCAGTGAGCACGCACGATAATTATTACGTACCTTTTAACCGGGCCGCGTAATCCAAAGACCGGAACATGGGGGAGGGGCAGGGTGGAGGGATCGAGCGTTTTCAAAGGAATAATAAAAAAAAAAAAAAAAAATGTACGCCCGACTCGCAATCGGTTTAATCGCGCTACGATCGACCCGCGAGATCTCGGTCTTCGATCCCGTCGTAAAAAAATCACGCGCGGGTTTCGACCATCTCCACCGCGATCGTTACGCCGTCAACACGGTAGCGTAATTATAACGCCTGTACAATGGCCGTCGGCCGTGGTAAAAACCGACTCCCCGTAACCCCCCGTACGTTTCGCCGCACCGGTCCGAAACCATTAAATCGCAATCGCGGTTTATCCCGGACCGTAATTTCATTATTATCCCCTGCAGATTACACGTTTGCCCGAATCGTCGTGCCGGTCGTCTAGTCGTCGGCCGTACGCGACCGTCGTAAAATAAAAACAACGACAATAATAATAATAATAATAGCAATAATAATAAGAAAAATAATAATAAAAAAAAATAATAAAAATATAATAATAGTAACGACGACGCGATCGACCGCCGGGATAGAAATCCAAATGGGTCGTCCGGCACGGGCACGTCGACGAGCACGTGAAAAGCGATTGCGCGTTTCGCTCGACCGAAAAACGTATCCTTCAATCGGGTCTGTTGTCGTGAACAGAAACGGAGAACGTATACATACTGGCGGCAGAGACTTACGCCCGTTCGGCTCTTTGAAAATGTCGCGTTTGTCGCAGCATCGTTTTGTTTTGCTAAATTTACAAAAGTCGTTTGTGGCAGTGTTACGGCCGGCCGTTTTGGTTCATGAATATTGTTATTATCACGACCAAGGGCGTATTTCTGGGGGGGGGCGATGGGGCGATCGCCCCCCCAGGGCCTTTTCATTTTTTTTTTTTTTTTTTTTACTTTTTTTACATTATCTGTATTATATTATAATAATCATTAGAAAAAAACTACGAAATTATTTAAAGTCATAGATTATGATATAGGTGTGTAATATATTGATAGAAGCGCTCGGAATTTACCCAGCTCGTATCGTATCGATTTTGTAACGATAGATAATTTTAGATACACGTTATCTGATACTGAACGTTCGATCATTTTTTTTTTTTTTTTGTTAAACACGAAATAGTAATGATATTATTGTAGTACACGAATACGTCTTCACAATTCACATAGTACACTAGATGCGTGCGAAATAATAGATAGGTTTGCAGAACACAAACGATTCAAAGAATTTGTGTTATAGAATAATAATTTTAATTAGTTTGTGCTTCATTTAAAAGAATTTTGATTTATTTTTAATCCTAAATATTATAGTCAAATTATTTTTGTTTATTTTTTATTCCTCAACATTACAAGTCCAAAAGTCACCCCCCCCCCTGAAAATAGGGTCAGAGACGCCCTTGATCACGACAAGGTGATTATTTATATGATTGTATTTTTTTTCCCGAATACTTCTCCGGTTCTATTACCTATACAATGTCACGCGTAGCACGGCCCGCAGACCTCTCCACCGTATCCGTAGGCAGATGTTATTATGTCCTTCCACTTGATCGAAAATTATGTTTGCGAGAACCCTTTGTGACAGTTTAATCCTAAGCAGCGCTCGGTTGGGTTTGTGTACGAGTCAAGTTTACCATCGATCGTACAATAAACAAGACATTTAGGTCGATAAACATTGAATGAACATTGCACGTTGACGTGCAATCGATCGTAAAAGCCTACGGAGTTAGAAAATCGAAAATTCATTTGTAAACGTATACGATTGAAAGTGAAACTTAACGCAACGCAATCGAAACACAAGTATTATTAAATATTTTGATGAAAAATAAACCCGCGTCCGTCTTGAAAAACAAACGCGATCAGTTGATTTGTTAAGTTTGCGAATCGTGGACACCACTGACTCACGACCTCCTTCCTCTCATCCCCCGGGTTACGAACCCCGAGCATGAGATATTGACTATCATCGTTCATCTGGATTGTGTCACGGTTTTTTTCTCGACGTGTTAAATCCAAAACGGGTGAGCACATCACAACATCAGAACCGTGTCGCACGCGGAACGTATATTTAATAATAATAATAATAATTATAATTATAATAGTTGACAAAGAAACGCGGGGGCGCGTGTCTCGACGTTTACGACATCGTCAAATCGAGCGTACTTTTTAATTGCGCCTTGTGACGTGTTTTGCACAATAACTTCGTATTTAATTAAAAATATCGTTATCGTTCGAGCGACAAAGTCTAAAGCTTTGCTTGTTTTCCTTTTATTTTCCTTATTTTTTTTTTCTTTAACGCTAACAGTTAAAAATAATCATGGCCACAATTATTATTATTGTTATTATTATTAACTGAGGGGTGGTACTGGCCGGGAAAAAAAAGATAAACAGAAGAAACAAGAAACGACACGGGAGAAACTCATTTTGTTATGATGGAAATAAAAAAAAAAAAAAAAAAAAAAACAAAAACAAAAAGCCAGGATTTACGATACCATCTCTTTTTTCGTGTTCTTCCTTTTTTTTTTACGCATCGCTTCCAGTGGCGCGCGGCCGACGCTCGGAGGGGGAATCATTCGAGACGACACCGCGACAGTCGCGTACGATATTAATGTAAACGCGCGTCGTCGTCCGCCCCGAAACGAAAAAACAATTCGACCAAAACCCCCGTACAAAGTAGTTGTAATCGTTTTTCTCTCTCGTCTCCGTCTTCTCTGCCCGCCCTGAAAACGAAATTCCACGAATTCAATATTACATGGTACTATCTTCGCACACCCTGTGTACGTCTCGAACTCGACCCTCTCGCCCTTCCCCGTCACGGTTTTTGCGACCCCCGGGCGCCCGTATATGATCCCACGGCGAACGACGCGCGCGGTGTGCACTTCCGGCCCGGCCCGTCGAGTCTCGCTCGTATTCCCGTCGTCCGAGCCGGGTCCGGGGGAGGACTCGCGAAAATCCCGTGAGGTTCGTGCACTCCGACTCGCGGATTTCCCGTAAAACCGACGACGAACGAAACGACCCTGCGGTCGTCGAACACCGCCACGCGCCCGAAAAGCAATCGAAAACGACGTTGACCAGCCGAACACGGCCCGCGAGTGTCTTCCGGACAGTGTTGGGAAATATCTAGATAAATTTATCTAGATAACAATTATTTATCTGTTATCTTATCTAGATAAAATTTTAGTCATCTATGAGTACCTATCTAGATAGGTAATTTATTTAAATGGCCTGAAAAAAAGGAAATTTAAAATATATTATTTTATTAATTTTTTTTTTTTTTTTTTAAATTAATCGAAAAGATTACTGAGAAAAACTCGTGTGGAGGCCCAGGAAAGGAGACTATAATAATATGTACTATCATGAAAGTGAAGTAGCCATACGCAACAATTCGTTAAAAAATTCAGAAATGTATTATTATTTTAATTTTAAGTCAGAGAATGATTTGTCATCTTTTATGAAGTTTATTTTAAAAAGTACATGTATTTTCAAATGTTTTAAATTATGTATTTTTATTTTTTTACCGTATACCTGTAGGATGTAGATCCTGAATATTTTTAAAATTAAACATGAAATTGTCTCAAATTTATCTAGATAAAAATGTACTAATTTTTATCTTTATCTATAGATAAAATTTATTATAATCATCTTTTTCTTTATCTAGGTAAATTATTAGTTATCTATTCCCAACACTGCTTCCGGAGGACTACACGCGTCACGCGCACGCGGCCGTACAGGACTGTGCGAAAGTATCGACGCTCGGTATAATATCCTCTCCAGCTGACCGAAGACACACTGCTGGAATTCGATTTTTAAAAGGTCTCCTACCCAATACTATTGGTTCTCCTGCCTTACAATCGCTCGTTTCCTTTAAATTCTTCCGGCGTATTTCTAGACCCCATTCTCTTTTTCACTCACCTCTTGCCACTACAAATTATTTAGCCAATGAACCTCTTCAGCGTCTAATGTTTAACGCCAATGTTGACCCTCTTTTCACCTTTGATTAATTTACTAGTAGATTTTCTAGATTTAATCATTTTTCTTGCCTACACTATTATCCTGTTATAATCACATATTGTATCGCACAAAGGGCATCGCCCGTATATTTCAATAAAATGAAAATAAAAATAAAATATATACGAGAAACCGTGTGATGTAAATCTGTCACACGTGGTACGAAGACGTGCGGGAGACGGAAAAAAGTCACAAAGTCAAAAATAAATAATATTATATATTTTATTATAGGTATAAACGTGTGTGTGTGTGTGTGCGCGCGCGCGCGCGTTGTACTCGTTTCAAACCGACGCTATATTGGGCTGTTGGAGAAAATCCATATATCCTGTCGCGAACACCTTTGTCATCCGCTGACAACGACAAAAAGAAAAAAAACCTAAGGAGGAAAAAGTAATATGTGATCGTATTGTTTCCTGGCTCACGTTTTCCGGACATTATTGACTTAGATACAAATGGCTGTTGAGACCCATCACATTTAAGGACGGAAACCCACGGATATCCCGAAGCATTCGCATGCACGTCCTGTTTCAGATATTGGACTTTGAAAAATGTAATCCATATGTGCACACACATACACACACACACACACACACACACACACACACACACACACACACACACACACACACACACACACACACACACACACACACACATAGAACTTGATGCGAGCTGTATACATTAGACGTTTTCACTGTAAATCCAGTTGACGTTGAATGTATTACTAATTTGCTTTGAAGGTTTTCAGTGCGCCAATAAGGCTAGCCATTAATTATTATTAACGTTGTGTTTAAAATTAAATTTATAGTATGCGTTTCGTTTGCTCGCGACGTAAACCCACGTTGATGAATGGTACCAAAAACTAATTAGGTCAAATATTTATTTTGTGTAAGATAATACACGAATAAATGAGCTTGTAAATTTATTAACACCGCTGCAGTGATTACCTTTTAATTTTATCTATACAAAAAGATTAAATATATTCCCCTGGAATTTAACGAAATTTTAACATCTGCAATAAGTTATGATTAATTACAGTACGAGTAATTATCACGATTAGATTAATATTAACAATGAAATTGTATCACGAATGGTATAATACTGCGTGGTGTGGAGTCCTTTCAATTGAAATCGTTTGATGCCGTTTTTTTAGATGTTATCGAATAATGGATTTTAATTATGAAACCTGGAAGTTAAATAATTTAATGTACTGTTCATAAAATAAATGCATTCGTTCATTATTATGCCGGGCCATTACATATTATGGTTAATGGTTATATTCAAAAACAATTTAATTGGCTGTATCGTAAAAAAGAAAAAAAAACAATGTTCTAAAGACTTTTGATCCCATTTGATAACCACATTCCAGGTTATTTGAAATAAATATAACGCATTTATAACTCTTTTTACCTTCAAGGTATTTTGAGTGTTTGGAAAAAGTTATATTTTATTTATAATGAAGCCATAAAAGAAAATTAATTAGTCTATTAAACGACCATGATATAATGAATAATTTTCGTCTGTTCTTGGGATGATTATTTTTTATTTTTTATGCAAGTCATTAAAACATTCAACATTAAATGGTGCGCTTGAATTAATCGATAGCATTTGAAACATAATATTGTGTTTTTAAATAACCGTGTACAACGAACATTATAAAAACATACGAGTAAAAATATTGTCTAAAATGTATTTAATATTGATGATATATACGTATGTGCAATTGTCGGATCTGTACAATTTTTCAATTCACCCAAGAGTCCAAGATATAAAGCCTATATTGTAATGTGTTCGCAAAAATAATTGTATCTCTTAAAAAATTACACTATTTTTCCCTTATACGATCACACAATATTAACAATTAATATTGTGTAAAGTTTAAGTAAGTTTCTTTCGATTTATACGTCACATTAAAATATTACACTTTATTCAATATTTCGTGAATTTAATTTAACATTAAAAATCACAAAGCGGTTCGCTTAGTTTAACTTGACCTCAGAACTCGTTCCAAATAGAGTCTCTCGGCGAAAAGTTGTTCTTAGGCCTGCAAACAATTCATCATCGCTTATAAATCATTTATAAAACAATTGCTGTTGACAGTTTATTTTCATTTCATTTGGAAAATTATTATTCATGAAATTAAATTAAAATTAAATCGTTTAAACCTTTGCGAAAGTTTTTGTTCGTTAATATGCCTTTGTAAAGTAACGTCATTATTGATATATATATATATATAAATATAAATATAATTAAATATACGAAACAAAATTATAATTCTTTAAGATTATTGCAATATCGCAAAAACACAGTTAATACGTATTCTTTAAACATTGATAGGGCCGATAAAAAAGTACCTAAAGAAAGAAAAAAAATCGAGGTACAAACGAAAACGATATTTCCTCTCGTAATTTAACGTAATTATTCATCGAGTGCGTCATTCCCGATCGCCTGGTAAATTGTATATTTATGCAATGTGTTGCAACACTGTAGCAATGAATTCGAAAAAAAAAACATCTTTAATACCCGAGTGCAATAAAAAATAGCAAAATCAAATGATATATAACGTTGATGTTCCATACGCACTCGTCCAACTAATATAAATCGCGAAGCAACGCTCAGGGAATTGGAAAAATAACCTGTGTATCATCGTTTCGTAGACGTCAAAAAATGTACGTAATTTATGTTAATTCATTGTTAATTGTTTCGACACGTATTAAACGATTTTACAATATAATTAAAATAACGAAAAAGTATTAATGTGTTATGTCTTTGGTTATCGTACTAATATTAACTTTTGATTTCATTGAAGTACAATCACTAAGTATAGAGTACAATTATAATGTTCTCTCAGTAAAAAAAAAAATAAATAAAATACTTTAATGAGTATAATTAAATGTATTTTTATCATATCAAAGCTCACAAATAACAACCATGTTTTTTTTCTTTATTTAATTTGCTTTACATAATAACTATGTTTACTTCTCATTAAATTTATTTAGTATTAAAAATTATACTGTAAAATGTATTATTATCCTTTTATTAATTTATAAATAATATTAATTATAATTCTCACAAACATAATACGCGTTTGAAAAAAATGCTTCAAGTGTGTGGTTTCCTTATCTACCATAAGCAGTTTGGCATACAAAAAAAAAAAAAAAACTAATTATCTATATAGCAATCAAGGTGTGTAGAATATTTGAAATTAATTCTCAAATTAGTGAGAATAATAGTAATGTCATATTAAATTGGTAAAAAATTTAATATTTAATTAAAGCTCACTAAAGTTGTACCTAAATAATGTAGATTTTACACATTAATGTTTACAATAACAATTATAAAACATGTGTTTTATACATTTTTAATATTGTGTTTTTGATTCGCTAAATAAATATTAATATTATTATGTAACATAAGTGTACGATTAATAAAAAAGAAATAAATTTACATAATCATGATTTATCATTTTGTTGATTAGTTCGCGGTCGGGACGGATCTATCCTCGTCATATTATTCGTAATCATAATAATTCATGTTGATTGAACGTTTGCCATCGTGGTCACGCGCTCGAAGACGCTCGCGCGTGGGCCGCGTCCGTTCGTGAACGTGTGTGCGCGCCGAGCAGAGTTTATTAATCGCACAGATTTATGACGGTGCGCCGTCGGGTCAGGACAGAGTAGGGACGTCGGCGATCACAAAGGAAAAGCGTCGTGTTGTATTAATCACGATAATAATTATGTATCGCGATCGCACGCTCGTGATTAATACACACGTATAATAATAATACCTGTCGGACGGGACACGTGCGCGAAAACGAAACCGAAAGAGCGCCCGGAATCTGCACGACGACGACGACGGCTTTGCGGGGCCAAAGACAACAGATATCATATTTATTTATTTATTTATATCAACACGACGCGATTATGCAAAATAAAAACGTTAATAGTACATTTGTCTGTGTTTTAGTCGGGTCGGTGGAGCCGATTCCAGACGTTATACGGTGTCGATGAGGCTTACCCTCTGGGAGGACAGTTGACATCTCCCCACCCTTCTTCCACCGATGGAGTTTAATATTGAAAACCGCTGACGTTGACACTGTGACAGATTTTCAGGAGCGTTCCGTGGGATCGGGACCTCCCCTTCGCCACGCAGACGTCGAATACTGTATGAATAATCGGATTCCGGATAAACTGAACACTGTTCGTCGTTCGTTATCTTTGACTTTAATCGATTACATTTTTAAACGGTAAATATTTTACACCAGATAAAAGAAAAATAATAAATAATGATACAAAAAAAAATTATAATTACACTTTTGATTGAAAAATTCTACCGCTATTCTCTTGTACTGCACGAGTACAAGAGTTTTTTCTTGAATCGTCCCTCCCGACATTTTTTTCGAAACTCCGCCAATGCACCTCGACTACTACCTGCAGATCACGATCGGGTCCCCAGCACGTAGGACTGTTTTTGGAGGGTGAACAACTGCGGTCACTTAGACTCGATCCATCCCGATTCTTACCACAAAGTTCGGATCTGACGATGTCTTTTTTAATCGTACGTCCGTCACGTGCAAGCGGTACGGTATATAGATTATGCACTGATGAACTCTAAAACAGCGATTCTCAACCGGGGGATCGCCAACAATTATTTTAGGTCACCAGTTCATGTGGGAAAAATTGTTTCACTTAGAATCTTATAATTAACAGTTATAAATAATATAAAACAAAATGAATAGTTAATAAATAAATTATAATTATTAAATGAAGAAAAATTAATTGAGTTGTATTCAGACAAAGGGTTGGAACAGATTTTAATAGTAATTCTTAACATACGTACATTTTAGATCAAAATTCAACATGAGTATCCTCCATTAACAGAGGAAGCTTTAAAAAAGTTAATTCCTTTTTCAACAACATACTTATGCGAAGCAGAATTTTTTACGATGACTACAATTGAAACTAAAACGGCTTTTCGCCAACAATGAGAATATATCTATCCAAATCTGTTGAGCCAAGGATCGACAAAATTATTTCAAATCAACAACAGCAAAAAGAGTCAATAAATTCAAAAAAGTTTTGAAATGTACATAATGCACATTTTTTTCGTAAAATATAACACAAATAAATACAGAAATAACAATTTGTTCAATTTCTGAATGCTTTTATTACAAAAGGATCGTTAGACATCTTGGTGACATTATAGAAGGTCGCAAACTCAAAAAGGTGGAGAACCGCTGCTCTAAAACAAAGTGTTTAGTGCGAATATTTTGATATTTTTTGGTCTCTGCACCAATATTACCCACACACACACACACACACACACACACACACACACACACACACACACACACACACACACACACACACACACACACACACACACACACACACACAAACACACACACGTTAACGTGTACGCAAAGGTTTCCCTGGCAGAAAAATGGTTTTTATTATCTGCAGTTCATGTTTTTACTGTCAGCGAATTACTACTCATCTGTTACTTTCACGATAAATCTTCTCAAAAGTCTCGTTTTGTTTCGCTGCGTGCAGTCTTAGCGTGTGAGGGATTTCTTGACTCAATATGGTGGTGGGGGTGGGGGTGTAAGTGGGGTAGGGAGAGAGACATCCCCGTGACACGAGCGTCACCGCGGTTATCCCGGCCGGCCGATTGCAATTTCTAGCGGACGACGACGTGACACGTGTTCGCCGTCGCAGTTACCGCAAAAGCGCCCCCCGAAAAACGTCTATTTTATTTATTTTTTTTTTGCTCTTTAATAATAACACGTCATTACTTCGTCGGAACAAACCACGTCGAATCGGTTTTTTCGTTATTAAAATATGACGTATTCGTCCGTCTCACCCTTACCTCGCCTCGTCCGCCCTGCACCCTAGACAACAGGCGCGACGCGAAATCGGTTGTACAGTGATGACGACGAACCGTCATTATAACGAGTGCACGTCGGAGAAGGGTTGGCGAGAAAGAACAAAAAAAAAAAAAAAACGGGGGAAATCGTTTTTCATTCGGATCGACGACGGTGCAGAGTTTGACGAGCGACTAGCGCGCGTACGCGTTAAAACAGACGCGCGACGATGATTATCCCACCTGGGTCCTCGTCGTCGTCGTCGTCGGAGGGAGGCTGCACCCGAGCGCTGTATCGTTATATCCCGGCGGCGTGCACAAAGCTTTAGTTCGGGCGCGAGATTGATGACGGCGATTAAAATGCGTATCGCGTCCGACCAGAGGGGACCGCGCCTCCGCCTCTAACACCCTTTTTGCGGGCCGTTTTCTCTCTCTCTTCTCTGCCACCGCCGCCGTCGTCGCCGCATTCCGCTCGATTTTCGTGCTACTGCTCTGCCGCAATTCGGTCTCGTGTCCCTCTCGTTTTTTTCACCCGCTCTCTGCTCCCACGATCTCGCCGTTCATCTCGTTTATCAGCTGCACGGCTGCACTATCGCCGCGGCCCAGGACGGCGTCTCCTCATCCACCGCCAGTACCACCGTCTCTCTGCGGACCACTCGGCCCACCCTCCGTTACTCATAATTCGACGACAAGACTTCTAGCCCACCACTCGCGTCGAACGAAACTGGTTACGCGACGGTGTTTCTTAACCAGTGTTGTCCTATACGACGTCAAAGGGTTCCGTAGAGATCACTCGAGGATTCTGCAAAACTTAAGTTTTTTTTTTTTTCAAAACATTAAAAACGAAAATATGACCCGATATAGTTCGTTTTGACTATTAGATTCTGAGTGAAGCGAAGGATCTTATGGTTTTACAATGATGTTTATTTTTTTTTTCTGTATAGAAACACTTTTTCGTATAGAAATCCTTGTCCAAAAGTTTCGTCCAGCTATTTTTCAGATTCGAAATTGAACTGAGATGGTACTTTAGAGAGGTCATTTTTCCAAAATCTCCATAGTTTTTCCAGTAATCAAGAATAACGATCGAAAAACTGAGTAAAAACGGTGAAATCGGTAAAAATACGCCGTAAACGAGATTTTCACTGTTCAGATTTTAGGTATTTAGTCATAAATCGAAAAGTATTGAAGCTAGTGACTTGAAAATGTTATCCAATATCAAATACACACTTTTTTATATTGGACAACATTTTCAGAACAATTATAGCACTTTTGACTTAAATATAAAACTTTTAATTTACCAAATTGTTTGAAAGTTTTTATGTAATATAATTTTAAATATTTGACAAAAAGTTCTGAAAATTTAATATGACCTTACTCATATACCTACCTAATTATCCTAACAAAAATTCAAAAATCGTGACTCAGGATTTTTTTTATACACTTTAATAAATTATTATACGGTTTTTTACGATATTGTCTGATTTCTTTTAAGTTTATTTCTAATGAGTTATAATTGTTATAACAATTGAAGTTTAAATGAGTTACATCTAATTGAATATTTTATGAGGGTTTAATTACAAAAAAACTCATCAAAAATGATAACAGTAAATCTACTCAAGATTTTTTTACCTTGAGAAGTATTTTTTGAACATTCGATAATTTAATTTTGCCGCCTCAATTTCCTTAAAATATTTTGCCGCCCTAAAGCAACGCATGGCTTGCTTGTACCCTAGCGACGGGCCTGCGTCGAACGAAACTGGTTACGCGACGGTGTTTCTTAAACAGTGTTGTCCTATACGACGGCAAAGGGTTCCGTAGAGATCACTCGAGGATTCTGCAAAACTTAAGTGTTTTTTTTTTTCAAAACATTAAAAACGAAAATATGACCCGATATAGTTCGTTTTGACTATTTTTACATTTTTGTTTTGTTTTTTTTACTCGTATATTTCGACTCGTTTAGACGTCAGTTGGTAATAGTTATCGATGTAATTGATGAAGCGCTCTTTACGGACATATTTAAATAGCGGACGTAAGAAACGAGAATGCGAATTACATTTAATTTTTCCTTCGGATGTTGCTAACATCTCCGATCGTCGGACAAAACTTTAGCGACCGACAGTGTCAGCTACATATTTACATGTTTCAATACATACTTAACGATGTAATTTTAACAGACGAAATGACGGTTCGGTTCCTATACGACTTTGCGGGTACTTTTATGCGGGCAGGAGTCGGAGAGGATTCTTGTTTTTCCACATGTTTCTCTACGACCGAAAACCTCGCGCTATCAGGTGTCACGTCAGCGTGGAGGACGAGGCGTTTCATTTGAATTTAACTCAGTCTAGAATCTCAGTCGCCATATGTGTTAAACATATATTCGTCTTATTTTTTTTTTGAGCTATTTACGTTATATTTCGACCAATTTGTTTACAATTTGTATGATGGATATGTTTGTTTGTTTATTTAACGCCAATCGGCAATTCAAGAGATTTACAATATAAGTCATATACAGAAAGATTATAGTAATAATAGTGATACAGTAATCTTATAGAAAAACCAGGTGAAACATAGAAATTTACAATGCAAGCAACTAAATATTTAGTACAAATAAAACATAAAATTATAATACAACTAAAAACTAACTATAGTTAGTAAGTTATAACTTAAGTAATATACATTTAAAATATCACGGTTTATAAGTTATTGAGCAGACGAGCATTCTGTGTAAAAGATGGTTATGAGAGTAGTTGAAACGGTGAGAAGGGACAAGGTAAAGAGAGTGATTTCTAGTGTAATGTACAGGGACGCGGAAAGAGATAGAGGAAAGAAGGTCAGGGGCATCAACAGTGCCATTAACATACGAACGATTACTGACTACAATAGTAGAATTGGTGCCTTTTATTAAGCGCTTACTCAAACGGACACCTGTCTATAACCATTTGACACTTTTAAAACACGTATGGAATGTTTTGTTTACATTATTTTTCACAATAAATGTATGTATTTTTTTAAGTCGTCGCAGAAATTTCCAAATAGATGGAAGACTGAATGTCTAGGAGACAGCCGTTTGGATAGGTAGACAGCACGCGGTTCTGATGTTTTATCAAATTTCACTTGCCTTCAACGAGAGCAAGGTTACCGTCGTGCGTACATTAACCAAACTCGAGTCGGCGTAAACAGTTTCAAAGTCATCCAATCGGTAAGTGGTTTTCCTAGTCTCGGAAAAACTGAAATGACGCAACTATCGGCGGATCGGAGGAGAAATGCGACCGTGGTGGATCTAGGAATGATCCAGGGTGGAGAGGTTATTAGAAGTCATCCAATAATAAATTTCGTCATATTCGATGAGGTAGTACATTACGACCTATACAAATGCATTGCTCAAGGGGGGAAGTTATCTCGTTACTTCCCTTGAATCCGCCACTGGAATACGATTTTCATCGGTTTGTCCGCGCAAAAACTCACGGTAACAAAAGCTCTCTTACATTTTACACTCTCGTAGAGTTTTTATTATATTTTTAATCGGCGTTGTATGCACGAAACGCGTGCGTTTGATTTACGACGACAACGGGCCGAATGGAATTTCGTTACTCGGCGTCTCAGTCGCGCGTGTAATAATAATCCCAGAGGATTGAAGTAATATCTTTTTACGATAAAAGACATTTTATTTTTCATACGCGGTCCGACGGCGGTAAACACGTGTTTCCGTCGAGAATACGCGTCGGGTTTATTTTCGTTTCATAAAAACGATGGAAAAACAAAAAAACAAAATCGTGGATAAATAATTCGCTCTTCGCGCGTTGCATTAAACTGAAACGCCGTGCGATGTTAAAATGTTGTTTATCACAGCTCACGGTCGTAGAAAAATTAATAATTATTGCGCTGAAGTTTTCGATACGGGCGTGATACATCACGTACGAATTCATTGTTATTGTGCAGGCACTATAACGATCGATAATTTTGTTATTTTTAACCGAAAGATTACCAAAGTCAAATGTCTCGCGAGCACATTATTCGCCCGAGAAATTGACAAACGAGTTTTCATCCTAATTACAGTAGCTTTTTTATCTTTTTTTTTAATCATTGCAACAGTTTGATTATTCGCAACCTGCATTCAACGCGGTCGGCCGCCGGTTCGTTTTGACGATATCAAACGCATTGCGATACGCTTCGAATAATTAACTTTTAACTTCACATACGAATGATGACAAAACAAAACTTTAGCGTATCACGATAAATTTATAATCATCGTATAAAACGTTATGATATCGCACACAATCATAAAACGTTGCATTACAGTTTAGGGAAACAAATCGATATACGTGTGTGTTAATAATGTTAATTAAATCTCTGAAATGATCAATACGTGTAAATAAGGTCTATAATGCAGTTGAGCCGGGCCATCACAACAAAACGATTATTGATCGTGCATAGAAGTAAAAAAAGAAAAGTAATAATAAAACGATCGTTTTGGGAACCAGAAACGAAAGCATTACGCGTTCGTATTGAAATACGTCGAACGCATAAGTAATACGACAATGATTAATTAATGAATTATTTATGTCCGCTTTTCGTTTTACCCTGTCTAATGCGTACTGTGTGTGTGTGTGTGTGTGTGTGTGTGTGTGTGTATACCTGCTGTGGCATGAGAATTGACAGTGGAATAATGTATGACCTTACGGATCGCAGCGCGCAGAACTACGACAAAACAACTTGTATATTTCGACACGAGTAGGGAAAAAACACAAACCCGTGTTTATTAAAAATTCAATTGAAATTCAAACGACTATATATATTTTGGAGGAGCGCCGTGCCCCGTGTGTTCGGGTCACGTGAGGGAGAAGTCGTGTACGAGCGTTCGAGACTTTTACCGAAGGGGTTGAAAGTATTAGCCGTCGCCTATCAGGCCGCGCCATGTCCGCACGGCGTTACCGGTAAATGTAAGTTGCGTCCTCAAAAAAAGGTTCCGATAACGACATAAGTAAGTGGCGGCCCGATATTTCTCAGGTACGTACGTAAATCGTGGCCCATGTTTCTGACATGTATACGTTAATTGCGTCCAACGGAAAATCCGTGAAACTTATATTTATAATGTTTTTATTGGTGCCTGGGTACTCGTATCAAAACAGTACGAGTATATCCGGTTCTCTGCTAAATTGTACTGTAGTAACATAACACACGAGACACGACGAACACGTATTAGTTCAAATAAAAAAATTACTCAAATTGAATTTGTTAGGCAATAGTCATTGAAATTTTCACCTACTTTTATATAGACTTATAAGTCATACTGAATAAGTTAATAATTGACAAAGTTGAGATAGAAAAATTCAACAGCTTAGTACCGAAAATATAACAGTAATGTTGACAGTCCTAAGTCTGATAAAATGTGATGGAAAATATTGGTTGTAAATTGGTGATATACGTTTTAATATAAAAATACCCGGGACGCAATTTGCATAAACCCAATAAATACCCGGGACGCAATTTACATACAAAATCTACATTGGGACGCAATTCACAGTCATTCGGCGTTACAAAACGAGCGCAGTCATACGAGTACAATGTCGCAGTCGATACGTACAACCAGGCCCCCCACTTCATATTTTAGGCCCGGGTGCGGAACTAAATCCGGACCCCTCTATCGTAAAAATGAATTTTTCGAGATGAATTATTACTTCAAGACCTTAAATATTAGTTGTATGTACCTATAGATTGTAGGAGTAGTTAAAATTAAAAAATAAAATATCAACAAATTGATAGGTATCCTTTATAAATTGAAAACATGTGTAATATTATATACATAGTACAAACTAAAAATGTATGTTAAAAATAAAATCTTAAAAAAAAAAAGGTATAAAATATTTGTTTGGTAAAAATAAAATAATGTGATTATCATAACTTATACTGTATAATAATTGAATGTATGTACGTATGTATTGTTTTGGTAGTCTCATAAATCATAATACTTAATACACATTATCATTTAAATTCTAATTTCTACTTTCTATATTAACTAAATTTTGATTTTCTTGCTTTTTTCTGAGCAAAGTCATGTATAATATCATCAAAATGTGTTTTTTTCTATCATATTATATTGAAGTAATTATTTGCATGAACGCCGAGCCCCTCGAAAGTCCGGGCCCCAAGTACCATGGGTCCACCTGACTCTCCCCCCCCCTTGTGGGGGTCCTACGTGAAACGTACGCGCAGTGGCGATTCTAGAAATTATTCAACAGAAAATGAGTAAGTGAAATGTATTCAACAGTGAATTCCACCTTATTCGGTATTGCACTGGAACTAATACACTTATACGCACCACGAGAAGCCGGTGTTCGGACCGTTTACCCCACCCCTTGGATTCGCCGACGCACGTACGCAGCGTTGTACGTCGTACAGTGGTCTGAAAAGTGATTTTAGATGTCAAAAATAAAAATTACCTTTTATTTACTAAATATTTCTATTAAACACATCAGATCATATGTATTTGAGGGCAACAATTCCAAATTTGACACTATTTTTTCAATTTGACCTAGTATTATCAACGTTTTTGAAATTAAAAAAAAAAATTAAAAAAAATTATAAATTTTTTTTATTATAATTTATTTTAATTTAATTTTTAATTTTCTAAACAAAATTCATTCGATATAAATTAGTTTTTGTGCTTCATTGGAAAGCTTGAGTATATTTTTTTTCGGTACGTTACGTAAACTTGAAATAATTGGATCAGATGATACGCATAACAAACGACGCGTCGTGTTCTATCGTGTTATAGACCGATTGAAGTGTACCGCGTTCGCAGGAGCACGAAATCGCAAGTTCACGTACACGCATACAGTTTTGTTCACCAAACTCGCGGCGAACAATAACGAGTTCATTGAAAAGTATATAATATGAAAAAAAAAATCCGACGTCAAAAGTTTCATATTTTTTGGATTTTTCATCGTGTTTTAAATGCATTGCTAGTTAAAACTGTGAGAGCTTATTTTTTGTATTTTTTTATTTAAGACTTAATTCGTAGGACGACGCCGAACGAAAACATTTCCCTGGGTATAAATGTACAATGCATGTTATAATGTTATACACACTTGTATTCGTGTCATGCAATTTCATTTCTAGCAGTATAACTTGAGTATACAGAGTGAGTCAGATATGTTAAACAAATGCAGTAATTTGTTTTGTATTCGTTTTTCTAAAATGTTTCAATATTGAGTCATGCGTTACAGTCGAATCGCAATTTATGATTTTTTGATTTTTGGAACTCAATCTCAAAAGTTTTAAATAATATTGTACCATTTGAAAAAAGTATTCAAAATATCCATATTATTCTGAAACGGATTTTGGGAAAACTATTGAGCTTAAATCTCAAGTAAAAGTAAGTCCGTTAATTTTCTACGATTTTTTTTAAATTTTGTGTAAAAGCCAACTATAATTTTGTGTTTCTTATAATTTTATCACATATCGTTTTACACCACAATTAATTAAATGCCCAATCCAAATTTAATTAATTTCGAAATTTTCGTTATCAAACGTAGCATTAAATGCATAGCAATTAAATGATAGAATATCACTATATTGATATCTTAATATGCATAGAATAATATGTTAACGTATACGATTTCTTGGAAACATCAATTGAAATCACAAGACTTAATTTTGATTGAATGTATAAAAGTTTGTACAATAGTTTTAATAATTTAAATTCGTATTTTCTAAAAGTTTAAAAAATCATATTAAATGAATGACCTGACTACATATAAGATATTTCAGTTCAATAATTTTTCTAAAAGTCTGGTTTACAAAATGGCTGTTTTGATTTTTTTTTCTTTTTTAATGGTAAATTTTATTTTAACTTCGAAAAATTCGATTTCCAAAAATAAAAAAACATTTTAATACGATTTTGTTGTGACGCTGTGCTATAATATTTATTTAAAAAAAATAAAAAATAAAAATAAAAAATAAAAAATAAAAATAATGAATTGAAAAAATATTATTGCACTGTCCCATAGATCTAACCCACCCAGTATATATGTGTTATTAGATTCGAGCTTTAATATACTTTTCTGCAGAAAGCGACCGTTATTGTTACCTTACGAATTAATTAGTAAAATTCGTTTACAAGGCAAACGCGTTTAACGCGTTATGTACCTAATTAATTTTTTTATTTGATTGTAAACGCAGTATCAGTAATCAATGTATAAGGTCTAACGGTTATTATTAGTGTGTATATTATTATAACGTAATATCGTACTTGATACCGATCGATTTTTTAACGAACAATCCATGACTGAATCGTACGAAAGGTTAGGCGCCTATTGTTTCCGGATCGACGCGTTGATTGAAAAAAAAAACGCCTCGCTCATACGTCATGGAAATAACAGCGTTACGAATGATGGTATGTGGGTACGTGCGCGAATGTTTTGGAACACCGTGGATCGTGATCTTTGAACCGGCCTGCCGGTCTAATTTATTCGCAATAAAACCCGCGAGTACGTGATCGCAGCACGTTTTTACTGCCATAACGATTAAAAAGTTATCTGCGGACTTATAATAACGGCCGCGTGTTGCGGTTTTTGTCGTTTATCGTTCTCACCGCGTCGGTAATAATATTATTATCATTTTACGACCGTCGTCGATTGTTGCGTTTTTCACGGGCCGTAGCACGATCCAAAGAACGACGCGCGCGCACCGAAGTTATCGTTTGACAGTCGAATCCGCGCGTATAACGATCTTCAAGGGACCCAGAGAATCGGATCGTTATATCCGAATTTCGTTATATCCGGATTACAAAAAAAAAAAAAAAAAAAAAAAAACACTCGATTTTCCGGAAAAATTGATTCATTAAACAGATTTTTAAATCATTTTTTATTATACTTCAAACTACGTTACGAGGACGTAACTTCATTTGTTAATGATTAAAATAAAAGTGTACACCTACATATTATTATGTACGGTATGTAACGTAGTTAGTCAATTTATTAATTATAAATACATAGTGTGCATATATATATATATATATATATGTATACACAATAATATTGTAATAGGTCGTTATAAAAACCGATTGTAAATGCAATATAACGTCGTTATATCCGGGTTATCGTTGTAACCGATATCGTTATACACGACCAAAATATTACTGGACATGAAATGTAAAATATAGACGGCTGAGAATCGTTTTACCCGGATTATCGTTTTACACATCGCATCGTAATAAGCGGGTTCGACTGTATTTCGACTTGGCGTATACGTATACGGTCGGGTCCGAGTGGAACGGCGGATGGTCATGAAAGCCCGGAAAATCAAAAACGGAAAAACGACGGCGGTTGGGTGAAACAACCGACCGGGGCGCATTTAAATATACTATACATTGTTTGACAACCGGTCGTTTATGAACGGCCCATTTCAAATTGCGCGCGCAAAAATATTATTATAATCATAAAATATTTACTATCACATTATTCATTACTATAAAAAAAACAAATCAAAAAAAATTCTAAATATTTAAATTAGGAACAAAATTAGCTAAAAATAAACATCATTATTTTACAGATTTATCATAAACATTAGAATAATTCGTTATACTAACGAACACATTATTTTTGTTCCAGATGGATTTGAGTTCCTCACAATCCATCGAGTGTATGTTAAAAGTCCAAACTCCTTAACCCATTGATTTATATCATCAATTTTTTTCAAATTACTACGGATTCTAACATAATTTTACTTCTCTTAGCCCACTGTATTTTTAAAGGAATTCGGAAGTATATCATTTTTTAATATGAATATTAACAATTAATATCGGAATTAATAAAATAATTAAAAATAATAATATTTATTAAATAATATAATAATATTATCATTAGGTTATTGCGCGGCGTTCATAATTAATATCGCGACTCGTGATAATGTGATAATGCATATTTTAATATATTTATAAATTATAATCCTAATAATAATATTTTTACGCGCGCAATGCGAAATGGGCCAATCATAAACGACCGGTTGTGAAACAATGTATGGTGTGTTAAAATGCGCCCGGGGTGACAGCGTCCTGAAATAAACGACAACACTCGACGGCATGGCCGAGAATTGACTGATATTTCGTGCGTGCTTCCAATTGATAATAACTAGAGACCGGATTTTTATGTTTTTACATCTTTTTATTGAGAGTATGCAGCTCCGATTGGATAAGCTTTCTGGACGATTCATTTACCTATGATCTGATATAAAAAAGTTTTTAGAGCATAAAAAAGAATATTTCAAGATTAGAGAATATTTTGTGCGAAAAACATGTTTTAGGAATATATTGGTATATTGGGGTTTAATTTGAATATTTTATAAAAAATCTAATAGTTTATAAAAAAAATCCAAAACAATTTTTATCGTAGTATCATATTATTTATCTTGACGAAAGGAATATTGAAAAGAACATAAATTATTTGTGTTACTCGTATATACTGTTATTTTATATTTAACTATTTTATGCAATATTATTTAATTTTTTAAATTCAAAAGACTGAATTATTTAAGTTTAAATTGTTCTGATACATAATATTATTTTGTTATTTAACTATACTATGAAATACATTTTTGTTTTTATTATTTAAAACATGTTATTATTATTGGTTGTACACTCACACATCTAAAATACATTTAAACAATATAGGTACACAAGTATATCATCATATTATTACTGTTATTTATTTTTTCAGTATTCAATATATTTTTACGAAAAAGAATATTTTTTCATAGAAGAATATTTTTGAATATTAAAGAATATTTCGATGAAATTATAGAGCATAGAAACATCTTATTTCTATGGTTTTAAGTGCATATAAATCCGGTCTCTAATAATAACTATTATCATAACGCGTTGTTACGGTTACCGCGGCGATATGACAAATAAATATCGGCGGGTGGTGTAGGCCCGAGGGTGATGATAAGACGGTACCGCGACAATCGTCAGCCCGGAAACGGCAGCGTTCGCGTATAATATAAAATATAAATATCAATATACGAGGGACGGGGGCGGACGAGACGCAAGACGGGAGAACGTGATTGATCCTCTCCGAATCACGGCTTCGCGAAGTGAAAACAAAATCCCGCTTTTTCGTAACACAATGAACAATAATAATGGTAATAACAGGCGGTCGGTGTCGGGTTTTGAGACGACGAAAAACGTCAATATTTTTTCTCGACGCAATTTTCGGCAGCTATCGAAACACCCGAATGCGCTTTGTAACCACATCACTACCGCCGCGTATTGTTATTAACGTGTATCACAATAATATGATATAATATTACAATAATTTGATACACGTTAATTACTCGATTACTGAACAAAAATTCTAGCTATGATTCCCTAAGTATGATCGACGCTTACATTAATGGCACAAGTACTGTACTGCCCAACACGACAACAAGTGACACGGCTTCTAAGTTTAAACACTGTCCTGTAACGTCATGTGATGTTGAACTGTCATTTTCTGCATTTAAACATATTTTGGACGACAATAAGCGCCATGGTTTTACAATGGACCACTCTTGAGCAACGCCTAGTAATATACAGCTACGAGAATTATAGTTCAAAATAAATACACATAAATTTAAAATAATAATTATTAATTATAAATAATATTATAATAATTATTTTTTGTTGGTAAATTTCATCGTCATAATTTTTTTTGTATTTTTTTTTTTAATTTAATTTTTAGTGTTAATGTTCCAATCCAAATGTCTCTGGTAAATAACAAAAGCGCCATACTACCTCTCCAACGACACTGTGCATAAAGACTTATCCATCCAAACAGTTCTAAACACAGCCAAAATCCTCTATAAACGTTTCTATCCCAGTATCCATAACCACAGAAATCCCCTAATATCTGAAATTTCCATCCACACTATCCCTGGGGACCCCAGAAGGCGACTAAAGCGAACGTGGTGTCGAGACATATCGGTTGATTAACATCACCAAAAACACGTGCTGAAGTACCAACAATGGTTGGCTTCTTCCCTCAAGCCTAATGTCTCTATTATGTAAATATTTTAAACACCATTCGTCACTTGTACTCATTGTAAAAATATATTTATAGATTGTAGTAGAATTCTCAAAAAAAAAAAAAAAAAAAGCCGATAAGATAATGGTGGTGGAAGTTCGTCCTTCGTCGCTTCGCTCCTCGGACAAGATAATGGTGAGGAGTGTATAGCACTTTCTATCATGGGATCACCTGGTTTACGATAGTTTAGTTGTATGGTACTTTACATTTGAATGCAATGATAAATCATTGTAAGTTAAGTACAGGATACAGTAGTTGGGTGGGATACACGAGATGCATTGCTAGATTAGGCATTATTGGATAGATTTTGGAATTATTTTATATTATAAAAAAAAAACGATTCCGAACGAAGATGAAGATGTCAGCCTTAAATTGTAATATATATTTTATTTTAATATCCTAGATTGGGTTAAATTTACATTTGTCTATTCATGTGACTTCTGCTCGTGAGCATTGGACAAACCAGGATGTGCATAGATAGGGCGTAGGTAAATACCATATTATTTGCCTAAATGCACTATCGTGACGGTACCAACCGACCCCGCCGTCCATATATGCTGAATGCTCCGTGGCTACGTCTATTTAAATATTAATAATTAATAATAATATATAAAATCCGCATGTTTATGGAACTGATACACACATTAAAATAACTGGAAATTGGAAGTTAGTAACGTTCTATTCAACCATGTAAAGGTACGTTATACACCTTGTGTTTACAATCTACCAATATTTTGTATAGAACAGCTGTCAGCTACTGATTATATTATAATAAACTTAATCTATTTAATTATCTTTATCAGCTGTGATATTACATAATATTTTCATTTCTTATCTTTGAATACAAAAATTTTTATACATTTTCAACTACAAAATAATTTGCAAATATTCGTGATTTTGACAAATTTTGTCGATTTTTGAACTTCAACTGCTTATAAAAAAAAATTGTGCCTATGTATTTGAATAATTTTTGAATCACTCTTAGATCAACTTATTCAAAACCTTCTATTAAATTTTCAAGCGATTTGGTAGGGCCAAAAAATTGTTATCGACTTTTATAAAAAAAAATCTAAGAAAAATCGAATTATTCAAATGCCTATAAATAGCTAAAAAATAAACGAAATATTTTGAAAATACAACTATGTAAAGAAAATGCCTATTTAAACATTTTGTAAAAGTTTTAAGTTTCTACGACCTATACTTTTTGAATAAGAACAAATATCAAAAATCAATGATGCCTAAATTGTTATTTTATGCGATTATGTGAAAAAATTGTAATTTCAAACACTCATAAAAATTTTTGATTTTATTCCAGTGCAAATTTTTTTACAGATAATTGAAGGAAAACGTATGTCAAACTTTGTACCGAATTTAAAATTCTTAGTTTTGAATACTTAAAATTTTATGAATTTTCAACTGCAAAATAACTTCAAATTTTCGCGATTTTCTACACATTTCGTAAAAATATGAACTTTTTATGCTTATAAAAAAAAAATTGTGCATTACGCTTTGAATTTTTTTTTTATACCGATAAGTTCGACATATTAGGTACCTTGTATTAAATTTTCAAGAATTTTTGTCCAGTCAAATTTTTTTTATCCACATTTCAGAAAAAAAAACAAAGAAAAGTTGAAAATTTCAATTGTCTATTAAAAGCTCAAAAAAGTCTAAAGTTTACAAAAATTGTACTACGTATAGATGATTCCAATATAAACATTTGGTGAAAGTTTCAAGTTTTTTCGACTTATACTTTTTGAATAAGAACAAATATCAAAAATCGTTGAAGGCTAAATTATTATTTTACGCAATCATGTAATTATTTCGTAAACGTTTGAACTTTAGATGCTTATAAAAAAAAATTGTGACTCACGATTTTTGATTTTTTTTAATAGCAATAAGTACTTCTAATGAGGAACCTTGTACTAAATTTTCAAAGTTTTATGGCCAACCAAATTTTTTTTATCCACATTTCAGAAAAAAATAAGTTCAAATTTTCGCGATTTTTCAATATTTCATAAAAATTTAAACTTTTTATGCTTATAAAAAAAAAGGTGTGCATTTTGCTTTGAATTTTTTTTTTATACCGATAAGTACTTCTTATGAGGAACTTTATATTAAATTTTCAAGATTTTTTGTCCAGCCAAATTTTTTTTATCCACTTTTCAGAAAAAAAAACTAAGAAAAGTCAAAAATTTAAATTGTCTATAAAAAGTTCAAAAAAAGTCAAAAGTGTTCAAAAATTTTACCACGTATAGATGATTTCAATATAAACATTTGGTGAAAATTTCAAGTATCTACAATTTTTGGTTTTTGAGTAACGGCTAAATAAAAAAATCGATTTCGTCGAAAACGGGTTTTGCACAAAAAGTACCGTTTTTTCCTCATTTTTTGTTTGTTTTTCCCGTGGCATTTGAAAACTTTTGTGAATTTTCACTTGTGACCTCTCTAAGGTACCTCCGATATTCGTTTTGCCACCGAAAACATACCCTGAAGTTCAAAATTGAAGCATTATTTCGAGTAGTTATGGTGTACACAGACACAAAAACAAAAAAAAAAACAAAAAAAAAAAAAAAAAAACACACATCATAGTAAAATCAATACATTCTTCACTTCGTTCAGAATCTAAAACAAAAAACTATTTAAAGTATTTAAGAGCAACATTGAAATTTTTGCTTAAGGGCACAAAATATCTTACGACGGGCCTGGGATTACGGATTTATAGCCCATGTATTTATATATGAAAGACAGAATTGTATTTTTCGTATACGTTTTTTGTTTTCTTTAAAGACAAACATTAAATGTGATTTGACGTTATAAAAGAAAATGATTTCTTTTGAAATTTATTCAATAGTTTTATTTTATAGACCAATAGTTTCGGGGGTATACGCGGTTGGAATTTAGCGGCGGAGTAGTGACAGTAAATATTCGCGGGAAGCACTCTGATTCTTTTCTCCGCTACGTTAAATTTTAATCTTGTAATTATGATGAAGTTATCGAACTGTTGGTCCAGCAATATAAATTTAAATATTAAAATTTATTTTTTAAGTATTTTTTTTTCACAATATTGAGAAATTGGTTCGCAGTGGTTAACATTTAAGTTGTGTTGAATTTTGAGAAAATGAAAATCAGAGTTATTATATAAAAAAAAAAAATACAAACTCTTATTTTTTCGTCAGCAGATACAATAATAATAATTAATATGCCCTATTAATGGTGATGGACAACGATATGAACACAATAGTAAATGTTTTACTCGTTCAAAAGGTGACTCGACGGCGAGCCTTCCTACACGTTACTCAAAGCCATTTTTATATTACGCTATTATACCATAACATCATATTTACATATTTTATATAAAGTACAGATTTTAAATTTTCAATAAACGCCATTAAAATGAAAAAAACAAAACAAACGTGTTTCACTAATGTATACGGGCACACAGCGCTCGTCCCGTCGTCGAGCGTTTAATTTTCGCACCGTTATTTATCTTATACGGTTCTCGAACGGCAAACATCGCGTCGTCTCATCACCGCTCGTGCCTGCGACGAGAAAATATGTTTGCCCACAGACCCGCGCGGACGAGAATATATACCGTACCGACTGCGTGGCGGTGCGAATACGACCGAAACTTTAATAAACTTAGAAACAACTAAAATGTAAACTTAAATAAATCAAACGCGCTTTCCAATTTATCAATCAAACAACCCGGCAAAAGAAAAACGTTGAAACACCAGCTCCGTTTGGCGGAACACCCGGAACGAGTCGTCCACAAATCAAAATCCAATATCAGCACGGCGAAACGAGAACTTTTCCACGACTCGAAGTCGTGACAAGTGTTTTTCTTCGAAAAAATCAGAGTAATTATTTTTATATACGTACTGTGGACCTAGGGGGAATTCAACCGTATGGAGTCGAATTATCTCGAGGTAAAGGAAAATAAACAGTACGACATCGCAAGCCATTTTTTAGTGATCGACCACTGCGTGCCCACCCCTATTCACTTAAAAACAAATTAACTGGTAGAAATACCCCATTATATCTTACTCAGTGATCTCCCTAGTTACCGTTCGAATAGTGGAAGCATTGCCTATTTACCTAAAATGTAATATTATGTTACAAAACAATGTCTGTTCGTCTAATTAAATATCTCTGATATCTGAAACAGTATTACTACTCCTAAGTTTCCAAAATTATCATAACTTCATTGCAAAATTTTGAACAGAAATCATTTTCTTCAGATTAAATATTGAATTATATTTTATAGTAAATAACAGATAACAATATGAATAATAAAAACAAAATTTAATACAATTTTAACTTTTTATCTGTAAATTACATATTTAAATTATAAAACAATAAATATTTAATTTTAATAAATGACTCTTATTAAACAAATTATGATAAGTAATGGTGTATTTGAAAATGCCTTTAAAATTATATCTTGATCTTAAATCATAATATTTTAATATGTCAAAGGGAAAACATCACTTTTTCCAAACTACAAACCAAGATCCATTTTTCCATTGTACGCTTTTTCTTAATGACCGAATTCGAATCAATCTTTTGAACTTTATTTTAGATTCTGAGTGAAGCGAAGGATCTTATGGTTTTACAATGATGTTTATTTATTTTTTTTTTCTGTAAACACTTTTTCGTATAGAAATCCTTGTCCAAAAGTTTCCAACCGACATCTACCATTGTTCAAAGATATTACAGAGGACCACTTAAAGAGGCTTAAATCCAGGCACTCCATGTAGGAAACAGACACTCAGCTGGAGCCACTCAGCGAAACCTGGAAAGGTCGTTGGAAAACTTCAGAGGTCCGGAACTGCTTCTTGGTAGAAAACCCAGAAGTCAAATTCCCCGGCGATGACCTACCAAGAGAACTCTGGTCAACGTTAAACCGAGTTAGAACCGAAAAGGGCAAATGTGGCTACAATTTACACAGATGGGGTACGTCAGAGTCACCGCACTGCGAATGCGGTGAGGAACAGACTATACGCCACATTGTGGACACGTGCCCGAGAACCAGGTTCGAGGGAGGCATCGAAAAACTCCATAGGGCAAAACCAGAAACGATCAACTGGATGAAAAACTTAGAATTGCGCCTTTAGATTAAGATGTACCGAACTCGTCTCTGTCATGGCCAGTAATCGTGGTCCGACCACCTTGTTCATTGTCTTATCTTGTATTTATAATTTTTTTATATTTTTGCAATTATTCATTCATATTAATTTTACCTTATTTTACCTATGTTATTGTATTATTATTCTATTTCATTTATTTCGTCTATTTTTATTTTTATTTACTTATTTATATACTAATATGTTTTTAGCCGAAATAACGTCATATGCAATAATAATAATAATAGTAAGTATCAAATACTACAAGAAACATTTTTTGAGATTAATAATTATACATACTCGGAACAATAAGATACTACTTAAGAATTAATAAATACATATTAAATCTGTTATAGAACGAGACGGAACGCCGGGCGACGGCGTTCGACCTTGTAGAAATAACAACCCGCTTGTTATTGTTAAAAGTGGTTGTTTATTGTAGAATGAAATGAATAAATAAACAATATGTGTGAGTCCCACGGTTCGGGTAGGGAGACCAGTGTTAACCCGGGCCGTTAGTTAATAGGTCTATGGGCTGCGGCATGAGCCCTAGCGCGATCTAGTTTATCTTACACAAACTATGTAATGATCATTAATACCATTATTTTGTCTGTCTGGGTTAAGAAATACCAAAGGAAATACCTGTGATTACAATGCTGCCCAATTAGTTCATCTAAAGTCTCAAGTATATTTAACTCATCCAGACAGTAGTATCTTCATTTTAGTAAAATGTATTGAGAAATCATTTCAAGCTCACGCTACAAGTCCAAATGCTTTTGATGACACAGTTGAACATTTCTTCGAAAACAAACTATATCATACCATTTCCATCGAACTCTCTCAATCTAACTCTGAAATCTGTATCGTCCCAAAAAGCCATAAGGTCAATTCATTCTCTAATTGTGTACGTTCGTCGTTGATAATTTAAATATTCATAAATGTCCTTATCATTGTCTTCAATTATCTCCAACAAATTCGTTTTAAATTTAAGAGCTATTAAAAATTATACTTAAATATTATTTAATATTTAAAATAAATTAGAAATAAAAATCGGAAAGTTATAGATATAGGTACTATATCTATAACTATTTAAGTATTTGCCGAAAATTTTATGAGGGTGCAATTACAAAAAAACTCACCAATATTTATATAAATAACCGTAAAATACGTAAACAGTATTTAAATAATAATATATTATATTACACTGAAGCTTTGCTCAGAATCGTTTTATACTAAAGAAATGAGTCATCATTTCTTTAAAACTTAATGCATTCATCACCAATATCTTGTCCGAGGACCGAAGGGACGAAGGACGAACTTGTACCACCATCATCTCACTTACCAGCTTTTTTCTAATTTGACTCAAAGCTCAGGACTTAAACCTGTAACCTTTTTCTACAGTATCATTATTCGGACAGAGGACACCCAGTGGATCAATTATTTCTCTACTAAGTGTTCAACTAATCTTGTCTGGGTGTCCATTTGGACACGGAAAACATAGGTACTTAAAAAATGGCCTGCGACATCGCGTAACACACGCCCGTGGTCTCGACATACGGCCGTACGATCCGTTTTTCCTTCGCCGGACAGTCGGCGCGGACGACTGGTGCAACAGTCGACTTGATGGAATAACGAAAACGTCGCGCACAGAGCACGGCGAAATCATGTCGAATTCGCGAGACCCGTAGTCGATAGCCGTGTAGAATCATCGTTTCGACCCACGGTTTCGAAATGTCCGCGAACAACGACCGATATTCGGCCCGTCGCGTGTGTGCTGCGGCGCATCAATATACCGAATCAATCAAAATCTAAATTACGTTAAGGCGAAAATAATCAAACGAGTTTGATTAACAGCCGACCGAATGAAACTCCCGCCCCCGGCTCACCGGCCGGTGGCGCACACGTTGATCCCGGATTACAATGCGGCGAAAAGAGACGTATAATAATTCACTAACCGTCGTCGTTTCCCGTATTATTATAACGAACTGCTCGATCATCGCCGCAGAATATGCGCGAATCGGACGGAACGCGAACGGGGTTTCCGCACACGACGACGGATTAAACGCGTACCGCGTCGAGAAAATCAATTTCGCGCAGAGGGTACTGAAAACCGTATGAATTATAAATATAATATTGTATTTATTTATTTCGGATACATCTTCGATAAATAAATTTTTTTCGGATAAATCTTGGGAAATGGTAAAATAAAAAAACTACTATAGGCCTAAATAGAGTTTTTCACGAATTAATCAATAGAAAACTAAAATTGAATATATATATAAAAAAAAACTAATTTTATAGTTTTCTCTATTTATAACACCCAGATTCTCGTTAACCATATAGTTATACATGCTTGTGACAATATTAACTTCAATAATTGCAACTGTCAAAAAATAATAATTAGGGTAACACGAATAAAATATCTGGGTATCGTTATTGATTCAAATCTAAGATGGAATATACACATTAGAAACACAATTATGCGTTTGAGATCAGTAGTTTTCAAATTGCTTAACAAATTACTACCTATAGAAGTCATGCGTACTGTATATGAAGCTCTGTATGAGTCCATTATGCAATATGGTCTAATAATATGGAGAGGATGTGCAGATAATGCGATAAAAACACTAATAGTGCAACAGAACTTAGCGGTAAGAATCTGTTTAGATAAAAAAAGAGACAAGGTTCATCATTCTCTAATTATAAAACCAGTAGAGCTCTTTATAAGCTATTTGCAATGTTAAATATTTCTAAACAACCTTAAATATGAAAGTAAAAGAGAATTCAGAGCATATGATGTTAGCACACAGTATACAAATAAACAATTTAGCCAGAAGTTTGTCGTTTACCTTGGTCCAGTTATGTACAATTCATTGTCTTTGAATATAACAATTTTTATTTTTTGATCTTTCCCCTCTAAAATATAATAATACTATGCGTCTATGCACATAAGACGAACTGTTAAAACTTGATTATTAAGTGAGCTCATGTAATTTTAAATATTATTGTATAAATGTAAAGTATTTTAGTTATTTATAAAATTTAGAATTAGTGATATAATTCTTACGTCAACGTGTTAAAATATGTTATATTATCCTCTATTTGTTTTATTTTGTTTTATTTTGTTTTTCTTTTCGTCAACGATTTTATAACTCATTAGATTCACCACAAGCTTCGTTTTTTGAATCAAATTAATCAAACTATTTAATATTTCATATTTCATATCTCATAATTATGTTAATTTTATGTAATGTTAATAATTTTGATCAATAAAAAAAATAAATGAATAAATAAAAAATAATAGATATAGGGGTTGAGGCGTATTTACGGGTGGAGGTGAGGACCTGGGTCTCGACCCTCCTCCAGAAGTAATTCATTATTTAACCGCTTGACGAAATCGAAAATCAAATTGAACTGATCGGAAGTATAGGTATATAACCTAGCGTGAGTGTAGAATTCGAAAGAAAAATGTCGATTTCGTCCAGACGGCCGAGTGAAACAAGCGAGATGATACGATAGGAACAATGGAAGTTTATCTCAAGGATGACCTTTTAGAAGAAAAAAGAAAAAATGTTTTTCGATAAACATGGCATGTCGAATGATATTACATCTGAAGCATGAAATTAAAGGAAATACGACACTCCTGTAGACAAATCAAGATACCAAATCGACTTCAGTAAAGACGATGCAAAAGTTCACTTCTCAAATCTGAACCGTCTGAGTATTGTCTGATTAATATAATGTCTGTATCACGAACGGAGCGATAACTCTGATATTATGAAACCAGACTACCATGGCGAGGTTATTCTACAATAATACGCTGAACGTTTTATTATGAAATAATTATTGACTGACACTAATAATTCTTCAAAAATTCACTTATCGAAAAATTCGGAAAATTTGATTTTAAATGCGAACTACATTAAGTGGAATTAAAGTGTTTGAATTACATTTTAATTTTATTTTTCTCGACAAAAAAAATTCTTTAATAATGTATTTAAATATTTATTAAAAGTTCCTTCGCAACATTTTTCATCTTGTCGTATATATCTCTTAAACTATTATTGAATAATAACTCTTGAATTATAAATACGATAAGCAATACTTTTGTTGTAAAGAATTGTCATGAAAATCTTCAATTTTTTTTTCATCACCTTAATTAGTTCATACTCTAATAATTATTAATTACACTCGCACACACAATATAAACTCATATATATATATATATATATATATATATATATATATATATATATATATATCATAGCTTGTGTAAAATACCTACAATTATATATTGTTCATTTCGATTTGTGTAGTAGTTATGACTTTTAATACATTACAATCGTTGATTGTTACACCGCAAATCAATTAATTTTGGTCCAACACAATATTATTCTATGAGTTTGAAATCAAAAATCTCAATTCATTAAAAGAGTAAAACGTTCCGAAAAGGAAGTAATGCGTGTTTGTTTGTCGGATGGCGTTCAGCAACTGTGATTCAAAACGCCCTGATTTTCCATGCAACATGTACAGTGTTGCTATACGCGTACAACACAAAGTCTATCATTACGTACGAACAAAACGTCTAGCGTATCTCCAACGTTATTGTTTGAACATTCGAGATGGTTCTTCAGATTGAATTTTCTTTGGCTAAATGAACTCATTCAAATTTGAAACTGACAGCGTCCGATAGCCATCGAAAATAACATGCAGTAAAACTGACGTAAAGCTGTTGTACTATTATAATATTACGCGTGCACGAAAGATAATAATATAATAATTCGGACAAAACATCAAAACGCATAGATAACGAATTCGTTCGCTCGGTAATTTCGCGTAGGATTCACATAAAATGTTTTGTGTGAGTGTGTGTGTGTGTGAGAGTGGCGTAAAAGTAATAACAATAATAATGTAATAACAATAATAACAATGATAATAATGCGATAACTTCAAATACCGTCTACATTTACCATGTTACCAAGCGTAAAATATTTTTTTTGGTAAAAGTTTTAATTCAAAAGTTTTTTAATATCTGTACGCAGGTCATTAATTAGATTTCAGCAGCGTTCGCGGCGTTCTGAGTTTATGAATAATTTAATTTGAAAACGGTCGAAACACTTTTGGCCAGGTGAAGTACCTATTTGATTTGACTTCTTGGCATAGTTCCGCCTCCGATTACATAATTCCGCTTTCATTCTTTGGCGCCGGACCGCATAAACATTTTTGATTCAATCAGTTTTATGTATTTATATATTTTCGTAGCCCGCGTTTGATTTTTTTATTACAATTGTAATAATTATTTTTATTTTTTATTTTTCGCGCGCATTGTGTACAGTCTATGAATTTATTTTCGCAATATTTTTTTCTCGATTATCTGGCACAAACATTTGGTTTTTTAATAAATATCCTTGGTGTACGTTACTAGTGTGTGTGTGTGTGTGTGTGTGTGTGTGTGTGTGTGTGTGTGTGTGTGTGTGTGTGTGTGTGTGTGTGCGTGCGTGCGTGCGTGTGTGTGTGTGTGTGTGTGTGTGTGTGTGTGTGTGTGTGTGTGTGTGTGTGTGTGTGTGTGTGTGTGTGTGTGTGTGTGTGCACCTTCGTGTGTTATAAATCTGATGAAACGTCGAATGCGCTCGCATATGCGATATCGACGACCATTTGAATACGTATAGAATATCACATATCGTACGGAGTCTAATACTGTTTTATTATCTACAATCACGTAAGTGAATAATAAATAATTCCCGACGTACAAAACGGTATTGAACGTGACTTTGACGGTACACGTTTTAGATACGTAATAATATTTTATTCGTCCTACGTATAGATCTCTGAGTGAACGGCGAACGAGTGTGTACGAGTTCGATTACTCCGTATATAAACCGTAAAAACTGTTGGTCTCGGGATAATATTATTATAATCATAAAAGTAATAAAGCATACAAAAAATAATATTAACCGTGAATTAGGGAGTGAAAAAAACACAAAAACTACTTCAGCCTGAAAAAAAATGTATATAATATCATCTCACGAATTCGCATTCTTCGTGCGCATCATATAAATATAACTATACAGGGTGTTTTACAAACATCTGACACGTTGAATAACTTTTGTTCTATTCAATATTTAAAAATTTTTTGTTTTTAATGAATACTATAGCCTAGCGCTACAATAAAATTATAAGAATTTATAAGAATTTCAAACACCAAAATTTTTCTAAAAATCATGTTTACAAAATGGCTATTTCGATTTTTTTTTCGAATTCTAAAATTAAATTTTAAATTTTGAAATTTGAGTTTTAAAAATAAAAATAAAATTTTGATGTAATTTTATTGTAGCACTAGACTATAGTATTCATTAAAAAAAAAAAAAAATTAAAAATATTGAATAGAACAAAAGTTATTTAACATGTCAGATCTCCGTGAAACACCCTGTATATATATATATATATACCTACAAACGCCCCTCGGTTTCTATGTAGGGCACTTGACGATTTGCATTCGATCAATTATTATTTTACTATGCACGTTATTATAATTAACGTCATAACAGTCAATGACGACACGGCATCACGATCTGTTTACGTTTATCATTTCGTTTTTTTTTTCCTTTTTTTCCTATTCGATCCCTTTGCGGACGGCCCGCTGACATTTTTAATAGGCCTCCCCGGGTCTTTGGGCTGAGCGTCCGAGGTAACGAGGTAAGGGTTTTTTATCATTATTATTATTATTATTATCATCATGATTATTATTTTCGAGCACCGCGTCGTACAGATCGGAAGGGTCGTTCGTATTTTACGGTCGAGCGTTTTTTCACGGGCTCGTGAAAGGTCAACAAACCGTGACACTTCAACGATCGCGTTGTCATCACCTGTCCCGGTCGCCCGGGGACGGCCCAAACGTCCGCGACGGCTTTCATCGTTTCCGTGCCGAGCATACCGTCGTGAGTATGCGCACGGGGGGTGTGTTTTCCACGTTCCAGAGCGTCCGTCGGATTCAAACGTTATACACAAACACAAACACACACACACACACACACACACACACACACATACACACACACACATACACACACACACACACACACACACACACACACACACACACACACACACACACACACACACACACACACACACACACACACACACACACACACACACACACACACACATACACACACACATACACACACACACACACACACACACACACACACACACACACACACACATACACACACACACACACACACACACACACACACACACACACACACACACACACACACACACACACACACACACACGTGTATATAATATAATGCCACGTGTACTAACGACGGCAGAATCGAACTACAAAGAGTAATAAAAACCGTTACGTCAGATAAGGGCGCTTTTATAATACGCGCGGATATGTACAGGTAAGTAAACCGTAAGTATATGTACCTGTATATACGTGATGGCCAGAGCCGGATTAACATAGGTGCAAAACGAGCTTTTGCTCCAGGGCGGCAAATTTTTGGGGTGGCATGTAATTTTTGTAATATAAATATTAAATATCGTGTATTTGATTAGTTAATTAGTTATTCAAATTTATACATAATTAATTCGAGTGGTATAAGGTTGACTATTGAAAAATTACTTATTTTCATAATGATAATATATTTTCTTATTTTTAAAATTATAAGCTATAGCACTGAATAATGTATCTACAAAATTATAAGGACGGATCAGCGGCATGATATAACCATGAATATAGTGGTATTATTCACAGTTTACAAACATTTTTGTGCAATTCTGTTATAAATAAACGACTTTTGTAGTTTTGTCTAATCGAATTAAATAATATAAAGTACCAAATATTTTTTTTTAAACGGTTCAACTTATTCATACAATATTACATGAAATACATATTATACTGTTTTAAGTTTTTAACTACTTCTCGATAAGAAATTTACTATCAAATATATATTGCTCCAGGGCGACTTTGACCCTTAATCCGGCTCTGGTGATTGCACGCGAAAGTTGAAAATAGACGTTGTGCAGACAGGATTAAGCCGGGTGTAAGCCTTTGCATGGTCGTTTTGCCGAAATTCCCGTGATACGTAGTAACGGCACGTTTTTCCACGCAGAGCCATAATGGAGTGTTTCAACAGGGGGGGGGACTAAATAGGGCAGCCGCCCCCTCGGACATGAGCTGGCTTTTTATTTTTTTTTAACTCGTCAATAACGAATAATTACGATGATATTATGGCCGTCCGTATTTTCATGACTTTGAGTAAAATGTCTCGTCATCGGAGAGTCATTGTATTTAATTTAAAATGACTTCAAAGCTGTTTTCTGATAGTTTTTCAGCTCGAGGGGAGCGGGTCCTTTTTACTTTTTAGCATCAACATCAACAGTACAAATATTACATAAAAAAATTAACGTATAATGTAACGATTTATCGAAATATCGACGACTTATAAAATATTGGTATATTTTAAGGGGTTTTCAATAAAATCGGCACAAAAAAAAATAATAATAATAAATACGTAAAACATTGTGTTACCGTGAAAATAATACAATTTATACAAATTATTCATTTACTAGTGACTCTCAACACGATATTCGATAAATAACAATTTTAAACGTTGGATATTTTAAACTCGACTATGCAAATACTGCATCTTCAATTCACCCTTCTCTTGATGAGTTAAAAAACCCCACTCTTGGAGGGTGTATATTAGTACGCTAATTTAGTTAAATTCCATAAACCTTTTGGTTAAGTCCGTATCATTACGCGATACTTATGAGTCATTGTATTACGTATAAAAACTATTTTTGTTTAATTTTTGTACTGCGTATATTTGTTGGATCGAAATCATTAGCCTATGAGTCAATTTATAATATATACAAGTAGAACTTTCCGTCGTTGCCAGGTTTAAGTATAACAACATTTATGAATAATATCAGAAATTATAATAGTTTAATACATCCGTGTTAAATTATCTAATGTTTCAACCCTTTAAATTGTGAATTTTGAAAAATCCTTTTTTTGTGAGCGTATAAAGAGTAACTAGTACATTTCCTGAACATTTCAAATGGTTTGATAAGGTATTTTAGGTATAAACTTTTGGGCTAAGTAAAATTTCCTATTTAATTGGCAAGTGCATAATTTGTAATATTATCATATTGTGACAAAAACCCAATAATTAGTAAACTCTTTTAGAATGCACTCCCCAAGTAAAGCTAGAATTTTCCAAAAAAAAAAAAAAAAAATGTTCGACTTTGTTGGAAGTCCGTTTCACCACCTAAAAGGTGGAATTTTGAACAATTTCACGTCTCCAGACTCAGCAGTTAGTAGACTTAGTAGTCTGTGCGTTGATACATAAATTTATCCTTTTATATATTATTATATTATAGATTAAATTTTACGCATTATAAACGATCTAATCCGAAATATGTGTCATACTTACATATGGATATACGTTTAAACTGTATACATTATGTGTATGTTACGGGCGAAGTGGAAAATTCGGGCAATGTATACAATGCCCGGGCATTGTACACATTGTCCGATGCATATTGGGCAATGTGAATTGTAAAGTATTTATACATTAATAGTATTAATTTTTATGTACAATTTATTTATAAAAATTGTGAAATAAGTTAATAATCATTAAATGCACTATATATCCCGATAACGAAACCGATAAATATCTTAATCTCATATAATTTTGGTACGTATAGTTTTATTTTAGTTGTATACTGTCACTCAGTATATATTGTGCTTAAACATTTATTTTTTGCTATACAGTGCTTAACCAAACATTTACTTATTTATTTTCTACATTTTATTTAAAATGGAAAATTTTAATACAAAATTGAATATTGTGTTAAAAGAAAAAAAATCTGAATAATGTGTATTTAACTAAATTAAAATACGACGAATTAATTAAACATATAATTAATATGAAGAATAGTTCCCAAAAATTGAAGCCGAATATAAACTCCTAAATAAGTATGATGTTGAAGCAGTACATGTGAAAATAAATAGGTAGTGTAATAGTATAATAAATAGTATTATTAGTAATATAAAATAAAAATTATTTGAAATAAATTAGTATAAATAAAAATAATAATAATATAAAAATTAATTAATTATATATAATAGTTAGTGTTTAATCAGAGAACAGACGTAGCATTCAATGATTATTAGTTATGTAATTATTAGAATAAATGTACTTCAAAATGTTTTAAATGTATAATTTGTATAAATACTTTACAATTCACATTGCCCAATATGCATCGGACAATGTGTACAATGCCCGGGCATTGTATACATTGCCCGAATTTTCCACTTTGCCCGTAACATGTATACCCACAACGGTAAATACAATATAATTGCATACACTGAGCTTTTTGTACGACTACAACGCTAGTTTCACGTATAATGCGCTGTTAGTACACGAGAACGAAATTTCGAGTATAAATCGATTTTATAATATTCATTCGAGCACATTTTCGCAATAATATTATGATATACGAGTATACGACAAATTATCCATGTGCATTCGATAGGCTAAAAGTATGATGTAACACACGCGGGGAAGGTACCAAATACGATTATTTTTTTATTATTATTATTATTTTTTTTTTTTGCTGACAATTTTTCTGCGGTAATAAATTCCGTGCGCTTAAATCGGAAAACCTGCGTACACCGGTCGATTGAGAGCCCGGGACGGTGGAAAAGTGCAAAATAAACGGTTTTATACATACATATACTGTGTACACGTTCTGTTACGTTCTGTTATTATCGTCGTCAAACGATACGCATCGGCTGTAAACGAGTACGAAAACGTGTATAAAATAATACAACGAAATCGACATACGAGATTTACCGGGTGAGATTCTGAAGGTTAAAAACATGACGTTAAAAACACCGCACCGACTATACCGACGAGATGCCGTCGATGTGGCCACGTCTCCGTAGCCCGCGGCGTAACACGATATTCAGCCACCGGTCGTATGACGCCGATACGCGTGCGAACGACGAGATACTCGTATGTTAAGCCGGTCGCACACGACTCGTGTGCTCGCCGGTTATTCGTCAATCGCATATACCAGGGGTCCTCACTAGGATTTCTGAGAGAGTCAAATAGTTCATATCAAATTTTCCTCAGGGCCGCATGTACAAGGGCTTTCAGTCAGGGCCTAAAACGGTATAGGCAATTACAAAATATATTTTTCTTATTGTTTTAAAACACTACGAAGTGGCGTTAATAACTTACAAACAATAATATGATTATAACATAAGTTTATTACATCAAAAAAAATTACCCTTTTTGCGTATAAAAAAGTAGGGAAATGTCTTTTATTTAATTTCAAGAATAGACCTACTTGAATTATTCATTGATTCGTCGAAGTGGAAGGGCGAAATTCAAAAAAATATTTGTTTCAATAACTCCAAAACGTATGTTTATCTATCCTTAAAAATCAGTCTGAGAGCCCCGAAAAATCGTTCCGAGGGCCGCGTAGTGAGGATCGCTGGTATATACTTTCCTCGTCATCGCCAACGACATTGACGCCGATTGCCAAGCGCACGATTCGCGTGCGAACGACGTGCGACTACTGATAATACTGATACTGCTGCTAAAATAATGATATTAAAATCAAAAAATAATAGTCTGTTTTTGGCGGAAAATCCGAGATTAAATTACTCATCAGCTCGAGTCACTCGTGTTGTATCCGACACCGACGGGAAACCGCGAGTGACTCGGCGAGTAAAAAATAATCGTCGAGCTTTAAATACGATTAAATACCTCGCACACGACTCGCAAAGTATAGTGCGATTGACGAATATTCGCCGATCACACGAGTCGTGTGGGACCGGCTTAACAACACACGAAACAGTAGTGCGGCGCGTGATCGATGTCTGTAGAACGCGAAATATATATAGTACGTTACGCTGCCGTGTACAACCGCCGCGAGATTGGCGTCGTTCGTGCTTGGTGTACAGGGTGTACCGCCGGTTTCAAACGAATCGGTCGTCGACAGCGACGATCATCGAACGACTACGGTTTTTTCGTTTTTATTTTACCCGTGTCGGTTTTTAATGGTAAAAAAAACCCCCCACGGTGGTTTTGTCTCTATAACGATTCGATCGTTTCTGTCCGACAACGCGTATACTTGCAACGGGCTCTTGGCTCGCAGGACACCCCGTACAACGACGTGTAGGGAGGGTAATTATTATTATTTATAATCCGATCGCCGCCGCCGCTCGCATACTCCATGCGCGCGCGCGGAATCGCGCCCTGCACACAGACGAACGGTGCGGAATCGAAATTCGAGACTCGTCATCAATCGTTGATCGTTTTTTCTTTTCCGCTCCTGTCGAGTACGTGCCCGGATTTCAAATGAAACACGAAATATATGTTTGTGAAATATATATATATATATATAAAAACATATCATATTCTTTCGCAGATTATCGCGCGGCGCTCTATGTGTGTGTATAGTAATAATAATAGTAATAATACATAACGATGCGAACGCACGCCGCGGGGGACTCGTCGCCGTCGCGCGCACCGACCGTGCAGGCCGGAAATTTGGTATTCAAACAGACGAAAACGGCCAGACACGCGTGAAGCAGCCTAATTATGTTTATTGGCTTACGCGTTATAAATTACGTGAGCGTGAGCGAGTGTGTGTGTGTGTGTGTGTGCGTACGAATATACAGGGTGCTTTGCGAAGAATTTCTCGTTAGCAATATTTTATCTATCTGCTGCGTGTTAAATTAAAGATAATCAAGTTCTGTTTTTTTTGCCGTTGTTATTTTTATTATAAAAGGCTGAAAACTACGTACTTTATTTTTGATGAATATTTAGACGAACAATTTTGAGAATACTTTTTTTACTCCTTTTGTGAAATTTTAAAACGGCCGTTTTAATGTTGTTATTATAAAAAAAATAAAAATCTTTGGGTCGACAAAAAAAAACCCCCCTCAAAAATTAAAATTATATAACTAAATTAACTCTAAAAAACGGGGTTGTCTTTAATTTTTTGGAAAATTTTAAAATTAAAAACTTTAAAAAAAAGATAACAAGAATTTAATTAAAATATGCAGAATATTTGATCCTGAGGACTGAAGAAAAAAATTCAGAATTCTTCATTATATTAGATATCACAATGGTTTTATCTCGGTGAGACACCCTATGAATTATATGCCACTGTCGTTAACGAACACCGCGCGTGCCCACACCCCCGCGACGGTGACGCGAGGCACGTCTGACTCCGACGGGTAGGCCGCAGTCATCGACCCCCCGAAAAAACGACTATGACGGCCGGTGGAAGGGAGACGACTGCGTACGCGTACAAATATTTAAACTCTCCGTACGTCGTCGTCGTTTTTAATATGATTGTGTAAAACGCGGAAACACGCGAGTCGTACGTAATCGAGTTTCGCGTATTGCACATGGGATTTCGCATCGGCGCCGAATTGCCACTCGATTGAAAAGAAAAAAAATCTGCGCCGTAACACGGAACACTGTTTGAATTCGTAGGAAAAATCTCGGATTCAAACGTCTGCAAATATTGTATACACGTCGGCGACGACGCCTTGACGTTCCGATTAGAACGTTAATGAAAAATAAATATATAAAAGACGCTTTATTCCCGGTAAAAATGTACACATGTATAACAGTTACATAATATTATGTGCTAATGTACACGTGATAAAAACGATAGTCGTCGCGATTTGGTCGATCCAAATTGCCGCGGGCTATTACGATCTCGAAAACATAACAATATCGACGACGACGATCCAAAAGGGCACAAGCGCCAAAATCCATGCTATATTCAGCTTTTAATTGATATAAATAATTATTAATCAAAAATATAATTGGACGATCATTTAAAATAAATTAAAACCCTATTTTTTTCCTAATGACATATTTTATTAAAATTAAAAATATTCAATAATACGTTAAGTCATGAAAAATTGGAAAATTGTTTTTTAGCTCTGCTGAATAAATTTCGAAAATGTCGCTTGTGCCTTTTTGGATTGTCATCACCACCGACAATAAGAAGTATAATCACACGCCATAACACGCATTTCACAAAAATATCGTTAGGATCCGCAGAAATTGTTTTACCGTGTCGAAAACCGCGACTTGAAAGTAACGTTTTTTTTTTCTTTGTTTCTATAGTCTCGGTTTTCTCGCATGTAGAAATTATCACATGCTTCTCGTTCTCGTGGCGTCTATAGTCGATAAATCATGACGACATAAACGTTAGGAGTCGTATAAGAGGTTTACGACCGAAACCAATTCCGAGTTATCGACCGAATGAAATGGGTACACGCAGTGGTCTGACTATATTACATTTCCGAGGACATTTTTTTTCCGAATCGTCTGATGATCTATACACCGCGTACGTGATCATGAACTAGAAACAGGTACCTACGGATATATTATGTTTTTTTATCTTTACGACTCTATCGATTTTAATCCGTATTGAAAAAGCACACTCGACTGCAGTTGTAGGTATATGATTATTATTATGTAGTTGTGTACGAAAAAATATTGCACTTCACGACGATAAGAAACGTTCAACGACGGGCGGCGGTGTGCATCGATCACGCGTGCACTTGAAAGTCAATTGTCAGACTGCATGCGACGGCATATATATATATATATATATATATATATATAGTGGAACCTCGATTATCTGGGGTAATGGCGGGGAGGAGGTCACAAGGATAAATGAAAACGACGGTTAATCGATACTTTTTATAATAATGAAATTTTAAAAATTGTATTTTAATTATAATTAGAAAAATTCTTAATATAATATACTTATACATACAATTATGTTATACATACATCCATAATATTGAGTTCAACAATATCAGAGCATAAAGTATGAAGTAATCAGCTTGTTTTTTTTTTTTTTTTTGGTTTGAAATAATTTTCCTTACTTCACTTCCTATTTTTCTCAAGCCAATAACGCCACGGAAGTCAAAATTTTCTTGTTCGCAGAAGTTTAGGAGTATATCAACTGCTTCCATTGCTTGGATTGTCTGTAATTTTTCAAAACTTTCCTCATTATCACTCTCAGAAGAAGAATCAGGCTGTTGTGAGGTAGATGGTGTAGTTATGCTGCCATAGCGAACAAGCTTTTATATCCGTATCCGTATCTAAATTTTCGAAAGAGTGAGCACGGTTAATCGCGAACACGGATATATATATATATATATATATATATATATATATATATATATATATATATATAACTACGTCGTTGCGAAAATGACGAAAACAAACTCATGTCATATGGAAACGTACGGGAGATAATATAGTTTGTGACGGGCGAGACCCTTGACGTCAATTATTACCTTTTGCGGACGTTTTGCTTTTTAAAACAATCTCGAATTCAACGCGTGAAATTCTAAAATATAGTTTCGTCGTCGTTTGTCCCATCCTTTTTTTGCGCGGACCGGAATACTCGTGTCAAACTATGATTTTCGACAGAGTCATCCGAGAGGAAAATCGTAATAATCTCAGCAAACGCCATTATTTTTTCTTGTAATCATATCGTCAACGCTTTCACACAAAGATTCACAGCCGGCACCGATTCAAAAGTATCATTAAGTCAGATAACAGTCCCAAGACAGCTTCAGACTTCAGACAGGGCATTGCCGTATTGTTATTTCTCGACGCACGAGTTTTCAGCCAGCGTGATAAACAATACCGGCTGTATAGAAAAATCAAGAAAAAAACGGGTAATGTTTTCGATTGTTTAGCTTTCAAGTCGCGAAAACGCCGTTATTGCCGCGGACGCTTATCGGTGCGTCTCGTCTGTGCAGAGGGAAAAACACATTGATTAGCCGGTCGATAGAAATGGAAAGTTTTTATTTTCGAATTTTTTTTCGCTATAACATTTTATTTAGATGCGTACCATCGTTATTGGCTATTGTTATCGATTAATATTGGAAAATAATTTACGTGTACGGGCGATTATCGCAGAATATATTACGAGAGATGTCGGTACCCACATAAGCTTGTTGATAACACGAATGGCTTCTTTTTGTTTTCTTCAAATATTGTTTTCAGGCACGTACACAGGAGGGGTTAGGGGTTCAACCATCCCGAAATTTCAAGAAGAGTATTCAATATTTAACGAAATATAAGTGGTTTCTATCAATGAGGGAGATATTAGATAAAAATATGTTGGTTTTATTACTATTTATTAGTTTATTACTATATTTTTATTATTGATATTTCTAATTTCAAAGTTGATACGGTGAATACGCACAGGCCACATTTTTATCGTGAAATTTTTTATAAAAAAAACAAGAAAATAATGAGAAATAAATAATTTTTCCATTGAAATTATGTAAAATTGTTTATACATAAATATGAAATTATACAACCTTAACCCCCCCTCTAAAAAGAAAAAAGTTTTTTGTGTACGCACCTGATTGTTTTATCACTTTATCAACTAGCCGAAGAAAACAAAACACCGACGTGGACGTCGAGGTTTCCAGCGACCGGCGCGGCGCTTATAAACGCGCAGAAATAGATTTCGACTTTCGCATTGCAGTGAGTTAAAATTTTAACACGATTCGTAAATAAATTTACATAGTTTTACGTATTCGCATACATTATACACGTATGAAAACGCATTTTTCCATGCGTTTTGTTTTTCAATGTCTAGTTATTGTATCATTTTACAGATTTTCACTCGAAAATTCATGAGAACTTCATTGGATTCGTATGAACGTCTTCAATAAAAATATTAAAATTTGAATTAAACAGAAATTGCATTTAAGGTCATTTATAAGTTTTTCTGACGATATAATTATCGCATGTTTTTCAATGTCTAGTTATTGTATCCAGTTATATTTTTCGAAACTCTTAAATACGGGGTCGCGGTATTCGTGCGCGTTTGTTCGGACTGTTCGTCGCACACTCCTCGATTGCTCGTTCCCGACCGAATTCCGCGGTTTTGAAATTTCCCGTGAACAATAATGATTATACACGACGTCCGGTGCAATAATAATACTGTCGTCTGTACACGCCGTTTGGAGCCGACCCTCGATGCAGTTAGTATACGCGGTGACGGGCAGTGGAACGAAGTCGTTTCGAGCAGACACGGCGCAGCGTGTATACAACACCGCGTACTCGGTCAGACGTCGAGCGCGAGGACGTGACGCGTGACTGTAGTGATGTGACATAAATCAGAGATCATCTGAAATTCCATGAAATCCGGATTTCGGATTTATGGATTTCAAAATCCGAATTTCAAATGTTCAGATTAAAAAAAAGCGGATTTTGGGTTTTACGGTGCGGATTTCTGTATTCTAAATGAAAAAAAAAAATTTGTTTGGTATAAAATAAAAACTTGTCGTACGAATTTTTATATTTTAACTATAGAAAATAATTGTCATTGTAAGATTTTCATAAAATCATTATCACGTCCTACGGTATAAAAATTTAATACACTTTACTCATTTCTTTTAATACTAATGCTATACAATTTATAAATTTAGTTTCAATTTTAAAACCTACATGTCATTAACGTATTTATTATTAGTTTATTAGAAAATATGCGTATAATTATCAAAAAATTATAGAGTAAATAAGTGATATAATATAAAAAAAATACTAACCGATTGTTTCAAAATTCAAAATCTGAATTTAGAAGGAAATCCGAATTTCATAATCCAAAATGAGAAAATTTGGATTTTCCCAAAACTAGGTGTTACGCGAACGTCCCGCACGGCTTCGGCGTGATTCGGTCGAGTTCACGGATTTGTTATACACGTCATGCGAAACAAAGCCTCGCTTCGCACGTTCTTTTGATGTTCAACTCAAAATGACTGTTTATACACGTGTATTATAATACTGTAAAACCTATCGGCATCACGAACTCGACAGCATCGCAAAATGATCTGTTCGTGATTAAGAGAAAAAAAAACTTTGTGTCAACCGTATTATAGCATTCTACGGGAATCCGTTCGCACAAAGCGCATTTTACTTACTCATACGGATTCGCGTTATTAGGTCGAATACACCGTCAAATACCAGTACGCACTATGCACATATTTCAATGTGTACGGAATTTCATAATGCACACAACAAAATTTATACAGAGAGGTAATTTCACATCGTTACTCAAACAATCACGTACGAGGTCGACTTGAAACTGAAAAAAAGAAAACCGTTGACTGACCTAGAGCCATTAGCACCGCGAACCGGACAGTATCCGCGAAAAAAAGATGAGATGTCGTCGAAATAGACGAAAACATCATTATTCGTGTAACTCGGATGTAATATCGAGAGATAAAAATGTTCCGATCAAACGAAATTTAGATAAAAATGTCACTGTGCACACACAATAATTATACTTAGCTGTAATATCAGAGCATATACGTGTAAAAGTAAGGTATTGTGAAATCTTGAGGTGTTGATATTAAAAATGATAAATCGTCGGTATCAAAATAAAATAATTGTTCTGGCATTTTATACTGAGGACGAAAGAGTGGTCGAGTTTTTTTCAATTTGTCGACTCTGTATTAAAGTGTTTTTGGCATTCGGTAAAGATAATATCGAGTGTCTCACGTCATTGATTTTGTAGTTGTGACTAGCTCGAGTCGATTTCGTGAAAATCTCGTTTACGGGGAGACTTTTTCTCGAACGTTGGAAAAACTTTAAAGAATAGAAAAAAAAGATCTCTTCAGAGAGAGAGAGAGAGAGAGAGAGAGTTAGCGTTTTCCGATCCGCAGAACGGCGACTGAACGCAATCTCTCGGCTATTACGGGCGCGCGTACGTCGTCACATAAGTTACGTAACTACGTCATCACAAAGTCGCGGCAGTGTCTGCAGCCACGTGAAATTTCACGAACAAACAACTGCAAACAATACGTGTAATCGTCTCGTCGTCGTTCAGCGGTCCGGAACGCGATTCCCGCGGATCCCGAATCATCCAGACGTCGAATCGTTCATTCGAGATCGATAAAACGGGTGATAATTGAAATCGGGGCCCGAACGCGCGTGACGTCACACCGTGTTTCGACGCCGATGTTCGCTCCGGGCGGCGCTCCGTCAGCTTTTCCATAACGTCACGACGTCGACGGACGCATGATTTCGTAACGTATTGTATTCAAACACTCCTGGCGAACCTTTCTGACTCCGCCAAACACTTGGGCGTCAGGCTGGATAGTGGCCTCCACTCAGAGGCGCCGACAAGTATTTTATTCGATGGGGCGAAATATCAAATCGAGTTACCACGACCACCCATCTAGTTAGGGGTGTTATTTAAATTTGTTATACACGGGATGGAAACAAAACAATTTGTGTTCATACGTTCGACCAAATTAAATAGAAATTATATTCGGAATGATTATATAATAGTATACATATATATACACATGCGTGAATAAGCAATATAACACCTGTAAAATATGTTATTTGTTGTCTGTAACATCACTTTCGTACACTGGGAGCAGTTTAGCTTCGTCGTGTTATAATACCAAGCAAATTTACGATAAACTACGATAGGTTACAAGTAACTACGATAATAAAGACGAGTGGATGTGGATGCCATTAAACAGGATGTTTCAGCATATCGCTCTTCACTTAGTATCCCATATTCAACAAATCAGATATCGCGTGATTAGTAGATTCAACGCGTGGACTTACTCACCCACCCAACCATCACCGTAATTCAAAATAGGGGCGAATCGCCTCATAAAAATACGTATTCGGCGCCCATTCCCCCATTTCAAACTACACGTCGATGAATCGGTCAAAAAGGCGACCCGGATCAGGGGAATGCTTTACCCAGTTCTTTACAGCAAGAGAGACCAATCTCTCCAATCTCTCAAACCAAAAAAAATAAATAAATAAATAAATAAATAATAATGGTTGGCCATTTTTAAAATCCAAATCTTCAATACCTACGTCAGAACTATAATATCATACGCCGGCCAAGCGTGGGCACCACTAGTCTCCGACAATTGGAAACGGCTCGAAGCAATTCAAAACATCGGTCTACGCACTATAACACACTAACAGCTAGGTCGCTCCGAATTCTATCAGATCAGTACAAAACACACACGCCCAATCGAGTGGTCCAACCTGTGACCTCAACAATAAAATAATAACCGACCTAATATATCATCACAACTTTTCATGGACAACAGCCCGAAAAAAAGGAAATAGGCTAACGAGCTGGCCTGCAATAGCAATAGAACCTTTCCGGTCGCATTATCTCACGATAAGTGCACTGGTGTACGATATTCAGTCAAACGACCGGTGTTGTGACGATTTCCGTGTAAAAAAAAAAAATAATAATAATAAAAAATAAAAAAATAAAAACACCGACGAATCGATCGGGCGACAGATTATAACTATCGCAAAACACGTTTTGGCGAACGATCGGAGGACATGCGATAGGACCAGGGTACGATAAAACGTCCGGGGTGGTTACGATTATCATCACTATTATTATTATTATTACAACTACCATACATAGATGGGAGAAGGAAAAACTGAATTCGTTTGGCCGTATTCGAAAAGTAGTTTAAATTCAATACACACTGTTGCAACTTTTCCCCGACGTCAATAATAAATGTATCGTTATTTGCGTTTTAACATTTTCCACAGGGACGTTATATATTTAGGTTACATCGTAAATTACTAAAGACTTTAAAACTATTAAATCGTATAAAAGTTTATGTATAATAATAACGTGTATTTATACGTGTGCGTGCGCGCGCCTGCGTGTGTGTCACGTGTACGTATATACGAGTTTGAGTAAAATAAAAACGTGGGCAATAAAAACGCTGTAAACTTTACGATAAGACTTACGACGAAGATGTTGTCGACGTTTTGCAGTAATACGCGACCGGGCGCGTATTATTCTACTTTTGCTGACGTCTCTTCGCTTTCGAATCTCTACGCCGAAAGTTTTATCGTCTCTAATTCCGCAGAGTAGACTTGAGATTAAACGCAAACGCGTCGTCCTCGTCGTCGTCGTCAAAACAAGGGTCATTATAACTTAATTATTTCATTCCGCGTGCATTACGTTATATGAAAGTAATACGCACACACACACACACACACACACACACACACACACACACACACACACACACACACACACACACCCCACGCACACGTACATAATACGTATTATGAGTGTACGTTTACACGCGACATCGTATAAAATTTATAATACCGCCGAAACACCCGGCAAACGGTTGAACGAGTTTGAATTACGGTAGTCCCTCTCCCGTGCAATAGTGAAATTTCGAAAAAAATAATTATTTGAATACAATTAGAAAAATCCACAAACCCACTCCGAATCGTGGAGTTCGAACGATAGTTTCCAAAACATACACGATACCTCGTAGATATCATGAAAACCACGCGGCCGTGCACGTTGTAAACATGAAAATATTGTTAGACTTCGTTTGCAAACGTTTATAGCAAACCACTCATGAGACATTTTTTTTTTTATTTCAACGCTGACCCACATTTTACGTGAGACACAGAGAAAATGACATTGTTTATTAGTACGACGGGTCGTTCGTTAGCGCAGCAAGCGGCGCCGTGACATTTTTCGACGGACTCGCCATGACACGAAGACGACGGGGAATGGCATTACCGGCGTGCCGTGTAATAGAAACGGAGTGTTGATTATAAAAAAAAACAAAATATTAATTAGTACAATCTGACAAGGCAGCTGACCTTGCAATTAGAATCATCCCCCATCCAACAATCTCCGACTTACCGACAAATGACATCAAATCATCCATCAAACACAAAACTTACTCTAGATGGCAAAGTATTGGGATACCATTCCTCTCTCCAATTAAATTAAAACAATTAAGGAAGATATAAAAAAATGGACCCCGCCTTACTACTATCTCAACGGACGACAGGAAGTCGTCATCACGAGATGTAAAATCGGGCACTCACTCCTAACACACTTGTTTCTCATCATCAAAAATCCACCACCCACTTGTGATGAATGCCACACTGACCTTTCAATCCATCACATAATCCAAGAATGCACGAAGTACCGGGATATAAGGAACTACCTAAAAATACCTCCGAACATGGATGAAGCACTAAATGAAAATAACATCACCAAAATCATTACATTCTTAACTGGAATACATCTTATAAATAAATTTCAATATTGTAAATATGTTTTCTTTAAATATTAAGTCACAACATAATTTGTTATCTTTTACATTTAATGTACGTTAGGCTAATAACCTGTGATGTTGAAGCCGTATTTCAAAAAAAAAAAAATTAATATAATGTACGATACACATTAAGTCCACAAATGCGCTATCAAAACGTCACGCGTCGGAATTTAATTAAAACAATACGCCGTGCGAGATTTTTCACGAATCGGCTGCGACGTGTTCTCGCCCCTACACTGCGGCAGTTATCGTCGCAGGGCACGTTTACGTTTGGTACAATATTGTTTATATGTTGCTTGGCAGTTTCTTAAAAATTTCAACCGTTACGAGCACTGTAATATTACGAAGAAAAAATTCGTAAAAACGAACAAAGGAAATAATTTGAAAAAACAAAAAGTATTAAGAATCCAATAGGTCCTTTGCTCAACTCAGAATGTGAAATCATCACAAAGGTGGTTTACACATCTACAAAATAAAAATAAAAACTAAACCAAAAACAGCCGCTAAGTGTTGGGTATAACTATTTTGTGACAAAAAGGTACATAGATAATAGGTGAAACTATGAAAAGTACAAAGGGAAGTCCATAGGGAAAAGGAAGAATAAGAACTACTACAAGCTTGAAAAATGCTGATACCGGTGTGTTTTGTGAGCTGTTTTTTTTTCATAATAAGATTTACACTATTTTATTTCTAAGCCAGCGTTTTTATTTTATTTTTTTTGATTTTTTTTGGTTTTTTTTTTGTTGCAATTTTTCAAGGATTAATTATTTTATACGTTCGAATCGTCCGACGACTCGCTCGCGCGAACGTGCGTCTATTAAATGTTTAACAGGCCCGCGAACGTATAATACGTAACCTGTGGACAGGCGCGATTTTCACGCGCGCAGGCACGACCGGCCGTGCCAACTTTTCACTCGATTGTGTAACGGTAACTGACCGAAATTAACTCGGTCTCGCCGATTTTGGGCCGGTGACAATCGCGGCCGGCCGTTTATGAGTCATTTAACCGCGAGGCTCTTTTGTCCACGTCGCGCGTACACGCCGCGTTATTACGCACACATTGTTACGTTTTACGTTACTGTTTACGAGCGAACACGTCTATACGATATTATACACATATTATATATTATATTTATATTCGTACAACAACAATGTGCAATAATAAGCCATTGCACAACAGGTTTTATAACTACAAAACTATCTTTTAAGGACCATGTACTTTATATTAGAAATAAAGCGTCGAAAAAGCTAGGTTTTTTAAAACGAACATGTCGAAACTTTAGAGATGAATCTACGTTAAAAACATTATAGGTACTACTCACTAATCCGTTCACATTTTGATTGTGCACTCCTAATCTGGTATCCATATTAAGTAACGCAAATCCAAGACTTAAACAAAATTCAATATAATTTTATCAGATTTTTATGCTATCAATGTTTTGTTTATAGAGCACCCCATTCTGATTATAATGTTACAATCCGGTTTTTAAATATGCAATCACTAGAACAAAGATTTATGCAAATTAAATCAAAATTTTTATTCAAATTATTAAATAATATGATTGATTGTCCGGAATTACTACAAAATATAAATTTTAAAATAAATTCAATAAACCACCGATCTGTAAATTTATTCTACATAAAACATTCAGCTACAAACTATATGCGAAATTCTCCATCCAATATTTTAATGTCCACAGGCAACTCTATAAAAAATATTGATTTTTTTGGTAATTCTCTAAATACTTTTATGTCAAATGTTCTAAGAAATACATAACGAATTAGGTACTAGAAATAAAATTAATATCTCGTTTTATTTCATTGTATTTTTTATCATAGAAATTTAAATATTTAAATATTTATTGTATGATATTAATACCTATTTGCTCTTTAAATTTTAAGTTATTATTATTATTATTATTATCATTGTTATTAAAATTATTGTTATATATAACTCATTTACTGTTAATGTACGTGTACAATATGTTACAAAAAAAAACTGTAATTGGAATTTATTTCCGTAATAAAGAAATATTATTATTATTAAAAATATGTACAGGTAGTGACGACGATGATCTGCAATCTACGCGCGGACGTATCTCGACGTCGTCGTCGTGTCGTGTCGCGTGTCGTCCGTTCGTGAAAACACCGACGACTAGGGTGACTTCTGGAGCTGAACCCGGAATTTCCACGTAAGGACGCGAGAATTTATACCCCTATAGTGCAACGACGGGGGTCGTTAAAACCCGCGAACGGCGGGGTTTCGACGGAATTCGTGGTGAAGTGCAATCGCGAGGTGCAATTGGTTGGCACGGCACGCGACGGGAGGAGGGTGGACCGCGCCAGACGCGCTTTGCTCGTAGACACGCTGTTGTATTATTGTACGCGTCGTCTTCCGCGTCCGTTGGCCAGTAATGATTCACATCGTATAATAATACATCGTCACGACCACGACACGACGTGCGTGCACGTATCACTCGACACGGGTGTGCGTAACACCGTACACGCGTTATTCTATGCGCGGACACCGTATAGGTTATGACGTGTAGGCACGAGTAGGTACGACCCGCACGGGGTGTGAAATTGTTTTCGTATCGCACTGGTATGTTATACGACGTGCTCACGCGTGCAGTACGATATTCTCACGTTGGAATGTCATCGGCGGCGTAACTAGAACTCCTAATGCCCGTGGCAAAATAATCCAGCGGGCCTTTACTCGAACGAATTCGGGAGAAACGGGTTCGAGGGGCATGCTTCACTTTTATTTTCACGAGAAACGATACTAAAAAAACAAAACAAAAAAAAAAAACCTCAATTATTTTAGGTAGTTTGATTAATTTTTCTAGTTCTTCTATTAATTGTTATTATTTTATTTGTTTAATTTTTTTTTTACGCTTCTCATAGTCACTCGGTTCTTTTTCGACTCGATTACAATATTATTCACAATTCATCGCAAAGTACGAAATCGAAAACGATCATCGAGGCCGACACATTGACAAATGAAAAAACATCGAACAATCACGAGAATATCGAGTAATCGAGTAGCCGGGCTGTATTTTTTATAAGACAACAAATTGAACGGTAATCAATACGGTTTTTTAGACTAGAAGTAATACTGTTCTAAATATAAATTCACTCGCCTAGTTTTTTAAGATAAGATTGCGGAGCTTTTCGTCGTTTTTTTCGTTCCACAATAAATTATGAAATATCGCCGGCGATGTCGACGAAATATCAGAGAAAATGATCTATGAGATATAAGCGCATCATTCTAAACAATCAATTTATTTTAATAATTAATTTTACAACAGTACGGTTTTTTTTTTTTTATTTGTATTTTTAATATTTGTTCTAATGGTAGTTTATAATATATTGAATTTGCATTATTAATTTCTCGGCGGGCCTTCTTGGGTCATGGTCTCGTGGGCCCGTGACTTATTGTCCGCCATGCCACCCTATCGTTGCGCCAGTGAATGTAATATTGAAGTCGGATTTTCACGGAAGTTGGCGGAGACGCCGTCTCGTGTCGAGCGAGTCGCGAGGCGCACGGCGGCGATGTCACTTTTTAGGCTTTTCGTGGAAAATTCGTAGTGATTTTACATCGAGACGTATCACATAGTAACGGGATTGACCGTGGCGGTTTTGGGATGCCACTACTTGGACGAACGACCGTTTTTTGCGGGGTACATCAACTGATTTGGTCGTGAAAATATGTTCACGGAAAATAAGCAACGAATGACTTTGAATTAGCATAATTATTGTGTGTATAAAAAATGTAAAGAATAATAATCGATTGATCGATATGGATTGTATGTTTAAATTCATGTATGTTGTTAAATGTTAATAATGTTGATAATTGTGGAGCTGTTAGGGTTTAAAACGAATTGCTACAAAAAAAATTAAAAATATATACGCATATCATAAATAACGTATAATTCAAAAGCATAACACAATACTTGTAATATTGAGGGCCATAGCATTTATAAATTATGTTTGTGTATATAAAATCATATATGTAATGATATTCATAGTTTACTATTTGTCTTATATACAAGACGTAATTTATTATGTAAACTTCGTTCTAAGAAAGAAATACGTAGTAAAGTTTTAAATAACTTTTAACATGATTTAGTGTCAAGAATAGACCCCTTTTTATTAATAACGTAATAAAATATTAAAATATCATGTTATAATAATATGATACTTAAAACCAATCTTAAACAAAATCTAATAAAAATAACAATAAAAAAAAAAAAATAACAAAATCAATCTTCAGGAAAGTATAAGATGTAAATAATTAATTGTTTTTTTTTTTAACATCTTTGTTTCATTTTGCATAATTATTAAAACTAATTATAAAAAAAAAAATGAAATAAAAATAAAAGTTACATTTTAAAAATTAAAAACCATTTTTTTTTTTATATTGTTGAAACAAAATAATTTAAAACAGAATTTCTTTATTATTATTATTATTCAAAAAAAAAAAATAATAATTAAAATTAAAATGTTTTCACTGAAGCTTTTTGTTTGTAATATATGAATAAATTTCGTGTTTTGTATTATTTCGTAAGACGCAAATTATAAACTCGCATTTAATAGCTGTAGTAAATGTAATTATTTTATATTAAACTTTCAATCGTGATATAATCATACCGTCGAACGAATTTTCGCGTAAAGTAGTTTTATAAAATTTTATCGCTTAGGGCTTGAGGAATTAAATCGCAGCACATGGCCGATAGCTGATGACAAAAATGTTTATTTTTTTTCTGGCACTTGCCTTCGTAGGCAATATATCAATTACCATAACATTATATTATCATTGCGTTTCCCGTACGCATTTTATAACGGTCTCTTTTATATTAATTATAAATGTTATGATTGAAAATGACTAGGAAAATAACTCAAGTCGATTCCGCGGCAATAAATTGACGACCGATATGAAAATAATAACGGTACGGCTTGTATTGCCTCTCGTCCGTAAAGGTACGGTGGACACAGCTGATACGCTTTGCTAACAAAATAAAACAGATGAGTATAGATTTTATTTCTGCGTGGGGCGTACGACTTTGACGGCTGATAGATATTATTATTATTATTATTATAATTATTGTTATTATGAGAACAAATGTATACAATAGACGCGGCGACAGTGTACGCCCGTAATCCCGTAATACGTTGATCCTCGTACTAACCCCCGTTTTCGGACAAAGTGTCTAAATTAATTTGCGATTTTACATTTTAGACTGTTTTGTACCACGTCTGCCCGTCACCCCTCCGCCCAGCGCCTCCGCCGGCTTATCCGCCCTTCCGTCGCGTCACCGATAAATCCATAATTAATGACATGGAAGGGTCACACGACTACGATAAACCGTGCGCACACGCTTATATAAATGAATAAGTGTGTGAGTGCGTGTGTGTGTGTATGTGTGTTTGTGGGTGAGTGTGTACTCTGTATAGTGTACACGAGCACGATCGAATCAAACGAACGCGGATGTGGCAGTTGGCCGGTCGAGGTTTTAATGTATTTAATTTAGGAAGAATAAAACTATGAATAAAAAAAATTTTAAAAAATGTTAAAAGAATATAAAAGCATATAATTTCATGCTCGATAAAGGTTTCGATTGTGCTACAATGCACATTATTATATTTTGTAACGTGCACGCGCGCGTATGTATTCGATGCACTGCACTTCAATTCTGTTTACGATGGGTGGAAGACAAATTAACTGTGCAGGGGCCATAAGGGTAGCTAGGGGATGATCGTTTTAAATATTATAAGTCTGAGGAGGTCTTGAGCCTTTTGAAAATAAAAATTACCACAACTCGGTAGCGAAATAAAAAAAAATCCGAGATCTTGAGCACAAACAATAATTTTCGATTTGAATAATAGCTAATAGATAATGCGTAATTCGGTATGATGGTCTTCTACGACTGATGATTGATAACCGAAGGCGTATTTCTCGAATTTTGCATTATTTGTCATGTTACCACGCTTGATTCCTAACTGCATCTGTGACTGAGATGTTTTTTGAAAAAAAATTCAACGGTGCCGTGAATAAATCGAAATTCGAGAACCACAGATGCACAGTTACGATGATTAATAATAACTGAATCAAAGTAAGAGGTATTTAACACGTTATACAATACGCATGACTTTATTGTATACGTGCCGTCGATTTTAGCTCCATCGATCGCATTAATATTGACTATGATATCAAGAAGAGCCTGTATTCGTTATAAAAATTTTTAATTTCATTACATTGATTCTAGTTTTACGCTTGAGTTTATTTTAGAATGCTGAACAAAAAAAAAAAAAAAAAAAAAAAATCGTCGCATTATACAATTTAAAATAGTTCAAACGACGACGAGAATTCGATTATTGACAGACACGTTCGAAATGCGTATAGAATAACTCTGCATAATCCGAACGGTCAAATTTGTTTTGCAAAAACGACGCGAACGTGTCATACTGAATTACACCCACTGAACCTGCTAAAAGTTAGTGTCGCAGTGTGTTAAACATTTTCATGACGGTTGAAAATGTTGACAATTTAATTCTTTAGAATTACTACGCTAACTAGATAATCACGACTGTGAACTTTTAAAAGTATTTTGACTTTTGAATCTATTTGTGATATTTCGGAATTATTAAACAGAATTTCAGAACATTTTTTCAATAATAACGTAATAAACGTGTTCGTGTTGGGTGATCGAATTAAGTATGTACCTATGGTGGATCAAAAGTGTGATAAAGCACTTAGTTTAAGATTTGAGATCGTTTCAAAGAAGATGTAGAATAATGGACGTGAAATGACAATTAATGTTTCCATATATTCCTGCAACGGTGATCAAAATCTCATCGATTAATCATTATTCAGTACGAATACGGTAAAAATACGACAAAGTCATTTATCATCAAGATTGGCCGATAAAATGCTATCGATATTCACATCACCACTAAGATTAAGATTGTACGTATGGGTACTAGGTACGCGTAAGCGATATACTCAACGGCCATAACACTAAAACAAAATAGTTTGGAAAAACGTCTATAATAGTATAATAAATATGCATCTTTTCTCCTCCTAAAAAGCACGTCATTTTATTTACGCGTAATAATTATTTTTCCGCCTTTTCGTCAAAAATTACTGAATAATATAATAAACAATGTTGACACGATCAGTTTGTAACAATGCAGTATTATGCGGTTGATCAAGAGTAAATCATCATAGTACATGATCACTATTTTTAAATACCAAAACGGCTTAAAAAGCTGCAATATCGATCGTTTCTGTTTTCATACGCCGACACTGATTCGTAAACATGTAAACTCGAATAAAATGACCGAGGCACTGCTGTCCGGCTGAAAAAATAATTCGAATTCGTGTTCGGTTTACTTTCATCTCCTTCCGCACCGTCACGCTTCGCTCTTATCGTCGTCTTCGTGCCTCCCCCCCCGTCTTATACGGCAGAGAAAAAGAAACGAATACGTCGATAATCGCGGCGACATTTAAAACGACGTACCAATACGTATACGTATACCGTTTTCGATTTTCATCCGCAACACACCATACTCACCGTCGATCCGGACCCGTGATCCTCCGACGTGGACTTTTTTTCTTTTTTTTTTATTTCTATTTGAGTAAAAAAGACAATTTACAATCTATACAACTATATGCACATTAATACAATAAAAAAATAACAATGAATATTTTGATTATGGGGAATCACCCAGTGGTAACACCCAGCACGTGAGATTATTGTTTTATGTCGGTTAATATGGATTTTTTTTTTTTTTTATTAATTTTTTTTATGCTACCCAGGACAAAAGGTCCCTGCACTATTTTCTTTTTAGCCTTGGTCGAGTGTTATTGGGTAGAGTTTTTGTTGCTAGTTTTATAATCGAGGAGTTTGTATGCGACTGAAGCTTATTGTGGAATCTACCTTAGTAAATTTTGGCCGTTTGATTTAAGGTTTTTACTTTAAGATCTTTGTGAAGTTTATTGTTAGTTATGTACCACGGCGAAGAGAAAATTAGGTGGAGACAGACGAATTGAAAGGCTTGAATTTTTTCGGTGTGTGAGGGTTTTGCGGTTCCTCATCATAACTGGACACCGTATGTCCATAGTGGTTTAAGTAGAGACTTAAAAATGAATAATTTATCATTTATGTTCAATTTAGATCGCAGAAGAGGCCTTAGTAAATGAAGACGGGTGTTTAGGGCTTTAATTTTGTTTTTAATTTGGGGATTCCTGGTTAGTTTACTCTCTAATTTAAGGCCTAGGTATTTTACTTCAGAGCAGACAGGGATTGGAATATTTTCCATTGTAACTAGTGGGACGTAATTCATCTGGGCCGATTTTCCACCGCTATTACCATAGATGGAATATATTAAGGTGTCTATGTATCATTCTGGAAGCTGCGTAGCTGGATTTTTATGAGAAGCCACGATTGCAGTGTCGTCAGCGTAAGTGATGTTTTTTGGTATATGTCATGAGTAAATACGTTGTAGAGGAAGGAAGAAACATCGCTGCCTTGGGGAACTCAGCCGGGACTTGACGACGCGTATTCGATTTCGGCCGAACCGGTACGTACGCCCACCGACGATACGATGTGCATATACGTGGGTAGGTACGCGCCGGTACGGTACACGTCCGCGGAAACGTCGTTATGACGGCGTAAAAACAAAGAGACTGCCTCGCACCGTGAATAGTAACGAGCTGGGAAAACGACAATGCGATTATCGTTCCACGGTGCTAAAAAATCAATAACCCGTACCCGTCGGCCGGCTACATGCGTCCTACGAGATCGCGGTGACAGAGACGGCCGGTCGTGTTTTGTTTATCAAGCCGTGTTAACGAAACGCACGTTGTGTCCGCAAAATGAAATTACCGTGTTCATATACGCTTTTACGGCAACATTATTGTTCGCTAACAGGACTGCCCTATCCAGTGGTGCATCCAGAAATCATCCAGAAAGGAGTAATTGAAATTTTTCCAACGCTAAATTAAGTTTTATTCAATATAGTAGTACATTACTACCGGTACAAAAAAAAAGAAAAAATAGCTCAAGGGGGGGAGGTATTTACTCCATTACCTCTCCCTTGGATCCACCACTGGCCCCATCATCACGTATATATATCATGACTCTGTGTGTGTGTGTGTGTGTGTGTGTGTGTGTGTGTGTGTGTGTGTGTGTGTGTGTGTGTGTGTGTGTGTGTGTGTGTGTGTGTGTGTGTGTGTGTGTGTGAAGCGTCAGCACTATACCGGACACCGCTTTTAGGGCGAAGCGGACAAACACACGAGCGGTTTTATCGCGATAATAAATAATAATGTGTTTTCACATAATTTAATTTTGCGTAGATCGCGTTCCATATCGCGGGTTCGGTGTTTTTGTACACAAAAAGAAAACGAAATCGACGCGACTGTGGCGATGGTGATGACGACGGTGTGTTACGTGCCTATTATTTCCATACTATTAAATCACGATCATCGTCGTCTCAATGCCGCCGGGGTGCCGTTATATGCCGGCAAATGCACATGGCACTTTCAATGATTTACAGGGTGTGCCGCAAACGAGCGACGGACCTTGCGCGTATCATCTGATCGACGCGGTCACGGGATCGCGGCACACACTCTGTACATCGTCGACGCGGGACACGTCCGCGTCACAAACGAACCCCTACGCGGACACTAGCACACTCGTACAATATAGGTTTTTAATGATTCTCCGCGCCGCCGTGCTAATGTATTTTTCGTGTCCGCGTTCATGTAACTCCCGAAACGATACACAGCGCGTATGCGGCGCACACACACACACACACACACACACACACACACACACACACACACACACACACACACACACACACACACACACACACGCACAAATAGACGCATCGGACGTTAAGTGTGTGAGTGTGTGTTTTATAAAATATACGTATACAATATGATGTTATAAATACGATTTTAATAACGGTCCTAAATTCATATGCATATATATATAACTGCCGTGTGCGTCCTACAAGAGACCATTAAATACATCGACCCGTTCCCTATCCGCTCTCCCACAGCCAGTGTTGGGAAATATCTAGATAAATGTATCTAGATAAGTTATCTAGATAACAATTATTTATCTTTTATCTTATCTAGATAAAATTTTAGTTATCTATGAGTACCTATCTAGATAGGTAATTTATTTAAATGGCCAGAAAAAAAAAGGAAATTTAAAATATATTATTTAATTAATTTTTTTTTTTTTTTTTAAATTAATCGAAAAGATTACTGAGAAAAACTCGTTTGGAGGCCAAGGAAAGGAGATTATAATATGTACTATCATGAAAGTGAAGTAGCCATACGCAACAATTTGTTAAAAAATTCAGAAATGTATTATTATTTTAATTTTAAGTCAGAGAATGATTTGTCATCTTTTATGAAGTTTGTTTTAAAAAGTACATGAATTTTTAAATGTTTCAAATTACGTATTTTTATTTTTTTACCGTATACCTGTAGGATGTAGATCCTGAATATTTTCAAAATTAAACATGAAATTATCTCAAATTTATCTAGATAAAATGTATTATAATTATCTTTATCTGTATCTAGATAAAAATGTTTCTAATCATCTTTATCTTTATCTAGATAAATTATTAGTTATCTATTCCCAACACTGCCCACAGCACGCACTGTTATTGTTATGTTTATTATTATTATTATCCGCACACGTATATCCGATGACTGTGTCCAAAAGGGTATACGCGCACAAGACAGGACCGTCACCCGCCGTGACGCCAAGAGCACACACGTCTATATATATACATATATAAATATATTTATACGATACACGGGATAATACAGATTCTGATAATGATGTATTTTTTTATCATCGGCCAATACGTTTTGGTTCTCTTAATTTTGTCACGAAAATTTCATACAGTCACTCTACAGAGCGCTAATTGCCTGTGTTTTGTACCCGAAACGAATAATTTTTCTCTCCTCTCTATAGTTTTTCCAGACGTGAGCAAAAACTGCGAGAAATCGTATATAATCGGTAAATTAATGATTGCCTAAAATTTTCACTAACGCGGTTTTAGTCGTTTAATCCTAACTTGAAAAGAAATGTTGATAGAAACTTGAAATTTTCACCACGTATATCATATAGGTACATGCCCACTGAATTTAGTGCACAGATGCACATATCTCCCCCCCCCACCCCCGATGGCGTTGATCCACCAGGTCGTGGAAACTACAGTCCCCGGCCTGCAGACGCGTGTGAGCAACGTGCACCCTCCGAAGACAGAGTTGGACGCGACGAGTGAAATCTTGCGGTTTGTCGTACGATGCGAAGTCTCGGGGTGATCCGATGATTTCTTTCCCACACGTCCCGACGCTTTATGCGGCATGGACGTTTTGGTATTGGAATACACGCTGCCATTTTTTTTCTCGTACCCGATCCGGCCGTGATAATACTACAGCGGCATCTGTGACACCATTTCAGTTCTCGAATATCGTTTTTTTTTTTTCCATTAAATGTTTTTCTTCAAAAACACACTTTTCTCGTTTGAATGGAATAATGTCTCAATGATCACAAACCATATTCATTTCACCACCCACGCATATACACACACTCGCGCGCGCGCGCACACATAACATAATGAAGAAAATATAAAAAACGTACATCGATTCGAATAAAATCGTGACATATTTAAAGTGATGTATACTTAAATAATTATATACAATTCCTTGTAACACTTACATCACATTCTTACAAACTCACCCGCGAAGTTGGTTCGATTATTTAGAAGTGATGTGGAGGAGAGTATCACTTTAGATCACAAAATTGTTAACACTCTTGAATGTGTGCCTATGTTCCTAAACACATTTAAATGTAAACAACTTTTTTAATTTCCTACAATGATCAATGATACATCATATATTTCATACCTATAAGCATGTTCTATAATCTATTTGGTATTCGTAATTCATAATAAATATACAATCATGTACGTAAGAAGTTATTTTTAAATAATACATTATTTAAAACGGGTCTCTGTAAATTGCGTCCCATTTCAAATTTTTTATGTAAAATGCGGTTCGGGTATATTTTATACATACGTAAATTGCGGCCCGGGTATATTTTATATATACGTAAATTGCGGCCCGGGTATATTTTATATATACATAAATTGCGGCCCGGGTATATTTTTGTACATATGCCTATCTAACTATTTCTTATTAATATGTAAATTACGTCTAAGCATTTTTTCCACAAAACCAATATTTTCCTTCCCATTTTTCAGACTTAGGACAATAACTATAACAGACTTAACACTATCTATACAAATATTATTATCATCAAATTTCAAAAAATACTTACACGTTTTGACTGTGCAACACCAACGTTGAATATCATTGTTTAGAAATTTATGAAAACGAAATTTGAAACCATCGACTATTTTCAACGTTTTATTCCTTTCACTTTTCATAACGTCCATTTTTATTAGATTGAAAAAAAATACTGTAAACTGTAGAGCAACCACATATTGATATATATAAAACAACTAGATAGCCGACTCAACGAATAAAATTTAAGTCTAGAATCCATATTCGAACAGAGCAAAATATGATTGATTAATCCATGAAATTTTATATTATTCCATGAAATATAATTTTTCTGTGATTGAAACCAAAGATATAGTATAAAAATGTTGTTTTATATATGTTATCTTTTTATACACTCAGAAAAGAGCTTGTCTTATTTTTAAATATATCGTTTCATACATTATTTACTTTAAGAACTTCTTTGGATGTATTATGAATTATTTTAAAACTTAAAATAATTCCCTGTATTTTCCCTGTAACTATTCCTTGAGGATGATCCAACTTGGAAGTTTTTTATAAATTTAATACAAATTATAGATTTACTGTTATTATCTACATTTGACATTCAAGATTTATTTAAATTACAAAAGTATATAGAGTATCACAATTTAAAATATGTAGAACTATTTAATGACAATCTAAAACCCAAACACCATTTTCTTACTCATTACTGTAGCATAATTAAAAAGTCTAGTCCATTAAAATTTATTTGGTCTTACAATTTTGAATCCAAACATAAACAATTAAAGTCTTACACTAAAAATAAAAATTCACGGATTAATGTATTAATTTCACTTGGCATAAAATTATCCATACATTTTTCTGAATTTCTTCTTAATTTTAATATTAATAATTTTACCTATTATAAACTAATAGATGATGGATCTCCCATTACAACTTATGAACATTTTAATCAAATAACTTCATTATGTTTTAATGAGTACAAGCATTTGTTACATAATACATTATGTTACAATAAACTTATGTATTTTAATACTAAATATTCATACAATAATGTTCTTATAACATATGAAAATGAATTAACTGTTTATTTGTTAAAAAAAAATTGTATGTTTTGAAGAACACAGTTTTATATTTTGTCAAAAAATGGATATAATTTGTTAAGTAAATCATTTGACTTCTTACAAAATAAATAAAATAATTAAAAATGAATGTGAATTAAAAAATATAAGGGATTTAAATAGTATTCCAAATAATGCAGATGTTTATTTTATTAGATTAAAACATTTTTAAAACTGTTTACATTTTATTGTGTATTTCTTTTATATTTGTCAATTGCATTAGATAGATAGCTTATGATTTTTTAGAATGCATAAATATTAAATTGTTTTTAAAACCTAAAAATCTTCTTAATTAATTGTGTAGTATAACAAATGTGTCTTAAGTACTTGTTTATTTTTTTTATTATTAATTAACATTGTATAATATAATTATAGTAACTGAATTGACCTATTAAATGTACAATATTGTTTTCATAGATCATTGAGAATTATATCTTTGATTTAAGACACAATGGATTTGGTTAGATTATTGATTTTTCTCATATTGAATATTCTTCATCATTATTTTAAGTAAGATTATCTTTGAATTTATGAAATTTGTTCTTATTTTGATGAAAATAAATAGCAATAATTTAATGAAATGTTCTTCAAATGTATTACATAACTTCATAGGCTCGAAATCATACCCGTTTTTCTTTAATTTAATATGTGTTTTTCATTAAATCCAATATATTTTTTTCTGAGTGTGTGGATTCGAATTGAAACACAATTTTTCGATTATAATTTATAAACTATAAAGTGCAATTCAAATAATTCAACATCATGGTGATTTTTTGTTCTGTGTCTGGTTGTGTCAATAGGAGACTGAAAGGAAGCAAAGTTCATTTTTTTTCGTAAGTTCCCGGGACGCAATTTACGTATGTTTTAAAAGTACGCGGGCCGCAATTCACATAGTATATGACCATGACCGTATTATTATAGGGACGCAATTTACCGACTCCGTTTAAAACAGTACACCTAAAGCAATTATTCCAACTTCTCAAAGGTCTAATACACCACTACTCAGCTTCAGACAGAATCAATTAATTTTCTAATTGAATAAAACGAGTTCAAAAATTATTTTTTTCCTTTTAATTATCGTGAAAATCTTTTGACTAAAGACTGTCGTCATTATTTTTATATTCAATTACGATTGCTTCTGATATTGTACTTCAATGTTCAAATTCCAATAATAATAATAATAATAATAACTAAAAAAAATTTGAAACGTTAAACGACTTTGCCGAAATAATTGAATTAAAAACTTTTATTGAAGAGAGATTGGCTATTGAGTTTTGTCTTGTTCGAAATCCATTCGTATTGTCAACTTGTCGAAAAATATTCCAAACTTTTCGTTTACTTTTATTATTTGACACCTGACTTTTTCCCTTTAATTTTTCGATCTATACAATACGTCGTCGCAAAATATATGTATACTATATATTACATACGAATCATTTTGAAATCATGTTTTTTCTCTTCCCCTCTAATTCATTCTATACTTTTTTAGAAGTAAAAAAATGTACGCACGCACACAGTAATATTAATTATTATTAAAATATTATATTAATTTACAATCACCGACACAGCTTGATAGTTAATGAAAATTTCATTATTAATCTGTAAATTAGTAAATTATCATGTTTCGTTAATGATACATTGATAGTCGTGTCTATTGTCCGTTCAAACATATCTAATTAAACTTTTCAGTAAACACCGGAATATTTGCATTGGGCGTACACCAGCATACACCTAGGTCTCGTAAACAAACGTTTAGATTTGAACTTGATCCGATACACCCGTCGTCGGTCGATATCGTTTTGAATAAACACGACTTGTATAGATAATAGTAAAATATTTTAATGCTGACGCGTGCAATTAGTGTATTTCGACTTCTAAATTTATTTCACCGTAATTAAAAATAAAACCACGAACCGGCTATCGAGCATCTCTGAATAACAATGTTATTAATAGTCGATTTAAAATACATACACGGTCGAGAGATAAATCGTATTGTTATTATTGTTTTTTTTTCTTTTTCTTTTTTCTAACGAGATGGTGAAATCTTCGTTCGATAACGACGCGGGTACGATGCGTGGAAAATAATTAAAAAGATGTAATGTTATCGAAATTTCTGAACACAGCGAGACCAACGTGTTCTCGTTGCTAACGGGTTTCCGGCCGGTCGCGGACGAAGCCGCACGAGAGAATTATTTAGTATTTGATTTTACTCGTTTTGGTCTCGCTCGCGCACACCGCGAAAACGATCGCGTCCAATACGTATTCGGTCGGTTCGCAGGCGTATTCGACCGGTGAAAACCCCAAACAGCAATATCCTCCCTTGATCTCATAAGCCAACCCTTGCTGACAGCTCGTCCTCTGCAGCCGTTATCTCCCGCACGCACCAAATCCTTTTCAAACGTCCGACTTCTTAACTCGTCTTTTGTGGAACCACTGGAACCCGGCGTTCCGGAAGAAATCGCCCAGATACGTCACTGGTCATATCCTTGCCGGGTCAGTTATTCACGTCGTTCCGTCACAGTCACACCCAATATAGTGTGCTGTCACGTAGGTCGGCTCCCGCGAACCCGTTTTACTATTTTCTAACCAGAGCATTATGTATATCTTAACAGCTATAAACGCTGCCGATGACTACCGACGTTTGATGTGCCTGATTCGCGATCATTGTCAAATCATTGATATACAGGGTGCCTCAATCGCTTTTATACCTCACCATATTATTACGTATGTTTTCTTGGGTTAATAAACATAAAAGATTTCGGTTTTTTTTTCGTATTCGTTATACTTAAATTTAAATTGAATAAAACAACAAAAATTTCAGTCTAAATTGGCACAGTCATATTGGAGATATCACACGGTGTATAAAACCATAGTAGAACACTCTGTATATTATACAGTGCTCTAATTGGAAGGATGCTGGGGGATGGAACTCCTCTTCGATTTTTTAATATTTTGATCCTACTTCTTCCTATTATTTTAATTGGAACGGGGGGAAGGAACGGGTTTTTATTTGATAACGTAGTAATTTTGTAAATTTGTAATGAATAAGACATTCAAATTATAATAATGATTTAATGAATTATTTTGTTAGTTGATATCGAGACTGATGTTTTTTTATCTCTTTATCAGTATCATATTGTTTTAACCGGCTTGGTAACCAGTTAAAACAATCTTGTGATATAATAACATAATCATAATAATCATTTTATTATAGTGCGATTTGTCTTCATGATAGTATAAAATATATGATAAATAAATTGCCTATTTTAAATTATATAATTGCCTATTATATAATTAAAAAATAACCTATTGTCCTCGATCGATTGTACTCGATCGAACACTAACGTATATTTTAAATTTATAGTTATACTTATACTTGTTATATTTTGTAAAATTTGGAATGCATTCTTGAAGATGGGTTATTGGGGGGTGTGGAGGGCGGAGCCCCCCAAGAGTTTTGTGTGTAAAGTCATTGTAAGGGTCGCTTATATTCTTTAAATCTTAGAGTCCCGCTTCTTTTATTTTTCCAATTCGAGCACTGTGTATATCATACAATAATTGCAGTGCACAATGAACTGTTGATTGAAGCCGAGCTAAAGATATTCATTTTGATATTCGGTTAAAAAAAAAAATCGAATCGCAACTATTAGTATTTCACCCCACTAAGTGAGTACAACCTTTTATACGTTTCTTGATATTATTCACTTTATACGCCTTATACGAAATATCGAAACTTTGCGATTCATCTTTTTCAGTTAATCGAACAAAACGTTTTTTAGTACATCCAATTCAAATGTTTTGTCTGCATTTACCGTGTCTACATTTATCTAACATTGACATATTATCATAATAACATCACATAAAAGATAGGTTAAAAACGTAGCATAATATGTAGAATTCGAATGGAAATCGCTTGACTATCAGTGGTTCTCGACCTATTTGGGTTATACTCACGGGACTCACGGTTCAGTTATTATTTACCTATTTGGTGTGACTCGTAAGATCCAAAACAAAACAAAAAGTGATTTTTCATATGTACGATGATCAAAATTGTAAAATGGACCAATAAATGTATGATTATTGTTCATTGTACATTATAAATCATGTAAGTTATTGAACATATTTTTAATACTTTTTTAAAATTTTTTGAAAATATATGAGGTACGACCCAATTCTGAAACTCGAGCGACCCAAAATTGGGTCACACTCCACTAGTTCAAGACCACCGCAAGCTTAATAACGGTTTCATTTTGTTATAAACCGATTATTAATTTTATTGCCTGATGTGCAATCGAACCGTTGTTGTAACGTTAATTTCATTTAACACATTGAAACACACACACACACACTCACACTGCGCATGGAAACCAGGAAATCAGCATGCTCGTGAAATGTGTTAATTGCTTGTTTGTTTTTATATAGTAGAGAATTAAATAACCATATCGACTCGTATTGATTTCATACAAATTATGTTGGCCGTGAGTAAAGCGCTTTACGGGTGAGTTACAGGTGGTGTGAGATATCGGAGTGGTATAAAAGATGACTGATAAATATTAATCTATAATCAATTCTCAGAAGACACACACTGTTTCCATATAGTTAACCTATATGATCGTTTCCGAGACCTCCACATTCACGTGATGATTATAACTCATTTAAACGTGATGTACAGGAGAAAATGATGTTATAGTGTCTAGAGATCAATAATTTAATTATTAGCAATGGTCAGACATGACGAAGTACGTAAAACACGTCATGTACCTGAACCATATTAAAGTTCATAAATATATCTATATGCGGGTACATTTCGTGTATAGTTTGGAATCACGGTAACATAGTTATCTTCTGTATGCTAACTACTCCAGAAGTATTAAAAAAAAATGTATTTAAAAAAATCATACACACAACGTCCCCAGTGGGAGCTTACCGATTTCCGCAATAGGCGATTCCTCGTACCTATTTTCATTGTTGTATTTTAACAGTGATTTCTGAATGTCAGGACCTGATCTAGTTTAATGCCTAAGTATTTTGGTTCATCACAGTGCTCTAAGTCCATGCCTTGCCAATTAACTCTCAATTTCCGTTTAGCATCACTATTTCGTAGGCGAAGGCAGTTATTTGTGTTTTTGCTGGGTTCGGTTTGAGATAGTTGTTATTGTAATATTCCTCCATTGTGTTAAGCGTAACATTCAGGTTCTCTTCTACCTGTTCAAATGATTTGGCCTGAGTTGTGATAGCGAGATACACGCGGTAAACGCGCATCGTCGAAAAGGACGTGTAGAAATTCACGCGGGTGATCGGTGATTTGTCGACGTGATTTGACGTCAGCACGATAAATTGTGCCGAGGGTATGAACACGTACATAATGATTGCACACACGACAACCAAAATGCTGCCTATGATATGCGTTTATTTATTTATTTATTTATTGGTTATATCAACGGGCGACAGCCCTTTACAAAATATATAACAACAATAAATTACAACAGCCATGTACATATAAGAACAGTTTTAATGATACAAAATTTCATTTTTAATGATATTTTACAATTAGATAAGTATATAATATTAAGAATCAATGAATACAAATAGAAATAAAATATTGAATTATGATAACATTAGATAAACTAGACGTTTTTAGAAATGATAGAGTATTAGAATTGAAATTGACACGTGATGAATTAAAAAAATCAAGAGAGTGAGAAATTATATTGGCTTCTCTAAAGCCGCGTATACATGTGCGAGCCGAACCTACCGCGAACCGCTCGTGAAGTGTTCGTGTCATGTTCGTTAATTTCGCGTACACACTTGCGATCCGCTCGCGAACCAATACCGACGGCGAACCAACAACGAACTTACCGAAATACCGACAGTATCGTTCGCACTTGTCTACTATGCCAATAAGCAAACGACCTTCTTTTTGCAGTCATCGATAGGCTTCTCCGCCATAGCAGCGGCGATTTCCCTCCATGCATCCTCTTTTAAATGCTTTTCAAAATGATCCTCGTGTTTAGGATTCCACAATAAATGTTTACTTTTGTAAATATCAATAGGCTGAACAGTTTCTTCCTCTGACCACTCCGTGATAAAAATAATGATGTTTGTAAAAACTGACGAACCTGTCAACGCTCCGTCCAAACTTACTCTAGGTTCGCGTTGCGTTCGTGAAAAAAACCGACTATTGATGGATCGGCGCGAGCGGTTCGCGAGCGGCTCTATAGAGCAGTGGTTTTCAAACTGGGTGCCGCGAGCATTTACTTGGTGTGCCGCGGTTTTTTGAACCTTTTTTTTTTTTTTTTTGCATAAATGACCGATCGAATTGAATAAGTTTAAAATGTACGAAAATGGACGCGCTCAACTGTCGTGAACCCGCAATATTTAAGCGTATACTGATAAATCGAAGGTTTGCAGTAAGAAAGCGACTAAGACAAGTTATCTTACATGATAATTGCACCCTAACAAAATGTATCGATAATGTAATTTTTTAGAATAAGGTGAAAACTCCCTTAACGGACACCTCTGAATACCGGACGCCTCCGATTAGCGGACGTTTTTATGTGGATAGGAACATATTCTCTTGCTTTGTTATTCCCTCTGAACAGCGGACACCTCTAAATAACGGACAATATTCCGGCTACCGAGAGTGTCCGGAATTCAGAGGTTTCACTGTATTAAAATTAGAGGTCATAGTGTGCCATGGAAATTTTATGAAGAGCGAAGTGTGCCGTGGTAAAAAAAAAGTTTGAAAACCACTGCTATAGAGGTTCGATGTGCCGTCCAAATAATTGTCGCTATTGGTTCGCGAGCGGTTTGCAGTAGGTTCGGCTCGCACATGTATACGCGGCTTAAGAGCTCTAGGGAGAAAAAAAGAAGTTTTGACCGAAAACTTAAAGTTTCACGACGAAAACTCGTCGGTTTGGCTTACAACAGTGGATGTTAACACGTCAGATCGAAAGTTGTTTCGTTTTACCGAAATCGCGTATTTTTCATACTTGCAGTTTATTGATCGTATTAAATAAATACGAATGATAAAATAAAATATTTTTCCTGTGGAGATTCGACGATGGTGAACAGAACAAATATGCAGATGTGTTCAGGAATACACTTCAAAACGAAACGATGAAACGGAAAATGGTAATTAGTTATTATTGTTATTATTATTACGATCAATGCTGATTTACCACTTGGCTCTCGTCGTTAAACGAATTAAAGTCCAACGCGAATGGTTTGAATCATAAATATTTAATTTCGAGTTATGAAGTAATATTGAATTGGTATATGTTTCGAAATAATAGCGTTTGAGTCAATATTGACTCAACTGTATCTGGACTCCACGAAATAGGACGGACAACTAATAAAGTAAAAATCCGTAACTATTTTCTATTCGATACAAATACGGCCGAGATAATTCGAATGTATAAACGGGTTGCAATAATGGAAAATATCCGAATCGCAAATGTTGTTTGGAAAATCATTGTTTCACTAATAATAAGCAATAACTGTTATTTAGATAAACGAGATTCTAAATTCGCTATTTATTTAACGGTGTAGCCGTTGAACGTTTAAAAAAAGCATTCCATCGATGATTACTAAAAACCAATCGTTGCTCTGAAATCCGTACGGTAATCAGGCCACCTGCAGGAAATATTCGTTGAAAATATCGACTCGGCTTAGTACGCTGACAAAACGTAAGAATTTACTTTAAAACCCCGTTGATATAAATAAAACATACACTCGTTTCCGGATCGTTTTGTGTTTTAAACAAAACATTTGAAAATTACGATTCAGTAGTATCTATTTTTTGTTTGTTTTTTTTTGTTTTTTTTTAACTGTCTTTAGTGTTATAATTTATTATTATCGGGTTATTTTTTTTCTTACTAATGAGTAATGTGTATACGAGCCACCGACCGACAACGAACGTTTAAAGTTTACGCAGGAATACCAACGAGCGGTTTGAAATATTGAGATATTCAAAATGGTTATAAATAAGCAGCCATTACCGGACGTCGCGTGGACTTCCCGCCTTAAACTTTAAACGATCGGTCATTAGTCAACTTAATGGCACCAAATTCGATATTGTAAATTTTTGTAATACTCGATCAAAATAAAAACGTGAAAAACGTAGTCCGTTTAAAAATGTCCATAAATCACACACTGCAGACATTATTGTTTTAACGACAAAAGTTTATAATCTATAGTCTGTGTTGTTTTATTTCTGCGCAACAATAAAAAAAAAAAAAGAAAAAGAACCAAGAAACATGCACAAATCACGAAAATGAAATCTGACAATTTTTTTTTTTTGCTCGTTCAACATTCGTACACGTATAAGCGCTTCCGAGATAAAATCGAAATCCTAATGAGTAGTCGTACGAACGAAATAACCGTTTCACGAACATGTAAAATCACTTGGTACAGTGTATGTCGTCGATGCTAATATTTAATGATTTTTCGCAACAATAAAAAAACTTATACACTTTTTTCACAACTCAGAGTGCAGGGGTTAACAGCGAAAACGTACTGTCACCACTCGGATGTTCAAAACTTTTCACGCATGTCCGTCTCGCGTTTAAAACGTAGACCCCATAAAAGATATTCGATTGTGAAAATTTCCAAAAAAACTATTCTTTGTCATAACGTCATGTTACAATAATAACGATTTCCATTTTCTAAGAAAACTCGAGACTCGGAAAATCACATTGTTAAACGAATCCGAGAGAAATCGTTTTTCTTCGTCCTTGCAAATAATATAGTTATAATTTACTCGTAGTGCATTGAATCGTGCGCGGGAAAAACTGAAGCGTACGCGTATATACAGAGCGAAAATCGCGTTGTACGAATTTCCGCGGGACACCCTGTACAAAATATTATATGTAAAACTACTGTTTCGTCGGCACACGAAATACCCGTCAACACCGCGCCAGAATACGACACATACGTTCGTATACGTTTTAGATTCTGAGTGAAGCGAAGGATCTTATGGTTTTACAATGATGTTTATCATCGTCGTCGTCGTCATCATCGCCGTCGTCGTCATCATTTTCGTTGTCACCGTCATCATCATCGTCGTCGTCATCATTGTCGTCGTCGTTGTCATCATTGTCGTCGTCGTTGTCATTGTCGTCGTCGTCATCATCGTCGTTGGTGTCATCATTGTCGTCGTCGTCGTCATCATTGTCGTCGTCGTCGTCATCATTGTCGTCGTCGTCGTCATAATTGTCGTCGTCATCATCATTGTCTTCGTCGTCATCATCATTGTCGTCGTCGTCATCATCGTCATCATCGTCATCATTGTCGTCGTCGTCATCATTGTCGTTATCGTCATCATCGTCGTTGGTATCATCATTGTCGTTGTCGCCGTCATCATCATCGTCGTCACCGTCATCATTGTCGTCGTCGTCGTCATTGTCGTCGTCGTCGTCATCATCGTCGTCGTCGTCATCATCATCGTCGTCGTCATCATCATCATCGTTATCGTCGTCATCATCGTCGTCGTCGTCGTCATCAATTTTTTCATCATACGTTTTGCAAAGGAAATATATGTAGATACTAATTAATTAACAGTTTTACCATCAACTGTTAGTGTTTTTTTTCTTTTTTTTTTTCTGTAAACACTTTTTCGTATAGAAATCCTTGTCCAAAAGTTTCATCCAGCCACTCTTTAGATTCGAAATTGAACTGAGATGGTACTTTAGAGAGGTCATTTTTCCAAAATCTCCATAGTTTTTCCAGTAATCAAGAATAACGATCGAAAAATTGAGTAAAAACGGTAAAATCGGTAAAAATCCGCCGTAAACGAGATTTTCACTGTTCAGATTTTAGGTATTTAGTCATAAATCAAAAGTATTGAAGTTAGAAACTTGAGAATGTTATCCAATATCAAATACATACTTTTTTATATTGGACAACATTTGCAGAACAATTATAGCACTTTTGACTTAAATATAGAACTTTTAATTTACCAAATTGTTTGAAAGTTTTTATGTAATATAATTTGAAATATTTGACAAAAAGTTCTGAAAATTTAATATGATCTTACTCATATACCTACCTAATTATCCTAACAAAAATTCAAAAATCGTGACTCGGGATTTTTTTTTATACACCCTTTAATAAATTATTATACGATTTTTTACGATATTGTCTGATTTGTTTTAAGTTTATTTCTAATGAGTTATGATTGTTATAACAATTGAAGTTTAAATGAGTTATATCTAATTGAATATTTTACGAGGGTTTAATTACAAAAAAACTCACCAAAAATTATACAAATAACCGTAAAATACGTAAACAGTATTTAAATAATAATATATTAATATATTACACTGAAGCTTTGCTCGGAATCGTTTAATACTAAAGAAATGAGTCATAATTTCTTTAAAATTTAATACATTCATCACCAACATCTTGTCCGAGGGACGAAGGACGAACTTGTACCACCATCATCTCACTTACCAGCTTTTTTATAATCACGTCGACAACAACGATAATTTTTATCGACGTTACGCGTGAACCGTACGACGAACACGACGACGTCGCGAATCATACGAATATTTCTATTTCTCTATGGCAACGCGTTACCCGGATGCATACCGATGATGACCGTGTGTATATTACGTCCGCATGACGTGTATACAACGATATCTTTCAACACCCTCGTCTAACGGCGTTGTTTCGTCAAAAACAGCGACTGTTCTAGGTATATGGCGGCGCAACAGACGAAAAAGCCCCCGAAACCCGGCGTGCGGCTCGTCAAATCGTGGATGTTGGGCTCGCAGTACAAGGTCGGCGAAACGATCGGCAAAGGAAATTTCGGAGAGGTGCGACTCGGTAGAGACATTAAAAACAACCAAGACGTCGCCGTAAAAACGGTATTTTTTTGCATTTTTTTTTTTTTTTTTTAATCGTACGTCCCCTCGAATATAATATCGTAGTGTCCATCACTCGGTTTCGCCGTCGTTTCCGTTCGTGACGTATTTTGTGTTTTTACACGTGTCGAGATGAAAATTATAAAAAAAAAAAAAAAACCGACGAAAGCAAACGCCCTGCGCGCGTCTTCGCGAATCCCGCGCGGAACTCACAAAACTAGACGACGTTCGTGTCAGAATATTATTAAACGGTTATAAAACAATCTAAAAAGTTTTCACTTCCGCCGGGAATACACGAGGCGCGTGAGAACGGAAGTTTTTCGCAATTTCCTGGTGGAAAACTACCGACGACTCTAAAAATTACCTGTTTAAAATACCGTCCACGTCCAATTTCCGATCTACGGAGAGTCCCGTGACGTTTTCGGAACGACGTGTTTTACCTGAAACACTCGTGATACGGAAACGAGAATAGCGCCGCCGCCGTATCGCCGTGTTTGTTGAATGAAAATCGGTACAGTGATGTAGTTGTAATTCGTCTTAGATGAGATCACACTTGAAAATAAAAAACGCTGCTATTAAATTGAATGCAAAAAAAAAAAAAACGTAACATTGATCGGGTGATGAATCGAGAATGTTCCATCCACTATTGTAATGTAGACGCATTTGGTTTTGAAAAGTTATAAATAAATAAATAAAATTAATTTATAAATATTAATTAGACTACGCTTTTTGGAAAAAAAATTATTTTTCACCAGCGTGATTTTTGGGTTCTTAGTTTTCCTAAACGGCGACTGTTATAATTTAATTGCGTTTTATATTTTTTCAACAGAGTCATTTTTTTATTTTTGCGATTACTAATTGTTTAAGAGATGTTAACGTTCAACATTTAGAGTAGCTCTTTCATTTGTTCAACATTTTTATTTGTCTATGACTTTTGGTCGAAAAAAAAATGCCATCTTCAACATTCTCAAAAATTGCATTTTCTTTTTTTTTTTGTCATAAAGTAGGAAATAGTGATTGTTGCTAAAAAAAAAAAAACAAACAAACAAAACGTTGAAAAAAAAACACACAGACAAAATGTAGTGAAGAAATTATTCAAATCTTCGCAATAATATGCTATTAGTATAAAGTGAATTGAATTGTACCTACACAATACAATTTTCTAGAGGTACGCAGCGTCGCGTTACAAAATGTAGTTCACGCGCTCGAAAACTACCCTTAATAGTGTATTATACCACCGTGGTGTAACCAAGTATTGTCGAGTATGGTACACGTGATAACGGCAATCGTCAAAAATAAAAAAGTGAATAATTTTTGTTTGTCTGCAGGAACCCATGGCCGGCGACAAGCATCAACTGCCGTTCGAGTATCACATGTACAAAGTGTTGGGTGCGACTGGTAAGCGATTACGAACCATATAATACGCACATAATTATCGTACAGAAATATTTTTTTTTTTTTGCTTTTGTATTCTTTTATCGTCGCGTGATTTAATAACGATATCTACCGTGAAAAAAAAAATGAAAATTATAAAAATACTCGATTACTGACAATTGAAACGTCAGACGGGGGAACATTACGTATAGGTAGAAAACTGCAACACGAACAGCGCGCAAACCACGGTCGTGGTATACAGCGTTACAGCGGTATATAGCGTCAAATCGCCAACGATACTATACGCGGTGTCTCTTAAACGAGTGACGCCGTTAGTACTCGAGTACACGGCGGGGTCGACCGACAAAGATATTTCGAAATAATATAATTTCTACCTTCAAACCTGTGGGTTTTACACGGGAATTGTCACGTTGTTTACGGTTGTTTTAAATGTTACGACTGAGTTAATTGATCTAGTGTGTTTAACGACGCGAAAACCATGTTCAGGCACGTAGCTAGAATAACACCGTTGGGGTGGTCCAATTATGGCCAACATTTGTCTTGAGTGGCCAACATTTACTCATCCCCCGCCCATATGAAAATAATCCATTCAAAAGTAAAAGTACACTAAGTACACTTTTATTTTTAGTACCTATAGAGTGTAGTATACCGATATCGATAGTCATTATGTGTCTTAATTCGATGAATTCGGCTGTCGGCGAGTGCCTATACAATCCGTTTATATTCATATAATCAGTTATTATGAATTTAGAATGTTTTAATGTTTTTAATAATGTTATCTACGTAAAAACAAATATCAGACAAACATTTTCCAACATTATGGTTCAACATTATTTTTACTTTGACTCAATTAAAATTTAGATACATAAAAAATACAGTTAGGGTGGCCATTGAGGTGGCCAGTAAATATTTTTGGATGGCCTGTCCACTCCGGGCCACCCCTTAACTTTGTGCCTGACCGTGTCTCGTGTCGATTCGCACGAGAATTTCGTGAGAAAATCATCGGGATATTTATTTTTCACATTCAAAATAATATATTCTAAGAATAACGCGTGTAAAACCAATAGGTTTTAAAGGTAGAAAAAAAACGTCAACAATACCTCGCTAGGACCAACACATTGAATACTCGAGCAGTAGTGGTGTCTGGAAGGACACCACTACTCGAGTAGTGGTGTCCTTCATTTCAATGGCACTCTGTTTACACCGGCCAATCAAAAACACGGTATTTATCTCACCCCGCGTGCGTATGGACACGCTTTTTCCGCTCTAGACGCGCATAAAATATACCTGTCGCGTTTCGATTGGAATTCCAACAGACTACTTAAAAACCGGAAAAAAAACGTAAACGACGTAGGCGCGTCTTGTTATATTCTCGTGTCTGCACGCGTCACGTTAATAATCAACGGCAAAGTGCGGATCGACCGAAAGGGTAGACGAAATAAAAGTAGACGGAATGACTGAAAAAACGTCCGACTGATAAGCTTGAAACGTGTCTCATAATAATAGCATTATATCGCGTATTCACAATACCCATTCGGACCTCTACCGCGCAAAAACACGTACAGAAACGAGACACGTGAACACGTGAACTGACGTCTCGATATCTAAATGAGCGCATTGTACAATATTATGCAATGTCGGAGACTTCTCCGTCCGTTATTCGAATGATAACTTGATGAAAAATCAAAATCAAATCAAAACAAATATGGAGCGAGTAAATTGTTATCGGCTAGACCTGAAAAGTGAAATTCTACAACACAAGCAATTAATGTTTGGACTTTTATTAATTTGTTTTTTTTTTGTTTTTTTAAATCGATTAATTAACTAACTCTAACGAAACTAACATAGTCATTCGAACAAATATATATGAAATAATTCATTTTGAATCGTATAAAGAACAATCTTAAACTTTGGGTTGTTAAATGAGTTATTTTAAAAATGTTGTCGACAAAACGCATTATGTGCTGTCATCCTGTAAATAATTATTTTTGAGGGATATCAAGTTTTTCGTCAAAGAATCATACCATTCCGTAACATTTAATCGACTAAAATAAAATCACATTTTTGTGAGTTAGGCCCGTGTGGTGTTCTAGTGTTCTACTTCACGTCTTAAATATTCTATTCCTAATTTGTCAATTAAACAATTAAATTTTGTTTTTGATTTAAACGAAGGTATAAGCACTGTCGCGTTGTCTTTTATACGATTCGCTATTGGTATTTTAATATTCAACGCGATTTCACACGAGGTGGAAACCGACGCGACGGTTTGACTTGCGTGCACAGTTATTTCATAACACTCGTGCATAAAACGTCACGATATTGTCGTTGGTCATAAACACTAGTGTTTAGACCAGCGATTCTCAACCAGGGGGTCGCGACCCCCTTGGAGGTCGCCTACAATTATTTTAGGGTCGCCAATTTGTGTGGGAAAAAATTGTTTCACTTAGAATCTTATAATCAATAGCCATAAATAAAATAAAATACAATTAATACTTAATAAATAAATTAGCATCGTTAAATGAAGAAAAATTAATTGAGTTGTATTCAGACAAAGGGTTGGAACAAATTTTTAATAGTGATAAAAACGTAAGTAAATTTTGGATAAAAATTCAATATGAGTATCTTGCATTAACAGAGGAAGCTTTAAAAAAGTCAATTCCTTTTTCAACAACATACTTATGCGAAGCAGAATTGTTTACAATGACTACAATCAAAACTAAATCGGCTGGATATATCGCCAACAATGAGAATAAGTCTATCTAAATCTGTTGAGCCAAGGATTGACAAAATTATTTCAAATCAACAACAGCAAAAGAGTCATTAAACATTAAATTCAAAATATTGTCAAACGTACATAATATATCTTTTTTCGTAAAATGTATACACAAATACAATGATAACAGTTTGTTCAGTTTTTTAGTGCTTACATTACAAAAGGGTCGTTAGACATCTTGGTGACATTATAGGGGGTCGCGAACTCAAAAAGGTTGAGAACCGCTGGTTAAGACAATCGGCGACGGTGTCGGTTCGATTGTTATTACCCGCGCGTCGATGCCTAAACTCGAAACACCGTTTGATTCAGACAAAACGCACAAGATGATTGGCATACCGAAAGTGTACTACTACGGGCCGATGGGTAAACAGTACAACGCGATGGTCTTGGAGCTGCTCGGACCGTCGTTGGAAGACATGTTCAACTTGTGCGACAGAAAGTTCAGTCTGCAAACCATTTTATTGATCGCCATACACACGGTGAGCGTCATTATACAATGTTACTGTACGCCGATCGGTGATTACGTATTTGTCGTCACTGCGCGTCTGCACGTGATCAGACGACGGACGCACTGTAACAGTGGTGTAATTTGGTTATAATTTTTGGTGTTGAATTTTTTTTTTTTTTACGTGATCATGGATATTTAAATGTACATGCATATCTCCCCTCCGCTGATCTTATGAGGGTTAGGTTAGGGTTAGGGGGATTCCAGTTTTACTTTAATTAAAAAAAAAGCATTAAAACTAAATAAATTAGTATATATTAAGTATATTCAATTTCAACGGGTGTTATTATTAATTAATAATTTACAATATTTGTATTTTTATTTTAAACTTAATTTTCGGCTATTCACAGAGGAATGACTGTTGAACTCATCCATGACTTCTATCACATTGATAATTCTTTCTTTTTTTAGATTCTGAACGAAGTGAAGAATGTATTGATTTTACTATGATGTGTGTTTTTTTTTTTTTTTTTTTTTGTTTTTTTTTTTTTTTGTTTTGTTTTTTTTTTGTTTTTGTGTCTGTGTACACCATAACTACTCGAAATAATGCTTCAATTTTGAACTTCAGGGTATGTTTTCGGTGGCAAAACGAATATCGGAGGTACCTTAGAGAGGTCACAAGTGAAAATTCCCAAAAGTTTTCAAATGCCACGGGAAAAACAAACAAAAAATGAGGAAAAACCGGTACTTTTTGTGCAAAACCTGTTTTCGACGAAATCGATTTTTTTATTTAGCCGTTACTCAAAAACCAAAAATTGTAGATACTTGAAATTTTCACCAAATGTTTATATTGAAATCATCTATACGTGGTAAAATTTTTGAACACTTTTGACTTTTATTGAGCTAATTATAGACAATTGAAATTTTCAATTTTTTTAAGTATTTTTTTTTAAAATAACGATAAAATTTTTTTTTTTTGCCAGAAAATCTTGAAAATTTAATACAAGGTTTCTTATAAGTTGTTCCATAACTGATAAAAAAAAATCCAAAATCGTAAGTCACAATTTTTTTTTATAAGTGCTCAAAGTTCCAATTTATACGAAATATGTAAAAATTGCGAAAATTTGCAAATAATTTTGTTGTTGAAAAATCGTAAAATTTTTTTCTTTTATAACTAAGTTTTGAAAATTTGGTACAAGGTTTTTCATTAGTTTTTCTTCAATTATCTGCAAAAAAAACTCTACCGGATTCAGACAAAAAAATTTTATGAGTGTTTGAAATTTAAATTTTTACAAAAACACGTTAAACAACGGTTTAGCCTCAAACGATTTTTGCTAATTGTTTTTTTTTTCAAAAAGTATAAGTTGTAGAAACTTGAAAATTTTATCAGTTGTTTATATTGGCATTTTCTTTATATAATTTTATTTTCAAAAGATTTCACTCATTTTTAATCAATTTATAGGCATTTGAAATATTCGATTTTTTTTATTTTTTTTTTTATAAATGTTGATAAAAAAAATGTAGCTCGGACGAAATACTTGAAAATTTAATAGAAGGGTCCACATAAGTTGTTCTAACTCCCATTCAAAAATTATAAAAATACATAGGCACAAAATTTTTTTATAAGCGTTTATAAGTGCTAATATTGACAAAATTCGTCAAAATCATGTATATTTGCTATGTATTTTGCAGTTGAAAATTCATAAAATTTTAAGTATTCAAAACTAAGAATTGTAAATTCGGTACAAAGTTTGACATACGTTTTCCTTCAATTATCTGTAAAAAAATTTGCACTGGAATAAAATCAAAAATTTTTATGAGTGTTTGAAATTACAATTTTTTCACATAATCGCGTAAAATAACAATTTAGGCATCATTGATTTTTGATATTTGTTCTTATTCAAAAAGTATAGGTCGTAGAAACTTAAAACTTTTACAAAATGTTTAAATAGGCATTTTCTTTACATAGTTGTATTTTCAAAATATTTCGTTTATTTTTTAGCTATTTATAGGCATTTGAATAATTCGATTTTTCTTAGATTTTTTTTTATAAAAGTCGATAACAATTTTTTGGCCCTACCAAATCGCTTGAAAATTTAATAGAAGGTTTTGAATAAGTTGATCTAAGAGTGATTCAAAAATTATTCAAATACATAGGCACAATTTTTTTTTATAAGCAGTTGAAGTTCAAAAATCGACAAAATTTGTCAAAATCACGAATATTTGCAAATTATTTTGTAGATGAAAATGTATAAAAATTTTTGTATTCAAAGATAAGAAATGAAAATATTATGTAATATCACAGCTGATAAAGATAATTAAATAGATTAAGTTTATTATAATATAATCAGTAGCTGACAGCTGTTCTATACAAAATATTGGTAGATTGTAAACACAAGGTGTATAACGTACCTTTACATGGTTGAATAGAACGTTACTAACTTCCAATTTCCAGTTATTTTAATGTGTGTATCAGTTCCATAAACATGCGGATTTTATATATTATTATTAATTATTAATATTTAAATAGACGTAGCCACGGAGCATTCAGCATATATGGACGGCGGGGTCGGGTGGTACCGTCACGATAGTGCATTTAGGCAAATAATATGGTATTTACCTACGCCCTATCTATGCACATCCTGGTTTTTCCAATGCTCACGAGCAGAAGTCACATGAATAGACAAATGTAAATTTAACCCAATCTAGGATATTAAAATAAAATATATATTACAATTTAAGGCTGACATCTTCATCTTCGTTCAGAATCGTTTTTTTTTTATAATATAAAATAATTCCAAAATCTATCCAATAATGCCTAATCTAGCAATGCATCTCGTGTATCCCACCCAACTACTGTATCCTGTACTTAACTTACAATGATTTATCATTGCATTCAAATGTAAAGTACCATACAACTAAACTATCGTAAACCAGGTGATCCCATGATAGAAAGTGCTATACACTCCTCACCATTATCTTGTCCGAGGAGCGAAGCGACGAAGGACGAACTTCCACCACCATTATCTTATCGGCTTTTTTTTTAATTTGTAATGTTACAAGATTACTTAATCTTTCTTGACCCGTTGTGGTCCCCAGATAAGTTTTTAGTCTTTTTAAACAAGAAAATGATATTTAATCAAATTACACTGCAACTAGGGTTTCTCGTTTATAAAAAATATTTTAATTCAGTGGTATCACACAGTGCACCGTTGATACGCCACCATGAGCTCGTGTTAATAAGGGGGGATTACAAACGTGAATATTTTTGGTGTTGCAAGTGCGGCACATGCAACACCCCAATTACGCCACTGCGCTGTAATGTCGCGTACGCGTTTTATGTACATAGCTGCACCGGATAGAGGTCGTTCACGAAAAAGGGATTGTGTTCAGAGACATCAAGCCCGAGAATTTCGTCGTCGGCAAGAAAAGAAACAACATTATTTACATAATAGGTGAAGATAATAGACAGTAAACGCGTTCGGTCGATCTATTATCGAACACGGTCGTAGCTGCTAGGGCCGGATTCAGGGAAAATGTGAATAGTAGAAATGGTTTTGTCGGCGCCTCACACTGCGTTTTCTTCTCTTCGAAAATCCTTTTCTTCAAATCGCGTGTCCGCAAAAGCCCTGTAGTTATCGCAATATTAAGCGCAGCGTCTTCATAATATCAGTTTACATTGCATCCGGTAAACAGTAGGATACATTGCAAAAAAGTCAGCACAGTGCACGCAAATGATTTTTTTTATTTATTTCTAAGAAAATATATGATCAACAGTCTATGTGACAAATAAATATGACGAATGCATTTGATTTATTTACATTTACCGACGACGTATCAATCGTATTATAAATAAGAAAAATAGTAGTGCAGCCTGACTGCACTGTTTAAATTTTTCGTAATTTTTCGTTTGTTCGTCTCGTGCTTTGAGCACGTCCCCAAGCCGTTGTCTTGTTGATCTTATTTGGGCGTGCGTATGGCACAGGATAGTTTTTAATTAGTGGATTTGTTTGAGAGCAATTAGGAATAATTGAGTGTGGTGAAAGAGGACGACTTGACCAGATCGTTAAGAGCTGGTGGTTTCGGTAGAGTGCGATTCCGTACGTTTTACATTTTTGGCAGCTCGATGATTCCGTACGATTTGTAACAATTGAGAGTATCGATGCCCCTAAAAATAACACGATTCCGTACGATTTTCTACGCAACGTTGTCTCTTTTCCGAAATAATTAACTTTAAATCGTTGTCCATTTTGAAACGCACCACACTGATATAAGATTTACACTAAACGTCGTATTTGTCAGGTGAAAAACATTTTTAAGCCACAACTGCGATGACAATTCATGATCTACGTACATCAATGATAATAATCTTTGAATAATAAAGGTGAACGATGAGATTGACATAGGCTGTAAATATGTGTGAAATATTAAACAACACCGAACAAAATATAATCAACAATAATTCTTTTGCTCAGTTAATTTCAAACACGAATTATTACGATCGCTACTACGTAGGCGACATGGCGCTTAACGATTTCTACAAGCCTATATCTTAATATAAAAATTACTAGTGTACCCGTTGAGAAAATTCGCAATGAATGGTTTATTATAATTTATAATAAAAAGTATACAATCGCGAATCGATACATCGATAAATTTAACAAATTAATAAATATGTATAATATCGAAAATTTAAAGACATATAAAAGTAATAGAGAGGGCAAGTATATTAAAATATATACTTTTTTCGAATTTTAAGTATCAGTTAACGCGTTCGTAAATTCGGCCTTATCTTATTATAAGTATAATGAAATGATTTGTACGGAAATCTGGCAACATTGGCACGAACGTCTTAGGTGATGACCGTACGGAATCGTGTTATACCCGGTGGTTTTAGGTCTTAGCGGAGATTTTCATTAGTTACTTACCAAGGGGTAGAGGTAATTAGGCGTATGCGCTGAAACGCTTGTATAGAATTCCGGTGTTAGGCGGCTATGCAGACCCCTACTAATAATACGACGAAGAAGCAATGAATTATTCCGGTATTGAATTGTTGGTGAAAATTGTTTGAGCGAAAGTTATAATTCATATTTGGTATATTGTAACATACCATGAGATCAGAGATGACGGAGCAACGAAATTATGCGATTTGTGGTGGCCAGTGTTCGCGAATTCCATAATGTGTTATTCTCGGCCAATGATGTCTTCGACATAAATTACGATTCCCAACGAGGGAAAACAAATATCTTGTCAGAAGTAGATGATATGGAAAAACTCTCGGGCGTATTTGATATGGTTTCATGCACCGAGCCTGAACCGTCGTCGTGCGCTACGTTAATCCGGCCCTCGTAGCTACTGCGTCTGCGTGCAGTGTGAGCTCGCGCGTTGTGGTTCTCCGAATGGCGGGGAAAACATTTAACCGTCTCGTGTGACCGCAGATTTCGGCTTGTCCAAAGAGTACATCGACCCGAACACGAAGAAACACATCGTTTACAAAGAGAAGAGACACCTCACGGGCACGGCCAGATACATGAGCATAAACACTCATCTGGGAAAAGGTACAATGTTCACTCGTATGTGTGTATGTGTGTGTGTGTGTGTAATGGCGCGTATATAGAAGCGAAAAAAAAACAATAAAATCATAAAAGACTTAAAGTTTTTGTGTCACCGCAGAACAAAGTCGCCGTGACGATTTGGAAGCCCTTGGCCACATGTACATGTATTTCGTGCGAGGCTCGTTGCCCTGGCAAGGGATCAAAGTGCAAGACTCGAAAGAACGGTTCAATAAGATCTACGATTTGAAACGGAACACGCCAATCAACACGCTGTGCGAAGGATATCCGGGTAAGGGGCCGCAAGAACGTCGTGTAGAGTGCATAATGTTATATGGTCGGGCATTGGCAGTATTTCAATTAAATTTTTTTAAACCAATATTTAAAACGCATTTCGTATTTCGTATTTAAAAATCGAAGAAAGTTTTGCAAAATTTAAATTATGTAAAAAATACAAGATTAAAAATTAAAAGTTCGGTGGACAGTTATGATGGAAGTTCGTTTTTTGTCCCTTTGGTACTCGGATAAAATAATGACTGAGGGTGTATTGATTTCAATAAAGAAACGATAAACAATTTCGATCGTAAAATGATTCTGAGAAAACTATTAGGGGGTACCACAAGTGATATTTGAGGCGCACGGAGGTGCTAATATTGTCCCCTCTCAAATAGTAAAAGGTTATTTTAATTGTATTTATTTTCTCAATATTATTCGGAGAATTTTAAATATTTTTAAAATATCTACACTCATATTATCTATATAACATGCAAACGATTATTCTCCATAAATTAACGTCTTTAAAATGTATGAACAATATTAATACATACGAAGGACGTCCAGAAAGTAAAGATACAAGGCTTACCGAAAATACACAAAACCGTTTTATTTTAAAAAAAATTACATAGCATTAAAGATATGTATCAAATTATTTTTCGACTTAATAGCCATTAAGTTCCAAACACTTTTTGTAACGTGGGATGAGTTTTTGTATGCCGGCGTGTAGCCATGTGATCGTGTAATGTTCGAGGTCCTCATCGTCGTCGATTCTTTTCCCTCCCAAAGCTTCCTTCGACTTTACGAACAGATGGTAATCGCTGGGGGCCAAGTCAGGACTATGAGGTGGGTGGAACAAAATGTCCAGACAAAATTGCTGCAGTAACTCCTGTGTAGCTCGAGCAGTATGGGGGCGAGCGTTATCGTGATGATTCTTCCGTAAGCATTTTTGGGACCCGACGAGCACTCAGTTTCCTGTTATCAAGTCGATTCGAGATCTCTTCGTGCAGAACAAATCGAGAAACACCTGGACACTTCTCGACAAGTTCGTCGAGAGTCAAACGACAATCTTCACGGACGAATTGTTCGACTTTTTGGATGAAATCGTCGGTCACCAAAGACGGCCGGCCGCTCCTCTCCTCATTGTGCACACTCGACTTTCTTCCTTCTCGAAATTCTCGTACCCATTTGGTGACGTTTTGGCGATTCATCACATCTGGTCCATATGCCTTGACAGGTCGACGATGAATTTCAGTGGAAATAACTCCTTCTTGAATGAGAAAACGGATCACACATCTCACTTCACACTTTGAATATTCAGTGATAGAGATGGCGGTAGCGCGCGATGACTCACCCATCGTGAAAACGTCTCACGGACAAAGAACGCAACGTACCAAAACCGTTCTGGTCTGAGCTTGTTCGTGACATGTCACTGGAGGTTGCAGTAGTGCCAATACTCGAAAAAAAATCCCTGCGGGCATAGGGGGGCTTGTATCTTTATTTTCTGGACCTCCCTCGTACATAAACATAGATCATTTTTAGCCCATAACTATTGACAAAACATCTTGTGAACATTGTTTCTCCGCTTTGCGAAAAAACTTACTTAAAAATACAACGAATCTAGAACGTTTAAGCGATTTGGTATTGTTATACATTCGTCAAAAATCAAAAAGGTTTTCGAAAAAAAATTAATAGATTTCGCTGAAAAGTGATAGTAAAAAATTCCGAAATTTACGGTTAATGAATTCAGTTTTATAAAATATTTTTGTACCGAGACAAAAATTTTAATTGCTATATATTATTTTACCTGAATACCTAAATCTTTTTTTATTTAAGTATATGAATTTCACAGTATAATAGTATGAAACATTATTTGTTTTCATTAAAATCGTGAACAAGTAAAATGTTAAAATTTAGTAGATTTGATTCAGTTAGTTGAATGTTAGAAGATTTTCCCACGTTTTGAAAATCTGTGATTAATTTTGCCCCCTCCCCCATATCGTAGAATTATTGCTAAGTACTGCCTATGGCTATAATATTACATACATTTTAATCACACGTCTTAGTAATCAAATAATCAATAAATTTACCAACTCTCTATTTTTTTTGTTTAATCACTAAATTGTTTTGACTACCTACATTTCAAATAAGTATTTTTTATCAATTTTTGAAACGCGTATTTCGTATTTTGCAATTTTCTCATAAATCAATAAATATTTTGTATTTCAAATACACAACGTGATATATTTTTGTCCGTGTTTGGTCATTATGACGCCGCTTTTAATCGATTGCAATTCAGAAAAGCAGTTCTCTCTATGTGAACTAGACTCTGGCAAAACATACAGAATTGTATTTTACCAGCGAAATCGGTACCTAAATACTCATTTATATAAAGATTGGTTCAAAGCTACAAATAGCCAACTACGCTTTATCGAAATTCATTAGGACTTTCGCCGTAGTTTATCGACTCTTTGCCACCTAGACGGAAAATTCGCAAAAATATGGGTAGGGGCTGACTAGAGGCCAACGTCAAAAAACAAAAAAAAAACAACGACGGTTCGTACATTGTTTTTTGTTTACAGAAATGGCCGAATACCTACAACACGTCAGACACCTCGAGTTCTACGAGTCACCCGATTACAATTATCTACGCAACATCTTCATCGGAGTTCTCCGTAAAAACGGACTTTCGGACGACCTGAACTTCGACTGGGTGAACAAAATAAAATCGGTAACCGTCTATTTTTTTCGACCGACACGATAAATAATTGATTTCGAATTTTCGTATTTTTTTTTATTTTTTTTTTTTTTTATGAACTTTCAGAGCTCCAGCGTATCTCTCAACGGACACAAGTGACCGGACGAATAATTCAAAACGCACACTCGCTTTTCAACAAAACGCACTTAGATAATACACAATAAAATTTTTTTCTACATCAAATATAATTACGCTTATGACATGAAAACATGAAAACATTTTTTAACTGTGTACATTCGTAAATTGTACAGATCGCGTTTAATGTGTGCACACGATTAGTAAAAATTCGTATAAAGTGTTTATAAGCTACGAGTAGATAATGTTCTTAAATGTTCTTTGGAGATAACCGTTATTGTTTTATAATCTGTTTTACTGGTTTGTGCGAAAATACCCGAATTTATGATGGTACTACCTACTGTTTGTTATGCAATATACGTAATTATTAAGGACTCAATACGAGCGATTTCATCAAATACCTACCTATTTAAGAAATTCGAATTTGAAAAATATTGAAAAATATTGAAAAAAAGCTATATATCGTTAAGAAATAATAATTACGATGGTCCCACGCCAGTGTTATTTTTGATAGTTTTGTTGCCACGATCTGTTTTCAAAAACGTGGTTAAACTTCCATGATTTTAAATTATTTAAACCAATGTAAAAATAAAAAAGCTGGTAAGTGAGATGATGGTGGTACAAGTTCGTCCTTCGTCCCTTCGGTCCTCGGACAAGATATTGGTGATGAATGTATTAAGTTTTAAAGAAATGATGACTCATTTCTTTAGTATAAAACGATTCTGAGCAAAGCTTCAGTGTAACATAATATATTATTATTTAAATACTGTTTAGGTATTTGACGGTTATTTGTATTGAGTTATAATTTTTATATAATTTTTATTGAGTTATAATAATTTATTAAAGTGTGTATAAAAAAAAATCCTGACTAACGATTTTTAAACTTTTGTTAGGATAATTAGGTAGGTATATGAGTAAGGTCATATTAAATTTTCAGAACTTTTTGTCAAATATTTAAAATTATATTACATAAAAACTTTCAAACAATTTGGTAAATTAAAAGTTCTATATTTAAGTCAAAATTGCTATAATTGTTCTGAAAATGTTGTCCAATATAAAAAAGTATGTATATGATATTGGATAAAATGTTCAAGTTTCTAGCTTCAATACTTTTCGATTTATGACTAAATACCTAAAATCTGAACAGTGAAAATCTCGTTTACGGCGGATTTTTACCGATTTTACCGTTTTTACTCAGTTTTTCGATCGTTATTCTTGATTACTGGAAAAACTATGGAGATTTTGGAAAAATGACCTCTCTAAAGTACCATCTCAGTTCAATTTCAAATCTAAAAAGTTGCTGGACGAAACTTTTGGACAAGGATTTCTATACGAAAAAGTGTTTACAGAAAAAAAAATAAATAAAAAAAAAAATAAACATCATTGTAAAACCATAAGATCCTTCGCTTCACTCAGAATCTAAAATTTGCATGACTAATAACTTTAAAACGAACGATACAGAGAATCGATTTCTGAACATAGTATGTTATTTCTACCTTAACCTCAACAAAATCGTTACGAAGAGAATAAAAATGGATTTTTACATTTTTGTCTGACCCATAACTTGAAAAAATATTCACATGCGCTTCTAGCGTAATATACTTTACATAAATATAGCGCATAACGTGCGTATTGGTAAACTTATCGAACGAATTGATTTATTGTTTTATCGCGTGTAAGTTATATCATCGTTATTATTTGTAATTAATTAATTTTCTAATTTTTCACATTAGTGATAGTCATTAGCAAAGCTGTATCATAAGATAATGGATTTTAATTTACATTCGTAAAACTGTTTGAACTTACGTTTAAAAAAAAAGTTGCGCATAAAAGTTTCAAGATATAGTTTATAGCGTTATATTACAGCGGTTGTTAATTATTATTCGTGATATCGGGAAAAATTAATTATTTAATAACGAATTAAAAGCAACATCATTAGTTTTCACTAATAACTAAAACTGCTGCATTCGATCTTATCTGCGGTTTATTATTTTTAATATTTTCCACTAATAAGCCAGATAATAAAACACTTAATCGATATTCTATAGTGCACGGATGTTTACATAAAAATAACAATTGCGGTTTTTCAGTGCGATATGGCTGTGTGGAGAATAAGTTATAACTAACAACGAGTAGGTACTCAACATGTTTTAATTATTTTCGACAGTAAAAACTAGAATAAATCAAAAAACAACAACAAAAACAATCGTTCGACTCGTACCGTTAGAGTGCTGTGTATATATTAAAAACGGGTACCCGTTATAGATAACTGAGTATGATTCGATAATATTTTGTGTTCGAGACACTCGTGTAGAGACCAGAACAGGCGCGGATCTACTGGGTACCCTCGACCCTGTACCCAAGCACTTCAAACGTGCTATCGGCTTATTATAATATGTGTCATGTTCGCCCGTGGTTTTGTAAACACATAATATTAGTGTGTTCTACGAGTACGTGCCGATCACTCACTCGTATTAGCGAAAGGCATAACGATATATTTGATATTTTCATCGCTAAAAACATCACTTCACGGGGAAAAAAACAAAAACGAGCAGTGAATAACATCTAAAAATGAAAAAATTAAGAAATTGCAAAATCACAAACTTTTAGATGTTTACCTCACAGTTCTATATATATTTTCGTATATGTATAGTCAGTGTTCGCCGTTCGGAAAGAACGTCGTTCATGAACGCACGTTCACACGTTCACGTTCATATTTTGTGAACGACACGCGAAAGTTACTCACTTTTTTCAAATTGAACGTGAACATGAACGAAGTTTATATTTTTAATGAATTTGAACTATTTTTGGGGTGTTCAAATTTATAAACCAACTTATAAAAATCTTATAAAATATAAAATCTTATAAAAATGCATGATGTTCTCTTATCTAAAAATATTACAATACCTAAGTTTCATTTCTCTCTCACTGACAGCTTCCAATACTGTTCATAAAAATAAATTTTTGATTTCAGAGGTAAATTTATTAATCAAAGAACTTCACAATTTCAAATCTTGTCTGTGTGTGTGTGTGTGTGTGTGTGTGTGTGTGTGTGTGTGTGTGTGTGTGTGTGTGTGTGTGTGTGTGTGTGTGTGTGTGTGTGTAACAACGAAAAAAAATGCATTATTTGCGTTTAAAAGAAGGTATGTACAAAATAGCGCTAGTTAAGGTCTTCAGTGCATTATACATTAAATTATGTACTCGGCACTCGCCTATGAGTTGGTAAACAAATAAAGTATTCTGGTGGAATTTTTTTTTTAACTCAAAAACTGGAGGACAACTTTTTGAAGGGACTTACCACTAAAAATTAATTTTGTAAAGGTCACATTTATACATTTATTTAATTCAGGCAGATAATTCATAAATATAAAATAAAAAAAGTTTAAGCGAAAGGCCAAATGATCGCGTTCATTTTTTCGAAGAACGTGAACGTGAAATTGTTCGTTTAAAATAAAATGAACGTGAATGTGAACGAATTCCTTTTTTACGCACTGAATGAGAACGTTCCAAACACTGTGTATATAGTGTATACGTATTTGATGTGAACATGTTCTCGCCAAGTAAATAATTTAATTACACATTATCGAGTAGTTACGTAATATTTTCGGTTAAGACTTTGCACAACACTCTACTTTATTAATATACTAAAATATTTTTTTTTTATTAATAAATGTAATAAATCATGTAGGAAAGATAAATGTTTTTCACTTTTTTTTTTTGCTCCGAATATTAGTAGGAGTTTTCTGGTGTGATGTAACAGATGTACGGATCAAACAATAATCGAACTGTTAAAACCTAATCCACGCAGCGTACACAAGCACAGGGGGTGGGGGGACACGAGATGAACGGTTCGAGTCCAGACAAACGTTTAACAGGGACACTGAAAAATGTATTAATTTTGCTCATCGAATCGTCCATCAATAGAGTGAGTGATGACTCGTGGTATTTTGATATGATATGGTAGGCACGAGTGGCATTTGATACTGGGAGGGTCTGAAATCCGGACTACTTAATGAAACATTTGCATAAGTGAGGGACACTTGAAAAAAAATGTCCTCTTTCAGCTTATCTTTTTCACCGTACATAAACTACACGTAAAAAAAAGAAACAAAATTGTCAAAAATCTAAATGTATGAACTATTAGAATTATTGAAAAAAATAAATATTTTTTCACATATGTCACAAACTGACGTACACGACTATTGATGGATAAGTGAATCCAGAAGCCAGTAATTACTTCGTCTTTATCTATATATTTATTTTTTATTATTTTTATTTTTTTATTTCCATAAATATATGGCGGGAAAGATTATTAGATAAAGCAAATCCTGGCATTACTTCAATCATACTTCGAAGTTCTTCTAAAAAAATAGGGTTTGGTAAATTGGGTCCCAAATGACCTTATCTCGGTAAATTGGGTCCTGGAAAAAAAAAGTAGTAGGTAAATTGAGTCGCGGGAAAAAAAATAGTTTTTTTCGGTTAATGTCTTGTTCTCTATAGGTTTATTGTGGTAGTGATTATTAAAAACTTCAGTTTCGACACCATTAAAAATAAAACAAAAACACTTACATGTAATTTTTTACAGCAGGTCCACCTCTGTACTTTATCATTCAAAATTTTATAAAACCTAAACTTACGACCATATTTTACAATTACAGTTTTGTTTTTTTTTCGATAGCCATTATTTCTATTTTCTAAAATTAAAAAAAACACTTAACCCTATAACTGTGAGACACAATATAGGTTGACATACACCATGCTACTAGTTATTTTATGAAATAACTAGGTAGTTCATGAATTACCTACGAATATTAGTTAAAGTATGAAATAATACATGAAAATTGTACTTTAACTAGTTATTTCATAGAATATCTAGTTATTCTGTACAATTTCAGTTTGATATCCGTTAAAGTATAAAATACATTAAAATTTAAAATATATATTATAATATTTTATTTTACTGAATTATGAATTAATTATAGTTATATTATTTATTTATTTGTACATGTAAGGCTATTATGGCATTTAGAGTTGCACAACACCTCTTTTTTTCTACAAACACATCGCTTTGTGTCACATTTTTTGGTACAAGTGCATTTAAAAAAACCCTGACCAGTTCCCAGTGACTGCGCAGTTGCCGCAGATCTTAATGTCTTATCTGATTTAATGTGTTATATTAAATTGTTGAAATGTTAGAACTATAATTATTTGTCATGATATTTTGTTATTTACAATTTGACACATTAACTAAGTGATGCCAGGGAATGTATAAAATAACTAGTTAAAGTATAAATTATATACATTACCTACAAGCTTTAGTTATTTTATAAATTACCTAGTTATTTCATAAACTAACTGATTCAACACTTTAACTGTAACATATATAGTGAAATAGCCAAGATATCGTCCATGTGTCTGTGTGAAATCATCACCAAAATCGATGGTAACCAATACACAATATATGTACTCGTATATGTACGCGTGTATACGATCACACTCGTATTTACGAATTACTTAAGTTTAATCAAAGTTTCGACGTTACGATATCTCGTTTTTGGAGAATCCGTGGTAAGAAAAACCGGGACTCAATTTACCGCTTTCAAAACGTACACAAATTTTCGTGGACCCAATTAATCTAGCCCCAAAACATAAAAATATGTTTGAACCGTTTTAAATATCAATTTTCAGGCATGGAAAACAATATCGATGCAGCCATAGGTACCTGTATATGTATTAAATACATCTTATGTTTCGACTGTTTTTCGCTCGTTTTTGTATCAATTAGCTTTGAAAACCATCGAGCGTCGTAGATCATAATAGTAATCGAGTGTTATTGTTATCATTATTTTAATATATTTTAGACTAGGTAAGTGATTACTATAGGTTATTTAATCCATTCATTAAAGACCAGTATACGCATGCACCTGTAGTGTATAATAATTTATTCGATTACGGAATATTGAAATATAATGAACTTACTATTATCAAGTGAATATTATACATTTGTATTTCATAACCTGACGATAAAACATAAAAAATAATGATAATACGAAATTTAAATAGTTTTCATTGTACCGATATCATCAATCCATATTTAATAAGTGATTCTCCTCCCCCCTACTCAACCTCTTTTCTAAAATCACTCCATCGATCGGTTCGCACCGGGACCATAAATTTGTACCTTAACAATATAATACAATATAATATAATATAATATAATACAATCGCTTGATTTCCGCTCGTATAACACCTTTTACCTATTGTTACACATAACACGTTACGTTTGAATTTATATCACGTATCTGCAGGTGTAACGAAATATGTTTTGATCGTTAAAAAAAGAAAATAAATAAACGATTATTTTGATTCGGCTGAAAACAAATAATAATGATTATCCGAAATCACGTTTGATAACCTAAACTTATGACGTGAGTAGGTACGCGCATTGACGTCAAACGCGTCGGGATCAAACAAACATTATTTTTATAAATAAAAAATAATAATAATAATAATAATAATAAATCGCACTACTTTTCAATCGGCGATTAGGAAAATATTACGTCGTAACAAATGAGCATAACGAATCGAAACGCATACGTATCGGCTCTGATCACGTCCGACCGGCTCCGGAGTCATCTGATTTGCCGTTAAATTATTATTAGTTTTTTTTTTTTGAAATCTCATCAGTCGAGTACGTGCGAATATTTGTACATTGATACGCACGCAAATTCGTGATGCATTGTTTTCTTTGATGCAGTTTTTTTGTTTTATTTTTTTTTTTTTTTGTTTAATCCGTCGACTTTTCGCGTCGATTCGTCTCTTGCGAAAAAAAAAGGGGAACTCGCACGTGCGATACGTCGCGAAGTCCACAAGACGATTGACCGATAATTAACAATAATAGTCATGACGACGAATCTCGCGCGACCGGCAGTTTGCGTTCTTATTTTTGTTTATTATTATTATTTTCTATTATTTTCATTAGGGAAAAACGTTTTCAAACCCGACCAACGTCATCGTTTACTCGATTAAAACGCTCTCCGGTGAAATTGAATTAATTTCCGTACACGTTTATAAATTTGTGTGTGTACAGTGTATAAATACATTTATAGGTACCTACCGAACTGCACTCGACGGCACCACTTCAAACACGCGCGTCCCCCGTGCCGCCGTCACGTCAAAGTCTCGAAGACAGAGTAAATGTTATTTTAATAGAGCGGCCGGGCCCCGAAACAAATACCGTACTCTGCGCCGTGGTGCACGAGGTTCACCGAATGCAATATTCGAGTGACGATTTGAATAAACACGGGCGGCGGATATAATTTATCGCCTCGTCCACTCGTAACCCAAACAACGAAAATCGCTTTTAAGCGGCCGCTTTTAAGCGGTGGCGGCGACGACGACGACGACAGGACAACAACACTACACCGCGCGGCGGCGTACAAAGACCACGAAAAACACACATCATCACGAGCGTACGATACAGGGTGCTCCACAAACGTTTATCCGATGGAACGTTTTGATCCTGTATAATATAATGTATACATTTGTTTTGATGATTTTTTTTTTGTACACTTTAAACTACAAAAAAAAAACGGAATCGTAATGAGATATTTTGAAGTTTCTTAGTCTTGTTATGAAGCAACTACTGTCCACATGACGTGATATTACGAAATAAAATACTTGATTGGGTAGAGCAATACTAAAATATTGTTTCGATCGGACCAATAGTTTAAGAGGCGAAAGCATTTAAAGTTTTAAACAGCGGAAAGGAGAAGTCAGGAAAGCCCGCGAAAAATGCAGGTACTGTACCTCTACGCCGCTACTCTGAACGTTAAAACATAAATAACTGACCCATAATAAAGATTAAAGTATAAACATTGTCAAAAATTGTGCTTTAGGTCTATCGTGATATATTATGTTTTGAACAGTGCTCGTCATCAAAGAAAAATAAAAAAATAAAAAATCACGTGAATAATAATTATGTTTTCGGTGTTTTAAATATTTGTTAGGTAGTTTTAAAAAAAATTCGATCATTAAAATGCGTCACTCACAGTTAAATCACATTAAGCGAACTTAAGAAAAACACCCTGTATAGTGAGTATAGTGTGTACACGAACGTATACCAAATGTAGTGTTCGTATGCATTATAATATATACATACGAGCATACACCTACACGGTTGCGTTTGATGTTTAGGCTCGCCTCTAGTTTCCCGAGATGAGGGTTGATTATAGCGTCAGATAGCAATGAAGATTTAATAGAATTTCACGTCACACACTCACACACGCGCACGCGCTCACATATAAACACACACACATGCACGATGCGCGTTTGTGATTTTATATTTTTCCCGGACATAATCCTGCAGTTTTTCCGCAGCCGTCTATTCACCGCGGGCCGTAACTCGTACGCACGTACGTATTATGCGTCGACGTCGTATATTAATATACACTAATTCTCTCGTCTCGAACTCGGTAAAATGTAATAACACACACACACACACACACACACACGACGCGCGCTCGTCGTGATAATAGAGCAGCAGTCGAGTCGTAAACGCGTTTTAGATTCCAATTAATTTGGTGAAAAGCAAAGGACGCATTGCCCGTTGGCATTTAAGTATTTTATATTCTTCTTCTTCTTCTTCTTCTTCTTCTTCTTCTTTTGGCCTATGAATACGGACCATTGAGGTCCTTTGCCGCTTCCACAATCCTTCTCCACTGATTCCCTATCCGTTGCCATGTCGATGCTGAAGGTGTTGTTTATTTTCGACAAGTCTCTCTTCACCGAATCAAACCATCTCTGGCGTGGTCTCCCCGGGGGTCTCTTTCCAGTTGGGTTCCCCACCATAATCTTCCGTATGAGGCATCCTTCCGCCCGCCACACGTGGCCTGCCCATTCTATTCTATTGGCATACACTTGGATTGCTATAAAGTCTTTGTAGCTCGCCATTCCTTCTTCTTTCGAATATCCCTGAATTCACATTATACACTGGACCATATATTTTCCTCACAATTTTTCTTTCGAAACTTGAGAGTTTTTCTTCATCTCTTTTTGTATACTTGCCCATGTTTCACTTGCATACGTTGCTGTGGGGCGCAAATATGTAATGTATAACCTCTCTTTCGTTCGGCACGACAGAAGCTTTGATGAGAACATCTCTTTCATGACGTAATAGCTTCTATTCGCTGCGCACGTTCTAATATTATTTTTCTCGTTAATATTTACATCCAGATATTTAAATTCTTCCACTTGTTTGAAGAATGAGCATCCATTTACATTGATATTATTTTTTAGGGTCACCTTCCTTGACATAACCATATATTTTGTTTTGGCTTCATTAACTAATAAACCCATATTACGACTAGTTATAAATAGTCTCTTTGCCTTTTCTTCGATTTTTTTTTTTGAGATGTCCCTAGAATGACAGTGTCATCCGCATACGCTGGTCTTTTATACTTCCAATACTGTTCTTTCATATTTTTTTTTCCTTTTTTGTCTGAGATCATTTTTTAACTTTTAAGCGTTTCAGTAATATCACGAACGTGCGAGCACCTGTATTCGCTGCATGTACGGCGTGTTGACGAGCTAGTTTTACACGTGCCCGTACTCTACGGAGTACGAGTGTATACACTGTCGTGAGCTACGACTATCGTAACTCACGACGACACTCACTATCCGAGTTATGGAGTTACGGTCAGTAACTACTTACGGCGATATCTGACTTATGAAATGCCTTACGCCATTAAAGTGATACAAAAATAACTATGATTACAATCATTGTATTACTATATATAGCCAGATGCTCGGGTCGGTATATGAAATAAAGTACGTCGAGTACGTTTATATTTCGATATAAAGGGTTTATTAATTTTAATTTTTTTAATATTTTAATTTAATTTTTTTTTAATTATAATTCTCTGTTTGTATAGTTAAAATAATGTTGTTTGATAGTCGTGCACTCACTTTATAAATTTTTTTTTTCCTATATTATTATTCATTAACGTTCATTTTCTGAAGTATACGTCTGAAGTAGGAAGACTAAGTGATATCTGATAATTAAATTATTAGTCATTTTTACTCAAGTTGTGTGATTATTTCTTTGAAAATGTATACATGAATTACTGCGATTAAAATTTATCAATGTCTGTTGAAATTGATAGGCTTTTTTCACCCGTTTTCTATTAACATAACACAGTCGACGAGTTTTTTTTCAATCATATTAATCATATTATAAATTTATATAATAGTTTTTAATTTATTAATTGAATATTCCTATCTATTTATTTCATTATTTGCGTTCTTATTTTAAGCATTCATATTTCACAATAGAGTAAAGCTCGTTTAATATGCTATTCGAGGAACCAGCTCGCAAAGCGTCACAAGCGGGTAAGCGTCCTGTGCAGAAATCGAAAAAAGAAGTGATTAAAATATAAATTTTGTTTAGAAGATGACATACCTATAATTATGTTTTATAATTATGATTATTGCACATAAACGAGCAACTGAAACATTTTTACTCAAATTATCATTTGTTTAATAACTGCACATAATTAAACAGGTAAAATATTAGTGATAAATACACTACGTGTTGATACGTGAAATGTAAACGAAAACAATTTCTATTTTTATTGTAACACAATTACTATAAGTTATGGTCACCTGTTGAATAGAAGAGCGTCTTTTCCAATTAAATGGAAAAAAATCAAGCAAGCGTTTTAACAAGCGATTTTTACATTTTTTGTATGGGAAACTATCTAGGGACCGACGGGAAACGGCGTTTTACACGAGAAAGCGTCTTCGGCGAATTTTCTTTTCGTTTGTTTTTTTATTAACATACGAATGTCACTTGTTCTGCGGATCTTTTTCTTAGGGTCAACAACCCGAGGGTTGGTTTGCAACTAAGTGAAGTTGTAACTAGGGAAGGAAGGGTTACTGTGCAGTGGTTTCCCGTTGCCTTCTGCACGGCGGAGATGGCGGCCGTTCTCTCTAGACAGTCGCCTGCCCAGAGAGAGAGAGAGCCGCCCGTGACCTAGGTTTGAACTGGTGACAATTCTGTGGATAGATTAATTGAATTATCCTTATTGTAGGCTTGTACGTAGTCGTCTTGCTTCACAATAGTTTACTTTTTAGTGCGGATCTTACGCGACGCTTAACTCTGCAGGGCCGAAAAGAATAATCTTTCGATCATTCGACTAAAATAATTTCCAACGCCGTAGTATACTGCCGTCGGCGACGAGATACTGTGTTCGGCTTTTTTTTTTCTTATTTTTTTTTTCACAATTCGAAAACGAATTCTGACTCGTCAATTCGAGGAGTAAAGTAAGTCTGCAAATTCAGTCACCGCAAAACGTATTCGGTTTGCCGTACGATTGTCGTGTCTAGATCGTAAATAGGATCGATGAGCGAATGTGGTCCGAATCCGTGGGCGACAAACGTCGTTACTCCGGCGTTTTCGACACTTCAACCCTCAGACCATCATTGTGTTTTTCTTAACCCGTTTAGATACGCCGCACTCGTGATAACACGCCCACGTATTTCCGAGATTTCATTTGATGTTAAAAACGTAAAACATCATTGAACGCGTTCCCCGCAGGACGTAATGACGTCGCGCGGTAATGCCGGTTGCAGCTCGCGCTCCGTACGTGTACGTTTTGAACGTTACACGTATAATATATATATTATATAATGTATTACTATCATTATTGTCATTATTATTATTATTATTTTTTTTTTTTGTATGTGTCGCACCTCATTTAATCTGCTTCCGACCGACTGGCGTCCCCGTCGCCGTATCCGATTTTAATGCTCAATGGCCTTTAAAAACGAGTTCACGTGCCTTCCTTGCACTCGCCCTTTTATAAGCTATACACACACACGCACACATGTTATACACATATATATATATATATATATATATATATATATATATATATATATATACCTATCCATATCCTCCTCACACCGTATGCCGGCGGTGAGCTGTACGCTTTCTTCTTTTTTATTTTTCAGCTCTTAAACCTTTTTTCCTTTTACTTTTTATCCCCTCCCCCATCCCGTTTTGTTAAAACAATTTTGACGTATCCTATTATTCAACCCGCTGGCAAGAAAAAGGCAATGTCACGCGCGTATATAAAAGAGATATTTTGTTTTTTAACTTCTCCTCGACGACGGTTCAACGACGACGACGACGACGGCGTGGCGGCGACGTCTGTTCAAGCGTGTCGGACAATGCTGGGTCCCTGGAGCGATACGGCCCTTTGGTGCGACGGTGGTGACGAGAGGTGACCGAGGGGTATCCGGAAGATTTATGTGCAGGTGAGGGACGTGCGGGATTAAACTTTGGCGACGTCGTCTTTGGTTAATCGCCGTCGTGTGTACTTCCGTCGGTAATACGTGCCTGTGTGTGTTGTATGTGTGTGTGTGAGTGAGTGTGTGTGTGTGTGTGTGTATGTGTGTATGTGTGTCTGTTTGTGTGTGTGTGTGTGTGTGTGTGTGTGTGTGTGTGTGTGTGTGTGTGTGTGTGTGTGTGTGTGTGTGTGTGTGTGTGTGTGTGTGTGTGTGTGTGTACGCCTTTATATATTTATGCGCTGTACACTGCACATGGTATATTATATGTTTGCTCACACGCACCTCGTGCCTATGAGCGCGTCTATTCACGTGCGCTATCGATTGTGTCGGCAAAGCGAAAACACAGTAGTGGCCGTCGACGTGAACGTACACCTTCGTTATAACGATATGAACATGTCTCCTGTAATACATAGAATTATTAGGAGCCGGGTGTTCTGTCAGTCAAATATCTCTACGAAAAAGTTGCCATTACGTATATAGTCTTGAGAGATAAAAAAAAAATAATGATAGCACATTTTTAAAGGGTAAAAGATAGGATACAATGTACAATATCCCCGTTCGATATTCGTATAAACATTTCGGTCAATCGTTTGTAAATTATTTAGGACCCACTTTAATTCTACGCCGTATCAATAATATAAAAAAAAAATTTTAAATAAAAATACCAAACAAATTGGAGATAATTGGTTGTTCTCACTATTAGTTTGACTCCTCGGTATGTTTATATGATAAATATTTGATTCGTTTTTACAACAATCGATTTAATAATGTATATATTTACAATTTTTTTCGAAGTTTTATGTTTTTTGGTCATTATAATTACTTATGTTTTATACTTTTTTTTTTCATAACTAATGTTTTACTCTCTACCTCTAACTCAAGCTGTTTGCTAGATATTCGTGTCGATTAATGAAATTTTGTACTTCGTCTTATGTAAACAATCACCATTTAATAAAATAAAAAATAAAACAAAACATACGATTGCACGCGTTTCATTCCTGACGGAAGCGAATGAAAAAACATACGGGCGTCGAAAACCTTCGAACCATTGATTATAGAATAGTATATTTTATAATCAATGCTTCGAACGCAACAAAACGACACGGTTAAAAATTCGGGTTTTCCTCCAAAACCATATTTACACTTACAGATGTCAACAAAATTGATCTCAAGTCTGCGTATTCGGTGTGAATATTGCAGACGCGTCGCTTTAGACGACTGCTACGGAGGCAGTAGTATACCCGTTGCAGTTAATCCGTTTTTATCACCAATACGTATCGCATACATACTAATCAAACTGATTTCATCAAAAATGTATGTTAAATATTATATAATAGCCAATAATTACATATCATATATATATAAACATTGACATGAAATATCGAGGAAATATATAACTTACTGCGGTGTGCACACTGTGCATAAATGTTTAGATAAATAGTGTTTCCTCGAAAGTTCTTGAAATAAGCAGTTCATTAAGATTACGAGGTTTTAGGTAATGAAAAACTTGCAAAATACCTGAAAAAAAAAACTTAACATTGACGTATAAGGATAAGAAGAATATTTCGTGTTCGTGCAGGTACAACGTTCAAAATGTTATTTAATGATTTGTTTGTTAGGTGATTACGATCACACATCGTTGCAATTACGTAGAGACGATTGTGAAAAATCATATTATATCAATGAAATATAACTTGATTTTTTTTTTTTTTTACTTTGTTTTATTTTGTTAGCATTCAGAACGCATTATGACGAAGTGTACAATAATACGATTGTAACAAAATCGAAAATTGCGTATTTCATAATTTTGTCAATTTATCGCTCGAATGTTTGGTTATCGCGGGTGAATAATCACAGGAATATTAACCGTACTCAAACATATCATAATATAGGATTACCTTGGGAAATTTCTGTTGAAAAACACACACTCAAAATCCACCAATAATCCGCTAAAAATTGAGGCAAAACAATGCGATTTATTTCAAAGATATGAATACCGCTTATATATACACATTTATTGTATATTTCTGCTATCAACACGTTAAAAAACCCGTAATAACGTTGAACACGTGTCAAACTAATCCTACTCAACGCCCGAATTAAACACTTGGTGCGTTGTTTCTTCAAATTGCTCTTAATGCCGAGTGCCATTAGTAATACGAGAAGTGTATTTATACATACACATTAGAGATAGAACAGAGATAGAAGAATGTATTCCGTCCAGTTGTCTTCCCTGTCGTAAACTCACGTGTGCACCGTGATTCGCGTTGATGTTCTATTCTGACTAGGGTTTTAAAATTTCTAAAATTTTATTTTTATTTATTTATTCATTCATTTTTTTTTTAAATATTTCATGAAAAATTTCTCGAAATATTTTAATCAGGTGAAAAAAAAATTCATGGCTATATTTAATTAAAATAAATGACTTATGAATACTACTTAACACTTATGGTGATAACCATTAACCGAGAAACCATAACCATCGTCGACGGTCGTTTATAATCAATAGGGCTGAGGACTTCTAGTTATTTCATATTTTTTTAGAAAGATCGTAGAATCATGTTAGTGGCCAACAAATATGATTCATAATTCTATTCATTCTGTAATATTATATATTAACTACTATTTCATGTACTAATACTACTTCTTTTATTACTTATTGTATTTTTATTTTTCTCCATATTTCATTGTAATACCATATATTAATTATTCCATGTAATATTAAAAAAAGGGCTCCGCCCGTATATATTAATAAATAAAATAAAATAAATAAATTATTGCATATAAATGCATATTTGAGTATATTAGAAAAATCTAGATCATATTTGGTAATTTTCGATATACGAGAACGATATTGTGAGACCCTAAAAAAATTGAGGAGAGCTATTCAAAATAAAAGGAGGGGTCTATTAACGAGCGGAGTCTGCCTGCTGCACGACAACGCCAGACCCCACACGGCCAATGTCACGAAGCAATTGTTGGACTCATTTGGATGGGATGTTTTGAACCACCCCCCGTATTCCCCCAACCTGGCACCTTCAGATTACCATTTGTTCACTTCCCTGAAGAAGCAAATGGGTGGAAAAAATTATCAACTGACGAGGAAGTGGAGGGGGCGGTTGACAAGTGGACAAAGGAGATTGCGGCAGAGTTCTACGAGGCAGGCATAAAAAAATTAATCTGCCGTCTCACAACATGCATTGAAAGAAATGGTGACTATGTAGAAAAATAGCACACAAATATATTAGTGTAACCACATTATTTTTTTTTTTTTTTTTTGAAGCCTACAAAAATTGAGTACACTTACTTTCTAGACATGCCTCGTAATTACTTAAATTAGCTAAGATAAAAAAGAACTAATTAGTAAATTTTCTGTTTAAAAATAATATTTTTATTATCATTTAGATAATTTATTATCTATCCGATAAAATCGAAATATATAATCAACTGAAGTCCATTTCCTATATATATAATATATAGGAAATGAACTTCAGTTTGCTCGTCATTTTTCAAGAATTTATTATAATTAACTTATCGAAATAATACTTATCAAAATTGTTTTTTCATATAAATATTATAATTAGATGAATTAATGAAATAAAATACATTTTTAGAGCATATTATTATAAGTGCATATGAGAATTAAAAAAAAATTTATATTTTTCATAATTTCATTAAAATATTTCAAAGGGGGTGAAAATGTCCACTTTGAAATATTTCAACTTGAAAACTCTAATTCCGACCGTATACTGCAGGGATCAATTTATTTCAGTATATTTATTCCAAAGTCAGGGCACGGGCCGTGTAGCCGTGTGTTCCTAAGGAACGTAAGAATTGTTTCACGCGCATACGACCATATACGTTATAACATTATTATTATTATTATTATATATACGGCCTGCGTAATCTAAATATTGCCGTATAAATTAATTATTTATACACCGTGTTTGCATAAAATTAATGCGACTAAATCGCTCATAAGTACCTGTACCGTGTTCTACACGTTATTAACATAGCCGCATGTAAAACGTCGTATAAATTATTTAAGCTCATTCTGTCTCTATTTCTCTCTCACTGTGAATACATATAAGTTTATTAATACACACACACACACACACACACACACACACACACACACACACTCTTTCCTCGTATATAACTTCTCGGGTTATATAAATCAAAGATCCTTTCCCAATGTCCCGGGACGCTTTAAGGTGGGGTCGATGCCGGAGTCCGTACGGAGAAGAAAAAATAATTATCTCTCGAATTTTAAATATGTTCGTTCTCACTGATTCGCTCTCCATACTTCCGGAGACTGATAGAAACAATTCGAACTCGTTCATGTTATATGAACGTGATATAGTTTTTCAACGCGTCGGACCTCACTCTGTCTCTTATCAATGGTATTTTTCATAACAGTTATACGAGGGAAATAATATACGTTTTGTATACATTGATTGTTCTTCTCGACAACAATCTATTGCCGTCAAAGACCACGGTCGCGATTGCCTGTGCATTATTGAGTGTTGGTGTTCCGCGGTAAAACTCAACTGTTCTTCTTCCATGAAGTTTAGAGTGTAAATAAAATTGCACAACGAGCAACAGGGTTTGGGCACGAGATGGGCGTATTATAATATATCAATATACACACATTATACTATAATTTGGTTTATAGGTTATATATATACACACACCTGATCCTATTAGTTTAATACGAAAATACGTCGTAATTTTTCCTATGTTATTGCGATTATTCAGATCCGAAATCCCGTTCGACGAGTTGCATGTACAGGGACGCCCGGAGGGGGGAGAGGCAGCGGGGGTCATTGCCCCCTTGAGATTTTTCATGTCAGTTACAAAATTGTATGTTTTTTTACATGAAGTCGGTCTCACACGAGACACGACTAGGGCACTCAGTGACCTTCCGACAATCATTGTACCATTAATTACGAGTATAATACTATTATGTACCTACTCGTAAAATTAATAGTGGTACTTCACGAGTCACAATTTTTTTTTGCGCCTCCCCCCCCCCCTGAGTGACATATCTGTGGACGTCTCTATGACCGTATATGAACGAATGATCTGATGTATTCGGGCATTCCGCGATATTATTTGTGTCTAACGTTTTAACTCGGAATCGAATACGGGTGGCAGTACACTTGGGCGAAAATTCAAACGTAAAGAACATCCTTGTTCCGGAAAAATGTCGGGCGGCTAGTTGTGAATAAGTTTATGAATTGAGTTTTTCCTCCTGAAATGTATCGTACCGTTTTGCTCGTGGTTTAATCGCCACAATTGGAAAGATATAAACAAATATCTAACGGATAAAGCCGTACCGCCTAAGTTAGGTTAGCCGGTGGAGACGAATATAGCCGAGGACAGAATTGTGTGCATACGACCCAGACCGGGCTGACCCGGGTGCTCAAAAACAGACACGATTCCGACCCGGGGCAGTGGTAATGGATTTAAAACGTGCCGAGTGAAGCCTTTGTCGTCGATTTATTATTATTATTATTTTTATTGTTATTTTTCCTTTTTAGTCCTCTCGTACGAATAATACGGATTATAAATAATTGTCTACAGGCGTCCGGACGCCGAAACAGACTTTGAACGTTCCACGTAGAGGTATTTGTACAATATTTGTTTTTCCGACGTTTCGTGTCGTATTCGTGCCGACGCACTTATCGCACGTCCTTCGTTTTATATTATTTGCGCACGTTCTGATGTTCCGCGAGCTAACGGCGTCGCGGGCGTAAGAAGGATTCGCGCCGCGAACGCACACCAGACGATTGCAAACATTGCCGTCGTCGAAAAATCAAACTAGCACACACACACGAACGGCCGTCGGAATTAAAATTCAAATATTGATATTGAATTCGTCGGTCGCGGCTCAACTGGAATGTAATAAGACGTAATTCCGATCGTCGAGCGTCTCTGTTTGTTCTTTTCCATTTCGATATAAATTATTATGTTTCGCGAACAATTAATTCAAATAATATATCGGTCGATTTCTCCGAAAAACTCGCCTTTGAACTGCAGCCATTCAAAATAAACACTCGTAAATATTTGTCGAAAAGTTAATTGAAATAATACAAATGCAAAAAAAAAAAAAAAAACACCCGATTGATTGCAATATCAAACTCACTTTAAAATAAGAATAAAACGTACTTCCGTCGGTCTGATTTGGTTTTTTTTTTCGTTGAAACTTCACTAACCGCGGGTTTTTAAAATTAACTTTTAGACGTTTCCGTCGGTTGAAAGGAGACCCATAATATTACGCGTTAAAAATTATATTTCGTATAAAAGAGTGTATTTCAGCAAAATCGAATGTGGTGCAAACACGAATGCGATCAGTCTTCGTGTTTTTTAGATGTGGCAACAATCAAGGTTGACTTGAGAGAAAAAATTTTTACTTAAGAATAAAATTCTAACAAAAAAAAACGAAAAAACCTAAGACACATCGCTTTACCACGCCGGGGAAAGGCGAAAACAATGTATAATATTTCATTGAATATTTTACAACGTGATCAATATACATAATATGTGTAACAACTATTCGAAACGACACAGGTTCGCGACCACATATTGTCATGTTCTTTTGATGAAATATTATTATGGCATGCTTCAACTTTTTTTTTGTTATTAGAAACTTGGTGTTGACCATTAGTTTTAACAATTATATTTATATAAATACATAGAAGATAGGATAGAAGAAACATTTTTTTTTTTTTTTTTTGATTTTAAATTATGAAACCAGCCTGTTTAAACAAGTTAATTGTAGATAAAATAACAGATTTGGAATTGCAAAAAAGGATAGACTGAGGATTTGCTGGAATATTTAGAGAATTAATTAGAGTGAGAAGATTTTTGCGTTGGGAGAGAATATAATATGGGCAGTCAAAAAGGATCTGAGTGATATTGCAGGTAGCGGGAGTAGAATGGCGAGCGCGGAGGGAGGAAAATACTTCGACTTCAAACGGATTTTAGCACATCGATTTTTTTCCTGTGTCGTAGTAATTGCCTGTGTGCGACCCCTTGGATATCGTGTGCGATACGTTCTCGGATTAAGTAGGATTTGATTACAAGGCTTCTCGTTATCATTATTCGACATACGGTTTACGAGATCTTAATTAATCGTGTTTGGCGAACGTTTCAGGAAAAATCGAGTTTTTCAAACGTCTCGTAAACACTACAAATAATATCACAATAAAACCCGGTTTATAAAATCAATGCGCGCATACACATATCAAACACGCAACGGAACCAATATATCGCATACACGATTATATTTAGAAAACTAAATTTATCGTTCGTGTTCCACACCGAAGCCACTCGAAAGTAATAATAGTCTTAATCAGTGACTAATCGTGTGTTGTACGCGTATCGAATACATCGTAAACATAATAGACGCGTTGTACCGGCGATAGCGGAGGAAGAGAAATAATTAAATATTTTTACGAAACTAATGAGTCTGCGATGAGAAGAAAAATCTCTATTTATTAAATAATCAATAACACAGCGGTACACGACCGGCTGATAGTGTTAATAATGAATTGCATAAGATCATAAATTAGCTGAAAGAACACAAATTGTGTACCGAAACACTAATTTATTATTCACGTGTACCTAATATTATAATATGAAATATGTGCATCTGTGTGTTTGTGTACGTGAGTAAGTGTACGAGATCGTTATCATACTTGAAGGCGATTATACGTAATAATATATTGAAATAACTCGAATAACCGTTCACCGAAGTATAATTTCATTCGTTTAATTAGCTCAAAAGTCGAACATGATTTACTCAAACTCAATTCAGTACACCTGAAATAAACGGAAAGCGATTAATAATTCGTTTAATATACGACGTAAGGTAAAAAAAAAAAAAAAAAAAAATTAAAAAATGTATGCACCTTTTATCGCAGTTAATATTTCAGTGGTTTTTTTTGCTTCTCACAGGCCATTAAAATGCGATTACGGAATTCGTTCGAGAAGGTTTTAAAAGTAATTAAACTCCCCATTTAAATAACTTGTGTTAATATATTATTTTTTTAAATTTATTTTTATTTGTTTTTAATTACTTTCGGGTTCATTCATGATGTAATGTTTTAAACTACGTGCCCCGTCGTTTGGTACGTTTCTTTGTCAAAACAAGCAAACGCCTATTAAAACAGAAAGGAAAACGCTGGTCTAAATGTCAGTGTTAGCACTGTAAAAAAACTGACTTTACCTCAAACAAGTTTTCATAATTTCTTGGTTCAAACGGATTTTTGATTGATCCAAACTAGTCCTGCCCCGGCGATGATCACAGTTTGCAGTTTACCGTAGCTCGCGAGCTTACACGGTCTTACCGTGTCCAATGACATGATCAAAGGGCGAGGGAGGGTACCCCTCGAGTTATAACTTTATGGTAATAAGCTGCTGTGCACCGGATAAAATTAATCATCATCACTAAAACTCGTATCTTTATGAAACTGGATAATTCAAATTTGTTATAATTTAACCTCTCTCACGAGGATATTTTCGGTGATGCTGGTGTTTAACACTAACCATTAATAGTTTTTTATGTATAGAACACAATGTCGCTCATAAAAATTCTAATCTGTCCAATTATTTTAGTCAAGCCATTCAAATTCATAATATTCTTTTTCGATAATCCGTTGGGATTGTAATTAATAGTAGTGACGTCGCGAACCCGTAATATTAAGGTCGAACCAAACTTTTCCAGAAAATTATCGAACCCGAACGGAATCGAACCTATGCGTTTTAATTCAAACCCATACCAAACCATATTTTTTAGATATTTAATCGAACTCGAACCGAACTTTAAAAATTCTGAAAGATTCAAAAATAAAAATAAATTTAAAATACTAATTTGCATTATTGAAATTTATTATCTACATTCTGTGATTTGATGGTGTAAGTTTGCAAGTACATTTTTATGTAATTAAAAAAAGTGTATATCGTATAAAACTATGTGTAATTATGAATTATATAATATTGTCGTGTAAAAACATTAGTTTTACCACCGATTGAGGTGACAGTATTTGTCTTCTAACTGTCCAGTTTACTCTGCAAAACATCAGTTTTATTTTCATCACTCTAACTAATAATGAAATTTCTCGGGTTTGATTTTCAAACTGAATTATTGAGAATTTAGTTCGGTTCGATTATTTGCAACTTTAAGTTCGATTTTCGGACCGAATCGAACTGTTCGTAATATCACTAATAAATAGCCATTTTATACGATTACTAACAATTACGCTACGATTCATCAGCTTTTAAGATTCGGCTAAAAAATTATAATTTGATTCGGCTAACTGCCATCACCTGCGATGTTTTTACATGTATGTGTGTGTGTGTGTGTGTGTGTGTGTGTGTGTGTGTGTGTGTGTGTGTGTGTGTGTGTGTGTGTGTGTGTCTGTGTGTGTTGTATGTGTGTGTGTGTGTGAGTGAGTGTGTGTGTGTACGCAGATTGCTGTAAAATAATTAAATTTAATTACTGCCGACGGCGGGCCCCGATAACCCGATGTATTTTTAAACCGTTTCGCGTAATCGTTGTCTGCGAATAAAAATACGCGTGCCTATGCCAATTATATAATCGCTGTATGTTTATAATGAATGATATGCATACGAGTAGTAGCTAGACTTTAATAGCGCATCGCGGTCCGTCGTACGTGTTGAAAAGCCGTGATATTGTCGCGACTGTCGCAACAAAATAGTAACACCTCTGCGTCGTCGCGTTCGAGTTGGACTCAGCATTTTTCCCCCGACGGCTTATCCGGTCGTGGACTTGATTTTAATAATTATCTATTCGGCTTCTGAGTAGACAGAAGTACAGTTTTTGAGCTCGGAGAACAAAAATGATATCGTTATAAAGTGGGACTGTCAGTCGAGAAAAAAATAGTATAGGTGTAAAGAAAAGGACTAAAAACCGGGAATCGACTGATTCGTTCGTTGTCCGTTCGTACATCACATTAACGTTTAACGACTGCGAACGGGCGATCGATACCAAAAGCTTTGGATGCTGTTTGACGCGTTTAAGTCGGAAGCGTGACAACGGTCGACAGATCGTTTACCAAGCTGGATAAACGTCATTTTGTCATAAAATCAATATAATATCGTGTCGTAGTTTATGCGATATGTTTTTTATTGATCTCTCACTACTCATCATCATGGCGCGTGATTCGCAACTCAATCGTTTAGGCTTTGATTCGTGATTTCACATCCACACACAAAAAAAAAAAAAAAAACTTATTTTTTGTACGTAATATTATATGTGTTTTCGATTTCAATTACGACTGGTCAAAAGCGGACGACAATGATTATCATATATTAACGACGATCGCGTGATGACCGTAACACATCACGGTGATCGTCGTAAACAGTATTTACACACATACCGCAAGTGGTAAACTGAGTCCCAAATAATTGGGTGGATATTGGGGCTAGGTAAATTGAGTCCGAAATATTTTAACGTGCTAGGTAAATTGAGTCCGGAAAAAATAATTTTTAGATTACGTTTTTGAAACATATATTGATCCTTCTGGTTTATTTCCTCCCAATGTTTGGGCTGAGTTTAAGGCAACAACAAATAGAACAACAAATGTTTGCGAATCATTTCATTCAAGACTAAATGGAATGTTTAATTGTTCTCGTCCAAACATTTATAATTTCATTGATATACTTAAAGACATTCAAATTGACACATACATAAAAATACGCAGTAAAGAAGTAATTAAAAAGAGAAAAATAACAATTGAAAAAGATATTTTTTTAAGCCAAGAAATGTTAAAATACGAAAATCATAGTATTTCAAAATTTGAATTTGTCAAAAGCATATCAAATAAATTTTTACCGTGTACATAATACCAAAAAAAAAAAATTGACTTGAATTATTTGTATATTATATGTATATAATTAATTGTGATTTTTATGAGAATTATATTAGATAGGTGCCTATTAAAAACAAAAAAAAGTACATTTAATCAAATAAATTTTTACCGTGTACAATTATATTAGATACCTAGGTGCCTATTAAAAACAAAAAAGTACATTTTTAACCACGCCAGTTATGTTAACATAACAGACAGTCCTAAGCCTGTAAAAGTGAGAAGGAAAATGTACTTTTTTGGAAAGTTATTATAACCAGGGACTCAATTTACCTTATACCTTTTCAAATTCGGGACTCAGTTTACCTATATCCTATTCAGACCCGGGACTCAGTTTACCACAAAAACGGTATTTCGGACTCAATTTACCTAGACCCACACATACTGCCGAAGTATATTGTCCGTGAAGCCGGTGATAGTAATGCGACAATAGTCGTGACCCCCAGGGTAAAGGTATTTGCATGATATTCTGTGCAAACGCGCTCTATCGTGGTCACAGTCATACAATTGTATAGGTATATTATCTAGCGCGATGCAATAACGTGCGTACAATAAAATCGGTTTAAATCGAATGGAAAAAATAAACATAAAAACGGTCGACGAGTAAGATTTGGGTAAAGTAAAAAATAACCGGTGTCAAAAATAAAAAATAAAAAACAAAAATCGGAATAAAACTGCGTGACAGCAAAGTGACAGGCTCGGGTCGGACTGACGGACTCACGTAAACGGCCCAGGAAAATAATTTGTCTACTGGCTCCGAGTATTAGCCCGTTCAAAGTATACTGAGACCAAGAATAGACTGCGGCTTTGAGTGCCACGATACGTATTCCTCTCCGACGGTACAGTGATATAGCTCCTCTAACGAAGACGAGTTGAATTTTTTACCGAAAATGTTGTTATTTTTCAATTTTATATTAATTCATACTATTGTTTATACCTATAAATAGTGAAATGATTATAAGAATGGAATTCAAAAACATTCAACTAGCGATAATGTGTCGAAACATTTTTCCTAAAGATTAAATTTAAAAAAAAAAATAGGAAGTAAAGCATTTAGCGTTGAGTGTTAGTAATCTTTTAGGAATGTCTTATTTTATTAATAAAAAAAAAAAAAAGTAATCTTTTAAAACGTATCAAATAGCTCGCAATAGATGATCGTTCGAATAAATATGTCGAATACAATCGCTAGACGCTAGGTACAAGATATCAGAAGACATTAATTGTACCATGCTACACGGAGTCGAGTCCCTCCGTACGTCCACCACGACACAACACGAACCCTGCGATTCTTTAGGTTCGCGCGCGTTCGATAATTAATTCCTGCCCGGTGCTCGACGGCCTAAGCTAGTCCGGCGACGGACACGTGATATCGTATAGGTGAAATATCGTATGACATATGAGCGAGAAGTGCACAAAAACGAATCGTAATATTCCATATAATAATTACGTTTAGTCTATTGTTATTTCAAAAATTATAACTTAAATATAATATAATAGAATGCGAACGAAAATTTGTCTCCAAAAGCCGTAGCTTGCAGTGGGAAGACAAGAGTTCAAATGCTTCTGAATTTATGAATTTTCCTTATCAACACTATTTACAAATTTAAAATAGGTACAAAAAAAAAAAAAGATAAATAATAACATAGTGGTATACAATTGTATATCAAAAAAGACAATTTGTTTAAATATTTATTTAGAAAAAGAAAATAAAACTAATTGTATTTAATGATAATGGCTAAAGAGCGGATCTTTAGGTTTTGACATATTTTTATTGATTTTATGCAACTTTACGAGGGAGAAAAATGTGGACGATTTATCTATCACAGAGTTCATAGAAAAAAATTAATTTTGCATATTAAAGCATATTTTGGACATTAGAGAATATTTCTCCTATTTTTCATATTTTAGAATATATTCTATTATTCTTCATAAAAATTCGTATATTTTGTTAATTTCTCGAAATGTGATTTTGTCAGGAATAATTTTTTCTAGGAAAAAAAATGATTTGATTAAAGAGTGTTAAAAATTCAAAATCATTCAATTATCTACTTGTCTGGAATCGAATTGGTTATGTTCCAAACAAATAGTGCAAAGTTATCTATTATTTTTTTACTAAACCATTATGTTTTTTTTTTTTTTTTTAATTATTATATTTTATTATATTTATATAGCTCTGTATCAACTGATTTACATTTGTTATTTGTTCAATAATTTCCTATTACCAAAGGAATGGTGCAAAGTTATTTATTATTTATTATTGAACTATTATGTTTTTTTTAATTATATTTTATTTGATTTATATAGCTATGTATCAACTGATTTACATTTTTAATTATTCAATAATTTACCTGTTACCAAGATAATGGCGCTTAACAGTTATTTATTGTTTTTATTGAACTATTTTAGAAAAAAATCATATTTGCAAATTTACAAATTTGAAGAATATTTAGAGAATATTTTAAGGTTTTTTTGAAGCATCATTAGCATCATATTTTAAGGTTTTAAGAACCTAAAAATCCGCTCTTTAATAATGACAATATCAGTCGGCTCAAAAGACACGTTTTAACGCGTTCTAACGTTTTAACGTTCTAACGCAAAAGAGTGACGTTTTAAGCGACAAAAAATAATTATTCATGACGACGACGACGTTGATGTACGACGACGTATGAAACGGTACGGCGTACGCCACCGCCGCCGTAATACGCCTTTTGCTCGTGTGCACAATATAATATGTTATGTACCTACCGTTCGGTTTTATCGAACACGTCGCATTGAACTCCGCGACATTTGACACCGCGTCCGCGTGTACGCCGTAGTACGCGAACACGGTGTAACGATCGTTATATTATGTTGTATCGTTATCGTTTGTCGTGTTGTGCGTATGGCAACGATTGTCGGACAGTTTTTGTTTTTTTCGATCGTGGAGCTCCTGAACCACGACGGGTGTATTCGACGACGTGAAAAATCGTAAATCGTCGATAAACGTTACGAATGCCGATGGTATGTGTATTTTCAATACGGAATACCGTCCACGAGGGCAAATCGACGTGAATGAAAAAAAGAAAAAACCGTATGATTTACGCGTGCAGGCAGATGCTGCTTTTTTAGACATTTTCAGCCAGTCGGTTCAGTAGACGTTTCCCACGTAGCTTCCTCGCGAAGTTTTTTCAAAGCCCATATTTAAATACACACCAGTAGGGTTCTACGGAACACTGCAGATAATCGTTCATACAAAGAATCTACACAACGCGTCGAGGAGCACAGAACACACACACACACACACACACACACACGGTATCGATCGAGTTCACAATAACGTGATCTCAGGGCTGGATTAAGACATTTTACGCTTACAAAGGCATAAATCTATTTAATACCTAAAAGGATAGGTCAGGGTGATTCTCTTTATCATAGGCGTAGAATGAGGGGACTAAAGGGGCTATAGCCAGCTAAAGCCCCTCCAGGTTTATGTTTAACCCAATAATATTTAAAAATTTAGTATTTTATTCGTCCACGGTCCATGTATGAGAACTGGAAACTTTTTATAATAAATATTATTTATTTTCATATCCATATGCAAAGAATATATTTTTATTTATTATGTTTTATGTCGGTATTATTATATTTTATTTGACGATTCAAATTTTATATTATTCAGTTATTTATATATTACAATATCATATGGATACCAATAACAATAATAATATTTTGTTTTATACCAATATATTATAATATCATATAATACAATCATCAATAGACCATAATGTTATCGCCGTTTGTTATGTTATCAATGTTTTTGGGGAAAATTCAAGTTATAATGTTTAGGTTAAAAACAGTCAAATAATACGGTGATTTGTTAATGGTGAATTAACTATACTTAAAAACACTATACAATAATATAAAAGTATAAAATAGTATATAAAAAAAAATGCAATAACAGGTAGCACTTACTATTTCAGTAGGCAGTAAGTTCTGCTTCATGTGAAATATCATTCTCAGCTCGGCGCAGAATAAAAACATGGCTTATAAATTCTATGACTAACGATAGATTTCAAGTCTATCTTTACTTCATATTGAGAGGGACTTAGCTAATGATATTAATTTTGAAGATGTGCTTAATATATTTTCCCAAAAAAGTAGGCGTTTAAATTTGATTCTATAATTATTTCCTATTTAAAATGTTTATATATATATAGACAAACCATTAATCACATTATAAAGGAATGTCAATTAAGGAAATTCAACCAAGGCATCGGAGGAATCCACGTGATAACACCGGAAGCAGTAAAGTGGATAAAGGAACTGGACGTACACCTGTAAACTGTTACTCATCGTTATATTACATTATATATTTATAAAACCTTAATCTTTCAGTTTAAATTTAATTCAATTAGGTTTTTATGTTTATGTTTATATTTTATTTTATTTAATTGTTTAATCTTGCTGTAAATGAGGATTTGTTAAGCCATACGAATAAATAAATAAATAAATGTATATATTTATAATTACAAATTATTATCCTTAGTCTTACGAGAGCTGAAAAAAAAACCGATAAGCACTGGAGATATTTTCAATTATTGCAGTAAAGCAGATATTGTAAACAGGTAAATCTCCGTGGGACATCTTGTACGTATGCGTGCATGATGTAAACGTTTCAGCGGTAGATCCCTCCCGCAGTGAAAATGCTTTTGAATGTGCGGCGTTTTTTTTTTCATTTTTTATGTATTACTATTATTTTGTCGACCCTCCACAAAAGAGCGGCTCAAAGTTGCGGTGCCATGGGGCGCCACGGACGGGTCGGGTTTTCCGCCGGCAGGCTTTCCGCCGTTTCGCGCTGACTCCCCCGCGCGTTTTGGGAAGAGAACTCGCAAAACTTTTATCGCGTTACGAATTCGCGACGGCCGGGAATGGTGGAGCGGGACATAAAATAAAAACTCAAACGAATCACGGGCGGGCGTGTGTATCGGCTCGGTGCGTGCGGCGTATAAAAAAACTCAAATATCAAAGGACGGTCCGGGAAAAACTTTTGTCAAACACACAATATAATTACGTTGCACGTCGACTCGGTGGCGGATGCGCGCACATTTTTTTTTCACCGCGAAACGCTTTTAGAGGTCCCAGAATCAAAGGGTTTCTTCAGCGAATTTCCTCGTCGATTTTTTTATTTTCAATGTCATCTACAAATAATACAACTCGGAATTATTATAAAAAGTTTTTTGTTTTTTTCTTATAAATCGACGTTCATTGCAAAAAGGTTTTGACTACATTCTTTTAAAAATACCTAATATCGCTAAAATCAGTGTTTGTTCAAAATATTTTACTGAACTGTTGATTGGGCATTGCAGTTCTTTGTAATTCGTTTATCACTACTCTGATCAATTAAACTAATACATAAAATATAATGTGCGATGTGTGTGATAGGATAAAATCAATACTCATGTTTTTATTCGCTTCTTTGAAAGATTCCGTTGGTAATAGTGATGCCAATACTAATGGTTTCCATGTTTTTTTTTTTTTTATTATTGAATTTATAGCATTGTTTGCTTACTCACTTTTATTAAAAATTAATAGACATTTAAAGAAAAAAAAAACTTTAAAAACACTTAAATTCAAACAACCATGAAACAAAAATGATGACTAACATATTTTTCAAAAAAGTTTTAGACTTAGTCGTTGTACCTAGTTGTTAGTTGAAATTTTTCAACTCGTGTACAAAACGTTTCAGAGATTCTATCATAGTGAAACGTGGTATGTATTACACGTTTTTCTGCAAAGTCTAACGATGAAAATTCGCGTACAGATTCCTCACCCAGAGTATAAACACGAAATAAATAGTGTAAAACTCGAACTTTGCAGCTTTACGGTGAAAGCACATAAACTACGAGTACACGCTACAATAGGCGTTTAAATCACTGCGTTTAAGTGTATTCAAAAGAAAAGAACGAATAGGTGTTCTTTGTAGACGACGAGGGCGTGCGTGTGTATGTGTGTGTGTGTGTGTGTGTGTGTGTGTGTGTGTGTGTGTGTGTGTGTGTGTGTGTGTGTGTGTGTGTGTGTGTGTGTGTGTGTGTGTGTGTGTGTGTGTGTGTGTGTTCGGTGTGTGTGAGAGAGTCTCGATGCATTTGTTTAGCTCGTCCGAGTGCGAGCGGGATGACGCGCGTTTGCCGCAAATGCCGCGTGCAAGTTGCAATATTACGATTTCCGCGTACGAGCTGCAATATTACGATTCAACGGAGTCGTGCCGTCGTAAATTTAACGTCTTAGAAATCCCATGTAATCATATTATTCGTTTTCACGTAGCAGTCGTTCCTACCGGAATGAATGTATGAATTGTAAATTTCTTTATGACTGCACTGGGTCGCAAAACGCGGTCGTGGCTTTTTATTTTATTTTTTCGTTTTCATGCTCCCGTCCCGTAGATATCGGAATCGTTTCACAATTCAATGAATTTTTCCAAAATTTCTGTACCCAAGTGGCTCCACAATCAGGTCGTGTCCTGGTGTCCGTTCACCTGCCATCTTCGCCGCCGCCATGTTTCACTACCTGTTATAATTCAAAGACTGTTGAGAAATTGAGTTATTTAATTCATTACATCTAAGTTTAGATAATGACGTCAGGAAAACTTCATAACTATTATAAAATTAAAAAAAAAAAAAAAAGAAATGGAGTCTTGGATTAAAATGTTTGCCCGGTACCTCTTCGACTTATCGACGAAAACGTAATACAATGTTTAAGGTGTGGTTTATTTGAGTATTTTATTTTTCATATTTCACTAGCGATTTGAACGGTATATCGGCAGGACACTTCATGTAGGTACAGCTCGTCTGAGAATAATTTCAACGAGGTTATTTTATTTTTAAACGATGCCCCGTCACAGATTGACCGGAATCAAAATCAGCACTGACTGTAGTTGAATTATTCTTAGGAGAGCCTTTTGAAAAAATTCCCGGACATTTTATGAACCAACTAGACCAACCGTATCCATTATGCAGTCCTTTAATAAAGTGTTTGTGGCCCGCATATAAGTTTATTCTAAAATCCAAAGCTCTAAAGTACAAATTAAATGTAATACTTATTGTTTCATTACACTCACTTGTTTGCGTGAAACTACTTTAGTAAAGTAATATTCATCAAAAATGAATACAAAATTGGCTAGAGTGAAGATCACTCGAACAAACAAAAGAGTGCAGTCCATCAACATCTAAACAACATTAAATCTAATAATCAGTGCAAGTTTGCAGATATTTTAAGATATATACTAGGTATGCCAATAAATAACAATGATTAGTATAAACTACTAGGTAGTAAAATTACAATTATGAGTACAATATTTAATTTTTTTTTTTTTTTTATTATTATTACTATCGTTCAAAATGTGGCTTGAGAGTAATTTTCAAAATTTGGCACTTTCTAAAAGCCTAGTGTAGATGGCTGTACTAGACCGACACTGTATTTGAATTTAGAGCGCATAACATAGAATGTATATTAGTTTAATTATTTATGTATGTATACAGTGCACAATATTACACCGACCGATCGTGACCGCGTTAATTAAACGTAGATACATTAAATAAGACTTATTCATATTCGATTGTATTTCCTCTATACGATGTACGGGTTCTATGCGCGTGTTGATATGCGTTGATTCCTGCCGATGTCTTGGCTTTTGGGACTGTTTTAAAAAAATTTTAATTTCCATTTCCATTGACCAAAGTCACGTAAACACGAATACATAATATGTGAGGTTGTATTTATATACACATACATATTATTATTTATTATTATTTTTTATCGAAAACCTACCGGTACGAGACTGTGGCGTTTTCGATCTTCACGTCACCAGTGGCGTATTTAGAGATTTTCCACCCGTAGACACTTTCCGATTCACCGCCTGTCCCTCTCCTTCGCCTCTCCTAAAATTTTCACAAAACACATTCGAATCCACAGTTGTTTGAGAATTCGAAGCCGCGTTGAACGCACGCATTTTTTCGCTACCCTCACGCCGCGCACTGGTTCGTGCCGTATCGCGTGTGCGTATATAGTATGTAAGTAGCTGTTTGATTTCGAGCGAACGGACGCACGCGTTTACGGTTCGAATCGTAACTCTAAATCATAAAACTTATGATTTCTAAACGAATTCCTCTAGTCGCAAAAAATAATTCGAATTTGATGTTGTCGAATGAAAATTAATTTTCGTGATTCTGTAAAAAAAAAATGTTAGAATTTGCCGCCCTCCAAATGTCACCGCTCTAGGCCTGGGCCTACAGGGCCTGTGCCTAAATACACATCTGCGCGCCACACCTATACTACACATGCGTCCGTAATAATAACGCACTCGAATCATATCCCCTCACGTTATAAATCGCGAATCGTAAACATAATAACATACGCGTACTCTAGTTGTACACTGCAAACGTGACTCGGACGCTCTGAAACGGCTTCTTGGTCGTCATTAATAATATTACAATATTAACTGGGAGAAGGGGGCGGATCGGCAACACATTTCGGCCCGTCAAGCAGGAATATTCACCAAATTTCATTCGTCTATTATTTTTGTTCGTTTATTGTCTAAATCGTAAAGTGTTTTCATTAATTCATCATTATGATTTATACTGACGTATGTATACTTTTCAATGGCAACATTTCATAAAAAAAAAAAATTGGGCGTTAGAGATGATTTCCATTGAAAACGATTTATAATAATACTACGACTTTAATTTCGATCGTAAAACTAAAATACCACACGAAACGAAAAATTGTACAGTTCATTACAATGCATGTTTCGCAAGTTTTTCTTCTCTTAGATACTGAGCGTAGCAAAAAAATGAATTGGTATAACACGATTTTGGGTTTTATATTATGTATACCCGGGACCAATTTTCGGGTGGTAAAAAATATAACCGTTAAGTTTATAAATACGGAAAAAAACTGAAAAAGTTTATCAACGACTACGATCATGAATAATCAAAACGATTCTCTTTGTATCGTCTGCACCGACAGAATAACGTGTTTTTAATTTTTATACGTTCACACGTACATTTGCAAATCCGTCACAATATTTTGATTTCATAAAAACTTCGATTTGAAACATGTACATAATTAACACATCAAACATGAATCAAATGCTAATATCCACGGTGATATAATAGTACATACCTACTACAAAACAAAAAAATTTGATGATTAATGATTCAGACTATTCTAATAAACAAAACAAAAAATTGCCTCAATAACACATTGCTTGAAAAAAACCATAAAACCGTAATGTAAACGTAAATTTAATTTATGATTGTGTGAACAGATGTCGCAAAGAGATTATGTATTTTATACGTATTGAGAAATTCTTCTAAGTTATTATTATCTTATCGAACTATTGTATTGCGGCGCACACGACGAGCACTAGGTTGCACCTGCAGACACTCAAAGCCTTATAGGCCGATAGTGTCCCGGCTATTTGATGATCAAACAAATGTATAAACAATATCTATCGTGTACTGGCTGTTAACGAAAACAAAGTCAAAACGTCGGATATAAAGTTAATCTCCGTGCGCACGTAACGTCGCCACGACCGCGAAAAAAATAGAGGATTTGAAATTATTATTGTTCCGTCCCGACTAGGCAGAGCGATTACAGTCGTTAAAATACGATATCTGATGGTAAAAAGACGTGAATCGAAACGATGTTTTTTTATCGGAACCGTGACAAAAATATAATTATTCTTTATGGCTGTGAAGAACGTGAATTCAAAATATTCTAATCGTTGCTCGGGGCATGCGCTGGGAGCTGGTGAAAAGCATAATTATGTCCCCAAAAGCAAATCGAGCAGGTGTTGCTTCAGTCAATTGTGTGGATAAAGGTTAGTTACAAATTAAATAGTTAGTTAGTTATTTTAAATTATAATTTAAAAATTTTAAATCATTAATTTAAATTATAATTTCATTGTTATTCCTTAAGAGCTAGCGAAGTGATCCGTTAACGACAATTGTTGGTTTTGATATTATTTTTGAGTTGATATTAATTATTGAAGTTCGACTTGTAAAAAAAAACTGAAGGATGAAGAAAATAAATTTAAAATGATATTTTATGGTGTATGATCATTTTTTCTCGTCTTTAAATAAATTATATATTATTAATTATTCACTGAGTTGATTGTTCCTGACGGTGTGTTGATTGTCCTGTCGGTCGAACGGTCGTGTCGGTAGGATGTCTGTGTCCCACTCATAGATAATGACGAATACTTGTGAATCGAACAAACAAACACACAGAAATGTACACCAAACTGGAAATTTATAAATGGATACTAGTTTTTAATCTAATTGCATGGCAAACAAAAGGTGTGTCCGAGTAGAGAATTTATTAAGGCGTTTAAAACCATCGACCATATTGGTATACCGTATACCATAAACCCCCTAAGTGTTCTCGCGTAGCTCCGATTTTAAGAAAACAAACTTTATTTCTCTTGCGTTAAAATGTATTCGCACTCTAATGGATTGTTGAAAAAGGAATTTTATTCGCGGAGTCATATTTTACGTTTATGGGCCACAGCCAAATTATTTCGTCTATTATATCATACGGTTGAGATACAAAGATGCCAAGTATGTAATTGTAAATCATTCTTAAATCTTACTCCGATAAGCCGTGTAGCGAACTCGTGTATGAAATATAATAAATTCGTACAAATTTATATTCTCCCATAGCTGCTGTACGGCGTCCATTATATTTATTATTTAAATCGAATAAATTATCTTTGCTGATACTTTGCGACCACGCACGAGTGATATAATATCATTGTAATTTAATATTTTCGTTTTTCTAACGGTAGTTAATTTTACGAAACGAACATCATGGTCCATCGGTGCCTGGAGGGGAGTGCAAGATGAACCGTTTGCCTCGCTACATATTTAAAACCAAACATGATCAATTTTACTTTTAGGCAATATTTGAAACTGAAATTCTTTTCGTGCAAAATTTAAAAATCTTAAAATTTTCAATCGCTTTTTTATCTGCATATTTTGTAATATAATTAAAATTTTTACCTATTTGTAAATAGGTTAATAAATGAAAAGTATTATTTAGAACTATATTGATCAAAATTAAAAATACTGAATAATATATGATTATTACAGAGTTCAGATTTGAATACAAATACAAAAAATGTCTAAAAAAATATTCTAAAAAATTTTCAAAAATATTTAATTTACATCGAATGGTTAAATTCTTATTTTTAAAGAACAAAAATCACATGTTGTGATGAAATAAAAAAAATATTAAAATATGTGTATTTGGTCAGTATGGAATGAAGATATATATGAATTTGAGCCGTATATTGTTTTATTCAAAACCAGGTGATCTGGTGCTATTACTCGTATAATGCAAATATTAAAGAACACAAGTATAATATGATGTGGGTCCAAAAAATAATTACAAAAAACATTATACTAAAAAAAAAACATATTTACCTTTTCATAAATCAAAATCAAAATGTTCTCAAAACTTTTAGATACTGCCTGTTTAAACAGTAAACATATGATAATTTTAATTTCAACTCAATAAGAGAATCTAGATAATAAAAGTGTGCGCAAATATAGTTTTCGAAGAAAACACGATTGTTCGTGTGTCAGTGAAAACTACATGTGTAATAATAATTCAATATGTATTATCCCAACATCATTGGGGTAACGATATGATATTCTCACAACACCATAATATTGTTTGGTGTCACAACCGCTGAATTGTGCAGACATTTTTTAATTGCCATTTAAAACGTGTCATGTAATGAAGTAGTGGTAATTTAAAAACGGTTGATATTCGACGGCGTTAGGGATAAACAAGTCATTATAATTCTATAACAGTAAATAACTAACGTGCATGGTCGAGTGCGCTTTATTGGCTGAGAAGAAATAGTTTCGTGGTCGTATACTCGGATATTGACGATTGATAATTACCATACACGGTCAATCAAGACTGACAATCTTCAGTCATTCGGTTATTTTATTTTAGTCGACACAATTGTCAAAAGTGCGGTGAACCTGTTTGTTCTCGTTCAATATTTATTGAAAAAAAATTATATGAATAAGAAGGTATTATTGGTATTGCTATTTACCTCGCGTGTGAAAAAAAAACGAAAAAAGCCGATAAGATAATGGTGGTGGAAGTTCGTCCTTCGTCGCTTCGCTCCTCGGACAAGATAATGGTGAGGAGTGTATAGCACTTTCTATCATGGGATCACCTGGTTTACGATAGTTTAGTTGTATGGTACTTTACATTTGTATGCAATGATAAATCATTGTAAGTTAAGTACAGGATACAGTAGTTGGGTGGGATACACGAGATGCATTGCTAGATTAGGCATTATTGGATAGATTTTGGAATTATTTTATATTATAAAAAAAAAAACGATTCTGAACGAAGATGAAGATGTCAGCCTTAAATTGTAATATATATTTTATTTTAATATCCTAGATTGGGTTAAATTTACATTTGTCTATTCATGTGACTTCTGCTCGTGAGCATTGGACAAACCAGGATGTGCATAGATAGGGCGTAGGTAAATACCATATTATTTGCCTAAATGCACTATCGTGACGGCACCACCCGACCCCGCCGTCCATATATGCTGAATGCTCCGTGGCTACGTCTATTTAAATATTAATAATTAATAATAATATATAAAATCCGCATGTTTATGGAACTGATACACACATTAAAATAACTGGAAATTGGAAGTTAGTAACGTTCTATTCAACCATGTAAAGGTACGTTATACACCTTGTGTTTACAATCTACCAATATTTTGTATAGAACAGCTGTCAGCTACTGATTATATTATAATAAACTTAATTTATTTAATTATCTTTATCAGCTGTGATATTACATAATATTTTCATTTCTTATCTTTGAATACAAAAATTTTTATACATTTTCAACTACAAAATAATTTGCAAATATTCGTGATTTTGACAAATTTTGTCGATTTTTGAACTTCAACTGCTTATAAAAAAAAATTGTGCCTATGTATTTGAATAATTTTTGAATCACTCTTAGATCAACTTATTCAAAACCTTCTATTAAATTTTCAAGCGATTTGGTAGGGCCAAAAAATTGTTATCGACTTTTATAAAAAAAAATCTAAGAAAAATCGAATTATTCAAATGCCTATAAATAGCTAAAAAATAAACGAAATATTTTGAAAATACAACTATGTAAAGAAAATGCCTATTTAAACATTTTGTAAAAGTTTTAAGTTTCTACGACCTATACTTTTTGAATAAGAACAAATATCAAAAATCAATGATGCCTAAATTGTTATTTTACGCGATTATGTGAAAAAATTGTAATTTCAAACACTCATAAAAATTTTTGATTTTATTCCAGTGCAAATTTTTTTACAGATAATTGAAGGAAAACGTATGTCAAACTTTGTACCGAATTTACAATTCTTAGTTTTGAATACTTAAAATTTTATGAATTTTCAACTGCAAAATACATAGCAAATATACATGATTTTGACGAATTTTGTCAATATTAGCACTTATAAACGCTTATAAAAAAATTTTGTGCCTATGTATTTTTATAATTTTTGAATGGGAGTTAGAACAACTTATGTGGACCCTTCTATTAAATTTTCATGTATTTCGTCCGAGCCACATTTTTTTTATCAACATTTATAAAAAAAAAAATAAAAAAAATCGAATATTTCAAATGCCTATAAATTGATTAAAAATGAGTGAAATCTTTTGAAAATAAAATTATATAAAGAAAATGCCAATATAAACAACTGATAAAATTTTCAAGTTTCTACAACTTATACTTTTTGAAAAAAAAACAAATAGCAAAAATCGTTTGAGGCTAAACCGTTGTTTAACGTGTTTTTGTAAAAATTTAAATTTCAAACACTCATAAAATTTTTTTGTCTGAATCCGGTAGAGTTTTTTTTGCAGATAATTGAAGAAAAACTAATGAAAAACCTTGTACCAAATTTTCAAAACTTAGTTATAAAAGAAAAAAATTTTACGATTTTTCAACAACAAAATTATTTGCAAATTTTCGCAATTTTTACATATTTCGTATAAATTGGAACTTTGAGCACTTATAAAAAAAAATTGTGACTTACGATTTTGGATTTTTTTTTATCAGTTATGGAACAACTTATAAGAAACCTTGTATTAAATTTTCAAGATTTTCTGGCAAAAAAAAAAAATTTTATCGTTATTTTAAAAAAAAATACTTAAAAAAATTGAAAATTTCAATTGTCTATAATTAGCTCAATAAAAGTCAAAAGTGTTCAAAAATTTTACCACGTATAGATGATTTCAATATAAACATTTGGTGAAAATTTCAAGTAACTACAATTTTTGGTTTTTGAGTAACGGCTAAATAAAAAAATCGATTTCGTCGAAAACGGGTTTTGCACAAAAAGTACCGGTTTTTCCTCATTTTTTGTTTGTTTTTCCCGTGGCATTTGAAAACTTTTGGGAATTTTCACTTGTGACCTCTCTAAGGTACCTCCGATATTCGTTTTGCCACCGAAAACATACCCTGAAGTTCAAAATTGAAGCATTATTTCGAGTAGTTATGGTGTACACAGACACAAAAACAAAAAAAAAAAAAAACAAAAAAAAAAAAAAAAAAAAAAACAAAAAAAAAAAAAAAAAAAAAACACACATCATAGTAAAATCAATACATTCTTCACTTCGTTCAGAATCTAAAACCAAGAGAAAAAAAAGATTTTTATTTTTCTATTTTCGTACAAATCACTTTCAATTTTCCACGTAGCAGGTAGACTACGGTATAAACGTAAAAATTCGAGCCAAAATTCTTCATCATTACCTTTATTTGCCATTTTTGAACAAATGTATGAAATTTACAAAAGACAAAAAAATCGACTGCTCCACACAATTCGACTTGGTTGACTGAGAAATTTGGTATTCGTAGACATACACGGCCAATTATTATGAATGTCAATCATCTTGACTGACGATAAAAATTCAAACATGTTTGAATTTCATCGGTCATAAAATTTGACTGTCAGCCATTAACAGTCATTATCAGTCATACACATACACGGTCAGTCATGAAAGTCAATCACATTGATTGTCATTCAAGACTGACCGTGTACGGGCCCCTTAAGAAGAATAAGTTTATGACTCGATTAAATTGCCGTGATGAGGCCGAAATATTTTCCCCGGACGAACGTTTGAACCGTCGTCGGTGAGCACGTCGTCACGACGGTGGCCGAGGACGCAACGGCCGTGGTCGACTCGGTGAGCACGTCGTCACGACGGTGGCCGAGGACGCAACGGCCGTGGTCGACTCGGTGAGCACGTCGTCACGACGGTGGCCGAGGACGCAACGGCCGTGGTCGACTCGGTGAGCACGTCGTCAAGACGGTGGCCGAGGACGCAACGGCCGTCGTGGTCTACTCGGTGAGCACGTCGTCAAGACGGTGGCCGAGGACGCAACGGCCGTGGTCAACTCGGTGAGCACGTCGTCAAGACGGTGGCCGAAGACGCAACGGCCGTCGTGGTCTACTCGGTGAGCACGTCGTCAAGACGGTGGCCGAGGACGCAACGGCCGTGGTCGACTCGGTGAGCACGTCGTCAAGACGGTGGCCGAGGACGCAACGGCCGTCGTGGTCTACCACGGACGTCGTCGACCGGCCCGACCATGAAAATCGGATCCATGTCGGTTGGCACGTCGGTGACGTCGTACTTCATCTGCGTGCCGGCGGCGGCGGCGGCGGCGGCGGCGGGCGTGCCGGCGGCGACGTTCGCGCCGGCGGCGGCTGCGTGCGCGACGCGACCGACCATACGCCACAGGAACGTGTTCGGGCTGGGCGCCCCACGTCCGTCGCGGCATCCCATGAGCACCGCCGGAGTCTCGACGAACCATTTCACGCGCGCCGCAGTGGTGTTCGGGGACCGTCCATCGACGTTGGACGTGGTGCCGCGAGTTGTCCCACTCCTGCACCGCCCACCGCTGCCTCTGGTGCCACCGCCGATGCTGCGGCTGCACCGACTGCTGCTGCTGCTGCTGCTCCACCTCCTCGTCTTCGGACCCGTAATCGAATATGGAGTTGGCCTCATACTCCTGCTCTTCCTCCACCGACTCGAGGTCCGACACCGTCGACGTCGAGTCGTTCGCCTCGTCGACGCCCTGCCGCTCGTCGTCAACTCGCGCCTCCGCGTTCGCGCGGGGCGCGGCCGACGGTTCCGGGGTGGCGTCCGCGGAGGAGAAATCCGGCAAACTCGGGGCACCGGCACAGGAGTCCCGAAACGCGTCCTCTCCGTCGGACGTCCGGAGCCGTTTCGCCGGTCGTTCGTCGTCCGTTTCTGGAATCGCAAAAGGCAAACGCGGTTTTGTAGTACGAGACGTACACTGGACAAGATTCTAATCTCGAGAGGGACGAAAACGAACTCAACTCGCGCGGTACTTTTCCGTGATATTTGAGCAATGTGTGTCTAAATGTGTGTTTTTTTTATTTGACATTAAAACGACCGCTATCCGCGTACGATGACAGAAAACGATTCGAATTATCGGAGTCCGTGAGCCGTCGTGACTCGACTAAAATAATACGAAAATGCAATACGCAGAGTAACGTAATCAGAAAAGTTTGGCCCCGACAATAAAAAACAAAAACGCCCTTTTGGCATGCTTTTCCTGTACAGTTTAGAAATAGTAAAATAGAATCGGACGCATGCTTCCGTAACAATGTATGGTGTAAATCGTATGGTGTTCAACTTGTTTAAATGGTAATAACTCCAGTGTTATGATGAAATACATATTTAACAGCACATAAGCCGTTCGCCGATTCGTGATAGACGAAATTTAGTTTTGACGTACCGGGAAGGGAGCGCTTCATCCACGCCCTGGACGGTTCGGGAGTGACGGGACGCTGCTGAGTGGGCACAGTTTCCGCCAGAAACTGAAGCCGGTCGATCACCACGAGGCGAACAGTCACCGGCGGCGTGGGTACGGTGACTGCCGCCGAGCCGCTGTCCGTCGGTTCCGGGGTGGCGTCCGCGGCGGAGAAATCCGGCAAACTCGGGGCACCGGCACTGGAGTCCCGAAACGCTTCCTCTCCGTCGGACGTCCGGAGCCGCTTGGCCGGTCGTTCGTCGTCCGTTTCTGGAATCGCAAAAGGCAAACGCGGTTTTATAGTACGAGACGTACACCGGACAAGATTCGAATCCCGAGAGAGGGACGATGACTAAACCATCGACTCGTGTGGTACTTTTCGAGTGATGTGATCTGTGTTTGCGTGATTTTCTCGAAATACAAACGACGATTCGATATTGATTAGTACGATTAATTAATTGAATCTTTGAACTATCGCGACTGATATCGCGTCGATTGTGCAGGAATCCTCGAGGGACGGCATAAAACGATTCGAGTCATCGGGGTCCGTGAGCCACCGAGACTCTAGTGTAATACGCAGTGTGACGTAATCATAAAAGTTTGGCCCCGACGCTAAAGACCGAAAACGCCATTTTGGCTGGATTTCCTATCCAGTTCGGAAGTGATAAAACAAAACCGGACGTATGCTTTCGTCACAGTGTTTTTTCGATCGTGTTGTTTTAAACTGGTTTAAATGTTAATCATTCCGTACTTACCGGGAAGGGAGCGTTTCATCCACGCCCTGGACGGTTCGGGAGTGACGGGACGCTGCTCGGGCACAGTGGCCGCCAGAAACTGAAGCCGGTCGATCACCACGAGGCGAACAGACCTCGGCGGCGTGGGCACGACGACTGTCGCGGAGCCGATGTCCGCCCCACGTCGATTCCGTGAATTCCCGTCGTCTTCCGCGCTCGAAACTGTGTACCGAAAAACTGGTTAGAACACGCACGCGCGCGAACTCGTCGACGACACAGTTGTACCGTTGCGGGCACGACCGTCTCGAGGACCCCACGTCCCGAAGACCGTGTTTTATAAAATTTATCACTGTACCTGACAATACGTCCTCAGTAGTTTTCTTTGGGCTGCCCATCGTTTAATCGCTTCAGACGACTACCGAAAACTGTACAAAATCAAAAACGCAAAAAACTTTCGAATATTCGCGATCGACTGTCGAGACGTGCGAAATTGTTATACACCATACCTAGAAACATTGCTATGGTTACTTTTCGGGATTCCACGCTAGAGTCGAGATTCCGTAAAGCCAACCTATTTATATTTGTAAACGAAATAATATTTTAAAATGACGATAATTACAACTGGAATTTCAATGCAGTTTCTCTTTTTTCCGGTGTTCTCGAACGTAGGTTCGTAAACGGAAAAGGTGTTTCAAAACCCGCCATTTCAAATGTGATTTTCAATTTGGCATTTTATCGACCTCAAAGACATTTTTTAACGGCATTTTCAAGTCTAATGAGCATTTTTTCACATATGTAGTGAATTTAAAAGTTTGCACGAACGTAATAACTGCGCCAATAAATATTTAAATCAAACGATTTCGTGTTGTGATGGACTTGTCATATTAATGGTGAAGTCATCAATTACCAAAATCAGATTTTATCGACCAAAACATATTTGTTGATGTAAAAATAAATAAATGAGTACCTATTTATGCGGGAAGAGAACGTTTGTATTTACGTTACATTTACTGACCCAACGTTTATGTCGCGATCAGATAAATGTACTTTGGTAAACAGTACTGAGGGACATTCATCTTTATACAAATGTTTAAATGGTTTTTCATTTAATTTCAACAGATAATATTATATACATAGATATATAAACAGAACATAGGGACGAATAGAATTCGAATATAGTCAGATAGTGACGTTGCTCGCATTCAATATTACTGAATAATGTATAGTCTATACCAAAATAACGATAATTATAATAAATTAACGACTTAAATTATGTAATGAAATAACAACATGTATACATCGTATTATAAGATAATTTAAATTTAGCTTAAAAGAACATAAAAGTAACTTTTAGATATTAAAATAAAAATTTTACTAACCATTTCCAATGTATTTTTTTTTCTTAATGTACCTATTTTTAAGTATAAAACCGATGATACTGACAAGTAGGATTTGCAAAGACCGATGGTATGAGTTTTTTTTTTAAGAAATAGCCGTTTTGATATGGATTTAAAAACGCTTTAAGGTTTCGGGTACTATTGACACCGGAACATACATACGTCAAGAAATCAACATACTTCAGACATTTAAGCATATATTAAGTATACTATAATATGTACTATAATCCACCATATTTTTCTGCTGTACGATTAATAGTTGTACTATAAAAGATAAAAATATAGAAGAATAATAGTATGCATAAATGTCCAAAGCTCGTGTTTTATTTCTTGGCGTAAATACGCTTACATGTGCATGATATATCCGGTTTTTCGTTTTATATAAATACTTATTTATGTTTTTTAAATGTATCACCTTTTATATGGAAAAAAAATGCTTTTCATCAAAAGGTATTTTACATAGAAGCGCAATCGATACAAACCGATTGGGATAAAATTCTTAATGCGTAACGTCACAAATCAAACAATATTACATACAAATAATTAATAAACGATTGTAATTCGACGGTGCTTGGGAAAAACAATTCGTTAATACAGTTAATTATTAACGTGCGCTATAGTGGCCGAGAAGAAATAGTTTCGTGGTCGTGTACTCGAGTATAGAGCGGGTGAGAAATAACGGTACCTATGTTGTGTGTATGAATATTTCGTTTGGTAATATCTAATAACATTGTTGTCGTTAACATCCTGCCAGAAATTCAGCAAATTGCGCGGTAAGTAGTTTATTCGTGTAAAACATCGTCGGAGAGAGGGGTGGTTTTATTCCCGCGACGTTCACGTACATCTGGGTACACTATAAGTCTATACGATATACCGTGGTGTACGATATATATGATTATTACAGAGTTCAGATTTGAATACAAATACAAAAAATGTCTAAAAAAATATTCTAAAAAATTTTCAAAAATATTTAATTTACATCGAATAGTTAAATTCTTATTTCTAAAGAACAAAAATCACATGTTGTGATGAAATAAAAAAATATTAAAATATGTGTATTTGGTCAGTATGGAATGAATATATATATGAATTTGAACCGTATATTGTTTTATTCAAAACCAGGTGATCTGGTGCTATTACTCGTATAATGCAAAGATTAAAGAACACAAGTATAATATGATGTGGGTCCAATAAAAATTATTCGTACTTCAATCTTAGATCAAGTCAATTATTTTATGTCATATTATACGAAACGAGTGAAAAATAACCTGAACAATTTTTTGATAGAAAACTGTGTAAGTACTTCATACACGTTTTATATAGTTCAAAAAGCATCGCGTCAAACATTAAATAAAAAAAAAAACTGCAAATGCATTTAAATCTAAGCCCTAGTTATTAAATTCTTATTTTATTGAAATTGCAACACTTCCTAGATGTACATTGAACTTTGTCCTTCATGAAATAATTCCACGTGTTAGTGTCAGTGTCGAATACAGCCAATTTACTGAGCGATGTCTTAAACATTAAAAAAGTCCTACAAAAAATTGTCTCGAGTTCACGTTCACGAATGTGAACAATGTATATATACATATACATATACATACATATATATATATATATATATATATATATATATATATATATATATATATATATACACACACACACATGTATATAATATGTATAGTGCGTCGTACATACGTGGCTATTATACATTATACATATAGTCACTACAACAGCAGTCGAGAAAACAATGAGGCCCTTAAATTTTAAAAACCGCTCGTGTTGTAAGATAAAATCACATGTCACAAGCGTCACAAAAACGGATCCTTAGAACACTCACATTTCACTCACGAACACAATATGATACGTATACACGTTTACGCGTAATACGAATCTCTGTGGAAATATGTTTCAAAAAAAAAAAAATACTCCCCTATGGCATAAATCTTGCCCGAGCGCGATTGTTTTTGCCTCAGGCATTTTAAACCGCCTAATACAGTATATACATATAATCATAATCTGTAAAAAGAAGACGTTTTCTTCTCTTTCTTGTTTAAAGCACTGATTAACCTGATTTTAATTTTCTCGGTAACGCTTTCTCCGTTCGGTCGGTATTATAAAAAAGCAATATAATTAGCTTTTAAGTTTATACAAAACAGACGATTAATTTTTAAACCGCCTCAGCCTCCGGCGCCCCGACGAACAATTATCATCGTTACATTATCGGATATTAATATCCGGTAATTGTATGGTTATTATCCAAACATTTTCTGTCAAAAAAAAACACACACATTCCGACGATTTTCGTCCGTTTCAAATTAAAAGTTTTTTAAACCATGTTTTTCTTACTGTGAGCGTGTGAGCAAATGAAAAACAAATGTGATGTTGAAACGGAACTTTTTTAATCATTATGACAGTTGTTGAGAACGGCTTTTATTAGTTTTTCGTTTTTTTTTTTTTCATAATTCCGAAGATTTGCTCATTAATAATAAATGTATCAAAAGTAATAAATACGTATCACGGATTTCGTCCCGAACCCGTATACTAACAGAAACAATAGGACGGCATGAAATGTCGAAAAGTTCATTCGGTTTAAAACTTAAAATTGTAACAATTTCATTAAAAAAAAAAAAAAAAAAATGTATGACTTTGTTTCAACGGTATTACTTTCTTGTTTCGAATTCATTATTGTAATAACTAACAATAATACGGATTTTATGGTTTCAATGGTATAATCATTGTATAACAGTAGGCTCTTGTAGATTGAACGTCGAGATCGACGACCATCTTTCCCGGCGACTGCGCGTTCGGATATTTAATTATTATTTAAACGAGGAAAACTTTGTTTTTTTTTTTTTTTTTTTTTATTACAATTCTTATGTTTTCGAGATATCAATTACAGAAACTAAAAATTAGGGTCCGCCGTCTTATTTCGCCTCGAGCGACGTCGTGAACCCTAGTCACGTCGCTGATTACACTACGATGCGGGCTGCAGTCACTTCGGTGTCGGCTGGAAAACGAACGCACGGAGAACGCGGAGAAGCCGTACCGTCAAATTACCGATATTAGCCGTCCTCGTCCGCTCCGCTTTAAAATCACGACGACGAAACTTAATTGTTACGCGGCACGATATCAAAGCGCGCTGCAAGTCGGAAAAGTCGGCCGATTACGGTCGCGTCGCGTCCGCAAAAGTTTACATAATGCTATTACGTCGTCTGCGCTCGCGTTACGATATTCGTTAGAGACTACGAGGACGACGACTCGGGCGTGTACGAATAGATGACGAATGGCGCGAGACGACGATTATATATAAAGCGATATATCGAATTACCGACGCGCGTGACGACGATTTGTGGAGGATCGCGTAAATCCGGAAAGTCGGCCGGCACAATAGGCTCGATCGTTAAGCATATAAAAGACATTTCCGATCATTTCCCACATACGGACGATTTTCATTCAATAACGACTTATTGTTTACCCGTCCGGCCGTCTCCAAAGACTTCCAAAGATCCGATGTAAATTGTTCAACTTGCATCACGCGCTGCACACACACACACACACACACACATAGCTGTATTATAGACATAGTTATTCACCGCGGACGGGTGTATTCTTTGATTTTCATTTATAAAATACATGAAAATTGTAAAAACCAAACGTACACCGTTTAGTCTGTGCGCCGGTGAAAATGAACGTGTTCGGTGTTATTCGTTTGGACGTGTGCTGTGGCGTATTCACATTTTACAGAGGCTTTGCACCCGAATGGTTTTTTCGGGTTTTGGGTTTCGGATTTTTTAAATTGGGTTTGAAAACGGGTGTTGGATAATTCGGGTTTTGAGTCCCCACACGTAAATTCCGGTTATAGAGGTATTGACCCATTTTTAGATGTATAGTGGAGGGCAGAAATTGATGGTTTTACAATGTTAATTTTTTTTTGTACACACTTTTTTGGGTAGTAGATTTGGTCCAAAAAATGTATCCAGTATTTCTTTAGATTAGAAATCACCTCGAGATGTTACCTACTTTAAAGAAGTCGTTTTTCTAATTTCACAATAGTTTTTCCAACAACGAAGAAAAATTCAGGTTTTTTTTCAGGTTTCGGGTTAATTCGGGCGCAAAACCTTAGAATATCAGGCTTCAGGTTTTGCGTTTGTTATTCGGGTTTTTAATTGTTTCTGGTGTTTTAATCATTCCGGTCTTATGGGGTTCGGGTTTTTTAGATAATTCGGGTTTTTTTCAGGTTTCGGGTTGATTCAGGTGCAAAGTCTTGCATTTTACTATTGCAATATGTAGATCAGTGGTTCTTAACCAGAGTTCCGCGGAACACTGGTGCTCCGTGAACCTGGCTAAATTTTTCCGCCAAAATTTCAAAATTAGCGAAAAAAAATAAAAAAATTATCGTTAATTAAAATTACTGGGATAATTTATAATTTCATCGTTTTCGATAATTGTTCTTACTACAACACAATGAATTATATTAGAACTTTTGGGTAAAACCGGAAATAATTATTGTAAAATAATATACAAATAATAAAAGCTAACTAATACAGAAGAGGAAATGAGAGTAGCGCTTTCACATACAAGACCAAATATTAAAAATATATGCAACAATCATCAGGCCCGAATATCACATTAAAATATTAAATAATCTAAAAATGTCTTTAAAAATTATATTTATTTTGTATCATTTACCAATTTTATTACATTATTACATTGAATAAATACAAGCATCATTATGTATGTAATGTCATTAAAAAAAAAAATGTAAATTATTGTTTTATTTTACGACCTAGTGCTCCGCAAAAATCTTATAAAACTATAAGTGTTCCGTGGCTCTAAATAGGTTAAGAACCACTAATGTAGATACTTGCAACGCTGTGTGTTCGTCAAAGCTATACAGTAGGGACAGAACCAGGAAATCACCGATTTTAACTCGGCGAGTTAATTTTAAGTTTCGTCTAATCGAGTAGTGCGCACATGACGTGATTTCTAACTAATTTTAATTGGATTTCGGCGAGTCAGAGTTGAATGATTTGGTGGGTCAATTATTTCCCCGTCTAGAACCGTACGGCGGTAACAATAACCGTGTGATATGTACACAACAAAGTTCAACATACGTTACAGCCATCATCGAAGTTGCCGAGTTAATAATATTTCCTGACTCGGTAGTAAGTTACGTTAGTCAAGTTTTTTTTTTTAAGTTAATACATTTTTTTTAACCTCAATAAAGTTTAAAACTGAGTTTGCGAATTCACATACGATTAAATTAACTTTAATTGTTCGTCCTTGATAATAAAAAAATCGATGAATAATAGACACGCTTTTATAACGATTTACTTATGAAAATTCAAAATAAACATAATGTCAAAAAATTTAATTCCACGTCAGAACAAAATAAATTCAAATAAATTCAAAATTATAATTGTTAAGTTAAGTTAAACTGTTGAAACACCTTGAGTTTTTTTTTTTTAACTTAACTTTGATTTATCAATTAGTTTATGACTAGAGTTATTAAGCGTATACAATACGAGATTTCGAGGACAAAAAAAAAAAAAAATAAACGAAATTTGAAATTATAAAAATGTGCTTGTACGAAACGAAACAAGCATTTATCTCTAAACCATCAAGGTCCCGCCGAGCCAACTCAGACTGTTGAAATATTTAACAGCCATATTATTACGAGGATGTGCAACGCGCATGAAATCATCATAATGATATCATTGAATGAATACGATATAATATGCACACTGAAAAAACACGTCTATCGATCGCATACGTCGGAATTATTGCGCATCAAAACTGATTGTAAACGAACCGTAGCATTGCCAGTACGGACTTCCAACCGTTCGAGGACGATCAATTAACGCTTTTTCGACTGATCGTCGAGACGCCGAAAACGGGTGAGATTAGTTTTCTCGTAAACGTTAATAAATCGGTTTGACCGAGAGTCGGACCTTGTTGTGAGCTAACCGAGTTGAAAAAATAAAAAATAGAAGAACTAATTCGAGTTTAAACAACACATAACGTGTCGTATGGCCAGACCCGACGAAAGGGAGGGGCAGTCATGGCTGAAGCCCTAGGCCCGGGCCTCAAAGAGGTCCCGGGTCCGTAAAAAGCAATCAGGTCCTATATTTTACTTAATTTTTACTCGAGTATAAAAATTATATATAGTTTAAAATCCGAATTTTTCTTTGAAAAATCAATACATACTAAAAATTAAATGCTGGACCATTGGTATTAATCAGTGATGAAGCGTGGATAAATCAGATGTATGAACCGTAGACATATCTCAAAAAAAAAAAAAAAATTCTCACAACAATGCTGTCGCGATCATACCGATAACGATGGCGCAAACTGACGGAATAAATTTATTTAAAATCTAAATAAATAATAATAGTCATCGATATGCTTAACACGTGTATCATAATATAATCACTATGCTGTGTATTTATAAAGCCCGCACACCCGCTAGACCACCACCGCACAAAACCTCCGGCCATATGATAAAGTTCATTGAATTTCTTCAAAATTAATGAGAAACGAAGGTAAAATAATTTTAAAGGAAAAACCGTAATCACCGATTAGGTTACCACTGCGTACCGATATTGGTAGGAGGCCTGGATAAGTTTGTCCCTGGGGCCCTAAATGTCTCTCCGCGGCCCTGCGTATGGCGTTTTAATTAGCGACGGGAAGGTTTCGATCGAAACGCACGGGGTCGGTCCTGACCGACACGTCAAAATCGAACACCCGTATAACGTTCGTTTCAGTCGTCCCGTAGCCAGTAGTAGACAATAATAATAACAATAATATTATTAGATCGACGTGCGTGTGTTCGGACGTGGTGCCCGCGACGACGACCGCCTAACAAACGAGTGCTATTAAGAAAAAAAAAAAAGTATTTCGTTTATTTCGTTGCAGCGTTAGTTAATCTAATCGCTTGTGTAATTAGCTACTGATAGCGGTTTTTCGTGGGCGCGTCGAGTTACCGGCACCGTACGCTATCGTATCATTAGGTCCCCACACACTGCATCGGTGGCGGTGGCGGTGACATAATTTTTTTATAAACTTTAAATGTTTAAATTTGTTTAAATTTTTTAAAGTTTTTTCTGATAATCGTAACACAATATTGTAACCAGAATTATAAATAATATAATTAATTATTATTTGTTCATTACTATAATATAATTACGAGTATACGACGTATGGCCGTGTGGGCTATAGGTAAATTCAATCATAATAAATATATTAGATTGGTCAATAGATATGTAAGTCATTACTCATTAGGAAGTCGCTTGTATAGTTAGTATAGCTTAGTATAGTAAAATAATAATAACATCATTATTATCATTATATAGTTAATATAGTAAAATAATAATAACATCATTGACTGACCCAAAATAAAAAGGGAAAAAGAAGAAGGGTGAGGAACAAGCATTACTATAAGCTGTAGGTAAATATATAAATACTAGCTGATCCCGTGCACTTCGTTGCCCATTAAATGTACCAACTCTATATGGATCAAACTTTGTTAAATTTGTTGTTTAATATTCGGTGCAGTGGCGGCTCGAAGGAGGTATATTTGAATCACGTGATTCATAGAAATATTAATGGGTGGGTGGATGGGTGTCCTGTGGTAGGGAAATGTAGATTGAATTATTTTCTAAAGTCGGTAATTCAATTAGAAATATAATGTTTAGCTCTATATGTGTATCATCGTAAGTCGTACAGTAACAGCCAAAATCAGGTTAAGGGACGTCGTACCCTGGTACCTAACCCGCATGTGTAAAGAATGGAATATAAATATTATATTTGTTAATTCGAAGAAATTATCGATGAAAGATAACGATTGACGTTACTCATAATAGTAGGTTACTGATTAGAGTGTGGGTGGTGTAAAAATATTAAATGTGAGTCAAGAAAAAAAAAGTTCAAGCCGCCACTGATTCGGTGTATGGTATTCAGAACTTATGTTACCTTTTCCGTTGCCCGGAATAAAAATTCTGATACGCAGCAGTACATTATTATCAGGTAGGTAATCTACCGCGGCGGTGAAATCGGTCATGCAGCAATTTACCGTCACGTTATTTTACCGCCAGATCCACCGCAGGTTTCACCACGGCGGTGTGTGGACCTAGTAGTAAATAAATGTGTACAATTTTACCGCCACCTCCACCGCCACCGTCACCGCTGCAGTGTGTGGGGACCTTTACGCGGGGCAAAGTCCGCTCGCGTTGAGATTTTTCTCGTTATCTATGGAGGTGGGTGTATCGCACACGGTCACGACCGCCGATAAGCCCGTCCAAACCGTTCTTGAAATCGCGTATTTCGAACGTCTATAACGGGTGTGTGTAATGCCGTGTATTACAAATTTACAACCTGTACGAGTCTCGGCGTCTGTCGATTAAAATCATCGATCGCTGCACGTGCGCTGCGAGTCGCACAGTTCCTCGTATGGTTCCAAGACTATACCGCTCGATCTGAACACGCGTTTTCTTGTGTTTCGAAAAGTGTACACGACTCGCCAACTGCACCTATACTATCACACAAACGATAACGTTACCCGAAATGAACTTTTTTCTAATTTCAAAAAAAAATTATTTAATTAATTAATTAATAACACAGTAATAAATCTATGGTTTTTACCATGATATTTGACGGCATATTATTCAAATCGAAAATCACATAAAAGAAAAAGTTTCGATTCGGTTCAAATCGACGACACGCCGTCGAACTGATATACCTTTGACAATAATATTACTCATTGTTAGCAAACTGCAGTATAAAATCAAAACGAACTTCTCATTATTCCGAACGTATCATCTCGGCGCTTTGTCCCTCGTACTTACGTGTTTTACCATCCACGTACTTTCAACAATCGTCAACAATTTTTGAACCGATCACGTTACTTATTACCTCCATCCATAGTCTGTCCACATTGGTCTTATTTCACGTCTTTCGACAAAATCTAACGAAGAAAAATCGCCAAACAACACTATAATCTTCACTCTGCTCACGCTCGCTCAAACGAAACACAAAACTTAACCGGATTAAAATCTTAATCTTCCCTTGACCATTTCCTACAAATAGAAAAACTAAAAACACCATACGAAGGGTGTGTGTGTGTGTGTGTGCGTGTGTGTGTGTGTGTATTATATACGAACTAAAAGTCCTATAAGAATTGCGTCTCACTCGGCTTACCCGCGCAAACACCAAATAAAAGGAGACGTGAGCCAGATTTGTACCCGTCGCACTAGAACACCAGCTGCGTGTGTCATATAGCATAATCAATTTCAACATCTGTCAACATTTTAACAGATTCCCAATTTTTATAATACGAATTCATAGAAAATTAATAAATGAATTTCTAATGTATCACGAATGTGATTAAACTCAATGGTAGTACAAAAATAAAAATAATAAATTACATAATTGGCAGATGAATAATAATAATAGTTATTATTAATATTATTAATTGGTTGATAAATGCTAATGAATAATAGTGATTTCTCGAAGACTCTTCGAGAGTTATCTTTAGAAAAAAAAAAACTATATCGCGTGTAACCATACCGATGTTAATTAATATTAACGAATTTTATATATATTTTTTTTTATTATTTTCCGCGATAAAAACGATTCACGTGAACACGAAAGGAGTCTACAGTGATCGCGGATGTTAACGAACTCTCTCGATTTGATTTATCGCTTAATATACACTGGCTGGCGTTTAAATAACGAAATTGATAGCGTAATAACTAATAACGCATAATATCACATTATAACGTACGGTATTCAGCGCGCGTTTACAGAATCCCGCGAACGCGGCGCCGCTGGACCCGTGTATTTCGTACGCACCGAACAATCCGATCCGCACGCCGTCCGTACACGTCAACACTGCAAAAGTGCATAGCAAAAACCGTAATCGATCACGTACCGTTTATCACCGTTACACAAAAGCACTGCTGCGCCCACGTCGTACATGTGCAGAGGGCGTGTTTCTCGCGTATTATTATTGTTATTATTACTATTGCAGTTGCTCGCGTAATCGATCGATTTTCATTGTTTTCTGGCACGTGTACGACTTCGGGCGTGAGTTTGATTTTCGGTGTCCCGAAAAAAAAAACGGCGACTGAAAGCTGTGATAGAAAGCTGTTCTAACCGTAGCCACGGAAAGAAATTTCTCCGCCCGACGTGCGAAAAAGTAACTGGCCAAATCGGATTAATATTATACGTGTGGCTACGTTTCGTCTGACACTGCAGAGCTTCACAAACTGTACGTTTGACGCGTACAGACTTCGACGCGACCCAAATGTGGGTCTCGACTTTGCCATGATTCCTATGAAACAAAAGAGGTCCATACCTATCGTCACGTGTTCATTATACATAATTGTATAGTTTAAAAAAAAAAAACTTTCATTGGCAGTGGCGTATTGAAAGGAAAAGGCAAGGTCCCGGTTTTAGTTTTGCAACACGCTGCATTGTTAGTAAAAAATGTGAATTGAAATCGATAAGCCTAATGATATGACAGAACTGATCAATTATCATTAAAATATTTGAATCAAGTAATTTTAATTTAATGTCTGTTCTCATTAAAAATTTTTGTTTTAAAGAATTTGTCAGAAGGAACCGGGACTTCTTCGATTTTCCTGACCGTTAAATCCTGTTTGTTGTGTGTGTGTGTGTGTGTGTGTGTGTGTGTGTGTGTGTGTGTGTGTGTGTGTGTGTGTGTGTGTGTGTGTGTGTGTGTGTGTGTGTGTGTGTGTGTGTGTGTGTATTTTCTGGTCGAACCTGAAACAAGAAATCCTACTAGCTTTTAAATATACACATCTATCATAATATTCACAGTATCCTAAACTAATTCTAACTAGAAATAGAATATTGTAATTTTTAATTTTTAAATTGACTTGTAATAGCATGTAATATGCTGATTCATTTTAATCTTAATAAATAAAAAATGTATTCTGCTTGGAAATTCAAATAACCGTGTTTAAATATAGATACAGCAATTTACATAGCTATTGTATTTGTACACTTACGATGGTATAAGCTCTTAAAATATTTGAATAATTAAGTAAGCAAACAAAAAAAGTGTAGATATACCTATAACTTAAAAGTATAGTTTATTTTTACATCGTAAATTGGTCGTCAGTGTTTTCAGTGTTTTTTTTCGGATTCGAGCGAACTCGGCAAAATTCTTTTCGGGAGTCTATATCGCTTCTAAACACTTCGTTTCATTTGACGGCCAGAATGCGAATCCCTCCGAATCCGAAAACTCCAACCGTGTCGACGTCACCTCGAGCCACGTGCATTAAACGAAACACAATACTGAACGTGGATGAATTATACATTTTTCCATGTCTTTAAAAAATGTCACGGACTCATCGGTACGGAGTAAAGGATGATAACGTCACCGTGTGAGATAAGATATGCATCTATATGTAAATAAATAAATAAAAGAAACCGTCGTCGCGCCGATTCACATCGCGCCTCAGCGCGTTTTTAACGTAAACCTACGATGGTAAACAGACCAGGGCCTAAAATACGGTGTCCCCTGAAAATCAAAGTGTGTCCCCTGAATGAAAAATGTGTGTCCCAAGTTTTATAACGTTTAGATTTGATTGTAGAAATAAGTAATATCATATTTTTAGAAATTTCTAATTTTCAACACATATAAGTATATAACAACTAATGATAGGTATATTCAATTAGAATTTTTCATTTTAAGTTGTTTCAAATCAGTATAGTAAAATATTTTGAACATTTACTTGTTTTTATTTTATGTATTTATAGTACCAGTATCATATACATAATATTGATTTGTTAAGTAAGTGGTATATAATATAGGGGGGATTTTGGGGGGTACAACCCCCACATGTTTTTTTTTTTGCTGTAGAAATCTGTTGAAACCCAAAAGTAACAATTACATTAATAAGTTTGTCCCCTAAAATCAGATGTATTTTTGGCCTTGGAACGGACCGATCGAAAATTCGTTTCTAGCAGTTTCCGGTTCGCGCGTCGTAAACCCGTATAATATAATATGTTGATGTGCACCTCTTGTGCCGCTTACGCATTATAATACACAAACGTACGCGGCCACATGAAAAAACGCCCGAAATCTCTCCAGGGACCCACCGACGACCGCGACAGAGCGCTGCACGCACGCGACCGCGACGGGACAACTATACGACTGCGTCGGATGACTGTGTAGTGTATGTGTGTGTGTGTGTGTGTGTGTGTGT